>OX422186.1:212500-885000 GCA_949130485.1 Agelas oroides
TATTGTAGGAGGTGTATTGTAGGAGGTGTATTGTAGGAGGTGTATTGTGCGTTGGCTCTGGGAGAAATTGTACCCCAGATGTCGGAGGGGGTGGAGGGCTTCTATCAGGGTGCACATCACTGTGTTGAATATGGCGACAGAGAGTGGGTCACCCTGGAAAACTCCAATTTGCAGTGGAATTTCCTGTGTTGCCCAGGAAGGTGTTGTGATTGTTGCACTAAGGTCTGTGTAGAGATTGGCCACAGTGTTGACCAACTTGCTGGGGGCATGGTAGTGGTTAAGGGTGAAGTGAATCAACTGGTGGTGCACACTGCCATATGCATTTGCGAGGTCTAGCCAACAGACTGTTAAGGACCTGTGTTTCCTACGAGCCTCTTGGATGGCTGTTGCCAGTTTGGCTTGATGTTCGAAACACCCAGGGATCCCATTGATGAAGGCTTTCTGGATGTTCTTGTCCATATAGCCGTTTGAGAGCATGTAGGAGAGCCATCTGTTCTTGAGCACCGTTGTGTAAACCTTGCCAACACAAGATGTGAGTGCTATAGGCCTGAAATTTCCTGGGTTTGCTGGGTTCTCTGCCGCTGAGTCCTTTGGAATGAGCCGTACTACTCCCTTCTTCCATGCTGTTGGCACCACACCAGAAGACCAGCAAGTGTTGTACAAGTCAACTAGTGCCAAAGTGAGTGCAGGGCAGCGTTTCAGAACCGTGTAGGAGATCTGGTCAAGGGGGCTTGGGGTAGAGTTGGACTTTGTCTGTTTTATGACTTGTCGTATTTCTTCAATGCTGATTGGATCATCGTTGAAGGGGGTGTGCGGGGATGATGGTACCGGAAGCCATTCGGGTCTTGAGAAGGATTTTGGGCTGCAGCTGTACACTTCCTTGAAAAAGGATTCTGCGTCATCCACGGAAAAGGCAGGACTTACGCCCTCATCCTCATCAAGGAGTCTAGAAGCAAACCGCCAGAATGCCTTTGCACAATCGCTACGAGCTTTTCGCGCTTCCATGTTGGCCTTGCTCTTGTTGCTGATCTTAGACTCTTTGCTGTGCAGCCTCAGCAGTCGGTGGAACTCCCTTGCTACTGTGCGGATTGTGGCCTCATCCAGACCGTCCTTCTTTGCCTTTCTCAACTCCCTTCTTGACTCATTCTTGAGCTGGGTCAACTTCTTCAGACGCCTGTTATGTCTTCTCCGTCTTTTGGTGTGGTGTGCTTGTTTTGTCTGGGTTCCAAACATCTGCGAGAAGTACTGGTAAACTCCTTCACACAGGATCTTGTTCTTCTCCTCCACAGTGCTGCAGCTGATGGCTGCTGGGACAACAGTAGTGGCTAGCTCTTCATTCGCCTTCTGCCAGTCATTTGGGGACCCTGGCAACTTTAGAAATGAGAGGTGTTGGCTGTTACCTGTAGACTGGTTGCTACTGGTAGGGTTGTGGAGTGTCTGGATTCTGAATTGGGTTTGATCATCGAGGATTGTTTCTTCAGGGTTGTGAGTGTCAGGGAGTGGTCTGGGAATTGGAGGGATCTGGGTATCAGTGGGGATTGGAGGGATCTGGGTGTCAGTGAGGGGTGCCAAGCTTCCAGAGCGTTCATATACATCACAGGGTGAGCTACAGGCTGGGCTAGGGGGTGTTGTGTCAGAGGAAGGGGGACTTGCCAAGGGGCTGGGTAGTGGATGACTCCTACAGATAGCACTGTTCCTGAGGTGTGTGTCCAGCCTCACAAACTTCCTCCTGCACTGGGGACATGTCTTCTTGGCAGTCTTGCTCCTGTTGTTGAGAGTCTTCTGGGACAAGTAGCAGCTATAGTCCTCACCATTCCTCATCCTGCACTGTGGGAGGTGGCTTCCTAGCCTGGAGAACACTTTGTCACAGAAAGGACAAGTAGTTCTAGCTCTGTCCTCACTTGAACACTCTCCAGCAGGTGGCTGACAGATATTTGTTGCCATGACAGAGGTGTGAAAAACGGTCCAGCTGGTATATCTCAGTGGTAGGCAGAGCAACTGTCCTCAAACTTGTCCAGCAGGTGTAGGTACACTAGTACTACAGGTTTCTACACAAAATAGCTGAATAGCTACACTTCTAGATATAGCTACTGAGAACGGCAGAACAGAGCTACAAACCAGCACTTCAATGAAAACTTCACACCTCCCCTCTCCCTCCCTCCCTCCCTCCCTCCCTCCCTCCCTCCCTCCCTCCCTCCGTCCCTCTTCTCCCAGTGCAAGGTACAGCAATGTACTCAGCCAGAGGACACACTATGGTTTCCATGGCTTCTACTTTCTCTACCTGTTTACCTACAAGTATTTTGTTGACACAACCTTCATCTTCGTTAGCTGCACTTTCCTCAATGGAGAATCTGTGAGTGTATAATAAGTGCATGGTGTTAGGGTGGGAGGATAAGAGAACAAAGGTTGGAAGGAAAGGCATAAGGGAGGGAAAGAAGGATTGGGGGGAGGGTAGGGAGGAAGGGTAGGTAGGGAAGAAGGGACGGAGTGAGGGAGGGAAAAATGAAAGGGAAGGGATTTTATCACACACCATTGCATTGGGTTAAAGGGAACAAAGTAGGTTTATCAGAATGATACAATCCTAAACTTTCTGCTTCCCTCCCTCCCCTCCTCCCTCCCTCCTGTGTGTGTGTGGAACTCTTCATTGAATGGTAATGTGCATGTACAAAGCAACGAGGGGTGGAACTGTCCAAGTTCAACTTGTCAGAGTGCTTTACAAAAACATTGCACAATCACTTGGTTCCAAGCCACAAAATCACAATACACAGGACAGAAAAAAGCAAGTAGACAAAAAGTTGTTTCTGCAACACCAGATGACTCCCTGCCTCCCTTCCTCCCTCCCAGGTGTTCATCTACCAGGGAACACTGAAGTGTTATGAGTCTCCCTTTGTGATTATCCTAGTTATAAGTGTCATCTTCCTGGTGTTGCTAGGGCTGGTGTTACCAGCATATGTCCTGTACATCATATACCAGCCCAAGGTATGTGAGATAGAAGGATTTTTAGGTTTGGTTCTCCATGAGAAGGAGTAAGACTCATGTTTGGCAGACCCAGCCCGAGAGTCTGCATGGATTGGGTCTGACCACATGAAAATATGGGGAAGTGCCCAGGGTAATTTGATGTGCATTTAAATTTGAAAATGTCAGTGACGGCCATTATTCCATGGCTTTCCCACCATGCAGTATAGATCTAAGTATGCATATGGAGGGGAAATGGGGACATTTTATCAAAACTGATATATAAATGTAGGATCTATGAGTCTTAAAGCTGTCTAAATTGCTTGTTTTGAGTGCTTTTTCTAGGCTTGTTACCACTCCGGCCATTTTCTGTATGAGCTGCTCAAATTTGAAATCAGGGGGTGGTTCATGCATGTGCACATCCTACGCATGCTCATGCATATGTGTGTAAAAATTATGAAGAAACCAAGCTGATGTGTTGTTATTATTTCCCACAGAAAGCCATACAAGCATCCAATGCCTTGACATATGGTCTGAAGGACAAGCGGCGTTACCGCTGGTACAGTGTCTGGGACATCTGGAGACGACTGCTGTTTGTGGCTGTGAATGTGTTTCTTGGTTTCACCACAAGATCTGTTGTGCTGGTATGTGATGTAAGGGTGTGAGGATGGTGTGAGGGTGAGTTGTATGTGAGAATGTGAGAGGTGCATGTGTTACAGTGTGAGGGTATGAGTGTGGTGATGGTGAGTGTGTGAGAGTTGTATGTGAGAATGTGTGAGGATGTGAGGTACATGTGTGACAATGTGAGGGTACGAGTATGGTAAGGGTGAGTGTGTGAGAGTTGTATGTGAGAATGTGTGAGGATGTGAGGTACATGTGTGACAATGTGAGGGTGTGAGTGTGGTAAGGGTGAGTGTGTGGGAGTTGCATGCATGTGTGAGGATGTGAGGTACATGTGTGACAATGTGAGGGTGTGAGTGTGGTAAGGGTGAGTGTGTGAGAGTTGCATGCATGTGTGAGGATGTGGGTGTACAGGGACTATAAGAGTGTGGGTGAGGATGTGTGGTTATGTGAGGGTCATTCACCAGTACGTAATCAATTTGTCATGATAGTGCACAATGAAACTTACTTTTCTTCTGTTACCTCCCTCCTCACCCTTGCCTCCTGACAGTTCATCCACTGCCTACTCATCTTGCTCTGTCTGGCTGTTCTCTGTATCGTGAAGCCATACAAAAAGTTCCACATCAATGTTGTCGAGGCATTGGTCATCATCTCTCTACTGGGAGTTACAGTGTCCATCTTGGATGAGCATGATGTCTATGTGGGACAAATTACCAGCTCGTGTTTTATCGCTTTCCCCTTCCTGTACGGTGCAGTATTTATTATATACAGGATTTCAAGGAAACTTTCTGTTTATATCTGGTAAGTGTGGAAACCACAATTATGGTGTTTATGTAGTATCACCTGTAGAAGTGTTTGTCACCGGATTTCCATTTTGTATTATGGACTATGTGCCAAAAGCTGCATGGGGAGTAACCTGGAAAAAAGGCTAGATCAAGCGGTCAACACACTTAAACTCTGATTGCAAAGTGATGGATCAACAAAGCAATTTATTAGGAAATGTGGTTATACCCCACATTTATATACAGGGGCAAGGCTAACCCACGATGGCACCTTCGGGAGAGGTTTGCACCAGTCTCTGAGCACTTCCAGCAGATGCATCTGGTGAAGAATACAACCTCTTGGCTTATAGAGGGGAGGGGGATGGAGGAAGAAGAGCAAGGTATTTGTGTGTGTGTGTGTGTGTGTGTGTGTGTGTGTGTGTGTGTGTGTGTGTGTGTGTGTGTGTGTGTGTGTGTGTGTGTGTGTGTGTGTGTGTGTGTGTGTGTGTGTGTGTGTGAGTGTGAGTGGAACGTGTGTGTGTGTGTGTGTGTGTGTGTGTGTGTGTGTGTGTGTGTGTGTGTGTGTGTGTGTGTGTGTGTGTGTGTGTGTGTGTGTGTGCGCGTGCGCGTGCATGCGTGCGTGTGTACAATGATGGGTGGGATGTTTAGGGACGGTGTGTGTGATTGGAGGGGTGGAGGGGGAAGGTATGCATAGTTATGGGAAGAGAGAAGGAGAAGCAAGCAGGGAGATCTGTGGTGATGAGGGGCAGATATGCTTGCTTTGATATCTCTGTTGCTACAGTAGCACAACTATATCTGCATGAAATGTGAAGCCCCTAGGTTTTTGGAATGCATGTTGTCTATACGTCACTTCATGTGCTGACTTGACTTCATGCAAGGCTTTGGCTATCTGCAAACTTTGATCATTTGCCTATTAACTTGCAAAGTTGCAAACTGTAACAGTTACCAAAGGATACAGGAAATAACATAATGAGTTCACTTGGCTGAGGGAATACAAACATTCAGTAAAGAGGAAATGAAGCTCCTTTGTGATCTGTGGGCTTTTAAGAAAGTGCAAACTGTGGCTATCCAGAACCTTGATCATTATGTGAATCACTGATTTCACTGCATGTTCAGACACAGCACATCTGACCTGTAGTATACCTAGCTGCTACGGATTCTCATGTGACTTGCAGTACTGATGCAGATTTCTGCATGACTTGTAAAACTGCACACACCAGCAGGGTTTCCCCATTGACTCCTTGTTAGACTCGTATACTAAAATGAGTTACTGGTAACTTCTAAAGGGTACTGGAAATAACGTGAAGAATCTGCATTTCATTAGAATTCTACATGTTGCATGGTGTGCAGGTGAGGAAGACAGTGAAAGGCAGTCCGGAGAGGATGAAACCCAAATGGACAAGAGGCTATCTGAACTGAGGGAGCCACTGCTCGATGAGACTGTTGTGACACCAACTAGAACAACATCATAATGGAGTTTACCATCACTGTGTTTGTGAGATTACAAGTAGCTATATAGCATAGCATTGTATAGTTAGTGCATGTCTGTGATTTATGCATGCAGTGCAGCAAAGCAGTTGAGTTAATCTAGTGAAGTGATTCGAGTCGACGCATGTTCATGGTTGCTGTTGAAGGATTCGCTATATATGAATGTATACAGAGCTGAGTCCCAACAGTTACTATGATTATCTAGTAGATTCTGTGGTTGTAATAGTTTCACGCACGTTCACGCGTCTAAGGAATATGATCATGGCACCTCATGGGAAATTTTCTAGGTAACTTCTGACCCATATATAGTAGCACTATCATATTTTATTCAGTGGGTAATTATTATCTTGCATATCAGTATAGTCATGAGGTATATGCTTTAAAACATGATATAAAGAAGTTTGGCTGTTCTACTGTCTGAACTCTGCATGATTGTAATAAACTTGTCCTTGTCAGAGAGTGCTTCGCAATCTGCATGAAGGAGGTTCAAGAGCTGCAGAAGGGGGCTCTAGCCTCTTCCAGAGCTGCACATCCCACACAGAAAATGCTGCTCGTCTTCCACCAGCCCCATGCATGTTGCATGACCTGCATATCCTCTGTTCTATACTGGGAGACAGACATATATCTTCCAGTCTCAATTTGTAGGGGTGCTGTTCCTCCTCTCAATCATGCCAGCAGAGATCTGTACATGAGATTTTACTCAAACATATTCCTCTGTTTTCCCATATTCCCATATATAAATCCTGCATGACGTAGTAGTTCGACATCCTCCCTGAGCTTAATTGCATGTACTGTCAATGGGTTTTGCTGAGGTCGCTTGCCAACAATGCGAGTCCATGCATGCATGCAGACAAAACAAGGTTCGGCGTACCATGCACTTCCTGCAAGCGAGCTTGCATGAACAGTCAATGGGTTTTGCTGAGGTCGCTTCGAGTCCATGTAGACAAAAGCATGCAAGGTTCGACTTACCACTTCCTGCAAGCGAAAGGCCAGACTAGCTGCATTTCAAACAGATGCATGCACCTCCCAATTAAAAGTCTGATCGTGTGCTATATAAACGATAGACCAGCTCTATACTGTACGTATATATACACGCGTTCGGGTCTAGTTTCGCATAATGCAAACTTTAATACCGGTACTCCTCTTATCGCTTTTCGCTGCTCTCAGTGCGAGAGCGCAAAACGCCACATGTCCGCAGCCTGTCGTCTGTGTTACAGATCCCTGCGACGGAGCCCAATGTCCACGCTTCCTGAACACTGAATGTAAGGTTGATGCCTGCCACGGCGAGTGTAGGGCTACATTCTTTCGTTTGTCGAACGGGAAAGAAGTCACCAATCGTTGTGCAGCACCGACATGCGCTCAAATGCCATGCCCCGCGCGCCGGACCTGCATGAACACAGTTGTTCCAACGACTTGCCCAAGAAATAGGCCTAATTGCAGGCAGTATATCAAGCCACGGTGTATCTCTCTCCAACTACAGCCACCAGTTGATTGCAGCCATGTTCTTTGCCCGGCCCCAGACAGACCGTTTTGCGAAGTGCGGCAGACAAGACGAGGCCCAAGAGCAAGATGCATACCCCAACCCCCGCCTACTAGCTGCGAAAATGTCGAATGCGAGAAAGGGATGCAATGTAGAGTGCGCGAAAGGGAAGGAGCGCGTCCAGTTGTGCGTTGCGTTCCGATCCGCGTTCTCCCGGTCCCCCGTAATTGCAGTCAGCTGGAGTGTTCTGATGGGTTCATGTGCGTGGTCATGGACGGCAGGGCTATGTGCGTAGAGACTCCCTCGCCCCCCGACAAGTGCGACCGACTCGCCTGCGAGGAGCGAAACCAGGAGTGTCGGATTATTACGTTCTTAAACGTTACGAGAGCTATTTGTGGTCCTATTTCAGACTGCAGTAGGTTGAGCTGTAACGAGAGTGAGGGTATGGAGTGCCGTGTCAGTGGAGAAGGACAGACAAGATTTGCGTTCTGTGCGCGCACTTCTAACTGCAGCAGAATTTCTTGCAACGGAAGTGAAGGACTTGAGTGTCGTGTTGTTGGAGAGGGAGTCTCTGCAGTGGCTGTTTGCCTCGTAACCAGAAACTGCACCGTACTCAATCCCATATGCAGGAGGAGAGGGTTAGTCTGTCAGGAACCTCAATCCCAAGGAGACTTTGCACAAGCTAGTTGTGTTCTAGCCACCAGCTGTGAAGAACTTGAATGCAATCCTGGATTTGTCTGCCAAGAATTTACACTTGAGGAAAGTGGTGATGGGGAAAGTGGTGATGGGGAAAGTGGTAGTGATGTTAGTTCTGGTTCAGGTGTTCTTCCATCAACTGTCACTCCATTGACTCAAATACCAACATCTGCAACTCAACAACCACCTGTTGGTAGTGGAAGTGGGTCTGGCAACACACCTATCATTTCTGTGAGCACAAGTGGTCCAGTAACATCCACTAGTCCTCCCCGCCCCCAGACAGTGGCCAGATGTGTTTCAAACAACATTCGAGCTAGCTGTAATGAACTTGTATGTGAGGAAGATCAGGTGTGCTCTCTTGTGAGATATCCCTCACGCAACATCTCCATTGCTAGGTGTGTTGGGCGTGATCCAGCCCCACAGCCACAATTTTTTGAGTTTGGTACTGTTTGTGAAGGGCGTACAGTTGCATGCCCTGTAGGAACTGAATGTCTTGAGGTAGACGGAGACGTGGCTGGTACACTTTGTAACACTCCCCCTAATGTTATCAGCTGTGATAATGTTGAGTGCACTAGTATAGCTGAGTGCCTCCAGAATGAAGTAGATGGAATACCACTTGCAGCATTCTGCATCTCATCAGCTACTGTGGATGCTATTGTTTCAGTGATACTGCCAATGCTACCATAAAGGCAACAACCATTGTGTGGACAGTAAACACTTAGAGACATATACCAAGCAACCTGAGCATAAGCAGATTTACATAGCCTAAGTATGTAGCTAATGGCAGACTAGGCTAGGGTTTGATGATCCTCATGTTATACATAACATTTTACCAATATAATGGAATTTCATGGTGTAGTAAAGTTGTCCTATATTGTCTTCATTAAATTGTGTTACTGCCTCTATCTATCTATCTATCTATCTATCTATCTATCTATCTATCTATCTATCTATCTATCTATCTATCATCCATCCATCATCTATCTTTATCTACATTAGTCTCATGGACGTAGCCAGACTCTCAAGAGTCTGGCTACGTCCATGAGACTATATCTACATTATACATGTAGTTATCTAACTCTACTATGTTATGGTAGCCTCGTTCCCAGGCCACTCCCAGATTTTATCTCGCAGTCGATTCTCCCAATTTTTCTCCACAGCTGCGAGATAAAATCTGGGAGTGGCCTGGGAACAAGGCTAATGTTTCACTAGTTACTTACCTCCTACGTACAGCCTGCAAACATTGATATGTCATGCTTGCATGGTGATACTGTAGTATAGGTAAAAAATATGCTGCATAGAGCACGCGTGATGGCTAGCTTTGGAAATTGCAAAGTGCTTTCTCGCCAGTATACTGTTCAAAAGCTGGGCGGTGGAAAGGCACGTGGGAACAATAATATGAGCGACATTGTGGGAGGTGTGGTCGTAGATCGCAGAAGCATCAAGTTGCATCATGATGACATCACAACCCGTATAGCATAAGGTTTTAGAATAAGGACACCTTTATTCAGTGTTCAAATTCCAGGCCAGGGGTTCCACTCCTAATGTAATTCTTCAAAGTACAAAATTACAAATTACAAAATATCTTATGAAAAACATACAGTGAGATCTTGGTGGACTGTTTACAGTAAACACATACAAACACAAATTGATGCACAGTGTGATGCTAAGCCTGCCCGCAACATTGATGAGGTAACTAGAGAAGTAAAAAAAAAAAAGAATAACTTGGCCAGCTATACAAATCTCCTTGGAGCAATATGGTCTGAACATCTGAAGTGTTATGGTCATTTGGCATAATAGACTTTTAGTCTCCACCTGCACTGCCACCGCTGCCACCACTGCCACCACCTGAACAGTTGTCATCCATTGCGCTGGGTGAAGAAGGTGACTCTATGGGGTGAGAACTGGTGTCTATGGGGTAAGGAGCAGTAGTGTCAGTAGTTGGGTAGGGGAGTCCTCTATCTTTTGTTGTGTGTGAAGGGAAGAAGATAGGGAGAAAGGGAGTCAAAAAGAGAAACAAAGGAGGAGGAGGAGGAGGAGGGGGAGGAGGAGGAGGGGGGGAGGGGGAGGGGGAGGAGGAGGGGGAGGGGAGGGGGAGGAGGAGGGGAGGGGGAGGGGGGAGGGGGAAGGAGGAGGGGGAGGAGGAGGAGGGGGAGGGAGAGGAGGGGGAGGGGGAGGAGGAGGGGGAGGGGAGGGGGAGGGGGGAGGGGAGGAGGAGGAGGAGGGGGAGGAGGAGGGGGAGGGGGGAGGGGGAGGAGGAGGAGGGGGAGGGAGAGGAGGGGGAGGGGGAGGGGGAGGGAGAGGAGGGGGAGGGGGGAGGAGGAGGGGGAGGGGGGAGGAGGAGGGGGAGGTGGAGGGGGAGGGGGAGGGGGAGGGGGAGGAGGAGGGGGAGGGGGGAGGAGGGGGAGGGGGGAGGAGGAGGAGGGGGAGGGGGGAGGAAGAGGAGGGGGAGGGTGGAGGAGGAGGGGAGGGGGGAGGAGGAGGAGGGGGGGGAGGAGGAGGAGAGATGAAAGGAGAATTGTAATCTAGTTCCCTGCCACGAACAGCTCACTAAAATAATCCTTACCAGGGTAGGCAGGAGGAGGACCCTGGTAATTAGGAGCCAACGGTGAGAATCTGAGGCCAGCTGGAGGGTAGCCAGCACTGGCTTGGACCATGGGAGGTCCCGGGTAAGGAGGAGGGAGGTCAGTGGGTGGGGCTTTGAGAGGATCACCAGTGGGATAATTAGAGGAAGCACGATAGGAAGGTGGTGCAGCAATTGTGAGTTCTGTGTCTGGTCTTTGTGGTGGTTGCTCAGTTTCATTGTCGGAAGAGGGTGATGACCGGCGCTGTGTGTGTGTGTGTGTTGGGGAGGGGGGAGGGAAGGGAGGGGGGAAGAGAGAAGCCAGAGGAGGGGAGATGAGAAATGAGAAAAGAGGGAGGGAAAGGTTGGGCAAGAAGAGGTGAGCAGTGCTATATAGGCCGAAACAGCTTCTTCCATGCACACAATCATAATAAAAGACTTACATGTGCACGTATTGTAATGCCAGTTGCTGCAGTTTCCATGGCAGCTGTTGTTGTGGGTGTATTCTGAGAGCGATTGAACCAGCGGGTCATGGTTTGATACCACGAAGATGCGTTTCTCCTACTCCACTTATCCTTCCCAACCCCATACACAAATGGGACGATGATAAAAAGGACAATAGCAACAGCAAATACAATCGTGATAATGGCACCAGTGCTCAGTCCACCTTGGGCTTGGGGGAGAGGAAAATTCAATAGAATTAATCATTTAGCTACATGACTCTGGCGTAATCAACCATACTTTTTCTCCCAGCTTTGGTGAGCTCAAATGCCCAATGACCATGTAGCAAAACCACTCTACAAATGTGTACGGTATACTGGGGCAAGCCTTGTTCCCAGGCTCCCCCCGCTTTCCTTCTTAGTGGGGAGAGCCTGGGAACGAGGCTATACTGGGGCAAGATAATGGTACTTGCATTATGGTATATTGCATGAGAACTCCAATCACAGATTTATACTGACCGGACAAGTTTCACATGTATACGCACACACGCACGCACACACACATGCACGCACACACACAAACACACACACACACACGCACATACACGCACACGCACACACACACAGAACATTGTGTGGAAGTGGGACACTAAAATGTGGTATGGGAGTGGGACACTAAACTGTGGTATGGGAGTGGGACACTAAACTGTGGTATGGGAATGGGACACTAAAAAGTGGTACGGGAGTGGGATGCACAATATAGCATGAATATGAGGCATCAAGCAAGTATACAAGTCAAGAGTACAATTTACTTTCAGATGAAGGTCTGCATGCAATGTAAGCATCCTGGGCGTGTGAGCATGATGCTGTTGCCGTGGAGATACCGGGACAGTCAATGAGACGATCTTCCCCTCCAAAGCAGTGCACAGAACGGTAGTGGATGGGAGTGCTACTGCCAAGCCTCTCACTGGAGGGCACTCTGCAAACAACAACAACAGCTTAAAAAAATAGTAACAAGGACAACTATACTATATAAGTATCACCATAGTACCAACCTATACCAGAAAATATAAAGAATTTGTTGCCGTCTGTATTGTTATGAGTGCACAGCATGAGTAACAATGCAACGGCAACAAACGAGTGATATTTTTTCCGGTATAGCTTGGTACTACGGTGATAATGATTTTATCATACGAACCTTCGATTTCATTGCAGGTTCAGATGCAGTGCACGTGACTTGTAGTACTGATACAGATTCTCGCGTGACTTGTAGTAAAAAAATACGGCTTTTTATAAACTGCATGCAGCTGCAAGGCTTCCCCATTGACTCCCATACATTCGCGTGAGTTAGACGTATGATAATGTAGATTATCATAAGTCTAACTCACGCTAATGTATGGGAGTCAATGGGGAAGCCTTGCAGCTGCATGCTGTATTTTTTTACTACAAGTCACGCGAGAATCCGTATCAGGTACTACAAGTCACGTGCGTGCATCTGAACGTGCAATGAAATCGAAGGTTCGTATGATAAAATCATTATCATCATAGTACCAAGCTATACCAGAAAAAATATCACTCGTTTGTTGCCATTGGCGTTGTTACTTGTGGTGCACACTCGTAACAATACAGACGGCAACAAACTCGTGATATTTTCCGGTATATCTTTGTACTATGGTGATACTTACATGTATATAGTATAGTTTCACTGACTCCCATACATCCATGTGAGATAGATGTATGATAATATAGAGTATAGTTTCTTCGTTGGTCCACACAAGACTTATTCACAAGTCTCCATTGCGTTCATATCTCTTAGGCTATTGTTTATTGCAATAATGGTTGTATAATACAAACAACACTCTGCAGTGCAGACACACTCTTGTTTCAGGTGCTCAGCATACTCTGATAGCCTTATGGAAACTGTGTAGGTATATACACTTCACTCATGTGACTGCACATAAAATACGTGTACATAAAATATGTGTACATAAAATATGCAACTGTGTACATTAGTAGGCATATACTCACGAATCCTGTGGTATTGAGTTGAGAGCTCCACTGAACCCCAGCTGCCGACACACCACCTGAGCATTCTTATCACTCCAGGGGATAATCAGAGAGTCTGCACAAACTGTTCCCCATACTCCATTGCGACACACCTCTACCCGTCCCGCATCGGTTTGTGCAATAGAGCGTGTTTGAACAAGCCTCACAGAACCGGAACAGTTGTTCTGAGCTGCAGAAAGAGCAACAGATTGAGGTCATCAGCACAGGTAGCTAACAGGAGTGAAGCTAGGTGGTAAGGTGGGCACGGAAAATAATGCGGTGCAAACTGCCACAAAAAATTTGGTGTGTGGCTGTTGGAGGTGCTTCATGTGACTAGTTGGCTACAAGCTGGAAATTGTTCAGTGGAGTAACACTGCTTTTCCAACTTCCACTGACCACTAAAAAATGCTACTGCCTTCTTTCTGTATAATGCAGCTAGTGCATGTGATTGGAAGCCATGCGTAATTGACTTTACTGGCAGGTCTAGTGACAAATTGGATGTGCCAGCTTTCTAATAATGTCACCAGACACTCATCTCTGGGTCTGACTATATACACTACGGCAATAAGGAGTCAAGTTTGAAGATATCTGTACCATAAGCAGCAGAGAATCCCGACAAGAGCAGAAGGAGCCACTGGGACACCATCTTCTTCCTGAGGGCAATAGCAAAATAATTTTCTGAGCTAAAATAAGAATTTCACCTAATATAGATATTATGTTCAAGACTGTCTGAGGTATGCTTCATAGCCATGCAGTCCAAGGTATGCTTCATAGCCATGCAGTCCGTGGTATGCTCCATAGCCATGCAGTCCGAGGTATGCTTCATAGCCATGCAGTCCGAGGTATGCTTCATAGCCATGCAGTCCAAGGTATGCTTCATAGCCATGCAGCTTGAGGTATGCTTCATAGCCATGCAGTCCAAGGTATGCTTCATAGCCATGCAGTCCAAGGTATGCTTCATAGCCATGCAGTCCAAGGTATGCTTCATAGCCATGCAGTCCGAGGTATGCTTCATAGCCATGCAGCTTGAGGTATGCTTCATAGCCATGCAGCTTGAGGTATGCTTCATAGCCATGCAGTCCAAGGTATGCTTCATAGCCATGCAGTCCGAGGTATGCTTCATAGCCATGCAGTCCAAGGTATGCTTCATAGCCATGCAGCTTGAGGTATGCTTCATAGCCATGCAGTCCAAGGTATGCTTCATAGCCATGCAGTCCAAGGTATGCTTCATAGCCATGCAGTCCAAGGTATGCTTCATAGCCATGCAGTCCAAGGTATGCTTCATAGCCATGCAGTCCGAGGTATGCTTCATAGCCATGCAGTCCGAGGTATGCTTCATAGCCATGCAGTCCGTGGTATGCTCCATAACCATGCAGTCCGAGGTATGCTTCATAGCCATGCAGTCTGAGGTATGCTTCATAGCCATGCAGCTTGAGGTATGCTTCATAGCCATGCAGTCCAAGGTATGCTTCATAGCCATGCAGTCCAAGGTATGCTTCATAGCTATGCAGCTTGAGGTATGCTTCATAGCCATGCAGTCCAAGGTATGCTTCATAGCCATGCAGTCCAAGGTATGCTTCATAGCCATGCAGTCCAAGGTATGCTTCATAGCCATGCAGTCCAAGGTATGCTTCATAGCCATGCAGCTTGAGGTATGCTTCATAGCCATGCAGTCCAAGGTATGCTTCATAGCCATGCAGCTTGAGGTATGCTTCATAGCCATGCAGCCCAAGGTATGCTTCATAGCCATGCAGCCCAAGGTATGCTTCATAGCCATGCAGCTTGAGGTATGCTTCATACCCATGCAGTCCAAGGTATGCTTCATAGCCATGCAGTCCAAGGTATGCTTCATAGCCATGCAGTCCGAGGTATGCTTCATAGCCATGCAGCTTGAGGTATGCTTCATAGCCATGCAGCTTGAGGTATGCTTCATAGCCATGCAGCTTGAGGTATGCTTCATAGCCATGCAGCTTGAGGTATGCTTCATTGCCATGCAGTAAAGGAATGGTGGTTTTGTAGTGCCAGACTGAGGATAACACAACTGCAACTGTACAGCTGGAAGCAGCTAGATGCATGCAGAATATTCTGGACTAAGTTAACACCTTACAAAAAGAATAACAACTACAGTAACACAACAAGTTCAAAGCAAATTTCATTAACATTACCAGCAGGTTAGTACTGGCATTGTTGTATTGTGGTATGTTCAAAACGAAGCCTAAGAATGTCACTTTGCAGACATTACACACTGTCATAATTACAATCTTCCGCTGCATACACTGCATGTTCAATGTGGGTGTGCCACTTTCCCAAATCTGACTCAGCGACTGCATGTCTCATATTTGTTCCAAATGCTACCAAAATGTGGACTCATACTGTTTATTATGGCTATTAACATGGGCAGGATAGTTGAGGTGGGCCTGTTTTATGAAATACAAATTTCTCCTGCAGAATTCAACCCGTATCAGGTCAGTTATCATGTCTTCTTAGCCTCATTCCCAGCCACCCCCCCGTTTTTTGTCCTTCGGTTTGCGTTCAGTATAATACACAGAAGCTGAAGAGCGACGAAAAACGGTCTCAGGCCACCCCCGTTTTTTGTTCTTCGGTTTGCATTCAGTATAATACACAGAAGCTGAAGAGTGACAAAAAACGGTCTCAGGCCACCCCCGTTTTTTGTTCTTCGGTTTGCATTCAGTATAATACACAGAAGCTGAAGAGCGACGAAAAATGGTCTCAGGCCACCCCCATTTTTTGTTCTTCGGTTTGCGTTCAGTATAATACACGAAAGCGAAGAGTGACGCTGCTCTTCTGCTTCTGTGTATTGTACTGAACGCAAACCGAAGAACAAAAAACGTAACGGACCGAGGCCGAACTCGCAAAGTTAAGATGGGTAGGACCGACGAATATACAATCAACGAGAAGTAGCGTACATATACAGAAAAGGAACAAAAGTGCGGACACGTTGTAACAAAAGTACAAAGGGCGCAAAAGTACAATGAGAGGCCTACTTATACAACCAAGCATAAAGGAACAAATAGGAGGCCTAATACACAGAGGCTATTCAAGTGTGGTCTCTTACATGCCCCAGTATAGCCTAAATTGGGGGTAGTGGGGCATAACACTGACAGGCGCATAAGGCCATGAAAAACGATGCCAGACAACCAAAACAAAATTATGTGCCTATCAATGTTATGCCCCCTATCGGGAATTTGATTACTTTTGAAGACGTTCCTAATGTTCCTGTATACTGCATAGTTATACTGTATGTGTTAAGTCCCCAGTCATCCCCCACCTACTGCAAGGTGTTTGATTACAGGGGATATCCCATTTGTTGGGGCAATTGAAATTTTAATTAGTCAACTCCCCACCTTACCCCACTGGTGCTGGCATAAACATTGATAGACGCATTACTGGATGAAGAACTCGTCCCTCCACAAACCTACAGACATGACGGACAGTACAAACGTCGCTCACCTGTATTTCAAGCTACTACGTGTAGCTTGTAGCGTAAATCTGTGACCTCCTATCGATCTTCGATCGTTGGGCGGGGCTAGGAATCATAATTATGACGTCACTGTCGACAATCATGCATGCGTCCAGGCTTGCTCGGTGTGGCTGTTTGCATGGCATGCCCTACCGATTGGAGGTAAAGCAACTACTACTGTCACATAGACCAGCACCATATAATCATGAGAATCAGTATTATTAAAGATAATAATATGCTTTGTCATGTTCATTTCAGGGATAATTCTTTCCTGTGGGTAAAGCTATTCATCAAGTACGGCTTTTCAAACACGCATCCAAATTTACACAGTACTGTTCAAGAAATCATTGGTGGCTGGTTGCCTTTAGACAGCTGTGACAGTATCGGTAGAAGATGATTATTCAAGATACCCGATGAGACCGTATGTTGCTAAAAATGGTTCTCCATATACTTCAGAGTGGAGGCACTCCTCTGCACTGGTGCACTTGACATTGTCACAGCTGACAGGAGAAGAGGGTGTGTTGCAAATTGTTCCAATCGCAATCCCCTCGATCCGAATTTCTTGGCATGCTAATCCTGCACTTGTACGTATCTCACAATCAGTACCTGACTCAAATTGCATTGCAGTCTGCACACATACGCTGTCAATATTCATCGCTGATAGTGCAAATTGTACCTGGAGTGCACATTTCGTCTTCTTGTTTGCAGTTGATGTCAACACAAATAAATGTCACTTGCTTGTTGTCCTGTACCAAATCCATACACAGAGAACCGGAACATTTCTCTACTCCAGTATTGTTACAACTGGGTGGGTCTGATAATACACCTGGTGGAAATGTTGGACAGGTGACAAAGGAGATACTGCGTGAGGGGTATCTCTGGAGAGAGCACACCTGGTCTTCCTCACATGGAACATCTTCACAGGTGGCTTGAGTACTGTTTGCAATGCAGACAGCAGTCACCAGGTTGCTTGTAGTTTGAGTAGATGGAAGGACAGGTGGGAGAAAACCTGACTGACCAAAACTCATGTGCCAGGGAAGGAACTAATCATGGCAGACACCCTTTCCAGGGCACCAGTTTCAAACTCCAACACTGATGACGCGGAATTCCAGCAGGAGGTGGAAGCATTTGTCAACTAAGTCATTGATCAGTTGCCAGCTACGGGGCAACGAATTAAACAGATCAGGGAACACTAGCAGCTGGATGAGACATGTTGCCAGATTATCAAGTACTGCCACAACGGGTGGCCAGATCGAAGCACTTTGAAAGGAACACTCAAGTGTTATGTCCCTGTAGCCAATGAACTATCAGTGCATGATGGGCTACTGTTGAGAGGAAACAGAATGGTCATTCCGCCAGCAAAGAGCGCGACAGTCAGTGTGGTGGCCGGGCATAGGCAAAGAAATAGAGCACATGATCCAGCAATGTCCTGTTTGCTGCAAGTTCCGAGCACAGAATGCAGAGCCTCTATGCCCAACTCCTTTCCCAGACTACCCTTGGCAGAAAGTGGCAACCGATCTTTTTGAGTGGAGAAAGAACACATACCTGCTGGTAGTAGACTACTACTCTCGCTACATTGCTGTCAAGGTCGATTTCCCCTTTTGAAATCCCCATTGTGCATCTGAAAGTGGGTGGTGTTCATTAAGATGGTCAGTGATTAATGAATGGAAGTGCTTTTCAAGAAGCTTGCTGAGTATTGACAGGAGGGATATTGGTCTATACCCAGATGGACTGTGTTTAGTTGTTGATTTGGGAATTGGTACAACTCTAGCTGCCTTCCATAGTTTGGGAAAGTGACCTTTTGCAATGGATAGATTAAAAAGATTTGTCAAAGAAGGAGCTATGCTTTCAGATGTGGCCTTGAGCATGCGTGCAGAAATCCCATCAGGACCATTAGCTTTAGATACATCTAGACCGAACAATCTCTTGTGTAGCACAGAATAATAGTTACATTCAAGTGGATCAGTTAATGGTGGTTCGGAGTGGTTCCAGCAGTTTGAGAAATAAGTGTTCAGCATGTTGGATTTCTCTTCGTCAGTGATAGATATTGTCCTGCATGACTTAATACAGGGATCGTTTCTTGCTGTTTATTCACAAGTTTAAGGTATTTGCAGATGTTGGTGAGTTGAAATAGTTTTCTTTTGCAGATGGAAGCATTGTAGTGACATCGTTTCTGATTTAGCAAATGAGTAGGGTTTTTACTTCGCTTAGCTCTCAGAAACATATTGTTCCTTTTCCGCATGTGCCGCACAACATTTTTAGTCAACCAGGGAAGGTTTCGGCGTCTTTTCAGCTCTTGTTGAGGTACACATTCTTCCATGATTTCAAGAAACTTCCTTGTCCAATTCACGCGTATATACGGAATGTGAACGTACGTACAAACGAATGAACCGACAGACATCATCTCTGTTTGACTGATCATGTGGGGCTCGCTCAGGCTCGCCCCAATTATGCACTCCTGATACACCAAAGCTTGTGGTGAATTTTTTTTTTTCTATAATAAATTTATGCAATATGCAAAGGCTACAACAGTAGCAGTAAGCTAATATAAGATGCACCCATATTACAAATGAGTATTTAAGCTCTACACATCATAATTATAGCCCATTGTTTGCGCATTATTTTTTTACAAATCTATACTGTCTATTTTTCACAGTATAAATGGTGTCAGACTGTCCTACATCGGCTTGGTGGTAGAAAATGTGGAGGAGAGGAGCAGAATAATAGACAGCATCCACAATAAAAAGTACCTAGTTGTCAAATTGACCAAGGAAATTGGAAAGCACGTGAACGCCGGTAGAGGAAGATGCGATGAAAGCAAATACATTTAGCAACCTTTATGACTGAGCTGCCTACGAAACAAATCCTGCACATGCAGATCTAGACCCCAAGCCGGGGGCACAGGCTGAGGAAGTGCATTAAATGTCACGGTGGATGGAGGGAAGTTGTACTATACCGTATACACGGGTTAATAAGCGCAACTGGCTAAGAAGCGCATATTGCTTATTAAGCGCATACTTCTTTCCTGGTTTTGCAACTGGATAATAAGCGCAATTCTAATTAAACGACAGTAGTGTAAATTTTCTCACTTAGTCTTAGTTAACTTTGGGCAGGCTAGTTTCTACGAACAGGTCGGGCATAGCAAGTTATTGACTATAAAATAGCGGTTCCAAGATGTCAACTTTTCACCCAGCGGCTTCATCGCTAGCGAATTTCAACGATACAATATCGACGATCTCTACGACTCGACTCTTCATCTACACAGCAGCTGTGCTCATCAAGACAAGAACCAACGTTTGTCATGGCATCACAGCTCACACTCTTTGGAGATTTCACGGTGAACACCAACACGCAGAAGCTACACCAGAGAGTTTAAACTCAGTGTAGTGGCAAAGAGGCGTCGAGGTTTTGGAGGTGTGGTCAATTCATTATTAAGCGCATATTGGGTATTAAGCGCATATTGGATATTAAGCGCATATTTCCTTGCAGTTTTGGAAATAAGCGTATGCGCTTATTAACCCGTGTATACGGTACGTCAGCGATGAGTAATGCAAAGGGAACCCTGCTTGTTGGAAAACTGTGGATGCTGCTTATTATTCTCCTCCTCTGTCAGGCTCATCTGGGCATGCAGAAACAAAACACTGTCTTAAATTACTTCCAGACACTACTGGCCTGAGATTGTACTTTTATATCTCAGGGGTCCCAAATCACCACAGCATCCCCATATCACCAGAGTTCTGGGGCCCCAAGGCTAGCCTTGGTAGATTATGCTAGCATAATTTTGGGAATAATAGGTGCTTCTGAGCATCAAGAATTATGCTGGCATAATAGGTCAATTTTCCTGATCAGATCCCATTAAGAAGTTACTTTTGTTCATAGCAAGAATTTTCTTTTGGAGGACTACATACAACTTTCAGTAATGCTAGAATACAATCACCGAGAAAGGCCTAACTGTAACCACTTTTGGATCATCATTTTGTATATACATACGAATGTGTGAAATTCAGTTAGCATAATTGAGAATAATAGGTGCATTGAAAAGAATAATAGGTAAAAATTATGGGAATAAAAGAATAGAATAATGGGTAGAAGTTGGAGCATGATCTACCAAGGCCTACCCAAGGCCCCATATCACTAGTGTATTAGGGCTCCCCGGCCCCCATATCATGCAGACACCGGTATATACAGAGATTCCAGGGTCTTCGACTGTCTCTCCATCTGTCCGCGATGCTTGTTTTAGGTTTGGATGCATTACAATGTAGTCCACCAAGTGACTTCACAAGCAATGCTTTGTTAACATATGTCAGCCTTTCACCTTGACTGAGAGAAGCAGCCTCTTTTATCTTTCTGACTCGATGTAGCGCTTCCTTGCTTGTATTTTGCACAGAACTGCACCGAACGCACACCTTAACTCTTGCCCTCCGGAAGTGAAGGCATGCCCCATGGAAACCCATTTTGTTTTTAAAAGTGCGTACATTATATACATACCTAGTCTCATTCTCAGACCAAACTTTTCGTGTGCGTCCTGCAGATTCGTCAAAAAAAGGGTCTGGACATGTTCACTGGGAAAACTGGGCCCTAATTTGATGTGTATCGGCATGCATGTGGGTGGGGTCTGGATACTAGACTGGGTCAACCCTAGCCTCGTTCCCAGGCTCTCGTGTGTGGGCGGAGAGCCTGGGAACGAGGCTAGGTCAACCCTAAACACATGACCCCAGACAAAACAGACATGAAGATGTCTATATGTAGCCTTCTACTTGGTTATTACTTTCTAACAACAATCACTCCCACCTATAAAGCTAGACCCAACAGTCTCAGCGTGATTTGTAGCTACACACTAATACTAGGAATTGGTTGGGTCTACTAACATAGCCTACGTGCACTTTGTTATGGGGCTTTTCAAACAGACTGAGTGCATATGAATAGATTATTCCTAATGGTAACAAGTAGTTTCATACATGCAAACTAATTTTCAGAGTCTTGTTCAAGAAATCTGGTTACCTCTAAGGCAGCTGTGGCAGTATCAACGAAAAGCTGTTATCCAAGAAACTTGATGAGATGCATAATGCTGCGATGGGCATCTCATCTAAATTATACTGTACACATTCCTCTGTACTGGCGCACTTGACATTGTCACAGCTGACAGGAGAAGAGGGTGTGTTGCAAATTGTTCCAACCACATTTCCCTCGATCTGAATTTCTTGGCATGCCAATCCTCCAGTGCATGCACTCTTACGTGCCCCACAACCAGTGTCCAACTCAAATTGCACTGCAGTCTGCACACATACACTGTCAATATCCGTTGCTGGTACCGGTGCTGAAATGCATTCTGTACCTGGAGTGCTGCACATTCCATCTTGCTGTGTACAGTTGACCTCAACACAACTGAATGTCACTTGGTCACCGTCCTGTACCAAATCCACACACAGCGAACTGGAACATGTCTCCACTCCAGTATTGCCACAACTCTGCCGCTGTGGTATTATTATACCTGGTGGAATTATTGTACAGGTGACAAAGGAGATATTGCGTGAGGGATATCTCTGCAGAAAGCACACTTGGTCTTCCTCACATTGAAAATCTTCACAGGTGGCTCGACTGCTATTGGCAATGCACAAAGCCGCTACCGGTATCTGGATAGGAGGGCTGGTAGGTGTGGTGCCAGAACCACTTCCACTATCCCCGGCAGTAGGCCATTCACCACTGAAAGTGGCAGATGTTGATGTTTGAGTAGGTGGAATGACAGTTGATGGAAGAATGCCTGAACCAGAACTAACACCCCCACCATTTTCCCCATCACCATCAAATTGTTGTATGCAAGTAAATCCACGGTTGCATTCAAGTTCTTCACAGCTGGTGGCTAGAACACAACTAGCTTGTGCAAAGTCTCCTTGGGATTGAGGTTCCTGACAGACTAACCCTCTCCTCCTGCATATGGGATTGAGTACACTGCAGTTTCCGGTTACGAGGCAAACAGCCGCTGAAAAGACTCCCTCTCCAACAACACGACACTCAAATCCTTGACTTTCATCACAACGAATTCTACTGCAGTTAGAAGTGCGCGCACAGAACGCAAATCTTGTCTGTCCTTCTCCACTGATACGGCACTCCAGTCCTTCATTACACGTCAATTTGCTGCAGTTAGCAGTCCGCGTACAGAACGCAAATCTTGTCTGTCCTTCTCCACTGATACGGCACTCCAGCCCTTCACTCACGTTACAGCTCAACCTGCTGCAGTCTGAAATAGGGCCACAAATAGCTCTCGTAACGTTTAAGAACGTAATAGAACGACACTCTTGGTTTCGCTCCTCGCAGGCGAGTCGGTCGCACTCGTCGGGGGGTGAGGGAGTCTCTACGCACATAGCCTTGCCGTCCATGACCACGCACATGAACCCATCAGAACACTCCAGCTGACTGCAATTACGGGGGACCGGGAGAACGCGGATCGGAACGCAACGCACAACTGGACGTGCTCCTTGCCTTGCGCGCACTCGACATTGCATCCCTTTCTCACATTCGACATTATCACAGCTAGTAGGCGGGGGTTGGGGTATGCATCTTGCCCGTGGGCCTCGTGTTGTCTGCCGCACCTCGCAAAACGACCTGTCTGGGGGGCAAAGAACTTGGCTGCAATCAACTGGTGGCTGTGGTTGGAGAGGTAGGACACATTTTGGCTTGATATACTGCCTGCAGTTAGGCCTACTTCTCGGGCAAGTCGTTGGGACGACTGTGTTCATGCACGTCCGGCGCGCAGGACATGGCTTTTGAGCGCATGTCGGTGCTGCACAACGATTGGTGACTTCCTTACCGTTCGACAAACGAAAGAATGTAGCCCTACACTCGCCGTGGCAGGCATCAACCCTACATTCAGTGTTCAGGAAGCGTGGACACTGGGCTCCGTCGCAGGGATCTGCAACACAGACGACAGGCTGCGGACATGTGGCGTTTTGCGCTCTCGCACCGAGAGCAGAGAAAAGCGACAGTGAGAGGAGCACGATGAATTGCATTACGCTTGGAGACTAGCTGTGGCATATTATGTGGTGGAGCTAGGAAGCTGCTCCGTCGTTTATATAGTGTAGTACATGCAATGGGGCGTGCACGTGTTCCAACTGCAGGATGCCAGCCTTGGTGTTGCCCACCTTTCGCTTGCAGGAACTACATTCTGATAAGCTGGCAGAGCTATTGTATGGTTCCCAGTGCTTATGGCTATCATTGTGTCAAGCCCATGTACGTATATAGACAGAAGGCAGGATGGCGAACTATTACGTCATGCAATATTTGCTATCCTTCGGCTTCAAAGGATGTGATTAGCATTGTCAATTGTCATGCTATTTGGGGATAATTTTAGTCACAACAGGCATAAATTGCAACAGTTTACTTGCAAATCGCACTCAAATCCAAACAGCCACTCCCAACGTTCAATTAGGAACAGTCCACGATCCGACCGAGGAGGTGAAAGAAAGCTACTAGTGTCGGTTTTGTGCAGGTAAGATTTTATTCTTGTAAGGGTAATGTTTGTTTTAGAATTGTGAGACAAAGGTCCCATGCATGCAGCTATAGTATGTTAGCTACAGCTTAGCTTCACAAGCCCTTAATTGGAAAACCAGCTCTGGTTGCAAGAACTTAGATGTAGAAGGAGTTAAACAATGTTTAAAGTTTAATATGTCTCCTCTCAGAAGCAAGCAAAGTTGTTGCTATGTTGTTGCTAACTGTAGACATTACAGATACCGTGCTGCATACCATGCATGCAGTAGTGCATGTGAAGAGTTGCATTCTAGTGTGTGTGTGCATGTGTGTGTGTGTGTGTGTGTGTGTGTGTGCATGTGTGTGTGCATGTGTGTGTGTGTGTGTGTGTGTGTGTGTGTGTGTGTGTGTGTGTGTGTGTGTGTGTGTGTGTGTGTGTGTGTGTGTGTGTGTGTGTGTGTGTGCATGCATGTGCCACTATGCTGTGTGGGCCGTCCCAAAAGCTGACTCAATGCCAGCATGTCTTGTTTCATATTTCAGCAGCGTGTAAAGGCAATCATAATGCTGCTACTACTCCAATTTGCTTTCTCAAACTCTTATGTACTTTGAGAGTGAATCTATGAAAACTACATGTAGCATTCATTTTGCTATTGCCCTCAGGAAGAAGATGGTGTCCCAGTGGCTAGTTCTGATCTTGTGGGGATTCTCTGCTGCTTATGGTACAAATATTTATAGCACCTAATTTGGTTATACAAACTCTAAAGATAATTTAACAATATTGTCTTTATGTAGTGTGGTACCAGAGCTGGCAATTTTCCAATAATTATGTTAATATCCACAGGACATACTTTGAAGTGTCACATTTGCACGTCTCCTTTGGCAGCGACACCGCATGGTGCACGAATTTAGCTGGTGATATACATATACAGACTTGTCAGATATTTGCAGCCCTAATATTAGGCAAGATTTGTGTTTCTCTCTACTATGGCCGAGGATGGCTGACAGAACTAAATTTTTTGGTTGCAGTCCTTGGCTTGGGGTGACACTTACGTGGGATTTCTACCGCTAACCATGCTAACAGTTACACAGTTATATTGCAGCCATGTCTCTGTTATGCCCATACTATATATGCCATGCAGTATAATTTGCTTTACTCAACTCTCCTTTTTTAGCTCAATATTATGCTAGCACAATGTACACAGGCAATAATTATATCTGCTGGATATTCACACCCAGTCAAGTTACAACGATTACAAAGGACATCAATTTGTTCCACAGCTCAGACCAACAGCTGTCAAGAAGACTCTGTGAGGCTTGTCCGAACTCTTTTCATTACACTCCCCAATGCTGGTCGAGTAGAGGTGTGTCACAATGGAGTATGGGGGACAGTTTGTGCTGACTCTCTGACTACTCCCTGGAGTGAGAAGAATGCTCAGGTGGTGTGTAGGCAGCTGGGGTACAGTGGAGCCCTCAACTCCATACTGCAGGACACGTGAGTAGAGTGTATATACACACACAGTTTGTGTGAGGCTGAGTTTTATGACTGTTTATTGTTTTTGTTTCCAGTGTGGACTCCAGTGAGAGGCTTGGCAGCAGCACTCCCATCCACTACCGTTCTGTGCGCTGCTCCGGAGAGGAAGATCGTCTCATTGACTGTCCTGGTATCTCCATAGCAACAGCATCATGCTCACACACCCAGGATGCTTACATTGTATGTAGACCTTCGTCAGGAAGAATTTCACGTAAGTTGCACCAAACAATAATTGTCTACAGGCTGCATCTATAACTTTATATTCCAATGGCAACTTTGTATTCCATGTGCATATTTCACTCCCATAACATATCACACACCATATCTTCTCCGTCATCTTTCTAACTACATACCATCCCATGCATCTACACACAACAAAATCATACAATACACACATCTCCATGGGCATGACTACAGCTGTGCACACTGCGAGTCCTCAACATGGGGACATTCGACTGGTTGCCGACCCTGACAATGGAGAGGGGGCAGTAGAGTTCTATCATCGTAGCTTTGGGTGGAGTGGCATTTGTCCTGACAGTAGCTGGGGAACTAGTGAAGCTGTTGTGGCATGTAGGCAGCTGGGATATGAGACAGGGACTTCAGTGACCTACACAAGGTAGCATATATTTTATTCCTACCAGTGAGTTTATTTCACAGGTGTATGCAAACTCTCTTGTATGGAGAGCCAAATGCAGTTACCTTGTACTTAGCCACTAAACTGTCACAATAATATTGACATGCCATGTATGGACGAAAGCAAAGTCACCCAAACTACGCAGGACATGTTTTAGCCAATACCAGGCCTCATCAGCTATGCTGGAGTGACTGGGAAAGGGGGACTGTATGCATGTGCCTGTAATTTTTCATGCTGTCACAAAAAAAATAAAGATCAAGTTTTCTCCTTACTCTTGCAGTGTATCCAGCAATGTCTTCAGCCAGCGCATCCTCAGCATCTCTGACTGCAATGAAAGGACAGATATTTGTTTGCAAAATTGCAGTGTCTCCTCCTCCTCTTTTTCCTGTTTTTCTCCTTCAAACAACTATGCCGGCATCCGATGCTCCAGTAGTATCAGCACCACAAGTAAGACATTTTTAGCTGTTGGCAACAGTAGGCACTCATGAGTATGCTGAGAACTAGGACACTGAAGTGTGTCACGACTGGGTATTTAAGGTTGAGTTCAGTCCAGCTCTGAGAGTCGGCTGAGGTCTCTAGGGAATGCTGCTTATGTAGCTTGTCTTTGTTCCTCTGCTGGAGCCCAAGCAGCTTAGCAGTAAAGAGTGTCTGACTAATATTCAGAAGGTCTTGGGTTTGAATTCCAGGTGGATCCCCGATTTTTTCCATAGATTTACTTCTCCCTGTCTCAGCATAACATCATGTTGAACACCATCTGCACGGCTGTTGCCAGCTCTGAGCAGCAGTGTTTGAGTGTTCTTGTTTCCAAACACAGGTACATCACAGATACAGGAAGGTAGTGTTCGTCTGTTTGGAGGTAACAGAACTAGGGGGATAGTGGAGGTGTTCTATGATGGTCGCTGGGGGCCCATCTGTAGTTCAGGTTGGGGATCTATTGATGCCAGGGTGGTTTGTGCAGAGTTGGGGTTCAACAGAGATGATGCTACCACGTACACTTCTTCTGGGTGAGACAGGACATGGGAAGGAGATGGAGGGAAACAATTTTAGAAGAGACTGTAGGTTCAGAATGGATTATGAGACTGGTTTCTACTGCTTTCCCCCATAAAAGTTTCGGCATTGAGACCAACCTGAAGCCCATCTGGCTAACTGACCTGAGATGTAATTCCTCTGACAGACAACTGACAAGAGATTGTGAACACAGAACTCCCATTGGATTTGTAGGCTGCCCAAATTCATTTGCTGGAGCTGACTGCAGTACGTTATAAAATGAAAATTGGAGATATCAGATGAACCATGTAACATGCACAAGTCACTGTATATGTATGATCTGACAGCCATATTTGCAGGGTTTTGCTTTGCCTATAAGGCCACTCTGAATTAGTTTTAAATAATCCAACTTGAGTGATTCATAGTTGCTTAACTCTATACACACCTGAGCATAGCAAATTTGTTTTTGTTAGGACCATGCAGGATGGAATAGGCCAAACTGAAATATTAACCTACCAACCAACAAACCCTCTATTTGCTTGTGTTGTTAGTTCAATCACATTCAAACAAACACAGTACCTATGTAAATTCTTATTGCAGAAAAGGGGCACATAACTGAAACTCATCTTGTCACATTTTCTTTCATCCTTATAGCCACAGAGCCTGCAAGGTCAAATGTTTTTGTCATTCCAAGCATTGTCGTTTCCACCAGCATTGTTATTATTGGAGGCCTCATTGGACTTTGGTACGGGTATGGAAAAGAGAAGTGCACAAAACGGCGTCATTTGTTCCGCATACAAAGAGAGTTGGAGGAATGGGAAGCAGAAAACACAACAAACTTTGCTGCAGAGGTTGAAGTTGCCACTACAACAGCACGTGTAAGCTTTGTCTGCCACCAAATTTACATCAATGTTTGATTTTGGGGGACAGGCAGGTGATCATGAGCGTGCATATGATACTTCATTCACTTCACCCCCTCCTACCGCAGATCCAGTCAAACAGGAGCAGTAGCTCCAGTAGTTCAGACAATGAAACTGAGCAACCACCAGAAAGACCAGATGCAGAGATCACAAAAGCTGCAGCACCACCTTCCTATCATGCGGCCTCTGATTATCCCACTGGTGATCCTCTCAAAGCCCCACCTACTGACCTCCCTCCTCCTTACCCAGGACCTCCCACGGTCCAAGCCAGTGCTGGTGATCCTCTAGCTGGCCTCGGATTCTCACCAGTGGGTTCTAATTACCAGGGTTCTCCTCCAACTAACCCCACACCTTATCCTCCTGAGGCACCCAGTCTTGAGCTTGCTTACTCACCTAATGGTGAGAACTGATTCAGCTTGAGACAAAATAGAAGCAAGTTATATTGCAGTTCTACTCCCCTTCATTTCCCTTTCCTTCTCCTCCTTGTAGATACACAGCAAGCGGATGAAGAACTCCCATACCCCACTGTGGACACCAGCGCCTATTCCCCAAACATCACCACCCCTTACCCTGTGGATGCCACTTTAGAAGGGGCAGATTGAGATTGAAGTCTATATATTTATATTATCTTGTGTGTTAGAGACTGACATTTGTTTGTAGGTTGCATGATGTATAACAGTGAAAGTAAGTTACCCTGCCAACAGGAGTTTGTACACACATGCGCATGCCTGCATACGTCATGTGCAATCAGCCCCTCCCATGTAATTATGAAGTGCTATCTAATTGTTTAGCTCATATACACATCATCACAGCACCCCAACTGCATGGTGGGGGACCTCTACAATGCCCTTTCACATTATAACATCATGTTATGGAGGGGGTAAAGCCATGTGACATAGTGGAGCATGCAAACAGCACTATAGCTAAAACAATTGGAAGTGATCGACGTTATGGGGAAGAGTTAGGCATAAACAACATGCATAGCAATCCCCATCTCCTGGTCAACCCAGCACAGCTGATAAGGTCTGCATGGTATTAGCCTAAATGTGTCCTGCATGACTTTGCATAACATCTAGGCTTGTAATTTTGATGAGATGCATAATGCTGAATGCATTCAATCCAAATTGCTCTGAACACATTCTCTGTGCTAGTGCACTCAACATTGTCACTCCTGATAGGAGAAGAGTGTGTGTTGCAAATTGTTCCGACCACGTTCCCCTCGATCTGAGTACATGGGAGTTTTGACCTACAGCCAAAATCAGACCAAACCAGCTCCCAAACACACGACCCCAGACAAAACGCTGAGATTGTTGGGTCTGGCTTGAGTAACGTACTGAAGTAGAAATTGGTTGGGTCTGGTTTGTGTAAGACTAACACATCCTACATTGTTAGGGCTTTTCAAACAGACTGAGTGCATACAAGTAAATTATTCCCATTGTAAAATTATTCATGCAGCAAGCCTATAGTTATCACACATCCATGCATGCTAATGTTCCAAGTCTTGTTCCACAAATGTTCACGTCTGCATGGTTGCCTTTATGGCAGCTGTGGTAGTATCATCGATAAAGTGTTATCCAAGAGACTTGATGGGAAACAAAATGCTGAGATGGGCGTTCCATCTAAATTACTCTGTACACATTCCTCTGTACTGGCACACTCGACATTGTCACAGCTGACAGGAGAAGAGGGTGTGTTGCAAATTGTCCCGACCACATTTCCCTCAATCTGAATTTCTTGGCATGCCAATCCTCCAGTGCATGCATTTGTACGTGTCCCACAATCAGTGCCCAACGCAAATTGCACTGCAGTCTGCACACATACACTGTCAATATCCATTGCTGGTACCGGTGCTGAAATGCATTCTGTACCTGGAGTGCTGCACATTCCATCTTGCTGTGTACAGTTGACCTCAACACAACTGAATGTCACTTGGTCACCGTCCTGCACCAAATCCACACACAGCGAACTGGAACATGTCTCCACTCCAGTATTGCTACAACTCTGCCGCTGTGGTATTACACCTGGTGGAATTATTGTACAGGTGACCAAGGAGATATTGCGTGAGGGGTACCTCTGCAGAGAGCACACCTGGTCTTCCTCACATTGAAAATCTTCACAGGTGGCTCGACTGCTATTGGCAATGCACGAAGCCACTACTGGTATCTGGATAGGAGGGCTGGTAACAGGCACTGGATCACTTGTGGTTATGGAAATGGTAGGTGTGGTGCCAGAACCACTTCCACCATCACCAGCAGTAGGCCCTTCACCACTGAAAGTGGTGGATGTTGGTGTTTGAGTAGGTGGAATGACAGTTGATGGAAGAACGCCTGAACCAGAACTAACATCCCCGCCACTTTCCCCATCACCACCAACTGGGGAACGTTCTATGCAAGTGAATCCAGGGTTGCATTCAAGTTCTTCACAGCTGGTGGCTAGAACACAACTAGCTTGTGCAAAGTCTCCTTGGGATTGCAATTGAGGTTCCTGACAGACTAACCCTCTCCTCCTGCATATGGGATTGAGTACGCTGCAGTTTCTGGTTATGAGGCAAACAGCCACTGCAGAGACTCCGTCTCCAACAACACGACACTCAAGTCCTTGACTTTCATCACAACGAATTTTGCTGCAGTTAGAAGTGCGCGCACAGAACGCAAATTTTGACTGTCCTTCTCCCGTTACGCGGCACTCCAGACCTTCATTACACGTCAATTTGCTGCAGTTACCAGTCCGTGTACAGAACACAAATCTTGTCTGCCCTTCTCCACTGATACGGCACTCCAGTCCTTCACTCTCGTTACAGCTCAACCTGCTGCAGTCTGAAATAGGACCACAAATAGCTCTCGTAACGTTTAAAAACGTAATAGAACGACACTCTTGATTTCGCTCCTCGCAGGCGAGTCGGTCGCACTCGTCGGGGGGCGAGGGAGTCTCAACGCACATAGCCTTGCCGTCCATGACCACGCACATGAACCCATCAGAACACTCCAGCTGACTGCAATTACGGGGGACCGGGAGAACGCGGATCGGAACGCAACGCACAACTGGACGGGCTCCTTCCCTTTCGCGCACTCGACATTGCATCCCTTCCTCACATTCGACATTATCACAGCTAGTAGGCGGGGGTTGGGGTACGCACTTTGCCCGTGGGCCTCGTGCTGTCTGCCGCACCTCGCAAAACGGTCTGTCTGGGGCCTGGCAAAGAAGCTGGCTGCAATCAACTGGTGGCTGTGGTTGGAGAGGTAGGACACATTTTGGCTTGATATACTGCCTGCAGTTAGACCTATTTCTCGGGCAAGTCGTTGGAACAACTGTGTTCATGCAGGTCCGGCGCGCGGGGCATGGCTTTTGAGCGCAGGTTTGGGCCGCACAGCGATTGGTGACTTCTTTCCCGTTCGACAAACGAAAGAATGTAGCCCTACACTCGCCGTGGCAGGCATCAACCTTACATTCAGTGTTCAGGAAGCGTGGACATTGGGCTCCGTCGCAGGGATCTGCGACACAGACGACGGGCTGCGGACATGTGGCGTTTTGCGCTCTCGCACCGAGAGCAGCGAAAAGCGATAAGAGGAGCAGGATGGTTTGCATTATGCTTGGAGACTAGCTCTGGCAATATTACGTTGTGGAGCTAGGGAGCTGGTCCGTCGTTTATATAGCCTAGCACATGCGATGTGGCGTGCACATGTTTCAACTGCAGGTTGCTAGCCTGGCGTTGTTGACCTTTCGCTTCGGCAGGAAGAACAAAGTACAAATATTCGGCTACGCTGGCAAACACTATTGTGTCGCATGTATGGTTCCCAGTGCTTAGCTGTCATTGTGTCAAGCCCATGCCGGCAGGAGAAGGATGGCTATTGCGTCATGCATGCACAATACGGTACCGTATATATTCGCTGCTTCGGCTTCAAAGGGCATGTCGCGAAATATTTGGACCCCCGAAATGTACGGACCCCCCCGGTCCAAATATTTCGAAATATTTCGAAATATTTGGACCCCCTCTGAAATATTTAGCCGCGTGCATAGCGCCTGTTGTTCACGTGATGTTAATTGTACAGAGAATGGAAGGCCAAGGTTTGTTCGTTCTTGGGATGATACTTTACTCATCAGGTGTCATGAATCAGGCCTATAAAATGAGGCTCAGTCTGCCCGAACCCCCGTATAAAGAGTCTAGACCTGTACTATAGTTTAGTTTTGTGATAGTTTGATGTTTTGTATACATCATTTACATAATTGCATTGAGTTTTAACAATTTTTAATATTGTTTTAAACTTTAAAAAAAGTTTATTTACCCTTTGTAAAAGGGGGGTCCAAAAATTTCATTGGGAGTCTAAATATTTCATCCAATTCCTGAAATATTAGTTCCATGGGGGTCCAAATATTTCGAAATATCTGGACTGGGGGTCCAAATATTTCGAAATATCTGGACTGGGGGGTCCATTTTCGGGGGGGTCCAAATTTTTCATGACAGGTGTCTGCTATTAATTTTGGGAGTCACAACAGGCATAAATTTGTTCTTGCTCGAATGATTATTTCCAAATAGCATTCAAATCCAAACAAATTATGACATTCAATTAGGAGCAGCCACGATCAGTTTGTCACTCTTTCTCTGGCCTGATGGTAGACGCCGCGTATATCGGAACAATGCTTGAGTAGAATCCAAAGTAAGCTCACCAAATTCATTAAACAGTGGCTTAATCTTCCCAGATGCCTTTACCCTGGCAGCAGTATATCACCTGACGTCATTAACCTCCCTTTTCTTCCCCACGTTCAAGAGCAAGCCAAACTATCAATGATTTCAGCTTTAGAGTTCTCAAGTGACCCGTGTATCAGACAATTTCTTCCCCTACTGAAAGACCCTGACTGCAATGAAATTATGAAAGGACAGATAGTGGCCTGCAAAATTGCAGTGTTTCCTCCTGTACCTTTTCCTGTTTTTCTCCTTCAAATAACTATGCATCTGATCCTCCAGTAGTACAAGCACCACAAGTAAGACATTGTTATATAGCTGTTGGCGACAGTATATAGGCATTCTGAGAACTGGGACTTCTAGGGAGGATACCAAAGTGTGTCACGACTGGGCATTTAAGGTTGAGTTCAGTCCAGCTCTGAGAGTCGGCTGAGGTCTCTAGGCAATGCTGCTTATGTAGCTTGTCTTTGTTCCTCTGCTGGGACCCAAGTAGCTTAGCAGTAAAGAGTGTCTGACCAGTATTCAGAAGGTCTTGAGTTTGAATTCCAGGTGGATCCTGGAATTTTTCCATGGATATATTTCTCATGCACTGTCTCATCAGTATGGATTTCAGCTGTTGAACACCATCTGTATAACAGTGAAAGTAGATACGTATCCTGTCAGTGCAACAAATTGTGCTGCAGTTATTAGTAGCAGTGTGCGCACAACAGTGGCGTAGCTAGGATTTGATGAGTGGTCGGGCCCACCAGGGCGGGCGGTGGGTGCGGGAGTTACCCCCGTCCCGCACGAAGTGGGTAAGCTCTCAGACTATTGGCACTTCATTTTGCATAGAAATTTAAACACGTATAGACACCCATACACGTTTGAGTCGATGCTTCACTGCCAGATCAACTTGCTTTTTCAAAATAGCTATCTAAGGTCAGTCTTGGTCTTTTAGTGGCATGCATGGCATTTTGTGTGCGCACGTGGGATCCTTCTCGATCTCACGTGAAAGCATTGAGTCGTGCAAGTTGCTGATGACAGCACGGTACCGGTCCGTGCAGAACTGGCAACTACTAACTACATAGCTACTTGAAAGAAAGAAATATTATAAGGTACGCTTGATTTTCGAGTGGTCGGGCCTGGCCCTACTAGGCCCATTCCTGGCTACGCCACTGGGTTCAGGTAAGTTGACCTCACATGATTTACCAGGGCACTCAGAAATTCACCAGGGCCTGGACCCATCAGTATAGGCCCGGGTGTAGCTACGCCACTGGCGCACAAAGAGCAGCGTAACTGACTTACGCCGATCTCAAGTACAAGAGTTCGTACGCGCATCAGCCCCTCCCACATAAATTACGAAGTGCTATCCAATTGTTGCCTAGACATGCCTAGCCCCACCCGCGACATGACCGAAAGGGAGAGAAGGTGAGCGAACTCGTGTTCGTTTTGTTTGTAAGCGCCCTTTATAGAGGAAGTAGGCTTAAGAGTCTTCTGATGTGTTTCTCAGTTTGTTTTGCAGTTGTGACCAAGCGGTGTGTTATACGGACCAAAGTCCCGGGTCCAAAATCTCACCTAGCTAGTACCAGTGGCTAGTCTCAAGTAGCTAGTACTTCACAAGCCCTTGAGAAACTAGCCTCTGGCTGTAACAACTTGAATCTGTTTTCGTTATCTTTAAAAGATAGAGACTATAACTAGGTCCCTAAGTGATGAACAGAGTGTAATGTCTCCACTGAAAGGTATTCCTCAAGTACTAATCTACTTGTGGTGTGATACAACCAGTGAAATACAGCTAATCCAGGACTCTGCCCACCTGCAGTAGGTGACTAGTTTTGTTGTGTGGCTGAGAATCTCCAGGAAATGAGAGGAGAAAATACTCAATCCAGATCTACATTGTGCTCACCAGCTGTGACCTGTCTCTCTCTCAGTCTCAATCTCACACTTGGTCACAAGTCTCTGTCTCTATTCTAGTGGCCATTATGACGTAGAGGGCTATATTATATGTGATCAATCCTTATAGTGTACTAGCTCTATACCACTATTAATTACCTCCAGCATACATCCCCCACCATTCCTAACATTCTGCCAATTCCTGTGACATACAATAGTTTACACTCAGTCATGTTGTAGAGATTGCAACTGTGGAGAGTGTGACTATATGCCTACTGCACTATTCCTAGCTAGCTCACTAGCTCATCATTATAATTTAATTGTGTAGTAATAACTTGGGCAGTGAGGCATGAAATATGTAACTCCAGGGCTGTAAGACCAAGCCTGGGAAACAAGGCTTCCACAGAATAAAAGTAATGAATTCCAACCACCCACGGTTTGGTCTATTTTACTTTACATCGTCACTTTACCCACATTATAATGTCTGCTTTTGCTGTTGTCCCCAGGAAGATGGTGTCCCAGTGGCTACTTCTGATCTTGTGGGGATTCTCTGTCACTCATGGTACAACTATGCAAATTAACTATTAATATTCATTCTTGGCAGCACACTGTTCAAAATCTATTTTTAGCCTATTATGAACCAAGTGTAGTATCAAAAGGCTGAGTGGCATCAGGATTAATCAATTGACTTTAGATTCAGATGATGACATTGCAAAAATCCAGCTAAATCCTTACTCTTACCCTATAATTAAGAAACCTGTTATATACCATTATTCACAAGTATCATGTTCTAATAACAATCAATGCATGCTGGTTATTTGCTTCTAATTCTTCCACAGCTCAGACCAACAGCTGCCAAGAAGGCTCTGTGAGGCTTGTTCAAACACGCTCCATTACACTAAACAATGCGGGCCTGGTACAGGTGTGTCTGAATGGAGTATGGGGGACAGTTTGTGCTGACTCTCTGACCACGCCCTGGAGTGAGAAGAATGCTCAGGTGGCATGTAAGCAGCGTGGGTACAGTGGAGCCCTCAACTCCATACGACAGGATTCGTGAGTGGAATGCATTTTGCAATACACACCTACTTTGTGTGCCGTCACATGACATTATATATAGTGCAGTGACTTAACCTAGTTTGGTACTGAAGTGATGTAGTGTAGGGTGTGAAGTTACAGTTCACATTTCAGAGAATGCATGTCTGCACAAGAGCCTAATTGTTTGTAATGTACCAGTACCAGTATCAGTGTCAAAGGGTTGTCTGGCAGTTTGGCAGCTTTCAAAATCTGATCTTCCTTTTTTTAACTCATGTTGTTGCTGTTGTTACGTTTGCTTGTCATACCGGTCTGCATTGTTGTTGTTTCCAGTGTGAATTTGGAGGAGAGGCCTAGCAACGACACTCCCATCCGCTACCGCTATGTGTTGTTGTTGTTTACAATACTCCACACTGTTTGTTGTTGTTTACAATACTCCACACACTGTCGTTGTTGTTTCTAGTGTAAACTTTGGGGAGAGGCTTGGCAGCAGCACTCCCATCCACTATCGCTCGATTCGTTGTTCTGGAGGGGAAGATCGTCTCATTGACTGTCCCGGTATCTCCACAGCAACAGCATCGTGCTCACATACTCAGGATGTTTACATTGTATGTAGACCTTCGTCAGGAAGAATTTCACGTAAGTTGTACCAAGTATTTTGTCATGTCATTGCATCCCTGTGATATCTTAGCTGTCATCTTATTGGTGTTCACGTATAGCTTCACCATTGTGCTTCTCTCTCCCATACCACTCTCCTCCATTGTCCCGCTTCTAAACTCCGTTTGAAACACTTTGTTGCAACACACCTTTTATAACATGCTTGGGACTCCCACACCAACTAAATACACACCCACACATGCACACGCTGGGTCAGTGTAGCTATTTACACAGTGCAGATCTTACTCTGCACCTCCCACTCCCTTATACCACATTTCATTTCCCGTTCATATACCACAACTTCTCCCACCTTCCTATCCACATACATCTATTTTATCACACTATTATGTTTCTGCATTTTACTGTTCCCACACAGCATTTCACCATCTCAATTCAATTACTTGCCCCCCACCCCAACCCATACATGCACATCTACAGCTGTGCACACTGCGAGTCCTCGACGTGGGGACATTCGTCTGTTTGCTGAGCCTGACAATGGAGAGGGGGCAGTGGAGTTCTACCATCAAAGCTTAGGATGGAGTGGCATTTGTCCAGACAGTAACTGGGGCACTAGTGAGGCTATTGTGGCATGTAGGCAGCTGGGATATGAGACAGGAAGAGCAGTGACTTACACAAGGTGACACTATCCAGATTTGCATATTGCATGCATACACTAACATGGCTAGTTTCAAGTGGAGGATTGGTTGCAGTTGCACCACTTCTCTCTCTTGCACAGCAGCTACTCTAATACAGCAGTTAATGTGTTCTGAGTACATGTAATGCCCTCTATTTTAATCCTATGCTGTCACAATACTGTTTCCCAATATTTCCAGCAATGCTATCAGCCAGCGCTTTCTAAGCATCTCGGACTGCAATGAACAGATGGATATTGGCCTGCACAATTGCACGGTTTCCACCATCTCTTCTACCGCCTGCTCTTCCCCTTCAAACAGCTATGCTGGTATTCAATGCTCCAGCGATACCAGTAAGATATTTCATGGCTGTTAATGCTTTCTGTTTGTCACCAGATCTGTCTGCCCAGGAGCATTTCATTTTCTAATGCAGGCACTAGTTCTGGTAGTGTACGTCTGTTTGGTGACACTAGAGCCAGGGGGTTAGTGGAGGTGTTCTACAATGGTCGCTGGGGGCCTGTCTGCAGCACACTTTGGGGATCAACTGAAGCTAGGGTAGTGTGTGCAGAGCTGGGGTTCAACAGAGATGATGCTGACCGATACATTTCTTCTGGGTGAGGAAGGGTTGTAGAGAGGCAATTATAAGAACTCAATGCAACAACTCTTAAAAACTCACCTCCTTATAAGGAACACTCCCTTATAAGGAACACATTATAAGGACATCCCTTATAAGGGACGCTCCCTTATAAGGAACACCTTATAAGGGACACTCCCTTGTAAGGAACACCTTATAAGGAAAACCTCCTTAATAAGGAACACCTTATAAGGAACGCTATTCAGGGAGATTCTGGGACAGTGCACTAATGTCACTCCACCTCTCTCTCTCTCTTTCAACCATCAGTGCTGGTATTGAGACCAACCTGAAACCAATCTGGCTAACTAGCCTGGACTGTTCCTCCACTGGCACACAACTAACAAGAGACTGTGACTTCAGAGCTCCCATTGGATTTGCGAACAACTGCATTTCATTTGCTGGCACTGACTGCAGTTAGTGTACATTAACATGTTACAATTGATGGTGAACTAACAGAGAGGCTCTAGGTTGGGTGGTTAGCCATTATTATACATACTCCACTATTGGTTAAACAACACAAATTTTATCTACAGAGGTTTTTGGTTGAGCTATACTCATACTGTATTAGGTTAAAAATGGAAGTTATCATCAACAAGTTTACAAAAACACATTGCACTGTACATCTGATCTGACAAACACATCAGACAACCCATATCTAGTGTTTTCTAATTACCACATTGAAACAAAACCCACAACTTTATTGTTATGAGAGTTTTACATTCAGTTTCTTATTACAGCAACTTATCTTATCACATTACCTTCCTTCCCTAGCCCCTGAGCCTCTGAGTACTGGTGCCATTGCGGGCATCGTTGTTGGCATCCTCGTCTTCATTGGAGGCCTAATTGGACTTTGGTTCGGGTATGGGAAGGAAAGGTGGCAAAAGAGACACACTTATCCTTGGTATCAGAACATGAAAGAGTGGTGCACTTCGTGTCACTGTCCGAGACTCCCACCACCACGCTCCACACCGACAAGAGCTCCCACCGTGGAGACTGCAACAGTACCACAGGAAACTGTTACAACGGTAACAAACAGTGCTACGTACAGTAACTAGTTGCTACAATGTGTCACGATGTAATTGTCAATGACATTACTGCAATGTAGGAGACAGGCACATACAGAAACTGAAGTTGTTACATGTGTATATTTACTGTGCCACTAAATTGTCCATGACATTACTGCGTACGTAGCCACTCTGGTAGAAGAGACTGGCAAGTGGGTATGAGTGTAGGAACCACCTCACTGTCCCGTCCACTTCTTCCTCCCCTCTCCTCCTCTCTTCATCATTCCACTCCCTTTGATCATTGCTGTCACTCTCTCCTCCTTCCTTACTACTTTCTCCTCCTCCTCCTCCCTCCTCCTACCGCAGATCCAGTCAAACAGGAGAAATAGCTCCAGTAGTTCAGACAATGAAACTGAGCAACCACCAGAAAGACCAGATGCAGAGATCACAAAAGCTGCACCACCTTCCTATCATGCTTCCTCTAATTATCCTACTGGTGATCCTCTCAAAGCCCCACCCACTGACCTCCCTCCTCCTTACCCAGGGCCTCCCACTGCCCCAGCCAGTGCTGGCTACCCCTACCCTCCAGCTGGCCTCGGATTCTCACCGTTGGCTCCTAATTACCAGGGTTATCCTCCTCCAACCAACCCTGCCTATCCCACAGCATATCCTCCAGGGATAGTACCCAGTCTTGAACTTGCTTACCCACCTAACATTGGTAAGGGCTTACTGGTCAATTTTGGTTTGGATTTTGCTTTTCTTGAAAGCTATGAGACAAAAGCTAGAACAGAAAGCCTGGGTTGGGAGGCTATCCTCCCGCTTCTTTTGATCTAATATTAAGAGATGTGAAGATGATGTATGCTAAAGGGGGGAGTTTCATTACAATTCTATTCTAGCCTCCCCTCCTCCTCATCTCCTCTCTCACTCTCTCTCTCCCCCCCCCTCCTAATACAGACACACAACAACAAAGTGGACAACAACCCCCCGTGGACATCATCACCCCTTACCCTGTGGATACCATTCCACCAGGAGGGGCAGATCAACAATGAAGAAATATATATATATATATCATGGAGCATGCAAGTGACGAGCTGATATTTGTGTATATGTCGTGTTCTATTTTAGTCCTCCTTGTGTAGCTATTTAGCTGATGTCAGCTAAGGCATCACACAGTACACACTGAGTTACTGTAGCTTGCAATTGTCATTACAGCTTTTGTATATATGTCTTAGAAATGAGATGAAATTTGTTTTAGCTCATACAAACAGCATCTCAACTGGTGGGGGACCTCACAGTCTACAATGCCCTTTCACCGTGACACGTGAATTCTTATAGCCCAAATGACTCGCCTTATGGTTGATTTTTTAAAAATCGTCAAACTTTGACTGTTAAGTATTGAGTTCTATGGTGAGTGGCAAAAGTTGCCACTCACTATAGAACTCAATACTTAAATGCCAAAGTTTGACGATTTTTTAAAAAAATCAACCATAAGGCCGATAACTTTCATATTTGAGATTTGGGTAATTTGGGCTATAAGAATTGTCATATAAAATTGGTGTTACCATGGCAACATAAATAGCGGTTGCTAACCTTGAAGCCACACCCCCTGCACAAGGTCTATACTGGTTATAGTGGATATATAGAAAAGACTAATTACAGGAAAAATACAAGGCTTCACTGAGTAACTACAATAAAAGCCACTATGGCACTATATAGTGAGTCACGTTTATACTTGTAAGCTTATCCGTTCTTCACGCAGTCAACATCGCGACTACACCGAAGCCCCACCTGCCCGCACCAGTACGAGTTCTGCATGTCTGCGGCTGCAGCGTCAAAATCCCTATTTTCCAAGTCGCTTTTGAAGGTAGTAAACTGCTCCAGCCCACCGCACCCCAGGTTGAAAGCCATATCAGCAACAGCCGACTGCACAGACGTACCTAACTCCGACCAGTTTGACAGCCACGAAGACGCGCAGCTTACAGCTGTATCCATATCCATGTCGAAAAGTCTCTCTATCTGGCTGTCGTCCAGACACTGGCTTCCGTTGAGCACTGCGTTATAATCTGCTCCAATAGATTCAATCTCTTCCCTTGCATTTGCTTTCTCAAGGTTGAATCCGACGCCGATTGTTGGAATGCCGACGGGGTCCTTGTAGACACATTTGTAGTAGTCTTCATTGAGTTTCTCCCTGTCGTAAGAGTTGCAGGGGCCACTCAGCTCCACCTGCGCATCCACTACTGCAAGAAAGGCTACAAGCAAACTGAGCAGAGTCTTGAGCAACATCATCGACGCTGCGTCGAGTCAAGATAAGTAGTTTTGGCCGCACTATTTAACACCTGCAGTCCAAAACTGCAGTACAGCGCTCAAACCGAGTGTATATAATTTTAATCTGGTGCGTTGTTTTGCAGTTTCGCCCCTCCCCTCTATGTTCACCTCCTTCTGATGTCATTCATGATCCCAGCCTTCCTCGTTTTCAAGTTCACCACTCTTCCGCTCCCATGCATTATTATGAATGCTAACCGAACAATGGAGGAGGGAATGAGGGTAGGTATATACATTCAATAAAAATTTGCACTACAATCTTTTGCTGGCTGTTTTGGCCCTTGTAAAGTTATTGAGTAGCTTCATAATTAAGAGTTCTTTTGTTTTTTCTTTTTTCATACAGGGAAAGAAGGTTACTCTTATTGATGAAGATACCTATGTAGCTAGTTGGGTTGGCATACTTTCCACCTGACTATGTATAAATTCTAAATCCTGGTAGCTTGTCTTAGTGTCAATATTTTTGGCTGAGTAGCCGAAATGGCACTATAACCTAGTGATGATGTACGATATTCATCTGAGAATATGATTAATTGACAGACAGAGCTACACAGTCCTCCTTCCAAAAAACATGACTCACTCACATAGCTGAGGTGCATGTGAATATAAAAGATTGAATAATATTCACATGAAGTGGCCACCATGCATAGGTCAGGTGATCTCTGGGCATAGCTAGCTCACAGGGAAAGATACAAGGTTACAATTGTTGTAAAGCAAATATAAAATGCTTCTTTTTAAATCAAATCAAGCTCCATCACCAGTTTTCCAACAATGTTGCAGTGAGACTTTTCCCATAAACTTGTGAACCTTTCATCATTAAATTTTGTTACTTTTCGAGCAAAGTAACCGCACCCCAAGATACTCACGGAAGGTTAGTGCTGCAGGTTTACCTTGGCTCAAACACGTAGGTAAAATATTTCAACGGTTAGTAGGCTTTAGGAAAAAAGTTCACTGCTACTTAGCTACAAGACCTGAAGTAGGCGGCTTAGAGTTCAGAGTTTTGTGGCTTCTTGAAAAAAGCTTTACCCTCAAGGGAGGAGCCAGACATCAGTTTATCAATCGTGAATAGCGAGGCACCCCTTCACCTGCTTTATACTCGCGCATTACGCGCGTAATATCAGCCCGAAGCACGGTAGCGCCAGCTACACGAGTTAGCTGTAACTATGTACATTCACCGTTCCATTCCATTTTCCATTCCACCGTTCCATTCCATATTCCATTCCAGCGATTAGAGACACCCTTTTGGCATGCCATCCCATAGGCGTAGGAAGCAAATGTGAAGTGTAGAGGCCATGCTGTGCCGCGCGAAGCGCTGCCAAATAAAAATGGGAAATAATTTCGCCGCGCGTAGCGCGGCGGCGATTTTTTTCACAGTGTGCACCTTTAGACTGCAAAATAAAGCCTTTTTTCAACGGTGTATAATATTCTAGCCTCGTTCGCAGACCTTACCAACCCTCCAGTACAAGATTCAATTTATGTGGAAAACAGATTATACTGACTTCGTCGTCGTTCCCAGGAGACCGCCCGGCGAGCTTTCGTCGCTTGTAGTAGTCTCTTTGAAAATCGTACCGAGCCATCTCACTGCCAAGATTTCGATCACCTTACAGTGTATACTTTAATCGGAAATGTACGCATGTAACTGCATATGAGACTGATGCAACGAAGAAGCTGCTTGACCTTATAGCCTCGCTCCCAGACAACGAGGCTAGCTTGAGCTAACTTAGCAGGTTATGAATATTAATTTACGGCCTAAAAAGTGTAGCGGCCAAAGCCGCTACGGCCGCTACGGTTCCTACGCCACTCATCCCTAAATCTTTTTACATTTTTAATGTTTTTTAAGTCTTGTTTCTGTACTTTTTTGATGTTAATCTCAGTTACAGTTACACGTAAGTGTAATCACAACGCCAGAACTTGAAACAGCGTTGACAGTTTAGTAGTGGTTCCAGGCATGTATTAAATAATTAGGCCTATGTGTAATATAGCCAGCTAGAACCTGATGAAGGGCCAACCACTCTTCCTACCAAACTTTGTGAAACCAATTTCAGTTGTCAATCACATGACGACTGACCAGCTGCAGCACAGAAACTACTATCCTACTGACAACTGACCATCCTAGCTTTACAGTTCAAAGGCTATTTTTAGTGTAGCTACAAGTAGGCAGCTGAATGCAGCGCCTTACCTACGTAGTGTTCATAAGCCTTGCCCAATGCCGGCGGGAGGAAAAGACCGTGACAGCCAAGCGTACTGCCCGCTGGCGATTTCGCGTGTGCACTAGTCTCGCTTCCAGACCAATGACCGTGGTCTTTGGTCTGGGAACAAGACTTCGTGTGCGCATGCGTACAAAATTAGAAAATGGCGTCCTAAGCAACGCACAGCAGCCTCAGAGTGTTGTGAATGGCTTTTGTTGACCAGGGTGAACTTGAAGCTATGAAGGCGCTGAGTGGTCGTAGAGCTCCGCGCTGTGATAAGCATCAGTTTCGTGCTAAAATTACGGTGAGTGCTTGAACCGTTTTTGAGTTATTGTTGTTTGAACAAAAGTCGTAACGAAGAAAGAAAGAAAGAAAGAAGAATACACTTTTGCTATCGCACACTTTTGCGTTTAGCTATCTTCCGCGTGGTCTTTGGCCACTTATATGAGTCTTGCTGGTCACAAAGGCACTCAAAGAGGAAGCCTGGATGCTTAAATAAACTTTTTGCGTGTTTGTGGTGAAGTTATACGGCTTTTGCTTAAGTATTGCATATATTGCGCGTCGGCGCCATATATCCCTACATAGAGAGTCTACCGACTCTCTGATAATATACTAATATAATACACAAGCCAGAGGAAGCGTTGGACATCCAATCTGAGTTGATATTCGTTAATGGCATGGTGCACTTACCCCATGAATGAAACTTTGGTACACCAACAACTCTCCCTTCACCAGCTACACCACCGTCACCTCTCACAGCGACTCCCGCGCCCGAAGCGCTTACGTGACGTCACACGTTCAATATACCTACGTATAAAATCATTGCGTGTATTGAGCGCGCTACCGTGCTTCGGGCTAATATTACGCATGTAACGTGTGAGTATAAAGCAGGTGAACGCGCGTGCTTTGCTATTCACGATTGATAAACTGATGTCTGGCTCCTCCCTTGAGGGTAAAGCTTTTTTAAGAAACCACAAAACTCTGAACTCTAAGGCTTTCTACTTCAGGTCTTGTAGCTAAGTACAAGTGAACTTTGCTTTCCTAAAGCCTACTAACAAACATTTCACCTATAGCATTGAACTCTAAAGTGTTTGAGCCAAGGTATAAACCTGCAGCACTAACCCCCTATGAGCATCTTGGGGTGTGGTTACTTTGCTCGTAACTCAAACATGACATAATAGCATACATGTAGTGATACAATAAATAGTGTAATAGTTACAGCCATATGGCTTGGCAAATTGAAAAACTTGGAACCCAAGTTGTCAGGTTGTAGCTACAAGAGAAAAATCACAACTGTTGGACACGTGTATCTACCCATCATATTGCATTGGTATTCAGGCCAGAGCCCTCTGCATCTCGGCCCCTTTCTCCATTAAATGTTGTACATGAGTTCATTCTGAACTGGTAGGAGCACTGTAACTCCAAGCGAGTCTCTCCTTGCTACGCTTCTGCATATGAAGACGTGAGGAGATACATCTACAGTATTAGTATTATGTACCTTCCAAAACTTGAACATTATTGCTTGAGGTGTAGGACCTGCATTTTGATAGTTATTGCTTGAGGTGTAGGACCTGCATTTTGATAGTAATTGTTGAAAGAATCCCCACCATTTAGCTATACATATTGTGTGGAAATGCAATTTCTACCTTCAAATTTTACAAGTTATATCAAGAGGCTGAACTTGAAGCTTTCTATATTTAGTGCTGTTGATATAGTTTAACATTATTCAGACAGTACAGGCAAATTGACCTTCTCCTACAGTGTACATATGCAATGTAGCTAAATCAAAGGCAAGGAAGGTGTAAGGTCTTTGTAGGTGTTAATGGCATTTATACAATGTCTAAAATTTTTGACACCGCATGACTACTATCGCCATCCCTGGAATGAAGATTGCTACAGGTGTAAAGTAAACAGTGGGGAAGTATCCAGTATGGAAATGGCAATTTAGCATACCAGGTGAGTCAAGCAATGACAGCTGACAGTGAGTGTACTTTACCTCCTGAACACATTGAATTGGTGTTGAAGTCTTAGCTTATAGTTGGTAGCTGTTAGCAGTTGAAGTTCATTTAGCTACTTTGACAAGGCATGAGTGAGAGAGCAATGTAACTGACATGAGTCACACTCCATTGTGAAGTAAGTCTAGCAGGATTAGATATTAGTAATCTAGTAACATTTTGAGAAAGTGCAATAAATGTCAAATTTGGCATTTGGACATTCTCTGATGAAAATTTGCACCGAGCTAAGTTAGCTACTTCAGACATGGTCCCTACAGATCTCACTTTGAATGTGCTCAGACCAGATAGCCAAAAACCTTTGTGTTTTCCAGTTTTACATTGTTATGTGTTTGAATCAATTGGCGAAATGTCACCAGTACACAAAGTCCTATGGCCTAGTCCTAGCTGCATCCACTAGCGACTGACCTTCAGTTTGTAACTTCGTAAATAAATGGAAAATAAGGTTCTCAGCTACAAACTTGAAACTCTTGTTGACATTTCAGCATTCATTCAAAACATTGGCGACAGTTTCCGATTTCAAGAGAACCTTACTTGAGCAGAAGCCAACTAAGAAGTCACTAAAAGTTTAACTTCAGTACCAGTATCAGTTAGGATGGCTAGATAGCTTGAAGTAGGCCGGATTCAACTGTGGTTCGCTCACTTTGCATACGGACAACAAAAATTTTGCAGTTTTGATATTTGTGAATGGCTCTTGACTCGTGAAAATAAATCCCTTGTGAAAATTACCAACCATATGGTATTAAATCGAGTCTAACATCACATATGCAAACAGTATTTGGATAATCTAGAGCCCAAGTAGCTAAAGTCTAGGGAGGATTGTGAACAGTGAGCTAGTGATACAGACATTAGCACCAACAGACTCATTTTTTTGTTCAACAGTCTGATGCTCTGAACAGGACCTGGAGCTGATGACATGGCTACACATCACAGCAGTGGATCTGAAGGTGCAGTCTCCAAGAAGCTTGATGTTGATCACCATGCACACTGTTTCCCAGCAAATGCTTACGGTGAATGGTGTTCAGTTGTGTTACTGGCAGAAAGGCAATGGGCCTCATGCAATACTATGTATCCCTGGAGCTTTAGCACCCTGCGGGTGGGCTTTTGCCTCCCAATTAGAACACTTTGGTAGAGAAGACAGTGGATACACCATTGTGGCTTACGACCCAAGAGGCTATGGACACTCTCGGCCACCAGAGCGTGAGTTTTGCTTGCAAGAAAAGCACCATTTGAAGAGGGATGCTAACGATGCCCACCATCTCATGAAGTCACTGGGATTTTTAGAGTTTTCCATATTAGGATGGTGTGATGGAGGTGTCTCAGCAATTTGTCTAGCAGCACAGTTCCCAACTGCAATCAGAAAGCTGGTTGTGTGGGGAAGCAGGACATATATCACAGAACGTGACTTGAAGATAAGTGAGGAACTGGAAGATTTCCAAAGGTGGGCCCCCCGATTCCTTGAGGCCTACATATCAGTATATGGATTACCAGAGCTGAGTAAAATCTGGCAGAGGTTTATCGACTCACTTAGAACTTTTCGCAACCTAAGGACAGATGGAGATGTATGTACTAATGAACTGAGCAAGGTTAAATGTCCAACTCTCATTGTTCATGGTGATAGGGATGTTCTTTGCCCACAGTCTCACGCAGAGTACATGAAGGATCGCATTGAGGGAAGTCAGTTACATATCCTCACTGATGGTAAACATGATCTGCACATGTACCCTACAAATGGATTCAACGCAGTTGTGGAGGAATTTCTGAGCAAATAGCTACCTATTAGGCTATGTATAGAGACTAAAATATATAGATCATAGATATAGTGCAGAAACTACAATGATTGTGTGATAATAGTTTGTGCAAAAAATGTCCAAGCATTTATAAATTTAATACCTTTATCTGTACCATCCAGCATTAGCTACTCAGTCTACAAAGTTTTGAAAATAATTACTTGCACACATTTTTTGTTTGTTTTTTGAAGCAGAATCGATTGAACCCCACTCGCATCGACAAGCTAATTTGCTTCAAAATGACATCATTGTGCATGACATCAAGGGAGCAGGGGGTAGACTGTGTGATGTTATAAAGAGCATGTAGCTAAATGCAAACAGTTGAAAAGGACAATATGCTATGTAGGATGATATGGGGAGGGGGAGAGAGGTGACACATAGTTTACAGACCTATAAAGTATCTGCTCCACACACATGCATGTGGCCACTGCGAAACAAAGTTGTTATGTTAGCAAAGTATTTGGTTACTACAATTACGTGACTATACTTACTATGAAAATTTTATGAATGCAGGGCTGGAAAAGAGCTGATACTTGAGTAATTTTTAATAGTCTCTCACAAAATGTTTTACAAGCACCACATTCTTTGAATTAGCATAGGAAAGACAGTCACGCAATTATGATAACCAAACAAATTTGCTAAAGTTATAATTTTGTTTTTATAGTGTGCAAACGGTCCAAATTATTATGGCGGGAGACCAAGTATTTCTTAGTTCCCTCCCCCCCCCCAACCAAGAATTTGCTAAAACAAAATCTCTGTGACTGTTGTCCGCCCTCCTATGCCCATCATGTGCATTTATTATAATACAGAGTCTACAGATCTATGAGCTGCTGCATAAAACAATTGGTGCCCGGGGACCCTCGGAGGCTCAGGGGATTCAAGACACTTCAGATCCTGGGATATTTTAATAAGTGTCTCACAAAGCAAGATTTTTCATGTGCAAGTTGGGCTTCATGAGGGATTTGGACCTAGCTCTTTTCTCTTCTGCGACCACCTCAGTACCTCTGCCATTATCACCTCATCAACCTTCTCCCATACCTCCTTCCCAGGCCAGGCCTCCCACCCAGACCTCCCCTAAGCTTTCCGTCACTTGCAGTACCATACTGCAAGTGATGGAAAGCTGGGTAGGGGCCTGGGAACGATGCTAGTCCTACAAACTTGCATCTGTGAGAACCAGAGACGTATAGCACAGAACTCTATTATCAGTGCCTAAAATTTGAGTAATTTAGTCAAATATCAAACCAGTGATAATCACTACCCAATTACAAGTTAATTTTAGGCACTATCTATTATCCAAAACTAAGTGTGGACCATGGCGTGCGAAGTGATTGTTGCGATATATACCTGGTGACCCCAGAATACTAACTTGTGCTGCACATGATAGGTAGTCTGGCATTGCGCGAGGGTCTGGTCGTAAAAATGTAAGTTTGACAAATCCTCGCGCGAATAACGAAGTCTACTGTTTTCACCGGATGTCAGTATGTTTTAATTGCGCGTTCTGCAATCTGATTGGACTGCAATATTTCTGAAGCTGGGTACAAATCGCAATATAGGCTTGCGACCAGACCCCTCGCGCTTCACGCTCGGGTCTGGCTTCGCCAGACTACATGATAGGTAGGTCAGCTTGAGTACACTCTGACTATGATTCACAAATCTAGCAAATGGAGTGTCTGCAAAGATAAGGGAAGTCAACAGCAGGAGCCCTACAGCATCGTTCATAGCCCGGCCGCTAGGGCAGGATCGAAATCGCCCGGATGTTTCGGGGAGATCGGGTCCGCTGTGACACCGGAAAAAGAACGTACAAGTACAACTATCTCCAACGCGCGAAGTATGGATGTTTAGCCAATTATCTGAAATTGGATTTGCAAACCACTGGAATGATGATAACCACAAGACTAGTGTGAAGTAGCAGCCGGCAATTTAGCATACCAGGTAAGTAGGACAGCTAAGGACTAGTCTCGCGTAGCCTGACTCTCGCATGATAGTCAGGCTGGCTACGCGAGACTAGCTAAGGACAGGTATAGTAGATCTACTTCCAAAACTGACTATATAGTGTGTAAGTTTTTAGTGAGACTGCTGGTAGCTATTATCTGCCACTTGGAACCTCTTTGTGTTTCTACATTGAATTTCATTTGACAACGTCAAGGCATAGATAATAGAGTCGTAACCAGGATTGGAAACATCTCAACATAGATATTATAGACCAGTGGAGTAGGAACCGGGGGGGGGGGGGGGGGGGGGGGGGGGGGGGTACTGGGCCCCCCAATAATCCAACAGGGGGGGCCTGGCCCCTCCAATAATCAGGCTCCATGTTATAGTATATAATATACTATATCATGCTGATTATTATATAACCCTAACCCCACCCCTCCCAATACACCTTGGCCCCCCCAATCCAAAATTGGTTCCTACTCCACTGTAGACTAGTCTATAATATCTATGATCTCAATTAACGCGGTCACTCCGCGTTACCGGAAGTAGTAACGCACATAGTAAGGCAAGGTGAGCGTGGCGGTCTGGAGCCATGAAACCAGTGCAAGTTTATCGCGTCGGATGCTCATTACATGCAGCTGGAGTAACTACACTATAGCTACAAAAGATGGTTACGACTCTATTATCTATGGTCATTCGACTCAAGGCTAGCCTCGTTCCCAGGTTCTCGTGCATGGGCGGAGAAAAAAGAGTCTGGTACACATTGTTTGCACATTGCTCAGTTCCCCCAGGATTTCTGGGTATTTGGAAATTTCCGTAAAATATGCTTCGTTACACTAACTTCCGCGAGGCACACCGACTTTTCCCGTATAAAAGATGCCTGCCACTGACCACAATCTGCATAGACGATGATGAGAGAGCGACAAAGGTACTCAGCTCTTCGCTTGCAGGACTTGTCCACGTGTTTGTCCATTCCAGCTTAGTCTCGTCCCCAGACTCCACCCTCTCACAAGGAGAAACGGTCTGGTGAACCAAGTCGAATTTCTTTGGCCAGTGCACGCTTTTGCGACAATGTAACCTAGCAACAATCAAAATATTTTGCAGCCAACCTGCTCAAAAAGGTTACGGATACCCGAATGCAGATGAATAAATTTTACCGTTGTAAGGGAAGTGATACGTAATAATTACCGATCTCGCAATCTCATTGGTCATTACCCGGTTTGGGTAATAAGCCCAAGAAATTCGACTTCGTTCACCAGACCGTTTCTCGCCGGGAGGTGCGTGCGGCTGGGGCACGAGACTAATTCCAGCTAAACGCTGCGGCACGTGAATGATGCAATCCTTCCCTTTGAAGTTCACTGATCGCCTTGAATGAAGCAATGCAGATCGTTACCGTCAAAGCGATATTGTTTTTGACTTCAAAACCGCCCGTATGTGTCCAACAGGGAGTATAACCATGCAGTGCGGTCTTTCAGCAGGTAAACAGAAATTGACCATAATTTTAGTGTAGCGGAGTAGTATGCAGGTTACCAAGGGAACTTGGCGCATGCGCGAACAGTGTGTACCAGGATCTCTTTCCTCCTCCCGAGCCTGGGAACTCAAACGAGGTTATGTCAAGGCATGTGCTTCAGTTGCAACTCGAGCCGCAATGTCACTGACATGAGTCACCACACTGGGGAAAGAAGTCCTGCAAAAATGAGAATAGATTGTCTCATTTTGCCTACTCCCATTTCCCCTGCTTTCCTACCTAGCTAAGACCATTTTGTGTCATTTTGCCACTTCAGTAATTAGTACGTCCAGATACAGTACCACACTGAGGAAGATGTCTAGGTGTATATAGTTCTTCTCTTTCAGGGTCCTTTGCTCTTGTATGAACTGCAGCTTTGTCAAGTATAGAAAGCAATGTGTGACTTCACCCTCCAATGTAGTCACTCCACCACTACAGCTCCTACGTTTCATACACCAAGGCTTATAATGTTCTACTGGTGATGATTATTCATCCCTTAGGTTGGACACATTCTTTTTAGCTAATGATGGAGCACCATTCTCAGCTCCATGCTTGCCTAGATTAAGCTCTGTTGATATCCTCCGATGAACATTTGCACTGAGATGATTCCTTTTTCACTTCAAACTTGAAGTTGGAAAACCATTGTTTTGAGCGAATGCTGAAATGTCAACAAACGTTTCCTGATTTCCGAGCTCACTTTTGAATGTGCTCTCTGCTAGCTACCAACTTGAAATCAGAGCTCACGTTTGTTGACATTTCAACATTTCAACATTTGTTCAAAACAGTGGTTTTCTGACTTCAAGTTGGTAACTAAATTTGTGCAGGAGCAAACTAAACACTGGCAAAACTTTGCCCTTAAACTAACAAAACAAGTTCAAGGAAACTTTGCTTGTGCAGGAGCAAACTAAGAACGAGTCTAACAAAACAAGTTCAAGGGAACTTTGCTTGTGCAGGAGCAAACTAAGAACGAGTCTAACAAAACAAGTTCAAGGGACTTTGCTTGTGCAGGAGCAAAACTAAGAACGAGTCTAACAAAACAAGTTCAAGGGAACTTTGCTTGTGCAGGAGCAAACTAAGAACGAGTCTAACAAAACAAGTTCAAGGGAACTTTGCTTGTGCAGGAGCAAACTAAGAACGAGTCTAACAAAACAAGTTCAAGGGAACTTTGCTTGTGCAGGAGCAAACTAAGAACGAGTCTAACAAAACAAGTTCAAGGGAACTTTGCTTGTGCAGGAGCAAACTAAGAACGAGTCTAACAAAACAAGTTCAAGGGAACTTTGCTTGTGCAGGAGCAAAACTAAGAACGAGTCTAACAAAACAAGTTCAAGGGAACTTTGCTTGTGCAGGAGCAAACTAAGAACGAGTCTAACAAAACAAGTTCAAGGGAACTTTGCTTGTGCAGGAGCAAAACTAAGAACGAGTCTAACAAAACAAGTTCAAGGGAACTTTGCTTGTGCAGGAGCAAACTAAGAACGAGTCTAACAAAACAAGTTCAAGGGAACTTTGCTTGTGCAGGAGCAAACTAAGAACGAGTCTAACAAAACAAGTTCAAGGGAACTTTGCTTGTGGAGGAGCAAACTAAGAACGAGTCTAACAAAACAAGTTCAAGGAAACTTTGCTTGTGCAGGAGCAAAACTAAGAACGAGTCTAACAAAACAAGTTCAAGGAAACTTTGCTTGTGCAGGAGCAAACTAAGAACGAGTCTAACAAAACAAGTTCAAGGGAACTTTGCTTGTGCAGGAGCAAACTAAGAACGAGTCTAACAAAACAAGTTCAAGGAAACTTTGCTTGTGCAGGAGCAAACTAAGAACGAGTCTAACAAAACAAGTTCAAGGGAACTTTGCTTGTGCAGGAGCAAACTAAGAACGAGTCTAACAAAACAAGTTCAAGGGAACTTTGCTTGTGCAGGAGCAAAACTAAGAACGAGTCTAACAAAACAAGTTCAAGGGAACTTTGCTTGTGCAGGAGCAAACTAAGAACGAGTCTAACAAAACAAGTTCAAGGGAACTTTGCTTGTGCAGGAGCAAACTAAGAACGAGTCTAACAAAACAAGTTCAAGGGAACTTTGCTTGTGCAGGAGCAAACTAAGAACGAGTCTAACAAAACAAGTTCAAGGGAACTTTGCTTGTGCAGGAGCAAAACTAAGAACGAGTCTAACAAAACAAGTTCAAGGGAACTTTGCTTGTGCAGGAGCAAAACTAAGAACGAGTCTAACAAAACAAGTTCAAGGGAACTTTGCTTGTGCAGGAGCAAACTAAGAACGAGTCCAACAAAACAAGTTCAAGGGAACTTTGCTTGTGCAGGAGCAAACTAAGATCGAGTCCAACAAAACAAGTTCAAGGGAACTTTGCTTGTGCAGGAGCACACTAAGAAGCCACTGAATCAGTATTAAATCGAGTCTAACAATAGTAAATATCCACATTGCCCAGATATGAATACTAGTTTGTAAACAGATATTAGAGCATAGCTAAAGTCTAGGGAGGGTTGGAGGGTTGTGAACCAGTGAGCTAGTGCACATGTATGATATAGATATTAGCTAGCATAAACAGACTCATTCTCTTTTTTCTCCAACAGTCTGAAGCTCTGAACAGGACCTAGAGCTGAACATATGGCTATGCATCACAGCGGTGGGTCTGAAGGTGCAGTCTCCAAGAAGCTTGATGTTGATCAACACACTGTTTCCCAGCAAACGCTTACAGTGAATGGTGTTCGGTTGTGTTACTGGCGTAAAGGCAATGGGCCTCATGCAATACTATGTATCCCTGGAGCTATAGCATCATGTGAATGGGCTTTTGCCTCTCAGTTAGAACACTTTGGAAGAAAGGACAGTGGATACACCATTGTGGCTTATGACCCAAGAGGCTATGGACACTCTCGGCCACCAGAGCGTGAGTTTTGCTTGCAAGAAGAGCACCACTTGAAGAGGGATGCCAACGATGCCTATCATCTCATGAAGTCACTGGGGTTTTTAGAGTTTTCCGTATTAGGATGGTGTGATGGAGGTGTCTCAGCAATTTGTCTAGCAGCACAGTTCCCAACTGCAATCAGAAAGCTGGTTGTGTGGGGAAGCAGAGCATATATTACTGAATATGACTTGAAGGTAAGTGAGGAACTTGAAGATTTGCAAAGGTGGGCCCCCCAAGCCCTTGAGGCCAACATATCAGTATATGGATTACCAGGGCTCAGTAAAATCTGGCACAAGTTTGTCGACTCGCTTAGAACATTTCGCAACCTAAAGACAGATGGAGATGTATGTACTAATGAACTGAGCAAGGTTAAATGTTCAACTCTCATTGTTCATGGTGATAGGGATGTTCTTTGCCCACAGTCTCATGCAGAATACATGAAGGATCGCATTGAGGGAAGTCAGTTACACATTCTTGCTGGTGGTAAGCATGGTCTGCATATGTACCCTACAAATGGATTCAACGCAGTTGTGGAGGAGTTTCTGAGCCAATAGCTACCTATTAGGCTATGTATAGAGACTAAAATATATAGATCATAGATATTGTGCAGAAACTGCAATGATTGTGTGATAATAGTTTGTGCAAATAATGTAAGCCTCGCACCCATGCAGGCTCCTTCCCGTTTTTCTGCATGGGGAGGAGCCTAGGTACGAGGCTATAAAAATGTACAAGCATTTATAATTTTAGTACCTTTATCTGTATCCATCATTACTTGATCTGTAAGGTTATGCATATAATTTGCATGTACTTGCATATATTTGTGGTTGTTTGTTCTGAATCAGTTGAGCTCCACACACTGAGGAAGCATCAAGCTATTTTGCTTCAAAACGACACAATTGTGCATGATGTTAGGGGCAGGGGCATACTGTGTGATAATGAGCATGAGATGATATGGGGAGGGGAAGAGAGGTGTCACGTGTCACTTGTGGGGAAGCAGATGCAGGCCCCCTACCTAATGATTTCTGATATTAAAAGGGTCCTGCTTTTCATGATCAATTGCAAGTCAGGATTCGTGGCCTGCTTCAGCTGTAGAGAGAGCTAAATATCCTTATGATCTAGTGATGGTCGTCAGTACAACTGCTCCACGCGCAAGCGCGGACTCCCAAAATTTAATATCATTGCGGGGGACCAAATATTTTCTAGAAATCTTAGCTCCCCCGACAGAATTTTCACCATACCAAAATCTCCGTGACTGTTGTCCGCCCTCTTTTGTAGTACGCGATGGCGAGTGGAAAGTCTGTGTATTTGGACTACAACGCTACAACCCCACTAGCCCCTGAGGTGCTTGACGTCATTACAGCGACGCTGAGGGATGCCTGGGCCAATCCCAGCAGTTCCAACCATCTTGGTAAGGACAGGGGCCCTAAATTATTCAGGTTTCTATGCTTGTCAGCCGGCCACACTGGGCAGCGCTCAGGTATTAGTAGATCCAACCCACAGAGGAAAGTGTTTGGTGACACAAGCCTACGGAAGTGCTGAAACCTTTCCTGTATAATGTACTACTGATCGGCGGTTGATCATGACCCATCATAATATAATTACGCGCGAATATGCTGATGTGCTGACTGTGTATGCCCACCACGTGCGTTTTAGCCTCGTACCCAGGCTCCCCGCCCAAGAGTCTGGGTACGAGGCTACGTGCATTTATACAGTCTACACATCTATGAACTGTTGCAGTATAAACAATATGTCGGACCCTTCAAGGCTCAAGGGATTCAATCGAGTTAAGATTTAGATCTTGAGTCTCACAAAGGCAGGCTTTTCGCGTGCAAGTCGGGCTTCACGCGACTAGATTATGAAAGATTGTGGACCTAGTTTTTTTTATCCACTGTGACTACCTGAGTACTTCAGCATCAATCTCTTCTCCCATGCCATCCCATACCCAGAATAGCCTCATTCCCATGCCACCCATACCCAAAATAGCCTCATTCCCATACCACCCGTACCCAAAATAGCCTAGTTCCCATATCACCCGTACCCAAAATAGCCTCGTTCCCATACCACCCATACCCAAAATAGCCTCGTTCCCATGCCAGGGTCCCCACCCAGCATTCTGTTGCTTGCATTACTGTACTGCTAGCAACAGAAAGCTGGGTGGCCCTGGAAACGAGGCTAGTCCAATAACCCTCCTACTAAACATCAGTGCTCGCTTATGAACCATAATTACGTATTAATCATTTAAGTATCACTCTGCACCCTCCAGGGCAGAAAGCTCGACAGTGCATTGTCAGGGCAAGAAGCTCAGTGGCCAGAATGATCAATGCCAAGTCTGAAGGTGGGCACGCTTCCTCTTTCTAATGTGGACACCTTCGGGACCAAAATGTCTATCCTGATTTAAAAGGTGTCTTTATTTCACGAGGGAGCTAGTTTCTTTTCCGGGCCTTTATGGGTTTGTCACATATCATCTGTACATGTAGATAAAGACTAATCCAACCTCTAGTACTGGTATCATTCCCATACCAGTGTTGGTATCAGGGGAATGAGACTGCAGTGCCAGTCTGCCTTCTGAGTAGTACCATAACGTTATGTCATCGGGCACCGCCCCCTGTCTGTCTACCTATTATTACATCACATCACCGCGCATGTGTAGTATAACTATGTCATCGGGCACCGCCCCCTGTCTGTCTACCTACTATTACATCACATCACAGCGCATGTGTAGTATAACTTTATGTTGCCCCATCTCCCAACGTTTACTGATGCCTTCACTTCCCCTCTCCTCACTTACTGCAGACATTGTGTTCACATCTGGAGGCACAGAAGTAAGAGACTATGTAGCTACGTCACGACAACTAGCATGAAATCCAGCTGTTGTACTAACACTTTAGTGGAGATGCAGTGGGTAGGTAGCCTCGTTCCCAGGCCCTCGCCCAGCTTCCCATCGCTTGCAGTACGGCCTCGTTCCCAGGCCCTCGCCCAGCTTCCCGTCACTTGCAGTACGGTTAAGCGTACTGCAAGCGACGGGAAGCTGGGCGAGGGCCTGGGAATGAGGCTGGTGGGTAGGCTGAGGTAAACTGATAGCCAAGGGTGGGGCAGGGTGAACCTGGGCCATCCAATTTGTCGGTGGACCCACCCAAACACTAGCTACATCATGTACATGGCAAAGAAATAGTCTTGTCCCCAGACCTCATCCGGCGCGTATATCGCTTCCAGTATAACACGCGTGATACTGAAAGTGATCCGCACTGAGGTTGGTTTGGGGTCTGGGACCGAGACTAGTGTAGATAGTGCTACAGCAGACCTTTTTTAGTGCTAGTGGAAGTCAGACGTGTCCTCAGATGAAAGGAGAGTAGTTTTGCGCTTGCAGCTAACTTGTAAACGTAAAAGAACCCCGCCCACATCCACACCGTTTGCGCCACATTACTTCCTGTGCCCTCCCAATTGTGTGTGCCTAGCTACATCCACGAGATTGATCCGAGAGTAGGTAGAGCCATGGTATACGTGTAGAGACGGTGCTTTCGAGGATTCTCTACCACCTTTTGAATAAGGCCAGCCATCTGACTGCATTCTGTGCATGAGATAGCAGTCCCCATCTCCCGGTCACCCAAGCACAGCTGATGAGGCGTGGTATTGGCCGAAATGCATCATGCACAGTGGGTGACCATCTAGGCCTATTTTTTAAGAGAGATGTGGTTCGTTGATTGTTCATGCATGTATGTAGTCATTAAAGCACGCCGTTTTGTCTCCTGCTGTAACTATAATATTTTGTTATACTCGGAAGATCTTTCATGGTATCAGCTGACTGATGTTATACCCTTTGATTGCAGAGTAATAATATGGTGATCCATTCAGCTGTCCAGCATTTCCAACAAACACTGGGAGAGAAAGCAGGGAAGCCCCATATCGTTATCAACAATTTGGAACATAATTCTGTGACCCTCACGGTTCGCAAGTTGGAGGAACAGGGAAAGATAGGTGAGGGAGGAAGAGAGGGGCAAGGAAGGAGGAAGAAAAGTGGGAAAGGAGGGAGAGAAGGAAAAGGAGGGGGAGGGAAGGAAGAAAGGAGGGAGAGAAGGAAGAGGAGGGGGGGTTCACACCCTAATCCATTTTTCATCTTTGCCCACACTCACATCTCCCTCCCTCTCACACCCTCTCCCATCTCCCTCTCCCTCACACCCTCTCCCATCTCCCTCCCTCTCACATCCTCTCCCATCTCCCTCCACCCTTCACATCTACACATAGAGGTGACAGAGGTGAAGGCCGCACCCTCCACAGGGGCAGTGTCCCCTGCAGACATTGCGGCTGCCCTCCGTCCCACGACCATCCTCATATCTCTCATGTTGGCCAACAATGAGACAGGAGTGATACAGCCAGTGGGGGAGGTGGTGAGGGTGGTGAGGGGGGAGGAGAGGGAGCGTGGAGGAGAGAAAAGAAGGATCTTTGTTCACACAGACGCAGCACAGGTAAGAAGAAGAGATGTGAAGAAGCTCATACAATGCACATTTCCCTATTCTCTGCAATTACCAATCTTGTTTGGGTCAACCGTGCAGTAACCACCCTTCCACACCCTTCCACACACCCACATGAACATATATCACCCTCCCATATGCCATACATCCCCCTCCCCTTTCTCTCTCTTCTCCTCCCTCCCCTTTCCTCTCACCCTCCCCTACTCCTGCATTAGAATCTACCTGATAGTAATGACAGTTTTAGCTCTGTCCATGATTATTGCTTCATCACACACACCCTTCCCAATAACAAGCATCCATTGCTCTTCTGTCTAACATACACACATACCACCCTCCTAAGGCCCTAGGCAAGATCCGTGTGGACGTCCAGGCACTAGGTGTGGATTACCTCTCTGTCGCAGGGCACAAGTTCTACGGCCCTCGTGCGGGAGCACTGTATGTGAGGGGACTGGAGGAGAAAGCCACGCCGCTCTTTCCCATACTGTTTGGGGGCGGACAGGAGAGAGGATTCAGGCCAGGGTCAGCGGCTAGATTAAGCATACTGCAGAAGATTGTACTAACTAGTGCAGGGAACTTTTCTGCGCATGAGTATATGTTGCATTAGTGTGTAAAGTCACTTTCATCCACTGTAGGGATTTCTCTAGACTCATTCCCAGGCCTTCCCACTGTCCAGTTTTTGATCGCTTGCAGTATGCCAAAACGGAGGGGGAGGGCCTGGTACATTTTATCACATGAATGACATGTCTACCTAGGTAGACAGAGGGTGGAGGGGTCCCCTGATTGAAAGAACACATTTCGCGCATGTGTTCTTTGTTTTGAACCAGGAGTGGTATGTTTTTTTTGCTTGGCAAACATTCAAAACTCCAGCGCTTGGGGCAGAAAATACAAGATAAGGCCTCAAGGTAGTTTGTTTCGATCGGGGACCTCTCCCCCCCTCTGTCTACCTAGGTAGACACAACGTCATTCACATGATAAAATGGACCAGGCTTTACCCCTCTGTTTTTGCATACTGCAAGCGATCAAAAAGTGGACGGTGGGAAGGCCTGGGAACGAGGCTAAGGTTTCTCCTCAACTGCCAGGAAATATTCCTGCACTTAAACTTGGAAAAATGGGAGTGTACTTCAGCCTCTGATTTTTCTTTCTCTAGCACTGAGAATACTGGGATGATTGCTGGACTGGGCAAGGTATGTACTACAATCAAGTCCTATGACATTAGGTCATGTAACCGTCATGGGACAATCATGGGACAATCATGTGAACTATCATGGGACAATCGTGGGACAATCGTGGGACAATCATGGGACAATCGTGGGACAATCATGGGACAATCATGGGATAATCATGAGACAATCATGAGACAATCATGGGACAATCATGAGACAATCATGAGACAATCATGGTACAATTATGAGACAATTATGAGACAATCATGGGACAATCATGAGACAATCATGGGACAATCATGAGACAATCATGGGACAATCATGGGGTAAGTATGTTAGTTCATGTGAGGGCATGTGTCTTGTTGCCTGCAGGCTGCAGAGCTGGTGGCAGATCATGTGGAGCAGTACAGCAGTCACATGAGGGACGTACGAGACTACCTGGAACAACAGTTGACAGTCAGTAGTACACACACACTCTCCTCAACATTTCATCGTAGTCCACAGGCAAGGAGGTTATGTGTGTTGGTGTGTGTGTTGTAGGCACAGTTTGGTGATGGAGTCCACTTCAATGGTCGGCTAGAGGGAAGTGAGAGGATACCGAACACTTGTAACGTCTCTTTTGTTGGAGAGGGACTGCAAAGTATGTGTGTGTGTGTGTGGGTGTGTGCATGTGTGTGTGTGTGGGTGTGTGCACGTGTGTGTGTGTGTGGGTGTGTGCACGTGTGTGTGTGTGTATGTGTGTGTGTGTGCACGTGTGTGTGTGTATGTGTGTGTGTGCACGTGTGTGTGTGTATGTGTTTGTTTGTGTGTGTGTGTGTGTGTGTGTGTGTGTGTGTGTGTGTGAGTGTGTGTGTGTGTGTACTTATGATAGCTAGTATGAAGACATGCATGAAGGACAAGAAGGCATAAATCAAGCTGCACATGTACAGACAGCAGTAACCTTCATCATGTTCAGACAGACACTTTGTGTTCATGATAGTGCACATACAAATATGTAAACCCTGTTATTATAAAGTTGCTCATCATTCAGGATGGGGTTCCATATGGGGTAAGTCCAGGTCATCGTTGAGGCTTGCCCTTCATTACAAACTACAGGTTCGCGACTCCTATCTTCTCTGGAGCACTGTCAGGCCAGCCAGGGTGCTGCCTGTCACTCATATACCATCAGCCGCCCCTCCCCCATCCTGCTGGCCATCGGGATACCAGCCGAGGTGGCCGCCAATGCTCTGAGGGTGAGCGTCGGTAGAGACACCACCAGGGAGGATATTGATGTCTTTGTGCAGGACCTGAAGAATGGTGTCAACAAACTCCAGTCATGAATAGAAATTGTGTGCAGGAAATAGTACATTACAAAAAACAATCCAAGATGTAATGTGCAATGGTATAGAGCATGTAATTATATATAATACGATGGTCCTTCTTCCAAAGTCTTTACTGCATAAAAGCTTCCAAGCAAGTTTACAGTTTGTAAATGTGTGAAAACCTGTTTGGAAGCGCTGTGTGTGTGTGTCGCAATAGATTCTCACCATTACTATAACAAGTCCAAGAGCATATTTTGACTGTGCACTACAAAGAAGAACTGCAGGGCCATGAGAATGAAGTATAATATAGTGTTTTAGCTGAGGTATGTGGTGCAGTTTCAACATGTATGCTGTCATTTTTGTACGAGAAAGGGCTTGTGTGGGTATGAAGCTATTCTCACACGTTTGTAGTATTCCGTGGCCATGCATACCATACCTAGTTCCACTATACTCTCCACTTGGCCCTTGTTGTGTTCACAGGAAGCTGTTTCTGCAAAATATAAAGCAATGTTTCCATGCACGATTTATGGTTTACAATAACCATGCTACACCCTCTGGTTACGGCAAATTTCTGCACCTAGCTTTGCAACAAGTGCACCACGCACGTCTAAATCACATGCAGCTACAAGTGTTTAGCTATCTTTGTAATATAGTGAAGTTCATGCTGTAACTTTACCCAATTGCGGTTTGTAGAGTTGTGCAAAGGTGCTGAAAGGTGCTGTATTGACTTATATCCCAGGCTACCAGGCATTATCTGTCTCTCAATTACTCAATGGTCGAAGTCTTTCCAGATTTCTAAATCGTAAGCACAACATGCAAAGCAATGCAGAATACAATATGATTATTAATAGTGATATTGTAGCTACTGTCATGCACTGATGGTTGCTAGGAGAACACGACTGTGTCCAGCATGGCTACCAGGGATTGTGTGATGTTGGCTGTTAACACTGCATCCACCTTTTCCTCAAGGTGACGCTTGGGATCCTGGGGAGGAGGGGGAAGGAGAGGGGAGGAAGGGGAGGAGAGGGGAGGAGGGAGAGGAGGGAGAGGAGAGGGGAGGAGGGGAGATTCATGCAATGAAATTGTCTGACTGCAGCTGTCTTGCATGTGGGGAGCTAGAACTACGAGGCTACATTTCCAGGGATGAGAATTTACTCTCTGACTGGTGGACAGGGGCTGAAGAGGGCTAGACTGCACTACAACTGGGGTTATGGTGACGAACCAACCTGTTTCCCCACGTTCTTCAGTGCAAGCTGCTCGGCAGTCATTGTACTCTCCTCCTCCAGCGCCTGCGAATGTAAATAATATAAATAAAAATGAGGTATTGTTAGTTACCACAGTGAAATGAGGGTTGGGCACCAATTAGAGGGTCATATACCATATTAGGTAATTCTCAAGTTCCCTAGAGGCAGAATATTAGCATCATATTACATCTTGTGCTATAAGATGCTTGGCTATGTGTAATCAACTACAGTTTGATAATCCACTGCTTATAAACAATTCACATCTAGTTTCGTTAAGCACTAATTACAGGGTCTTCCCCATTCATCATGCAGTACATACCTTGTTATAACCCTTGGCCAGTTCCAACATCTCCTGCAGTATACAATGATATGACAATGGTTGCTTAGCAGCACAGTAACAATAACATACCAAATTTGTCCCTCCCAAACCAGCCCACTGTCTCTTTCTAAAGTTTTTAGAAAACTGTTATTCCATAGTTGGATGTTGCTTAGCTCTCCCGGTACCTGGTAGTAAGCTAAACACTAGGAACTCTCCAGGTGCTGGTCTATATTGAACTTCACAGATCGAAACACTATTTTTAATGTAAAAATTTCCTGATCTGCACAGTACATGTAACTTGCTCCATAGTATAGCTGTGCTGCTGTGGTATATATGAATGTCCTGAAAAGGTACAGTTGCAAGTGTACAAATAGAAGTTGTATGTGTATGTTTACATTACAGTTGAGCTGAGAGTTGTGGCGGTATGGTCTAGCGATGAGGTGCCGTGAGTATTACCTTAATGGTCTTTTCATTTGAGGAAGTGTGTTCCTTGAAGTCTGTTAACTGAAGACCGTTCATCCATGGCTTCTTGTGGAGGTTCAGCAACATCTGTGGAGAGCAAGGGAGGAAGAGAGGGAGGAAGAGAGGGAGGGAGGGGGGAGGGAGGGAAGGAGGGAGGGAAGGAGGGAGGGAGGGGAGGGAGAGAAGGGAGGGAAGGGAGGGAGGGAGGGAGGGAGAGAGAGAAGAGGGAGGGAGGGAGGGAGGGAGAGGGAGGGAGAGGGAAGGGAGATAGAGGGAAGGAGAGAGAGGGGGGGAGAAGGGAAAGAAGTGAGAAGAAGGGTAGGAGGGAGGGAAGAGAGAAAAAAATTGGAGAAGATGATCATGTGGGAAGGTTGGGTCACCTGACATCATGTGACTCACTGACCTTCTGTTCCAGTTCGTTCTTCCTGTAGTTGATGGGCAGAGAGTAATAGTGTCTGCCTAGTCCATGGATCAGTGCCTGCGTGCGCGCGAGAGAAAAGGAGGGAGAGAATAAGGTCTATGTGGCACTTGATGATCATACAGCCTCCCACATGTGCATACAGTACCATCTACATGTATGCATTCCCACCCACAGTACACAGTACATACAAAGTCCCCACCACACGCAGAAGTCCCGCCAACAGTCACCTGTATGGATGGTTTTTGCAGGTGTCCCAAATTGGACGTGGTTTGTCTTGGCTCCTGTCCCAGTGCCTGGGTACGAGGGTCCGTCAGTCTGAAGGCATCAATCACCACCTTGCCTGCACACATGGTCGCATCATTTCACACACACACACACACAAACAGGCTAATGTGGGGGATTCTCAACTGGGACACATTCCCCAAAACCAAGGGTGGGGTGCCATCGTATCTAGGCAAATTCATGAGGTTGGGCCAAGAGCACTGACTATGCACTTCCAACTGTGGTGCACCCGATGTGGAATTAGGCACGGCTATCTAATCTATGTATCCTCAGCCTAAGCCAGGACCCCAATTTAGCATGGGTCATAGGGCATACACACCTCACCTTTCACACTCTGAATTGGATCGACCACGACAGCAACAGCACGTGACGACAGTGCCTCAAAGCTCTGCTGAGTGTTAATGTCTACTCCTGAGAGCCAGCAACCAAACCCTGGGTGGGAGTGGTACCAGCCAACCACCATCTCTGGCCTGCCTGTCTGCTTCAACATGTCCAGCATCTTGGCCTGGAAGACTGGGTCAACTGCCTCCACACTTACTCCCTGTAGGGAGGGGAAGGACGAGGAGGAGAAAGGAAGAAGGAAAGAGGAGAAGGGAGGAGAGGAGGAGGGAGGAGGAAGAGGACAGGAGGAGAGAGGAGAGGAGGAGAGAGGAGAGGAGGAGAGAGGAGGGAGGAGGAATAGGAGGAGAGATGAGGAAGAAGGCGGAGATAAAAAAGGAGGAGGAGGAGAAGGAGAAGGGCAGAGAGGGAGAAGAAAAGAGGAGGGTGGAGGAGGGAGGAGAGGAGGAGGGAGGAGGAGGGAGGAGAGGAGGGTGGAGGAGGAAGAGAAATGAAGAGTGCATGGAAGCAGAATAAGTATTTCCTTGGGACTACATGTAGTTAATGACCACACAGTGGTGGAGTATGACTCACCGTCCCACTCTGGGGCATGGCAAAGACGTCAATTACTCGGACAGTGTAGTCGTCAACAAACTCTCCAAGCATCAGTCCCATCACCTCCATTGGTACACCAGCACGACCTGTGAGGGGGTGGAGGTGTGTGTGTATGTGTGAGGGGGTGGAGGAGAGAAAGGGAGTGGTGAGGGGGAAAATGAGGGTGGATAAAAGACAGAACAGCGTGCATGAGGAAATGAAAGATGGTGTCTTATGTGTCTGGGTCTGATATGAGCCTCGCCTCATTTCCTATGCATCATTCCATCGCTTGCAGTACAAGCAATAGAAAAGCTGAATGGTGAGCCTGAGAGCAAGGCTAAACCTTGCCCCGTAGGAGAAATGGCCTGGGTACGAGGCTAGCTAAACCTTACTGTGTTTGTGTTCTAGCATAGCGGACGTGTGCATGTGGAAGGGGAGAATGGTAGCTTACCATGTTTCAACATCTGATGAGCAGAAATGGACCCGCACCGCAGCACATGTTGTGAGGAAAAAAAGAACAATACAATGATACAGGTACACTTTGACTACAGTGGAACCTCACGTAACGGACACCACTCAAGAGCGGACACCCACAATATAACGGACAATGAAACAGGTACACTTTGACTACAGTGGAACCTCACGTAACGGACACCACTCAAGAGCGGACACCCACAATATAACGGACAATGATACAGGTACTTTGACTACAGTGGAACCTCACGTAACGGACACCACTCAAGAGCGGACACCCACAATATAACGGACAATGATACAGGTACTTTGACTACAGTGGAACCTCACGTAACGGACACCACTCAAGAGCGGACACCCACAATATAACGGACAATGATACAGGTACTTTGACTACAGTGGAACCTCACGTAACGGACACCACTCAAGAGTGGACACCCACAATATAACGGACAATGATACAGGTACTTTGACTACAGTGGAACCTCACGTAACGGACACCACTCAAGAGTGGACACCCACAATATAACGGACAATGATACAGGTACTTTGACTACAGTGGAACCTCATGTAACGGACACCACTCAAGAGTGGACACCCACAATATAACGGACAATGATACAGGTACTTTGACTACAGTGGAACCTCACGTAACGGACACCACTCAAGAGTGGACACCCACAATATAACGGACAATGATACAGGTACTTTGACTACAGTGGAACCTCACGTAACGGACACCACTCAAGAGTGGACACCCACAATATAACGGACAATGATACAGGTACTTTGACTACAGTGGAACCTCACTTAACGGACACCCCTCAAGAGTGGACACCCACAATATAACGGACAATGATACATGTACTTTGACTATCACTTGGGTGTACAGTAGGTGCCAATAAAAAGACAAAAATTTGTCAACACAGTTCATAGGCGAGGTCTATTTTCTTGCTTGTCCGGCCTCAAGCACTGGACCACTATTTCTGCCCCACTTTGCTCACCTTGAGCAGCGCCAGTGATGAGATGTAGACCATCTCTGCTGTGTCCATCATGGGAGCATCTATACCAGGGGGTGGCTGGGAGGGGGGGGAGTTAAAAAGTCTTCATTTTCAACATAAACTTTTGTTAGTGGACGTCCACAGACAGTACTCGTCTCACGGAGACAGGCATATAACAGTATAGACGGCGTACCTGTCCCATCCCCGGTAGCCCTCCGGCTCCTAACTGCAGTAATCTGTCCATTGAGAAGTTATCAAGTTATCGACATGTACAACAGTCAATGCAGCAGATTCCAAATAAAGCGCCGCATACTGGGGTAGCCTCGTTCCCAGACCAGGACTACGGTTGATGGATTCAGAACGAGACTTGGAAATCACTTCCGCCTTGAAATTTGGAGTTTGACATTACTTTGTCACTATATAATGCCATCATGAAACAATGCGAGTATCTTGTAGTGTTATAACTGTATATGGCACTGAAAATATATCCCAGTCACGACACCCGATGAAACACTTCTCAAGGTTATAGGTAAGGTAATACAAATCAGAAGTTAGAAAATTCTCCTGCAAACTAGCTGTGTGTGACTATTCACATGGATGGACCTCTATCATTGAAACCATCTTTAAACTTTACTAGGGAGAGATTTGCAGTTGAAATGATTAGCAGGAGATAGTAATTAAATTTCAGTATGGGGTTGACAGTGAGACAAGAAAGTTGCATAACGGATTGTACCAAGCATTAAATTCATTCAGCAGGATGTAGTGGGCTGTTAAGTTTTTGCTGCATGTATATTGACGAGAAAAGTACTTCCACATCATGCGAACGCTGTGCCCTTAGCTATAGATCTATACACTGTAAAATCACTCAGGTTACTTCAATCATATTTTCAGGTTGTCTCGGTTGCATCAGCGTGACTATTATCCAGGGAAAGCTACCAAATATGTTTTCTTGACAGTCCAATGAGGAACTTCTCTTCAGCTAGTCTCTTTTTTTCCAGAAGACCTATTTGGCTACACTCCTGACATTTCTACCACAACCATGCAACCAAGAACCCAGGGGCAGATGTGTAAGATCAGCACAACACCAAACCTCACCAGAAATACTGATTTAGCTATGGGCCTTCTGCAAGAATATCCTAATTTAACAAAACGGAGAAGCTTCTCAACTACACTAGAAGCATCTCTTGAACTTTGTGAGTTGTCACGTACACCATGCAACTGAGAATATTGATGAAGTAATCCTCACGTTTTTACAGTGTATATAAGGTGGTTGCTATGCAAGTGGCAAGCTATATAGTTCAGCCACACATTCCCAAAGCATTGTGACAGAACAAATGGTGCAGGTGCAAGTGCTGAGCTTGTTTTTTTTAGCCTCGCACCCAGGCTCTTGGTCCGGGTACGAGGCTATACAAGTTTCTCCAAATACACACACACAGTAACAGTTTGTATTGTATGTAGCTACACATCAGACAGCAATACAGAAATAATGGAGAATGGGATATATTGATGAGGCCGGAATAAGAGGCTGTACTAAATGAATGACTTGATCTACTGCTCAAGTTACTGTATGGCACACTGTTTATGGCGGTCAAGACGGTACGTGAACAACACAGTAAATTGTTCTCCGTCAAGTAGCAGCTGAGACGTATAGTTACTCCAGGTATGTGGGTCATACGCCTGCCCTCGTATTTGTAAAGAGTCCACCGTGAAATAGTAGTATGGATCATCAATCTCTACAGTCGAGCTGGCCATCGGAGTGGGTTTGGGAACGTACTGCAGGAACTCAACGATCTGAGCCAGGGTGCAGATGATGGTGGGATTGATCCAGAGGTTGGCGTGATGGTAGCCGGTCCAGGTCACCCATGCCTTGGTACAGTCGGCTACGTGCCGCGTCGTGCAAGCAAAAGCGCTCTGAGGTCCCCGCTTGGACATAGTATTGTCGATTTACTCCTTGTCCGTGCGAAACGAGTAGATTACTTTGTGTTTACTTTTGTGCTGGCTACCCCACGCACTCGCCCTATACGAGCCACGCCTTCTCTTCCGGCACTTTGCGTTTGAGCCACGCCCCCCCCTTCCTCAGGTTTGGTACTTCCGGGCAAACGACGTGTCACCATAGAGTGGTGTCACCGACAGATACATGAGATATTTCATCACGTCGCTGAATGTGTCTTTCTAAAGCCTCCTAGTCCTCGCTTTTGTTTGCCTGTAATTTATAAAATCTCTGGTGGACTCTGCACCCTGGATCTGTGACAGTGCGAGTGGTGCGGTGTTTGTTCTATTTAATGCTCACCAAAGGAAAGCAACATGCGTCGTCGTAGAGCAGCACTGAGGGTGGTGAAAGAACTGGATGCGTTCCCTAAAGTCCAAGATGACTACCAGAAGCCTACAGCTAGAGGTGGAACAATCTCCATCCTTTGCATATCAATTATCCTTGTTCTGATGCTGTCTGAGTTCTTCTACTATAGATCAACAGAGTTAAAGTACGAGTACTCAGTTGATACAGATTTGGAGTCAAAGTTACTGCTTACATTAGACATGACGATTGCAATGCCGTGTCAATATCTAGGTGCCGATATTATTGACTTTGCGGGAGAGAGTAAATCACTTGCTGACCATATGAAAATGGAGGCTGTCAGCTTTCATTTGACTCCAGTACAACTGGGATTTTTGGCAGCAAAGAGATCGGTGCTTTCCATGTTTAGTGAATCAAGATCACTGAACGACTTACCTGTCATTGAGTCTGTCTCCACCATGACGCTGCCGGATGCTAGAGGAGTCGACAATACCCTGAGACAAGATAGCTGCAGACTCCATGGCTCTATTGAAGTGAACAAAGTTGCTGGAAATTTTCACATCACTACTGGTCGTTCTGTACCCCACCCGAAAGGCCATGCTCACCTTAATGTTTATGTACCAGCACATATTATGAATTTCTCACACAGAATAGACCATTTTTCTTTTGGCCCACGAATGCCTGGAGCAATCAATGCCTTGGATGCAACCCTGAAAATTGCTTCAGATCCTCATGAAGTATTCCAGTACTACATGAGTGTGGTACCGACTAAATTCAATACTCTTGATCGCAGCGTGAGTACTAACCAGTATTCCGTAACAGAACGAAACCGTACCATTGATCGCAGGAGAGGTAGCCATGGGATGCCTGGTGTTTTCTTCAAATATGATTTGAATGCAATGACAGTTGAGATTAAGGAACACCGAAGACCATTCTGGCAGTTTTTAATTCGCCTATCTGGTATCATTGGAGGGATTTTTGCTACGAGTGGTATGCTAAATTCTTTCATTGGCTCTTTGACTGATGGTGTGCTTAATATTTTGTTACGAAGGCGAAACCCTTCTGAAGATGCTACTACCACTGATGTGAATCAGAGTACTACTACATTGGCCAACAGTAACTCTCATGGTACATAACTAGGCACATTGTATGGAGACTTATTGTTTTTATAGGAATCATAGGTAGTTGGATTTATCATGAATTCGTTGTGTTTGTACTCTCCTGATACATGTCAATTGACGTTACACTTCATGCAGTTAAAGTAGTCAATCACATGCATGTGCCCCACTCCAAAAATGCTGGTACTGCTGGTTTGGCTCTCACGCTATATCCATATCTACATCAGTTGCATGTGTGCTAAAAGAAGTATGATTGATTGCTCAGTTGATCATTTATAATTACACGTGTCTCATATTTAGGGGACAAAATTTGCCTCCGGTTGTGGTTTGACCTTTGACCCCAAAGAACCTGCACATGCGCAATAGGTCAAAACAACCACGTGTAGCGAAACATTGACTGAGAGCGATGGCAAATCAGTGCTCGAACTTTGGAGCTCTTCTGAAGTCCCTGGCAATCCAGAATGGCTACACGATAGAGTATTCCGAGCCAGAACTCGTTAATGGCAGCCTCTGCCCCCCTCCTTCCCGCCACTACCCGGGAACCACATGCTACATGATGTTTGTAACTGTTAACGGGCGCGCCTACCTCGGGTTTGGCCCCACTTGCACGACTGCAAGAAAATCTGCCGAGTTTGAGGCATACAATACCCTTCATCCGTTACCTGTGGAGGAGGTTGAGAGGGTGCGAAGATTTATACCGGAGAGTGAAGCTTGGGGAGAAAGTGAATCAGATAATGAACGTACTTCTCCTTCTCTGCACTCAACATGCAATGAGAAGGAGATATACTCAAATGATGTAGAGTTGCCTAGGTTATCACAGGGCTCAGATGCTAGTGACTTTGCTGAGGTGGGCATCCGTACTCGATTCGACCGCGACACTCCCACATGCACTCAGTTGGCAGACAGTAGGAATGACACAGATGCCTATTGCACCAGTGAAAATGCAACAAGGAATGTAGTCTCTAACCAGCGAACTGCAACCGCTACAAGAGGAAACCATGACAAGGAGACGTTTTGGGAGATACCACAGTCCTCTCAGTCAGAAAAGTACCATGTCCCAAAAGACACGGATGAAATGATTGCAATGCTAGAAAAGCCCCCCAGTGATGACAGTGGCTTGTTGTCTGAGGCATTCACATTCTCAAGGAGCAGAGAAAATAACGTAGTTGATATGTTATTGGAGGAAGCAAAACAGAAGGGAGTAAATATTGCTTTTCAGTCGCGCACCATTGGACCATCATATTCAAAAGTGGTTAGTGGACGAAATGACGAAAGTTTCAACATAAGAATATAGTCTTGCAGGCCAGATGTTTACGGTAGAAGAGACTTGAATTGGGTCAATATAAAAGCCAGATTGTTTTACCAGAGTGTTCTCTTTATGAGAGTCTGGCCTACATGACTCAAAGGCCTATAAATGTACGCAGCTTTAGCTAGTATAGGCATAATGCAGTGTATTCATGTCTGAGTTACAAGTCTTCCAATTTCTTTATCAGGTGGTAGTGAGGGCTATTGGAGGTGGCAAGCAATGTGAAGGTCGCCACAGGAGGATGAAGGTTGCAAAGGCTCTGGCAGCTGATAAACTTTTACAGGAACTACAGAAAATGCCCATGCACAGGAAGATACAGGTATGCTCAATTTAGTAATGAGACATCGGCATGCACTTAATAGCATGTGCATCTTATTGTTAAAAGATTGGTATATTAGGTTTGTGGCTTTTATCACTGCTTTAGACTTGGTATTACCCTTGTAGGGTGATCAACATGAGAAAAGCAGAGAGAGGCCTGCTTCGTGCATACCAGAGTTTCTGCCAGTGCCAGTGCAATCCGATGATACTGCTTCATCTACACACTCTGTTACCCCATCTTCAATATCCTCCGACGAAGTATCTCTTAATCCAGTTAGCCAGCTCCATGAGTTGCTGATGAAGGAGCTAAACACGTTGCCAGTGTATGCAGAACGTGTGAGTGCAGTTGGGAAGTACACAGAGTATGAATGTGTGGTATCCGGCATGGGTCTCTCAGCAAAAGGTAGGCATCCCTTATCACGGTGCAGGGCTCTTGCCAGACATTTACTGTAGATCTGGAAATTTTCGTGTTGTAAAATTTTTGTGTTTTATTATTTCGTGTAAAAATGTTTTCATGGTCTAGGATACCCACAAAAAGTTTAATTACAGGTATTAAATCAATTCTACACTCCCAGTGATCTGGAATGAGACTATGCGTGCCAAGAAAACGTGGAGTATGAACAGCTTGCTGCGTTCATGGCTACCACACAGCTGTTGGTGAGCAACTCATGCGCAAAAGAGAACCAAGGAACGCTGTAGGCATGACTGTGTCAGTAAATATGGACGGCAGACACTGACAAAGTTGTCACGTTTGTCATGAGTCACCTGCAGGTCAGGTATCAAAGAAGAGGCACAAATAACTAGCTAGCTGTGCTATGAAACCATGTGTACAAAATGTGCTGACCTTAGGCCTAGTGATTATCCATTATAAAATATATTTCGTGTTTTTGATTTTTGTGGTTTACGCAAACCCTGAAAATGTTTTTACAACGAAAATTTCCAGATCTGCAGCACAATACATATGGACTAGAATTATTAAATGGGAGAGTAGGTCAGGAGTTACTGGTACTGTAACTACGTACCAAAACATAGCAACATTCCTTACCCGTTGTCTCCTCCCTCATGCAGGTGTAGGGTCTTCTAAGAAGCTGGCAAGGCGCCATGCTTCTGAGAACCTGCTTGCTAGAATGGAGGAAGAAGGTATCAACACTGACCCTTCCCTGATCAAACCGAAAAGAAAGGTGTGTACATGTGCGTCTGTGTGTCTTGGTCACAGTCTTTTGATTCTTATCCTCTCTGTTTTTGTTTTTTTTTCTTTAGAAATCACTGTCGAGTTCTAGGAAGCACTACACTCCTAGAAGCAGATGTGTGACTCCAATGCCGACACCTTCCCACTTTCCACCTCCCCAGTTCAACCCTCCACCTCTCAGCTACTCTTCTCCACACCCATTTCTCCAGCACCCCATGATGGCTACTCCACCATATTCCTATGCAGGTAATTCTCATTGATATTGTGCAGCTGTAATATATGCCATAGCTGTTAACAGTGTTTACCAATCCTGTAAAGTAGATCGATGTGTGCATAAATATTTTGGTATTAACGCCCTGTGTATTGTCGGTTGTTAGCACAGTTCAAAGTGAGTATCAATTTTCTTCTCTCTCTCCAGGTCGTCACCCGCATTCTATGCTGCCTCGGTCTGTCCCACCTTCACGTGGCCCTCCTCCACCCCCACCACCTCACACACCTCAACGTTTTCCACCTCCGCCACAGTACCGCCATCGTTTTCCAGCACCACCAGACCGACCCAATAGCACTCTCACCTTGCCTCCACCACCCCACCCTTTCTTTCCACCTGACAGACCCAGTAGCACTGTCCCCTTGCCTCCACCACCCCACCCTTTCTTTCCACCTGACCGACCCAGTAGCACTGTCCCCTTGCCTCCACCACCCCACCCTTTCTTTCCACCTGACCGACCCAGTAGCACTGTCCCCTTGCCTCCACCACCCCACCCTTTCTTTCCACCTGACCGACCCAGTAGCACTGTCCCCTTGCCTCCACCACCTCACCCTTTCTTTACACCTGACCGACCCAGTAGTACTCTCACCTTGCCTCCACCACCCCACCCTTTCTTTCCACCTGAGCGACCCAGTAGCGCTCTCACCTTGCCTCCACCACAATGCTTCTCCAATTCCCACCATTTTCTACTGCCACCTGACCGACCCAGAAATACCCTCCCCTCGCTGCCTCCACCACAATGCTCCTCCAACTCCCACTCCTTTCCTCTATTCCCCCTTAACCTCTCTGACATTCAACACTCTCCTTGGAACATGAGAGGTATATATTATCACACCCTTCTGTTATCTGCATGTGTAACATTATTATGTAGAACTGTGTGCATATGACACTGTGTATAGCTGACACCTATACAAGTCTTGTTTTCTAACAGATGTCATTGTTCATACTACCAGTGCATATTTATCTGATAATGTGTTAATAGTGTGTCTAAATGCATGCAGATTTTGTACATTAAAGTGATTGTCTATAAAGCTGTTAAACAATGCTCCATTTCTCTTTAGAACCTCCCTCTATCCTGAGCTCTGACACTGAGAGTGAATTGGACTGCGATGGTTCCTCTCAAATTGTTTCTGAAGGTCTCTCTGAAGTACTTCCTCCTGAAATCAGCACCACTGCTACCCCAGTACCATTCAACCATGGTAGCTCATTTTCTCCTCAAACCAGCGCCACTGCTACCCCCGTACCATTTAACCATGATAGCTCATTTTCTCCTCAAACCAGCACCACTGCTACCCCAGTACAATTCAGCCATGGTAGCTCCCCATGTGAGATGCGTACACCAGTTTCTAGTTTTAGTACCACTGCTAACCAAAACTCGGAACCCCTCAGCAGAAACTGTAGAGGCTCACTCTTGAGAGATGGAAGCTGTGAATGGGAGAGCTCTACAGGTGTACATAAGGAGGTACAAGTTGCCAGTAAACCACAACAGAGTCTTCAGGGACCAAAGAACATTAATAGAGACCTAGAGAGTTTTGTAAGTCAACTTGCCACTTCAGTCCGTGAATATGTCGGCAGAAGTACAGGTAATACTTTGGCTGGTAGACAACTTGCAGTGACTACAAAGGAAGAGAAGAGAGAACCTGTGTTACAACAATCCAGTGATGGCAGTGAAGAGCAAGATCCCATGACAAAGGCTCAGACAAACAGAGTTTCAAGAAGGAGCAGTAAAATGTGGATCCCAAAGCAGTTACCCCTCACATCTCTGACCCCAAACCACTCCATGCACTATTCCGATCCTCTCAACTTTACCTTGCGTCTTCCGAGGGAGAGAGCCAAACCGTGGTCGAAACCTCCCAACTTACACAAAGACACTGTGAGACAAAAGTCTGCACTCCCACCCTGGGCAGTCAAGAGACCGACTGTGAACACAACTATTTCTCAGTGGCCGCAGCTTTTATCACAAGAGGACAAGGCGTGTCCTGAACTACCTCCTCACCCACTACTGTGCCAGATGACAGTAAAGAGTAACACTAATGCTGCCAGCGATAAAAGTGATTCTGTTGGCGTGTCTCCCTCAAAAGTACAGATGCATAATGTGAGAAATTTTAAGGCTGAGTTTACTATTAAGAACGTTTTCAGTGAAGATGTCAGTGACTTTGAGGATGACCTTCGCTTTGGTCTAGCAGGACCAGGCCTTCCTACCCAAGGCACTCTTGAAGCGATGCAGCAAGTGTTGAAGTAACGACTCTCTTCTTGTAAACCTCAAATCTACATTTCAGTTGTTATTGCTGGGAACACTAAGATGACAGACTTACCAGAATTTATTGAAATTAAGTACAGTGTATTTCAACTTTGCTCATTGTTGCCGTTCTACATCCAATACATCACAGCAGTGTTATTCACTGTAATACTAGAACAGTTATGTCGTATTACATCCCATCAATGTTATCCACATGAAGTTCATTTATGTATTCATAATTATCATACATCTCAGTTTGGTTGAGTTCAATAATGGATCAGTACATGAGCATATGGAAAACACACGTTTGAGGACCTGATTATAAGGTGTCAACAAATTGTGAGACGTGTAGTCAATTGTACAACTATAAGATGAAACCTGTACAATTAGTTAATCATGTACTTCATATTAGTAGGGAACAAAGGGTGCTAACATCCTTTCAGCACATATACTAGTGAATGCAAACAGTGCAAAAGAACTTGAGAAGTGCATTTCTGATTGTTCCTAGAACATGTGATTCATGTTGTCGTGTTCCTATAATGCCTTATGCAAGCTTGGTGCATGTGTATTTAAACTGCTGTAAAGCAAAAATAACTCTAGTTTCACTACTGTTGAAAGGCTGTGTATGCATGTAGAGATCTTGTGTTAGAGTTCCAGAAGATGAGGCTCCTGGTGTTTCTGAGTGTTGTTGCTTTAGCAGCTGCTGCTGCCAAATTTGAGTTTCTGGAAGAGTGGGAGATGTGGAAGGGGCAGCATGGGAAGGGGTACCATTCGGAGCGGGAGGAGCTAGAGAGACACCTGGTCTGGCTCTCCAACAAGAAGTACATCGACCAGCACAATGCCAACACTGACTTCTTTGGCTTCACCCTGGCCATGAACCACCTTGGAGATCTGGTGAGTCATAAATACCTACGGCATGATCTGATCACCCAAAGAAATGACATATCATGCATGCTTTAGGAGGTGAAGCTTGCATTGTTCAGTGCATGGAATAGGTTGTGCAGGCTCCATTGCAATACACATTTTACAGTAAACAAAGTGGCTAAGATAGACTGAGAGAAAAAGTCTGCAGACATAAGATCAACTGGAAGGTCTTGGATTCAATTTCCAGCTGTGTCCCAGCTGGTTTTTTTTTTGTTGTTGTTGTTGTTTTTTTTGTTTTTTTTGTTTGTTTTGTTTTTTGCAGTATGTGAAGGAATCGTATCATTGCAGAGACGTTTTAATGCAGTAGACAGCAGTATAAAACTAAGCGATGCTTCAGTCCAATGCTGGCCTTCATAAGGCTTGGCAAAATCTCTACAGCAATGTGCAACTCTAGCTAACTGTTCTTAAATCATAATCCTCTCTCCTCCAGACGGATATTGAGTTCATGGAGCAGTATGCTACCTATGTTCAGAGTGGGAACTACACCAATACCAAAGTCTTCAAGCCTTCTTACTCTCAATCCAACTATCCTGATTCCATCGATTGGAGGACTAAGGGAGCAGTCACTTCTGTCAAGAATCAGGTAGATGAAAAACTCTTCACGCAAAACTTTGACTTCCTGTTGCATAATAGTGCTCACATAGGGTACAGCTCCCATTATACTATAGTAATACTATATTTGAATGTGTTACAATGCATGAAAAGTCTCTAAAAGGAGAAAGCAATTGAACTCTCACAAAAGCATGTGAAAGGAAAATGTGAATGTTGGACATCACCTCTACATGGTGGTACATGACTCTGTCTTTGACACTTAGGCAAAGAGCATCTAGCTATTGGGTCAAAGCACCATACACTTGTTGGAATCCTTGCTCAGATGAAGGGTTGTTGATCCTTCAGAAAGCAACTTGTTTTACTAACACATGTTTTGCTTCACTTGTATACAGGGCCAGTGTGGAGCCAGCTATGCCTTCAGTGCAATGGGTGCCTTGGAGGGGGCGTGGTCTCTAGCACATGGCAAAACGGTGACACTGAGTGAACAGAACATTATCGATTGCTCGTGTAAGAATATTCATTGTAGTCCATTATGGACAGATCTTATTTAATAACCACCAGCAGGTCCTGTTAGCAACATTGATGCTCAACTTTCTTTGGATTTTCTCTCTGCATTAGTATCTTATGGAAACCATGGCTGCCAAGGTGGAAACATGCACAATTCCTACATGTATGTGATTGCAAATGATGGAGTGGACACATCCGGTTCCTACGCCTTCCAAGGAAAGGTAGATAGTGACAACCTTTATATTAGTCTATGAAAGTCATGCCAAACAGCAAAGGATACAGCAATAGCAGAGTTATTGTGGAATATCAAATATAGATATATCTAGTAACATTGTAAGGTTTGATATTCAATGTATATGCAAGTGGGATATGAAGACATAGGGTCTGTACGAGGGACAAGGGGATTGTAATAATGGAGTGAGAAGTTGATAGAAGAATTGGGTTTGGCTTGAGTATGCATACTATTGTTAGCAGTTAGTATATCCCCCCCCCCCCCCCCCCCCCCCCCCCTCCCCTCTCCTTCCTCTCTCTCTCTCTCTCTCTTTCCCTCTCTGTGAAGCAATCCTCATGTGCTTTCAACAAGAACAACGTAGGAGCTGAGATGTCAGGCAGTGTGATCATCAGCAGTGGGAGTGAGTCAGACCTCCAGGCTGCTGTTGCTTATGTTGGACCAGTCGCTGTGGCTGTGGATGCAAGCTCAAAAGCTTTTAGGGTGAGTCCTTGATGTATGTAGGTATTAATTTTATGTATGTATGTGTATGATTGAGACTAACTGTTGTAGAAGTATACAACTATGGTAGTTTTGTACCATTACACACACACACACACACACACACACACACAGTACTACTATTCAGGGGTGTATGACCTACCTGGATGCTCCAGCTCCAGCCTGAATCATGCCATGGTGTTGACAGGCTATGGCACAACATCAAACAGCAAGGACTACTGGCTGGCCAAAAACAGGTGTGCTTTAAACAGCCTGAAGTTGCAAACTGCCAATACCTCTGTACTAACAAAACAGCAAATCACCAGCATACCTCTGTTGAACAAACTGCAGTGAACCATAATATCAGATTACTAGATCTAAGAGTTGACCAGCAAATCCAGCATATAGCGATAGTGTTTATACTAGTCATGCACCACAGAGGTAAATTGCCCCAACTTTCCCTCTGACTGACTGATGCTTCTCCCTTATGCAGTTATGCATCTCCACACATTTTCTATTTTCTCATATTACATTTTAGCTGGGATAGTTGTTTCATGGAAGCCATCCATTGCCTGAACGTATGGCATAGACTTACTTTCACCATACCATACCTCTCAATACCCTCCCCTCCACCCTCCCCAACGCACACACTCACACAGCTGGGGAACCTACTGGGGTATGAGTGGCTACATTAAGATGGTCCGAAACAAGTACAATCAGTGTGGGATTGCCTCTGATGCCTCCTACCCCACTCTATGAACTAGTCCATAATAATTTTAATTTTTGCTATAGTCAAGCACCATTAGGTTATGTAAATTATGTATTTCATTATCATATTCAGTGTTCACTGTAGCTGTATAGACGACATTTTCAACAGACTGTTTCTTTTCATGTCTGTATGCAAGTTCTTTTCTTATACACAGTGAGAATAGAGTGCATTATGTACCTTGTAAATGTGCTATTGTTGAAAGAGTAGCTGCATTAGCCTGTTTTCATCTGCTCAGTTATAACAATAGCGATGTGATGCAGTGCTCTTGATCATTTCTTACTTACTGGACTTCATTAACACTCAGTACACAAACCACTGTAGTGGGGGTGGAATCTTTCACATTCAACACTCAGTACACAGACCACTGTAGTGGGGGTGCAATCTTTCACATTCAACACTCAGTACACAGACCACTGTAGTGGGGGTGGAATCTTTCACATTCAACACTCAGTACACAGAACACTGTAGTGGGGGTGCAATCTTTCACATTCAACACTCAGTACACAGACCACTGTAGTGGGGGTGCAATCTTTCACATTCAACACTCAGTACACAGACCACCGTAGTGGGGGTGCAATCTTTCACATTCAACACTCAGTACACAGACCACTGTAGTGGGGGTGCAATCTTTCACATTCAACACTCAGTACACAGACCACCGTAGTGGGGGTGCAATCTTTCACATTCAACACTCAGTACACAGACCACTGTAGTGGGGGTGCAATCTTTCACATTCAACACTCAGTACACAGACCACTGTAGTGGGGGTGCAATCTTTCACATTCAACACTCAGTACACAGACCACTGTAGTGGGGGTGGAATCTTTCACATTCAACACTCAGTACACAGACCACCGTAGTGGGGGTGCAATCTTTCACATTCAACACTCAGTACACAGACCACCGTAGTGGGGGTGGAATCTTTCACATTCAACACTCAGTACACAGACCACCGTAGTGGGGGTGCAATCTTTCACATTCAACACTCAGTACACAGACCACCGTAGTGGGGGTGCAATCTTTCACATTCAACACTCAGTACACAGACCACCGTAGTGGGGGTGCAATCTTTCACATTCAACACTCAGTACACAGACCACTGTAGTGGGGGTGCAATCTTTCACATTCAACACTCAGTACACAGAACACTGTAGTGGGGGTGCAATCTTTCACATTCAACACTCAGTACACAGACCACTGTAGTGGGGGTGCAATCTTTCACATTCAACACTCAGTACACAGACCACTGTAGTGGGGGTGCAATCTTTCACATTCAACACTCAGTACACAGACCACTGTAGTGGGGGTGCAATCTTTCACATTCAACACTCAGTACACAGACCACTGTAGTGGGGGTGGAATCTTTCACATTCAACACTCAGTACACAGACCACCGTAGTGGGGGTGCAATCTTTCACATTCAACACTCAGTACACAGACCACCGTAGTGGGGGTGCAATCTTTCACATTCAACACTCAGTACACAGACCACCGTAGTGGGGGTGCAATCTTTCACATTCAACACTCAGTACACAGACCACCGTAGTGGGGGTGCAATCTTTCACATTCAACACTCAGTACACAGACCACTGTAGTGGGGGTGCAATCTTTCACATTCAACAATACTGTACATGTACTAGTCAGTGAATGATAGGTCTAATATGGCAACATGACATTAAAGGAGATCGTAGATGCACCTTCATAACTTAGCAAGTACAATAATAACTCAGCACACGGACTATTTATGTAATCTGACAGAGGAAGTCATTATCATACACAATGTACTTAAAACTTTGCCTCATGTCATAAATGAAGAGGGTTAGATGTTATGAAGTGAAAATAGAGGAAAGGGTTAGAGGCTGCCAGGTGTGCGACTAAGGCATTCAGTACCAGGTGTGCGACTAAGGCATTCAGTACCAGGTGTGTGACTAAGGCATTTAGTACCAGGTGTGTGACTAAGGCATTTAGTACCAGGTGTGTGACTAAGGCATTTAGTACCAGGTGTGTGACTAAGGCATTTAGTACCAGGTGTGTGACTAAGGCATTTAGTACCAGGTGTGTGACTAAGGCATTTAGTACCAGGTGTGTGACTAAGGCATTTAGTACCAGGTGTGTGACTAAGGCATTTAGTACCAGGTGTGCGACTAAGGCATTTAGTACCAGGTGTGTGACTAAGGCATTCAGTACCAGGTGTGTGACTAAGGCATTCAGTACCAGGTGTGCGGCTAAGGCATTTAGTACCAGGTGTGTGACTAAGGCATTTAGTACCAGGTGTGCGACTAAGGCATTTAGTACCAGGTGTGTGACTAAGGCATTCAGTACCAGGTGTGTGACTAAGGCATTCAGTACCAGGTGTGCGACTAAGGCATTTAGTACCAGGTGTGTGACTAAGGCATTCAGTACCAGGTGTGGGACTAAGGCATTCAGTACCAGGTGTGCGGCTAAGGCATTTAGTACCAGGTGTGTGACTAAGGCATTTAGTACCAGGTGTGTGACTAAGGCATTTAGTACCAGGTGTATGACTAAGGCATTTAGTACCAGGTGTGCGACTAAGGCATTTAGTACCAGGTGTGTGACTAAGGCATTTAGTACCAGGTGTGTGACTAAGGCATTTAGTACCAGGTGTGCGGCTAAGGCATTTAGTATCAGGTGTGCGACTAAGGCATTTAGTACCAGGTGTGTGACTAAGGCATTTAGTACCAGGTGTGTGACTAAGGCATTTAGTACCAGGTGTGTGACTAAGGCATTTAGTGCCAGGTGTATGACTAAGGCATTTAGTACCAGGTGTGCGGCTAAGGCATTTAGTACCAGGTGTGTGACTAAGGCATTTAGTGCCAGGTGTATGACTAAGGCATTTAGTACCAGGTGTGCGACTAAGGCATTTAGTGCCAGGTGTGCGACTAAGGCATTTAGTACCAGGTGTGTGACTAAGGCATTTAGTACCAGGTGTGCGACTAAGGCATTTAGTACCAGGTGTGCGACTAAGGCATTCAGTACCAGGTGTGTGACTAAGGCATTTAGTACCAGGTGTATGACTAAGGCATTTAGTACCAGGTGTGTGACTAAGGCATTTAGTACCAGGTGTGCGACTAAGGCATTTAGTACCAGGTGTGGGACTAAGGCATTTAGTACCAGGTGTGTGACTAAGGCATTTAGTACCAGGTGTGTGACTAAGGCATTTAGTACCAGGTGTGTGACTAAGGCATTTAGTACCAGGTGTGTGACTAAGGCATTCAGTGCCACCTGCTGCAGTACATGTAGAGGATTTTGAGAGCTGGTGGTTGTCTGGTGGTCATGGCTGAGTTGCAGAGTATTGACAGCTCAAGCCAGGTGTCCTGGGTTCCATTCCTGGTGGCCTTTTCACTTTTTATAACATGCATACGATAGTCCCAACTATCAGACTTGTGAGTGTAACAAATTGATCTAAGTAGCTAACAAAAATTCAACAACTTTGTGTGCACACTTGCAACATCTAGCTAGTCACAGATAAATTGCTGCACCAATTCCAAATTCTAGAAGAAAGAGAAACTGGCGGATCACCTTCTTGAAGGCAATAATCAAAGTTACAAAAAATGTGCTAATAGCAATCATTAGAGAGTTGGGTAGGAAGCATCTGTGGCAATTCCACACTGATTGTAGCTGTTTCTTGTCATCAAGATGTAGCCATTTTTACCCCATTTCCTTCCCCAGCTGTGTGTGTGTGTGTGTGTGTGTGTGTGTGTGTGTGTGTGTGTGTGTGTGTGTGTGTGTGTGTGTGTGTGTGTGTGTGTGTGCATGCGTGCATAGATATGGATATGAATGTGTATTAGAGGTAGCATCATTTCCAAGCTCCCCATGCACCCAATAACTCAGAACCCTGCTTTACTGCAGGAAAGCCCTGGATCAAGGCTTATAGGTTAGGGGAATATTAATGAAGAACAGTTGTCAGTCAAACTGATGACTTGGCCACAAATCTTAAAGCTATAAGAACTTTGATAGTAGTACGTAGCTAATCAGTGAGTGGTGTTATAAGTGGTGTGAAAGTGTTATGTATGCATGGCAGCTCCTAACTATGCAATGGACTGATAGTCTTACCTATTCTTGACCATCCAGTATTTTGTGTAACTTCCATAAACACCGTACCCTGTGACGACCATGGCATGATTCACATTGTAGCTAGAACACCTGATGGAGCTAAACACGCCACTTGAGTAGAACTGAAAACAAAAGATCAAGAAGCTAAAGTACAACATGACTTACAATAATGTCATATAGCAAGTAGCGCTCTTTCAGGGAACAAGCTAAAGTTTTATTGGAGCATAGACATACATAGCATACACACTTGAACAGAACGTTTCGGCTTAACAGCCTTTGTCAGCTGTTTAATTAGCTGGCGCAACTTGTTCCTGCAAAGGAGACACAATATAGCCATCTTCTTTGATTTTTTCAAACCTTGTATCTTGGGACAAATTAGGTGTATTGTAAAGCTACATGTTTTTACGCAAAACACAGTGCTAATCAGAGTCAGATGCTATCCAATGGTCTCCAATGAATAGTCCTTCCTAGCCTCTCATGTGCTTCATGGCTCTAGAGCCTGTGAATGCTCATACAGTATCCTGTTTGTCTGGTTATGTTCTTGGCATATGAGACAATCACTACCTACCTTACCATATATAGTCATAATGAAGCAGATAGGAGTTGGGCTGCTGCTACGTACATACCCTAAAGCCATTTGATCTTGCATCCACAGCCACAGCGACAGGACCAACGTATGCAACAGCTGCATGGAGTTCTGACTCACTCCCACTCTGGATTATCACCATTCCACTCATAGTGGCTGCCACATGATCTTTGTTGAATTGGCAGTGCATTTGCTGGGAAGCATGAGCAAAAGCTAAACCAATCAATGATGTGGCTATAATATACATACTTGTATATATAATACACGCCATGTATTATCAATGCAGACTGTATGGATTCATGCTTATTTTAGCTATCATATAAAACAGACATGATAGCTACTTGCAGGATTTTTGCTGATTGAAACAATAACTGCACCCCAAGTGAAGAGGAATACCCAATTTGGTGCCCTCCTCCCCTTTCTTTCACTCTCCTCCCCCCCCCTCCCTCCCCCACTTTTTCCATTTGGGGTGTAAATGTGGCACAAAGGGACAAACTCAATAATAGATGACCAAGTGACTGAATGTCTGGCAGTGCTTGTTCTAACATGACAACCATGGTTCACCATATTACTCTCTCTGTATCTATTGTCTATGTATCATGCATTGTAAGGCCAGATTGATTATCTAGCTACCTTTGAACTTACAGTGCCCTCATAGGGGTAGCCCGATTCCTTGTCCACACCGTCATTGAAGATGATGTACATGAATGAATTGTACATGTTGCCACCATTGCACCCATTATTGCCTTCTGGTACTGTGGATGGGAGTTGGTTTCAAGACAAAGCAGAACACTGCATTAACTATTATAATTGTAACCTTTGTCATTATCATTTTTCATCTACCATTGACAAAATACAATAATGAAAAAAACTTTTTATTGAGAAATGTGTGAGATGACATGCCAAAACGTAGGCAAACAAGGCATAAGGAATGCACCCACCTAATCTTTTTCACACTACATAGAGTTCTGTAGTCCAATGGGTATTCTTTGTATCTACAACCTTACTTGAGCAATCAATCAAATTCTGCTCGCTCAGGTTAAACAGCCTCCCATACGCCACACTATAGGAGCTCTCCAGCACCCCAGTTGTGGCAAAAGCGTAGCTTGCTCCACAGTCTTTCTGGGGACAAATGAAATCAGAAGATGCTCAGAAACTTGAGGATCAGGATGGCAGAAATTTAGATGTTGTTTCGTCTAAATTTCTGCCCTTCTCTCAGTTGTACTAGCTCGATGAAGAGAGTGTCTTGAAGTAACGTTTTGCCTGCATACCATCAAAGCCAAGTATCCATGTGAATGTTCAGAAACTCTCACACTGTACTTTTTGCGCTTTTGTTAGCTACTACAATAAAATGTATGCACTAGCTTAGCATGTTGAACATTGGCTCTTCTTCTAGTCCTTCTTGTACATATATTACATAAAGATATCCGGCCCTCTTTGCTACATGGAATTGGCAAATTAATGCATTGCATGCTGAATGAGAGCATTATCTGTACATATAATATTTACATTTCAAAGCACCATGACTATCATGCAGCAATGGTAGGGAATGTATTAATGTGCCAATTGAATAAAGGACTGAACATGACATAGAATGGTAGGAGAATGAGTCGAAGGGAAGATGATGTAGTTTATGACAGAAACGTGACTGTAATATACTTCTCTGACCTGGTTCTTCACTGGTGTTACCACACCCCTTGAGCCCCAGTTTATGGTTTCTGGGAAGTTGGAGGCAGGGGGTGGGGAGAAAGTAGTAACCCTTGGCCCGTATTGGGTGGTCTTTGGCCTCTTATAGGTCAAATACTGCTCTTCGTAGTCTGCATCAGTCTAGGTGTACCATGTAAAGGTAATGAGAAATGATTTATGCAGCTAAATTTCATGGTTGGATCATATAGTGTACGAGACAAAATATAAGGAAATAGAAAAAAAGGTTGGCAGAATCACACGCAGGGTTCATGGCTTGGGTTGCCAGTGCTCTGATGGCTGCGGAGCTTACAAACATTGAGCAACTACCTGTGCAATTCACAGATTGTGAAGGTTGATGGTTGCCCATTGGTCCTATAGCTCAGTAGTCAAAACACTGGCAGCTCACACCAGAAACACTGGTCTCAATTCCTGGGTAGTGCCAGCTTTATCGTTACCTCTATTTCACCATTAACCATCAAACATGCATCTCTTTACAGCCAAGACAAGGTGATCCAAAGCATAATGCTGTAAACTAGAAACTGTCACTCTTCAGGTTTTACTGATTCTGTAGTCCTCCCTACATAGAACAACTACTTCCGGTGCACTTCCGGTCAGTCCGGTTCCCCCCCCCCCCCCCCCCCCCTCCCGCACCCCACCTACACAGAAGGATTCAGTAGTTATACACAGGGAGCACTCATTATTGCACTTTTCTTGGCTGGCATGTTTCCAGACCACGAATAGATGCTTCTGCACTTCGTACAAACTTTCTTCTTCAATGCCACAATTGTCCTTACATTATAGGCACTGCATGGTGTAATAGATTTCCAGGATGGCTGAGTTAGGTATACATGCACTAAAAAGCAACATCAAACCTCCCTATGCAATAGTAGCCATTGCTAAGGCAACATGTTTTCATCAGTTTTTTGGGGGGTCCTGAGTTAATTAGTAACCATGTGTCATGGTAAACGACATTTCACACAATGGTACCAGATCTCCAAAGTGGTTCATGGCCAGGGTGAAGCCAAAGAAGTCAGCGTTGACATTGTGCTGGTCGATGTACTTCTTGTTGGAGAGCCAGACCAGGTGTCTCTCTAGCTCCTCCCGCTCCGACTGGTACCCCTTCCCATGCTGCTCCTTCCACATCTCCCACTCCTCCAGAAACTCAAATTTGGCAGCAGCAGTTGCTAAAGCAACAACACTCAGAAACACCAGGAGCCTCATCTCCTTATTTTCTTCACCTTTGTGCATGCCCTAAAATAATATTAGCACTGCAATTCGTATTACTAGCTCTAAGCCAGACACACACACACACACACACACACACACACACACACACACACACACACACACACACACACACACACACACACACACACACACACGCACACGCACACACACACACACACATGCACAGAAGCACACAACCAATGTGAATTATACGTGACCTCAAATTTAGATATAGTAGGGCTTGTCTACTCCTTCATGGTAGTTAGCTAGTAAGTAGTAGACACACTACAAAGCTCAGACATCACATACCACCCTCCCTGAGCTTCTCATAAATGAAGCTCTCTAACCTACCACCTACAGGACTTACCTTTGGCTACTGCTGACTATAGTACAGCCACTTCAGCAAAATGTTGGAATCACAATCAAATAGCTATACACAGCAAAGTAACTTGTGCTGTGAACTTTAGCATGATTAACTAGGTAACTACAACATTTTCATTATGCACTGAAACAGCTATTTGTTACAGCCAATATTGGAGGCAAATTCCTTCACAGAGTACCAAAAATGTGCTAATTGCATGTACAGCGACAGCTGGTGGCACATCAGTGCACAGTGTATCCCATTTAACTTTTGTTCAACTGTACATGATGGCTTTCCTTTCTATGTATTGATAAAGTATTTCATGTATCAATTGCATGAATGTTATATGTACATCTGTATATCCCAACCGTGTGACCAGCCACCAGTTGTGTAACAACACATGCCCCTTAATTTACTATGCTGATTACCATGTTACCATGGTGTGGATCCTGGGAAGTCTATTATGGATACTGAAGCCCCTCACAGGTTTCAAACTATTATTTTCAACCTAATATTTATTGAGTAAAAACATTCTTTGCTATAATGTCACTGCAGATACTTATGTGCTTTGTCTAAAAGTACGCATCTGAGCAGTTTTGTTGAATTAATACTACAACTCCAGCATTTTCATTTGGTAGTTTAAACTAAGAAAACTAGTGCAACTATAATTATGTTACTAGAGCTACAAGTTTGTTGTTGTGTGTTTTCTAAATTACAAACAAGTAATGTTAGACACTAATTAGTACTTAGATACTGTACTATGCTAAGGAATGTCAGAAGATTTGAACTAAAACAGCACTATATCTGAGTGCGAACAACAGCAACAAAATAATTCCTCAATAACAATTTAATTGGCCTACATATTGAAGACACAAGCCGCTGTTTGGTAGTAATAGTATTCATAAATGCAATCGGGCGGCTAGAGTAAGAGCGTGTAACTCCGTAAAATTTGAAACCAGTCGAAATTTATCACGAATACTAAAAATAGAACATGTATACTGAGCAACTGCACATAGACATAAGCCATTGTTGCTAAGCATGTGACCGGGTGTTCTATTTTTAGCACGGTTCTATTGGAGTTACATGCTCTTACTTTAGCCGCCCATTCTTATGCGCTCTTGATGCAATATGTAAGGTTGATTACTGCAGCAACAAGTAGCACGTGGTAGTGAGCAAAGAAAGGTACTGTGCACATGTTATCACCAAAAAGCAAAACAAAGACTAGCTACAGTTTCATAATGGACTTTCATTGTCCAAACCACTCTTCCGTAACTATAGTCTGAAGTAGTCCTGTATAAAAATCCCATCATCTTACAAAGTGCCCAATACAGATGACAATATTGCTGAAGTACGTCTCACTTAAATAGCTGAATATCAGTTGAGCCTCAACCATCACGGCAAAATGAGGCTCCTGGTGTTTCTGAGTGTTGTTGCTTTAGCAGCTGCTGCTGCCAAATTTGAGTTTCTGGAGGAGTGGGAGATGTGGAAGGAGCAGCATGGGAAGGGGTACCATTCGGAGCGGGAGGAGCTAGAGAGACACCTGGTCTGGCTCTCCAACAAGAAGTACATTGACCAGCACAATGTCAACACTGACATCTTTGGCTTCACCCTGGCCATGAACCACTTTGGAGATCTGGTGAGTCTATTGAACAGCCCAATACCAATGCAGCAAGAAGCAGCTGCATATGGCCAGCAGACAAGTCACACTGAACCTGAGAGGTTTATCTGCCTTCTCAGTTGCACATTTAAACACAGTATTCAAGACAACATTACGATTACTATACAGTAGAAATTCACATTCATATTAAATATCTTTATTCAAAGTTGTCTGTGCATTGAATCTTAAAGGAGCATACTTTATTGTTATAATGTTCTTTATCCAATGAATATTAAAGCACCTTTATATTCAAATAAGTGATTTTCTCCATGATTTGAAACGTATTAATCTTTAGGGTGATATTTTCGATAAAATTTTAAGATCTATTTTATTGACATAATAGATATGCAGGCTTACAGCTATAAAATGTTGTTGTGGACAATTTTACCTTTATCCCTCAGACTGATGCAGAGTTTCGTGAGCAGCAACTTACCTATGTCAAGAACTCTGGCAACTACACAAAGGTTTTTGAGGCTTCTTTTGATTCAAGCAGCTATCCCGAGTCTGTTGACTGGAGGACAAAGAATGCCGTCACCAGTATAAAAAACCAGGTAACAGATGAGCTGCAACTTTCTCCCTGCGTTGCTACACAAAGTAACATATTCTCTATGGGGTGAAAAGACCTCGGTACAAAGCTAGCCAACTGTGTAGCATTGAATATTGTTACCTGTGTTGAGTATTGCTGTTTTTCAATCACATGGTTAGGGAGAGTTTTCAGTAGACATACCACATTCAGTTTGGTATAGCAACAGCCGATAGTAGTTCTACTTATAGTGGAGTTTCGGAACTTCTCATACTGAGCATGAATGAGTACAGGAACTGTTTACTTGTCCAGGGTCAGTGTGGAGCCAGCTATGCTTTCAGTGCAATAGGTGCCATTGAGGGAGTACGATCTCTTGCAAACAATGGTGACCTTGTAAAACTCAGTGAGCAGAACATCATTGATTGTTCAGGTAATAAACTACTAAATGTGTATAAGATCACTAACTCCTTAGATGGATTCTATATGTAGTCAAACACTAGTGTTCTGCGTTCGTACTGCACTTCATAGGACTCATGCGTTCAGCATGATCTGTGTGCAATACCAGAACCCTTTGTTCATGCAACCATGATTTTCTGCAGTTCCATATGGAAACCATGGGTGCCAGGGTGGCAACATGTACAACTCTTTCCTTTATGTGATATCCAATGAGGGAGTAGACACATCCAATTCATACCCTTTTGCAGAAAAGGTAGGTAGACTTTGTCAATCTGCATTAAAATTTGTACACGGGCGTGGTTCCAAGTTAGCTAGGGCACTGGGGTAACTGAGAGATGGGGAAAGTAGTGAGGTGGCTGGCCTTATCCACATTGGTGCGCATGTGTGTGTGTGTGTGTGTGTGTGTGTGTGTGTGTGTGTGTGTGTGTGTGTGTGTGCATGTGTGTGTGTGTGTGTGCATGTGTGTGTGTGTGTGTGCATGTGTGTGTGTGCATGTGTGTGTGCATGTGTGTGTGTGCATGTGTGTGTGTGTGTGCATGTGTGTGTGTGTGTGCATGTGTGTGTGTTTGTTGGATGTTGCTTAGCAACCAAATCTTTGAACTTGAATAACACGAAGTGGAATGGGTGGAGGTGATAATGGGTGTGGCAGTGGGTTGCTAGGGGTAACATCCAACAAATGAGTTACATTCCCCAGACAGAACAGCATTCGCCCTTCGGGCTCATCCTGCTCTGTCTGGGGAATGTAACTATTATGTGTGTGCATGTGTGTGTGTGTGTGTGTGTGTGTGTGTGTGCATGTATGTGTGTGTGTGTGTGTGTGTACACGTATGTGTGTGTGTGTGTGTACACGTATGTGTGTGTGTGTGTGCATGTATGTGTGTGTGTGTGTGTGTGTACACGTATGTGTGTGTGTGTGTGTACACGTATGTGTGTGTGTGTGTGTGCATGTGTGTGTATGTGTATGTACATAAAGGGTGGGGTGGGGGTCAGCATTCTTTATGCAGCTATCTTCACCATAAACAATTTGACCAACAAGTATGTTGGACGAAGTCATTTGACTATTACCATCTCTCTCTATTCTCCCACCCAGCAATATTCCTGCAAATACTCTAGGAACAATATTGGAGCCACACTGTCAGGAACAGTGGCAATTAAGAGTGGCAGTGAGTCAAGTCTTCAGGCGGCAGTTGCTAACGTTGGACCTGTTTCAGTGGCAGTAGATGCAGCCTCAACAGCTTTTAGGGTGAGCTCTAGAATACACTTTTCACATGTACTTCTCTATAGATAGTTCTATCACGATTCAGCAGTTGAATGAAGAGTCGTTTCAATGCTGGCATAGTAGCTAGCTACTGGTATGTTAAGCACTTTGTACTCATAACTTGTCTGTTTCATAGCTATAGAAGAAAGCAATATACTGTGCATTTCTAGATGCAACATTTTGTTCATTGAGCCTATAGTTGGCTACATGTCTTCAACAGTGAAAAGCACTTTTCACTTTCTTTGAACTAGATATTATCATCCATGTCTCATGGCTTTAATTGAACATTTTCAATGCGGCAATACAAAATGCATGATGTGGACCATCAACAATATGTCACATGGCTTAGCTATACCCACTTCACTAAACCCAGAGCTATGCAGGATGTAACCCAATAGACGGAGGACGTTTACTAGCTTAGCTATAATGCTAAATGTCTTCTAAGGTACAGCATTGTGGACATGAAAGAAACTTGCTAGTAAACATCTGGTATTTTCCTCCATAGTTCTATGATGGAGGAATCTACGATTCTTCCCGATGTTCCAGCTCCAGTGTGAACCATGCAATGCTGGTGACTGGCTACAGTTCTTCCAATAGCAAGGACTACTGGCTCGTCAAGAACAGGTAAGTGCAGATTGGCAGAAGCGCTGAATATTGTATGTGCTTAGAACTCTTGCCTCGTGTTGGAATATTAGAGTGACTTTGAGTCACTGAATGATGTAGCTGTAGCTGTACAGCTAAACTGAACCGTGATGAACCTTATGCATGGAGCTAGTATTTCGACACAGCTTGGCCTGCTAGTGGTCTACAATAATGTGATTCCAGTTCTGTCTGTGCTAACTCCTATCTCCCCCACCCTCCCCAACGCACACACTCACACAGCTGGGGAACCTACTGGGGTATGAGTGGCTACATCATGATGGCAAGAAACAAGTACAATCAGTGTGGGATTGCCACAGATGCCTCCTACCCCACTCTATAACACTTTGAGTAACTGCAACACTAGCTTCAAATATTAGATGAATGAATTTTTGCAAATTGTGGTACGGTGAGGGCTTATGATTGTTTGCATAGTGTGCCTCACCTTTTGTCAGTAGACTAAAATGTCCTTGCATCTTGTTTTTGTGTGTATTACAGACTCTCTTTCAGTATTGGAGAAGCAGTCAGTCAGCCAGCCAGTCGACAATTGACTATTAATCAATCAATCAATCAATCAATCAATCAATCAATCAATCAATCAATCAATCAATCAATCAATCAATCAAGCGATCCATCAATCAATCAATCAATCAATGGATTCAAGTCAAAAACAAGAGCCATATGTCTGTCAGGGTCAGAGTAGTAGGACAAGTTCTGCCTAACATGATTTTTAGTCAGTCATCCTGAGCTGCATTTCTCTGTCTCCTTGTTGATTTTCTCTCGGGGATCAGAACAGAATTAGCTTTCTATGATTGATGTCCTTGCCAGATTTGTTGGCCAACTCTACAACACGACGATTGTGCATTCCGGAGTAGAGTAGCAGCCCCACCTATCTTCTTCAGCCCCGCCCCTTTTAAAGTCCGTTACCATGGAAGGTGCATATATAAACACCGTGAACACTGCAATGCCGAGGACAGTCGACTTTTGATGCCACGGTCCTAGCAGCCCTTAAGTCCCCTGAGCTAGCTGCGCACCGCTCCCAGGCTCTCCAGTAAGTGTGCTATGTACATGTAACACTGTACTGCTAGCCGCGTTGGGTTCCTGATAGCTATGACGGAGGTGTGAACAGTTATAAGTTGAGATCGATCATCCACAATAATACTGAGAGATCTTTTTTACTTTTGTCGCTAAGAGATGTAACTAATTGGTGTACTGTCCACCATGCATGGGGTGCACACCTGGTTGTCTTGATTCAATTGAAAGTCATAAAACAAAACGAATGTGTATTCTCACCCCCTCATCCCCTCCCTCCTCTCACTCTCACTCTGAGTGTAAAAATGGCACTGTATTTTGTTTCTGCAGGTATATAAGTAGCATGCACACCTGGTAAACCAGCATGGCAACATCTGGAAGAACGACCTCGGCTGCTTTCAGAGTCCCAACCGTGTCCAGTGCTTACCATGAGAAATGCATTGCTAAAAGTGTGAAGGCCATTCAGGAGGCGTCCGCCAGAGCACAAGGTGAAAAGTCTTACCCACAGAATGCCTACAGAGACTGTAATGTCGTGGCACAGGAGAGAATATGGTCAGAGTACGTGCAGAAGGAGATGAAGACAGCCAAGTCATGGTGAGCAGATTAGCCTTGTTCCCAGGCCTCCCTCCCCTTTTGTTCTTTGGTATAATAAACGGAAGCAGAAGAGCGTTGAATTACACTGAACGCAAAGAACAAAAACGGGGGAGGCCTGGGAAAGAGTGTGACTTTGCCAGTCTGATTCGTACTTATACCGTAGATAATATTATCTATGCTTATACTTGGGTTTAGCAGCTGCAGTGTGTGCATTTTGTGGATGCATGTGTACACACACATGTATGTATGTATGTATGCATGTATTTGAATGTCACTAGCATTGAGAAAAGTACACATACTTTGTAGAACTATAGGCCTACGTCTCCCCTTTCTCCTTATTGATCTTGGCCCTGTAACTTTAAATTCACTATGATGCTAGCCTCGTTCCAAGGCCACCCCCATTTATGTTCTTCAGTTCGCGTTCAGTATAATACACGGAAGCGAAATAGCAAGCGTTGTTTGCCACTCTTCTGCTTCCATCTATTATACTGAATGCAAACCAAAGAACAAAAACGAGGGAGGCCTGGGAATGAGGCTACTATGATGCTACTATCCTGGGAACGAGGCTACTATGATGCTACTATCCTGCAAACTGTAGCCTCATACTTAGGCTTCAATTAATGTGACAAAAGCTATGGTGGAAACTCAAAAATGATGCAAACTATTTTTCGATGTGTGTATGTTCTTTGTTCTTACAGGGAACAGAACTGGGGTTTTCTCATGGAGTATGATTATAAGGTGAGCCATAGTCTAAGTTATCCATGAGAAGCAAGCCTTGCTGGGGCTAATTAACAAGATACTATAGTCTCATTCCCAGTCTCTCACGCCTTCTATAATTAGCAGGTGTAAATCTTTAACCTTTTAGCATCATTATCATGCCTTGTGTTCAGTAAACAATGTTCTGATACTTTAGTATGGTGTTCAGAGTACAACATCTGGTGCTTGTGTTCCCACTATGCAGGGAAAGCCACGAGCAAAGAAACAGCTCCCAGAAAGAGAGCCCTACTATGGGACAATAGTGCCCCCTACTGTGGCAAAGCAGATTGGGACACAAGCACACACACCCAACAGTAAGGAGATGTATCGACTGGAAATGACCCTCTGCCGCAGAAAGAAGAAAACAGACTTAGAAAACTACTACAGCTAATAATTATAGCAGTTTCTTGGTATCAATCATGTTTCCTGGATTGTATTTAACAGCAATTTTTCCCCAATGAAATAAAAAGCAATATTCACTTGAGTATTGTTGCCATGCCACACCCCATCAGCCCAATATACGCAGAGACTATATACTCCTGAACAGGCATCTTAACCATGTACACTATTTCTAGGGTTGGGCGGGGTCTGGGACTGCTGATGTTGTGATTTTGTTATAGCCTCATTCTCAGGCTCTCTGGAGAACGAGACTAGGAATGTCCATGTGGCTCTGGGAACGAGACTAGGAATGTCCGTGTGGACAAACAGACCACGTGCACTACGGTATTAATGGTTTATATCCCTCCATGTGAGGCGGTTATTTATATATGTCATGCAGTATATACCAACATTGTTATGTGTTGCCCAGGTGATCAGCTATATTGTGTAACTGCAATTCATTGTAAAAACATATTATACCAATGCTCAGCTATGTGATATACACTGAATAAATAATATTTCAATCTGTGTTCATGTGTAAACAAAATCATACAAACTGTGATTTCTGTGTCAACTCGTCTGTCTGGTTAAACCTGTGTCCATCCTTCAGGTCTGTCTGTACTTGCTCCAAGTTTCTCAGAGCGTCTGTGAAATCAGGATTTAGTTCTAGTGCCTTGATCAAATCCTTCTCTGCCAACTTGAACCGTCCTAAATTTAGGAAACAAAAATATCCTATTGTTAAAGGTAGTAGTATACAAGTCATATCAAGTAAAGGTATTGGAAGAAATCATATTGTTAAATTGTGTAAAGGTAGTAGTATACAAATCATATCATTGGTAAGTCACGAAAAGGTATTGGTAAGTCATGTAAAGGTGTAGAGCATTTTCATCACGTGATCACAATTCCGTATACTAGAAATAAACCGCCATCTTGGAGTACAACTTGTACAGTATGTCATTAGCAGTATATGTGATATCGATTAAAAAACCGTTTATATAGCTGTTTTAACTTATGTAGCAATGGTATTTTGTCCGATTCAACAAATATTAGAAGCATTATAAGTATATCACTCATTTCGTGAAGATCGCTATAGAAGCTCCTATCTCGTCGTACACCAACATGGTGGCTGTTTTCTGTTTTCCTTCGTAATCTCGAAGGTGATGACGTCACATGAAAACACTCTATTGTTAAGTCACGTAAAGGTATTGGTAAGTCACATAGGGGGGACCATCTACAGCGCCATGGATGGTCCAGGGGGACCGCTTTTGGGGTGGGGGGCACTTATAGTATAACAGACCAATAATACCAAGGATGTGACCATTATAAATCAAGCTGATCCTGGTCGCGAATGCTTCAACAGGCAACATAGAATGTTAACTCATATGTCACTCACCTAATCTGTAGTGTATCTGTCCCCGGTTATAATATGCTACAGAAAACTCTGGGTTTCTCCGTATAGCTTCCGTATAGTCCTCCACCGCACCGTCAAAGTCAACCCACAGATACTTGATGTGCCCTCGCGTGTTGAAGGCATCCGCCATCTTCTCTCTCGTCTCCTCCTCCTTCCCCTCTTGTAGCCGCTCATGAGCCTTTATAAACTCCGACAGGGCACGACAAGACCCCTCCAGATCCCCTCTGTCAAGCAGTTTCTTCCCTCTCTCATAGCACTCCATGGTGAGCAACAGTTTACTTCCGGTCAAGTTTCCTGTTGGCGTCATAGCGTAGGTGTGGCCAGTGTGACCTTTGGCCTTTAGTCTCGTCCCAGGGGAGGCGCGCGCGTGCTGGGCACAAGCCTAAGACTGGCTCGATCCTAGCCTCGTTCCCAGGCCCCGCCCAGCTTTCCGTCGCTTATTAGTACGGTAAAGCGGGAGAGGGCCTGGTATCTTTTCTCACGTGAGTGACGTCAGGATAGAAAGGATGGTAGAAAGGGTTTAATTGTGCGTGGGCGCACCGGGTCCAGAACAGCGAAAAGAGCCAAGGTACCAGGTAACTTACCACACGTATCTAGCTAGCGGGAGGCGACTGTCTTACACACCAAGCGTTGAGCGTGTAGTCGGTTTAAAACACGCGAAACGCGGCCTGTTAGTTCTGCAAAATTTCGCCATTTTCCGATTACGTCATGCTCACGTGAGAAAAGATACCAGGCTCTCCACGGCTTTTCCGTACTGCAAGCGACGGAAAGCTGGGCGGGGCCTGGGAACGAGGCTAGCTCGATCCTTCACTTAAACTTACTAGTGGAGAAGCGCCAAGATCTGGAATCAAACTAGTCAGCAGGTAATATAGGTCCACGTGGATGGGCGGGGCACATTAAGTGGGCGGGGCCGCAGGCGCAATCGCTCGGTAGGCGGGGCTACGTTGGTGAGATGGATGCTCGGATGGATGCTGTCGTGTGGGATATCTCCAGTCAGTTTTTCGGGGGCTACCTTGCCCTAGTCCTTCCATCATTCTTCCTCGCTCTATACTATATCTACTACCTCCTCTTTGTCGTGAGCAAACCGAGAGTGGTGGGGGCAAGGGGAGAGTTTCATAAGATGATGGTGGAGTGTTGCCCCACTCTGTCCAGCTACTACTGGCCCACCTTCTGGGCATTCCACTGCCATCTGACCACCATTCTCAGAGCTGTGCTTCAGAAACCACCAAACATCACATACAAAAGGTGAAACCACTATTGCATGTCACATACCTCATCCTAGTCTTGCAAACCACACCCTTCGTAGAGAGGGTCTGGCCACACTGCAACCATCGAGTTGTCACCACACACCTGCACACACACACACCTGCACACACACACCTGCAAACACACACCTGCAAACACACACATACACGCCTCCACACATACACCTGCACATACATACCTCCACACATGCACACCTCCACACATGCACACCCACACATGCACACCTCCACACATGCACACCTCCACACATGCACACCTCCACACATACACACCTCCACACATGCACACACACCTCCACACATGCACACCACACATGCACACCTCCACACATGCACACCTCTACACATACACAGAGAACTCTTTACCCTGATGGATGGAGGGGAGGTAGCATTGGACTGGGTCGATCCTTGGGAGGAGGAGGAAGAGGAGGATATTCCTGTCTTGCTCATTCTTCCAGGAATCACAGGTAAACATCATCTTGGAGGAAGCTAAGGAACAAGTCGATGGGGTAAGCTAAGGAACAGGTCGATGGGGGAAGCTAAGGAACAGGCTGATGGGGGAAGCTAAGGAACAGGTCGATGGGGTAAGCTAAGGAACAGGCCGATGGGGTAAGCTAAGGAACAGGTCGATGGGGGAAGCTAAGGAACAGGCCGATGGGGTAAGCTAAGGAACAGGCCGATGGGGTAAGCTAAGGAACAGGTCGATGGGGGAAGCTAAGGAACAGGCCGATGGGGTAAGCTAAGGAACAGGCCGATGGGGTAAGCTAAGGAACAGGCCGATGGGGTAAGCTAAGGAACAGGCCGATGGGGGAAGCTAAGGAACAGGCTGATGGGGGAAGCTAACAGGCCAATGGGGGAAGCTAAGGAACAGGTCGATGGGGTAAGCTAAGGAACAGGTCGATGGGGTAAGCTAAGGAACAGGTCGATGGGGGAAGCTAAGGAACAGGTCGGTGGGGGAAGCTAAGGAACAGGCCGATGGGGGAAGCTAAGGAACAGGTCGATGGGGGAAGCTAAGGAACAGGTCGATGGGGTAAGCTAAGGAACAGGTCGATGGGGTAAGCTAAGGAACAGGCCGATGGGGTAAGCTAAGGAACAGGCCGATGGGGTAAGCTAAGGAACAGGTCGGTGGGGGAAGCTAAGGAACAGGTCGATGGGGGAAGCTAAGGAACAGGTCGATGAGATTCCTGTCAACTTTGGATTGAATAGTTTACCATAGGATATGTAATGTTTCAGTGTTGCTGTTGTGAGTCATTTTCAATGAAGTTTCAATTTTTGAGTTTGCTATAACACAGAGAAACACATTCTTGACCAAAAGTAGTCTACTACCCTAAACTAGACCCAGTAATTGTAATTTCATTGAAGACATAGCAACGAGCCTCCATCTCATCATCCAATTCTCTCGCTCACCAGCCAGATCATATCACCCAGATCGTATCACCCAGATCATATCACCCAGATCGTATCACCCAGATCGTGTCACCCAGATCATATCACCCAGATCGTGTCACCCAGATCTTATCATCCAATTCTCTAGCTCACCACCCAGATCATATCAGCCAGATCGTATCACCCAGATCATATCACCCAGATCATATCACCCAGATCGTGTCACCCAGATCGTATCACCCAGATCATATCACCCAGATCATATCAGCCAGATCGTGTCACCCAGATCATATCACCCAGATCGTGTCACCCAGATCTTATCATCCAATTCTCTAGCTCATCACCCAGATCATATCAGCCAGATCGTATCACCCAGATCATATCACCCAGATCATATCACCCAGATCGTGTCACCCAGATCGTATCACCCAGATCATATCAGCCAGATCATACCAGCCAGATCGTGTCACCCAGATCGTATCACCCAGATCTCATCATCCAATTCTCTAGCTCACCACCCAGGTCATATCAGCCAGATCGTATCACCCAGATCATATCACCCAGATCATATCAGCCAGATCGTATCACCCAGATCGTATCACCCAGATCGTATCACCCAGATCGTGTCACCCAGATCGTATCATTCAAATGTCTATCTTGATCTCCCAGGGAACAGTGCGGATGCGTACATTAAACATCTTGTGCAGGATGGGCTGATGGAGGGCTACCGAGCTGTGGTGTTCAACCAGAGAGGGACTGGAGGGGTTGATCTGAAGGTGCTTGTGTGTTCATCAGCCGAGTCCCTCCAACTGTTCTGATTTCACACACATGCACACACATACATGTCTGTCTTCCTGCTCGCTGTGTGTCTTCCTCTTCTCTCCGCCTCCCTCCCTCCCTCCCTCCCTTCCTCCCTCCCTCCCTCCCTTCCTCCCTCCCTCCCTCCCTCCCTCCCTCCACCTCCCTCCCTCCCTCCCTCCACCTCCCTCCCTCCCTCCACCTCCCTCCCTCCCTCCACCTCCCTCCCTCCCTCCCTCCACCTCCCTCCACCTCCCTCCACCTTCCTCCCTCCCTCCCTCCCTTCCTCCCTCCCTCCCTCCCTCCCTCCCTCCCTCCCTCCACCTCCCTCCCTCCCTCCCTCCACCTCCCTCCCTCCCTCCACCTCCCTCCCTCCCTCCACCTCCCTCCACCTCCCTCCACCTCCCTCCCTCCCTCCCTCCCTCCCTCCCTCCCTCCCTCTCTCCCTCCCTCCCTCCCTCCACCTCCCTCCCTCCCTCCCTCCACCTCCCTCCACCTCCCTCCACCTCCCTCCCTCCCTCCCTCCACCTCCCTCCCTCCCTCCCTCCCTCCCTCCCTCCCTCCCTCCCTCCAGACTCTCAGAATGTACAGCGGCACAGACATCAGTGATGTTAAGGAGGTGGTCAAGAGAATACAAAGTCTTTACCCTCATGCACTAGTTGTAGGAGTGGGCGTGTCCCTGGGAGGGTGAGTGGGTGTGTCCCTGGGAGGGTAAGTGGGTTGTAGGAGTGGGCGTGTCCCTGGGAGGGTAAGTGGGTTGTAGGAGTGGGCGTGTCCCTGGGAGGGTAAGTGTTGTAGGAGTGGGCGTGTCTCTGGGAGGGTAAGTGTTGTAGGAGTGGGCGTGTCTCTGGGAGGGTAAGTGTTGTAGGAGTGGGCGTGTCCCCGGGAGGATAAGTGTGTTGTAGGAGTGGGCGTGTCCCTGGGAGGGTAAGTGTGTATGTAGTTTTCTCTTTCTCACACGTCATTCACATTAATACATGCACTGTATACATGTACATACATTGAAATGTTTGATATTTTGAGAAGAAGTTAGCTTCACGAAATTTTCATGGCTTTAATTTTTGCAATTTGTGATAGTGTGCACTGTGCACCAAATACTAATGCCTGTGATGCACATAGGGACGTCCTAACCTCGTCCCCAGGCCCTGCCCAGCTTCCCGTCGCTTGCAGTTTGAAAAGAGAGGTTTTTCGTTTGTGTGTGGGGCAGTCCACTTTTCTAATTTTGCGAATGCAGACTATATACTCTTGAAACACATGCAAATTTATCCACCACGAGAATTTCAACATACATGTATGCAGTAACCCTTCACATGCTCCCCATTAAAATTATGCACTATACACTCACACACACACCCCCCTCACACACACACCCTTCACACACACACCTTCAGCATGATTCTGACACAGTACTTACACCAAACTGGCGAGCAATGTAAGCTTCATGCTGTACTGACCATCTCGACTGCATGGGACGCCTTCAAAACACAGGAGTCGTTGGAAAACAACTTTATGAACAAGATACTGTACTCGCGATTCCTCACAAACGAAATCAAGAAACTCGTCAGAAGGTTACCTGTTCATGACATGCTGCTATGGCAATTCTCCTCTACTCTTATTTTCTCTTCCCTCCCTCCTCCCTTTCCCCCTCCCTCTTCCCTCCCTCCTCCCTTTCCCCTCTCTCTTCCCTCCCTCCTCCCTTTCCCCCTCCCTCTTCCCTCCCTCCTCCCTTTCCCCCTCCCTCTTCCCTCCCTCCTCCCTTTCCCCCTCCCTCCTCCCTTTCCCCCTCCCTCCTCCATTCTCCACTTCTTTCTTCCTTCCCTCCTTTGCCCTTCCCTCCTTCCCTTTCCCCGTCTCTCCTCCAACTCCAGGAACCTGAAGAGTGTAACACCAGAACAAATTAAGCAGCTGCCATCCAGTATAGAAGAAGTCTTGCAGGTATACCAATATGGTATTTGGTTCCATCCTAGCTTTGAACAATGGCTTTTATTTCACCTGTTCCTCCCTTCCCCTCCCCTCCCTTTCCCCTTCCCCTTCCCTTTCCCCTTCCCCTTCCCCTTCACCTCCCCCTTCCCTCCCCTCCCTTCCCCTCCCCTCCCCTTCCCCTTCCCTTTCCCCTTCCCTCCCCACCCCCTTCCCTCCCCACCCCTTCCCCCCCTTCCCCTCCCCTCCCCTTTCCCTCCCCTTCCTCTCCCCCTTCCCTTCCCTTTCCCCTTCCCCTCCCCTTTCCTTTCCCTCCCCTTCCCCTCCCTCCCCTTCCCCTCCCCTTCCCCTCTCCTCCCCCTCCCTCCCCCATCCTCCCCCTCCCCTCCCAGTGTCAGACAATCTCCCAGTTTGACGCCCTCATCACAGCCCCACAGTTTGGCTATGCCAGTCTCCATGACTACTATGCTGCTTCTAGTAACTGGGACAAACTCTATCGAATACAGAGACCGCTCCTCTGTATCACAGCAGCTGACGACCCCTTTGTACCAAAAGAATGTAAGTGGGGATTATAATCATATTTCATGGCTTTGCTGGCAATTTTCTGTATCAAAAGAATGTAATTGGTAATTAGAAGCAACTTTCTATAACATTTCATGCCTATTGTTCGATAATAGTTTGTTAAGTAGACAAAATGACATCTTTCAGTATGCAAAATGGGAGTAGGCACTCAACGGAATTGCTGGTAGCTGCTGTATGCTCACACCAATCTTGCTTGCTTGCTCAGTATGTATCACCTTTTAGACTTTCAGAGACACCTGGAGGTCAAAAAGATCCAAGCATTTATATACAGTGTACAGATGTGTACAGATGGAGCCGAAAATAGGACAAAATTACCAAGCCTAACTATGTTTCACTCCGTTTGGCAATTAGTACAAAAAGACATATATATATACCGTAGATCGGGATAATTTCACTGTAAAATAATTTCGCAGTCGAGACCAACTGCGAAAATTTATCACGCGAAAAAAAACTTACGCGGCGATGATCAATGAATAAGCATGCGTCCACACCCCCCGAGGTAAATGTCCGATTGATGACTACAGCATGACCTGAATCGCTAGCGTTTATGAGTGCTGTTTATGCACGACCCTTACCTGAAGCGATCTCACTCACAGTGACCCGGCATGTCATTTTGTATGGTATATTGTCTGCGAGCAGCCTGCCATTGATGCCGGGTCGGTCCGTAGCTGCTGTGACAAACAAGAAGTAAGGTGCCGTGCGTGCTTCAACTTGAGCCGTCTCCGCTACGGTTGCCGACGCTGCACTCTGGCAGTAGCCCAGCATTGCCCTTCACCTATTGAGGCTAAGTGCACGAGGATGTTTAATTTTCGGGAAAAATTAAATGCGCATTTAAATATTTCCCGCAAATTGAATGTCCTCATGCACTTAGTAGGTAGGTGAAAGGCAATGCTGGGCTACTCCATCGGCAACCGTAGTGGAGACGGCTCAAGTTGAATCATGCACGGCACCTTACTTCTTGTTTGTCACAGCAGCTACGGACTGACCACCAATGGCAGGCTGCTTGCAGACCGTACAAATTATGCACGCTGGGTTAAGATCACTTCAGGTAAGGGTTGTGCATAAACGGCACTCATAAATGCTAGCGATTCAGCTCATGATTTCAGCGTGAAGCTTAGTCTATTCATGTGTAGCCATACATAGTAGCTGCTTGCGCAGGCTCGCCCCCACCATTTTCTAGTATAATTCATGATACATAATAATTAGTGACATTTTTCACCCTAGCGCTTCCATTTGCTGAGTTTGAGAGTAACCTTCTGGCAGTTTTGGCTGTAACATCCCATGGCGGCCATTTTGGTTTCCTGGAAGGCCTTCTACCTACACAGCAAACGTGGATGGACAGAGTCAGTCGAGAGTACTTGAGAGCTATCAAGAACTATCATAGTTGCATTTGAATCAGAGCTAGATCGATATTTGTTATATAGAGTGTTCCGAGAGTGTTAAACTATTACAATTTTGTGTGTATTTTTAATATCTTTAAGCACACATGCATGGTGTATGTATGGTCTGTACAAGCTACAACTGTCGACAAAATCAGCAGCTATTGTCGAGTTTGATGTGCCAATTTATTTGCACATATTACTTTTAGGTTGGCACAAATTAGTGTTATTTTGAAGAAAGAGCTATTGTAGGTATATGGAAACACTGGAGCTACTTTGGAATGGCCAAATGTGCACCAGGGTGATGTCAGAAGTCCCAAGTTATGTATGCTAGGTGCACTAATCTGATTATGAAATGCAGTCAGTTTGCTGAAGGTATGGGTGGCAGGTGCATTGTAATGGGTTCTGCTCTTAGAGAAGGTAATGGAAACTAGTGTAATTATGAAATGCACTCGGGCAGCTGTGGGAACTATAGTGGGTTCTACTCTTAGTTACACCCCATGCAAGATGTGGATTCACATAACTATGAAATGCACTCAGGCAGCTGTGAGAACTATAGTGGGTTCTACTGTTAGTTACACTCCAAGATGTGAAATAAAGGATTCACATAAATAATTAAATAACTTAAATAATATAACTTTCACATCAAGAAGGAGCAATGGACATCCATTCCGAGTGCATAATGATTAGTGCATTGGTGTACCTGTGAAGAAAACCTTCCTTCACCAACGTATAACAGCCATGGGAAAAAAAGCAGGTGAGACCACCTGAGCAAGATGGCTATCATGCAATTGCTCGAACCACATATTCAACTGCAGGAGTCTTCTTATGTGGACACCTCCAGCCCTAAACTTTTAGATATGTATACAATCTTGTGAATTTTCTTACTCTATACATGTATGGTTCTGACCTAGATCTCTCTATCCACCCTCTTGTCCCCCTCCCCTGAAGGCCTTGCACATGTTATTAGCCCAAAGCACCTAGTGTCAGTTCAAAGCACCAAGCATGCACAATACATGTAGGATATGAAATGTGATGTCATGTTAATGGGAAAATCCCTCCTGGAGTTGTTGTGGGGAAAGTTAGTTTGGGCGTTGCTTCATAACCGTCACTTACAACAGGGGCTACACAGATACACATCTCTCTCCTTCACAGGTTTATAGTCCGGCCACATCCCCTACCAAATTATTAATAGACTGAGCTCCACCAAGCATTTGCAGAACCTACAAGGCTCCCAGTGATATCTCCGGGTTGTACTGTGACTAACTAACATTTCTAACAATTGCTTGAAGTGTCATGTTTGCATCATCTGAATCTTACTCAACATGGCACAGCCTGGCAGCATGGATAAACAAGAAACCAAGTGAGTCGATTATTGTAAACTTCTTATACTAATAACATCTGGAAGGAGCACAACCTAATTTCTCTTTGATAGTGCTGAGTAATTGTTTAGTTATCCCTGCATGCTATAACATTGTGCTCAATTAATATCTTGACTGCAGCGTAAACTCTGTGGCAGCGGCCGCTGCTTTCAGAGAACATCGCATTGATTTCATGACAGGAATAGCAGACCCTTTCATTGTGGCAAACAACTTGTACTCCAAGAACATCATATCTCGAGAAAGGTTAGATCTCATTCTGACACCAACTCTTCAGTGGAACGAGAGGAAGCTTATCCTACTGGATGCTGTCGAGGCAAGTCTGCAGACACAGCCATCTTGTTTCGATGTTTTGGTGGCTACCCTCAAATGGGATCCTGTCCTGGGGATCATTGGTAGTGCAATGAAGGAAACATACAGTAAGTGAAATGTTATATCCATATAACAATATGTAAAAATTAAACATGGTTCCAATCATTATAGCAAAAGGAGAACCCACATATCATGCATCTGACCAGACACTGGTGCCAGCTTTCAAGGATGCACAGTCAACCGAGCATCAACAAGCTAATGAAGGAGAACTAGGTAATGTTCCAACTACACCTACCACTAGTACTGATAGTATATATATGCATGCTGCATATATAGCATACTACATGATCATATAATACTGCATGCTGCACATATAGCATACTACAAGTGATCATAGCTGTGGTTGAGAGCTGGAAACACTTTGCAATGATAGCTGTGAATTGGATAGAGAAATGGAAACGACTATAATCTGCTAAGTTCATTGTATATACATCTACAGGTGAGGAACATTTACTAGAGGTGAATACTTTCCTCACATCATTGGACACACCTAGCCTCTTCTACCTGGGTATAGCCCTGGGGCTCTCTCACTCGACGCTGAAGGATATGGAAAATTCAAAGACATTTCGAGCAGACATGATAGCCGCCTGGCTGTGCAAGAAAGACTGGGTTGAGAAGGAAGGTGTTCCAACATGGAGAAACCTTGTCAAAGGACTGAAGAAAAATCGACAAAAGGGAATAGCCAGCACGATAGAGAAAGTCAAACATCTGTTGTAAACTCTGATCCAAATTGAATGTGAACTGTACTTATGTCCAACTGATAATGTGAACTGTACTTATGTCCAACTGATAATGTGAACTGTACTTATGTCCAATTGATCATGTGAACTGTACTTATGTCCAATTGATCATGTGAACTGTACTTATGTCCAACTGATAATGTGAACTGTACTTATGTCCAATTGATCATGTGAACTGTACTTATGTCCAATTGATCATGTGAACTGTACTTATGTCCACTATAGTCATAATCTTACACCCCAAGTTGCAAAATAAAGGATTCATGTCAATTACACCCCAACTGAAATGTAATAAAATACATTGGCCAGAAGAATCAACGAACAAAAGTTCATTAATACCATATGATGCATGAAACTTTCATTCACTAAAATGTTTCCCTTCACCAGTTGCACCACCCTCACCCCTCACCATAAACATTAGTACAAGGGGCCATAAACGAACCAAGGTCTATTATGAAGCCGGCAGTATTCTACTTGTGGCTTGCTAAAGCCCAAACCATTTGAGCTAGGTTAGCACTACAATTCTAGGTGAAACGGAAGGTTTAGGTTCTGTGAGCATGTTGAGGTGTGGTTTAGTACCAGAGTGATGACATAATGTGGTCAGTTAGTTGAAGGTATGTGTGGCAGGTGCACTGTAGTGGGTTCCACTCTTTGAGAAAGGACTCAAAACTAATCTACTTATAAAAGGCAGCTGAAGTGGGTATATAGCGGTGCACTGTAGTGGGGTTCCACTCTTTGAGAAGTGAATGGGCACCAAATATGGAATGCAATGAAGTAGTCCCAAGTTATGAATGGTAGGTGCACTTCAGTGGTTTTCTCATGAAGTCTGCAGTCAGGCAGTTGAAGTTATGTGTGGCAGGCACACTGCTGTGGGTTCTACTCTTAGAGACAAGCTTCACTCTTTTACAATCATACATTCCAGCATACACTTGTTACATCTTGTTCCCAGCCTCTCACAATTCCTGCTTTCATTGCTACCGCAAATATAGTTGGGGGTGCATGAGGTTCTTATGCTAACACCTGTGTGAACAGTGGTGGGTACACTTCAGTGGTATTTTGTGAAGTCTGCAGTCAGGCAGCTGAAGTTATGTCTGGTGGGCACATTACTGTGGGTTCTACTCTTAGAGACAATTATACAGCATACAAACATACAGACATATAGATGCATGCAGGTGTGATGAATGCCCCAGCTTTAAATTTCATAACTAATATACAAGTGATGAATGCTGGGGGCGTGTGAGTGAGATTATAGACCCAATGAAATAGACAATTTCATACTAGATAAGAAGTAGCAATTGGAATTTTTAAAAACATTCTGGTGTGTTTCCTAGGTGATGACTATTTAAGTGTTGACAAGGTGCTTCTGTGACTTGGAATTTAATGATTACCAAGGTGGTTGTCTGCTGAAGTCTCACACACTTGCAAAATATGTTAACATAACTACAAAGACATGCAAAGGTGTGTTTTGTAAAGTCTGACAGCCCATGCAGGATGTTTAGTAACAATGACATGCATCATTGAGTCAAAATCCAAAACACGGTACCATGCATGCAATTTGAAGCTCTTTCAATGCAGTTGAAATATGAGCTCGTTTGTATGGCTGGATTCAATCACCTAAATACTACAAAGTGTAAAGTGTCACTGAGTGTGTGCATTTTTGCTGTATAGCAACTCCAGCAAAACTCTCAAAGTGCTCTAGGCTATGTGAAGTTTTGATTGATACTAGCTAGTTGTTTTCTGAGTATTGCAAGCTCAAGCCTTCTTTATTGATCTATCAACCTGCACTCAGTGCATGGTAGTACTGACTGTAACTAGATGTGTCAATTTGCTGAGTGTTGTGTAGCATTTCCAGCAAGTCCAAGTCTTCTATTCATCTCCTATGATACAATACACTGTGGTAGCTATAGTGTTGACTGCCACTTGTTGTGAGTATTGGAGCACTTCCAGCAAGTTCTATTCATCCATTTCACCGGCGGTGACTGTGGTCATATATCAACTGTCAGTGTGGGTGTATAGCTACTACTGTAGCAAACTGTTACATGTAACTACCTTCTGCAGAAGCTGCTAGCAATGGAGCTGTGGAGAGTCTGTTGTGCCTTTGGTTTGCTCTTGCTTATCATTTTACCGTGGGTAGTGGCAACAGCACTCTCCTGGACCTATGTGGAAGTGGGAATCCCCAATGCTGCTGGATCAGGAGAGCAGCCTAATGGTGGTGACACATCACTCGAGAGGGGTATGGCCATACTGCAAAGTGTCAGCGGTATCCTGTACATTGTGTATGTACTTTTGGTTCTGACCTGTATGTGTTGTATACAAGAGCCGGATAACAGCTGCATCCATTTTTGTCTGGTGCTTGGTTTCCCCATCTTTTGTGTAATTCCACTGGTCGTTGCAGTTGTCTTTATGATACGTGTAATCGACCACCCCAATAACTCGCTGGGACAAATCCTCGGAGCTACCAGTATCGTCTTGTGTGTTTTTAGCACCTCCTGCTGCTTGTGTATGACAATTTGGGCTCTCTGCTGTGGCACAGTTGGCATAGAAAGAAACTCATCGTTCCCCGCTCCAGTTGCATATTTCCAAAAGCTGTTGAATGACGATGATTATACCATGGCTCTGGAGGCCTACAAGAGGAATAGGATTAAAAACAGTAATGGATCAATTAAGAAGTCTACACTAAGCAAAGACACCAAATCTTATAGCAAGAAGTCACTGTCTCGCAAGGAAAGCAAAACGGTGATGGCATAGTAAATTGTCTCTTCTCTCTCTTTCCCTCCAAAGCATTCACTCATTACATTGTGTGGTGTATATACTTGTATGATAGAGTTACACATGCAAACTATTACCATGTTCAGTCTTTAGTTGCTAGCTAGCTAGCCATGCATGCAACAGTGAGAGTCCAATGGGCTGTTTTGTGCACCAATTTTTTTTTGTTTGTTTCAATTGTTGTAGTTGAATAGTAGCTACTATTGTTGCTTTGTGTTTGCTATATTTTATTTATCAATCAATCTGCCATGTTTATCAATCAACTGATCAATGGATCAACCAATCAATCAATCAATCGATCGATCAATCAATCAGTCAGTCAATTGATAATCAAAGTTTAACTTTAATCAACTTCAGAGAGCAACAAAACCCATGAGGGCTTATAACTACTGCACAGTCTTCGATACATGTGTATAACTATGAACAATGAATGCAAAGAAAAGTTGGCCTAGATGTTATGTTACACAAAGTCACCCACTATGTAGGACATGTCAGCTGCCCTAGGGTGATTGGGATATAGGAACATCCATATTATACAAAACAGGCAGTCATGCAGGTGGCTGGCCAACCCCATATCTATAATGTGGGATAATAAATTGCTTTAGTTTATGATATGTTTAGTGTCTGTATAGGCTATAGGTCCATTAGTGTAAGACAAAACAAGAACACTCAGCCATGGGAGGGTGTTGCCATGGCAACTAATAAGGTTGGCTGCCATCAGATTACTTACAAATGCATTGTACGATATGGAACTATGCCAACTCAAGAATGCAGTGAGAAAGATTCCAGGAGAGCTCTCTGTTGGCTGGATACAGTTGATAAGCGTGAGTACAGCATAGTACTGTAGAGCCAGCTAACTAACTACACTGAACTATACCATACCAATGAAACACTCTCGGTGCTCTACAGTTTGAATTGAATTACACAGCCTGAGAAACTGTGGATTTAAGCTAGACTGAACATAGGTGTGTCCAGACTGTGTATACACACTGCGCAACATGGCAGCCAAAAGTTGTTGGAGGTCTAAAGTATGCATCATTTCTACACTGCTAGTGGTGATCGCCATCCCTTGGCTTCTAGCTACAGTCTTCACATGGATTTATGCTGAAGCATTTCAGTCTGAGTCTATAAGCAATGCTGGAGTCGATATGGGAATCGCAACATTACAAAGTGTCAGTGCTTTTCTATACATCGGATACATCGTATCTGCACTGCTTTGTATGTACTGCATAGGAGACCCGAAGGATACGTGTGTCCGTTTCTGTCTTGTTGTTGGAATTGCAGTTTTTGCACTAATCCCAATAGCAGCTGGGATTACACTGTCTGTAACTGCAGCAGCAAAAACCACTTCCTCCGGGAAAGGCATTGGAGCATTTTGTGCTATACTGTGTGTGTTGAGTACGACACTGTGTTGTGTCATCACATTTTGGGCACTGCTTTGTGGTTCAAGAGGTGCGCGAGGTGAATCACGGTTCCCTGCTCCAATTGCACTGGTCCCTCGACTGTGGGAGGAAAAGGGAAACCGTTCTGATGAAAGAGACAAGGTTGACTCACCTACTGACAAAGTGAAAGAACCCGCAAAGAAGAAGTCAAATTCCAAAGTGATAGAATCTGCAAAAAGTATGTCCAATTCCAAAACAGGCACAGTGAAAGAATCTATGAACAGTAAGTCTGATTCTAAAGTAAAAGAATCCACAAAGAATGAGTCTGATTCTAAAAGTTAGTCGACACATCTTTGTACTGACCTTGCTTTGAATATAATCGAAGTACAAAGTCTGTATTTGTTGGTATACTTTCAGCATACAAATTGTTATGGTAAATATCACTAGACAGTTCTCTATACTAACATAATGTTGTGCACATGCATGTATACATGTTCATAGTATTAGCTTTCTCTTGAGTGCACCACAATGTGTGTGCTCAGGGCCCCTTGGTACTGAATGTCAAGCATATCAAATCAGTCACTAGATATTTCTGGTGTTGGTGTTCCATTAATGCTAGCTACCAGGTATTCATAACACTGCCTTAAAAAGTATTGTACATGTTAACTACCAGTCAGGTAGCTTTTTGTATACCCTCATTACAGAAACTAGATGTCCCAATGCTTACTAAAACAGTGTGGGACTATGGCCGTTACTTACTTAGATAGTTACTTCATCTTTGTGGCTAAGCACCTGGTTAGCTACAAGTGTATATATATACTTGTGGATTGACAAGCTTCCCAAACTTGTTGACTTTGTCCCATCACTGCTGATCTAAGTGACTATATTTAGTCACTGATACTATCACATTCTCAACATTTTGTGCAATGTTTCACAGGAAATGGTGTAGATTTTGTTTTCTTTCAAAAAAAAAAAAAAAATAAATAAATATATATATATATATAGATATACCAGTACGTACAAAATGAAAGTCATGAAGGGTATAATTATTAGTAAAAAGGCAGAAAAATTGTGGGACAGAAAAAGCTTGGTGGAGAGAATCTTGTCTAGCTATGGAGCAATACGTGATCTATAGTTACAGATACTAATCTTGAAGGGTTTCAAAGAGTGATTCCCTAAAATGTGAATAGTCAGCCTCAAAGTGATCATGTTCTCCCCCTCCTCCTGCAACTTGCGGCTCTACTTCTTGTGCACTTGCTGCTGACAATTCTTGCAGATCTGTGGAGGGTTGTTTCAGCAGTGGCTTGCTTATGCGTCGTGGCATCTTCCTGAACTTTTGGAATGTCATGGTTGCATCATAAGGACTGTACTTTTTCCTGTATATGTAAACAAGAAAGATGTGTACATAGTTAAAAAATAATACCAAAAATACCTTACATGAGAGACAAACAGAAAAACAAAAGCTGTGAGAAGAGGAAAAAAAGAAGACAACAACATGATTCCACCCGGGATCGAACCGGGGACCTTGAGTGTGTTAGACTCACGTGATAACCACTACACCATGGAATCTTACATGGATCTCATTGATGATACACCAGTGTGCATACATGTAGCATTATTGCCTTTGCAAATAAAATGTAAAGCTTGGAAAGTACAGGCTAAAGTTTCTAAGCAATCCTAGACATAGATACCGCTAGAACATGTGAATGGAAATTTACATATTGGTTGATAGCATATATGTACACATGTATAAAACTGCATTGATCACACCATCCCAAAACTCCTTACCATATCATAACTCCAACTCTAATGCTGATGTTGCCGATTGCATAGATGAATGGAAGGAGAAGGAGAATGATGGAGAAAAAGGGAGTTGCGACCCCCCTAAACTCTTGTTCATTGAGAAAGTGGATGCTGATTAGAAGCAGGTCAAACAGGATAAGTGCCTCGATAAAGTTTGTTATGGGTCTCTTGTAGGGTTTGGCAGCACAAAACACTCCTAGTACAACCATGGTGGTGAAGACAAGGATGAGCTGTGTGTGTGTGTGTGTGTGTGTGTGTGTGTGTGTGTGTGTGTGTGTGTGTGTGTGTGTGTGTGTGCATGTGTATGCGTGCGTGCGTGTGTGTGTGTGTGTGTGTGCATGCGTGCGTGCGTGCGTGCGTGTGTGTGTGTGTGTGTGTGTGTGTCAGAATGCAGCAGCTTAGCTTCATTCCTCGCCCTACCTACCATGCAGTATTTGATTGCCTACAGCATATTAACTGTAAACAATCACAAACTGGATGGTATAAGGACTGAAAATTAGGCTAGCAGCTCGTAGTCATTCTAGGACTGTCCAACACCTTCAGAATATGCTATACTTGATTGTTTACAGTATGCTATATTTGATTGTTTACAGTATGCTATATTTGATTGTTTACAGTATGCTATATTTGATTGTTTACAGTATGCTATATTTGATTGTTTACAGTATGCTATATTTGATTGTTTACAGTATGCTATATTTGATTGATTGTTTACAGTATGCTATATTTGATTGATTGTTTACAGTATGCTATATTTGATTGATTGTTTACAGTATGCTATATTTGATTGTTTACAGTATGCTATATTTGATTGTTTACAGTATGCTATATTTGATTGTTTACAGTATGCTATATTTGATTGTTTACTATATTTGATTGTTTACAGTATGCTATATTTGATTGATTGTTTACAGTATGCTATATTTGATTGTTTACAGTATGCTATATTTGATTGATTGTTTACAGTATGCTATATTTGATTGTTTACAGTATGCTATATTTGATTGTTTACAGTATGCTATATTTGATTGTTTACAGTATGCTATATTTGATTGTTTACAGTATGCTATATTTGATTGTTTACAGTATGCTATATTTGATCACAAACTGGATGGTGATAAGGTCTGGGAGCAAGGGTGGACGTGGCAGCTCAGTGTCCCACCCAATACCTGAGTATAGTTAGGGTCAGCAAAGTCAGTGACGGTGACCATAAGAATGTACATCAGTCTTCGTATGACGTCAAATCCACTCCACCAACGCTTTGTAACACCATCTGTGATCACGTCAGTAAATGCCTGAGTAGTCTGAGGAAGTGCATTAGAGAGAGAGAGGAATCACGAAGAATGCATGGTACCACTGCCACTGTTAGATGATAACAGTCACTGTTCAGGGTTTCATACAGAGGGGGGGGGGGGGGGTGGGGGGTACTGGGATTCCCCAGAGTCCCCCCCCCCCCCCCCCCCCTTCCCCAGAAATTTGATGTCATAATTGTCTCAACAGCTACAATAGGGTATACAACACAATAACACAGTACAGCATATAGAATTTCATTGAAGCTACAAAACCCTAGCAGGTGCACCGACGCGTGAATGCACCCTTTGCATGTATCTATGTTTCTCCCTCCAAGGTAAAATTCCTGTATGAAACTCTGCTGTTTATGTGTTATATCTCCAGCAGCAAGTATTGCTACGCGTGAGAACTGCACTTTTGTGAGGGAAACTCAAACCACTGTCAACCACATGCATGCACTATAAAATTTCAAGTGCTTGCTAGTTTGAGAATGCACATTTGAGTGAATTAACCTAAAAATGTCAAACATGGACAGGGGAGAAGATTGAGATTTGAAACCTTGAATGCTTCAGTCAAGCCAACAGTGAAGAAAGAGTGAACAAACATTCATGCACTATGAACAGCACACTAAAAGGTATGGAGCGAGTTATGACTTTACTCCCACAATGATTGCTGTTTACAACCATTATACCTTGAATCTCTTGAAGCTGATGACGATGATGGAGGTTGGTAAAATGAACACAACCAGCACAAACAAGAGCAGAGAGGGGATTGCAACGATGAGATGATCCCCAGTAAAGCACTGCACAGTACCATCATAATAGAAGACCTGAGGGAGAGTGGAATGAATGTTAGTGTGCTGTTGACACATACTTATACTGACACTTGTTATATTGGTGCTGTGTAATCTTGTTCCCAGGCATTGGCAGATCAGAGCTGCCAGGTTACCCGGGCAGGCGACACACGCAGCGGAGCTGGTATGTCACAGCCGAGTTTCCGTAAGCAATAACCACAATTGACCAGAATTTTACCCGAGCTTGACCGGGTCTGGAACCGCTACTGTTCCCAGGCCTTGCCCAGCTTTTTGCTGCTTGCAGTGCCCTGCTTTTCTGTACTGTAAGCAACAAAATGCTATAATGGTATAGGTGCAGAGTTCCGGCTTATTAGACTATAGGAATGAATGCTAGTGTGCTGTTGACACTTGTTATATTGCTGTGTAATCTTGTTCCCAGGCATTGCCCAGTGTCCAGCTTTTCTGTACTGTAGGCAACAAAATGGTATAGGTTTTTGCTGCTTGCAGTGTCCAAGCTGTAAGCAACAGAGTTCAGAGTTCAGAGTTCAGAGTTCAGGCTTATTAGACTGTAGCCAGGAGGAGTGTTAGCTATCCCATTGGTCAGAATTTGGTGTCTAATCTTTTCCTAGACCTATGTGTGGTGATGTACATTGCATAAAGAGTTACAGTGTTTCCTGCACAGCTATGGTAATGCTCACACACAATTGTCTAAATAAGTTAGACGCCTCATCAGATCTACATGATTTCAAAACCATAGCACCTTGGCTACACTTGGGACATTACAGCCCAGGTCTAAAATGCACAGATCCATCTAACTAAAACATGTAATTATATTTCCTCACCAGCTTAAGAGGGTATCTCTGGTCGACTTCATTTCCCTCTAGCTGGACACACTTGAGGAGATTGAAAGTTGTATCTGCTGTGTACTTGTATACAAAGAGGAAGATGAGCCAAATTCCACTGAAAGCTGTCCGCTGACTGAGTGGCCGAATGAAACGAGCACTGTGTGTGTGTGACAGAGAAAGAAAAGGGAAGAAAGAAAATGATTAGAGAGAAAAGTAAATGCCAAATACGCAGTTAGTAGTGTCTCCTACTGGCTACCTCAATAGGAAAAAAATTACTTACCAGATGATATAAATTACAACGGTGGTTATGGCTAGAATAGAAGGGAGGAAGCCAAAGGCAGTAGTCCACAGAGCAGGGAGGGCAGTGAAGGGGCAGATGGGGAGGTAGACACTAAACCCAAGCAGACGAGACAAATGGTAGTCCTACAGTACATACAGTGGAGTCAAAGGGAGATATTACAGCTGCATAAAGTATGGTTTTAATACCAGTAAAATTAGCCTAGGCTTTCCCCGCCTCCAGTTTTTGATTGCTTGAGGCGAGGAAGGCCTGGGAACGAGGCTAAGTAAAATGTAACTGTATGCCACATTTCTCAAGTAACAAGGTTGCTGTTACTACAGGTATGTAGCTCTCAAGAGAAGGTACTACACACAATGCACTAGAAGTTACAGCTGATCATGTGATAGTAATATAGTTAGCACTCACCCATCTTCCATTATCGCCACTCTGGTACACAAATCCCACAACCTAAGTATAGTGCATGTGGATGGAAGGGGTGGAGGGGAGAGTAGGAAACACCATAGTGGATGTGGATGGAAGGGGTGGAGGGGAGAGTAGGAAACACCATAGTGGATGTGGATGGAAGGGGTGGAGGGGAGAGTAGGAAACACCATAGTGGATGTGGATGGAAGGGGTGGAGGGGAGAGTAGGAAACACCATAGTGCATGTGGAAGGAAGGGGTGGAGGGGAGAGTAGGAAACACCATAGTGCATGCATGTGGAAGGAAGGGGTGGAGGGGAGAGTAGGAAACACCATAGTGGATGTGGAAGGAAGGGGTGGAGGGGAGAGTAGGAAACACCATAGTGCACGTGGAAGGAAGGGGTGGAGGGGAGAGTAGGAAACATCATAGTGCACGTGGAAGGAAGGGGTGGAGGGGAGAGTAGGAAACACCATAGTGCACGTGGAAGGAAGGGGTGGAGGGGAGAGTAGGAAACACCATAGTGCACGTGGAAGGAAGGGGTGGAGGGGAGAGTAGGAAACACCATAGTGCACGTGGAAGGAAGGGGTGGAGGGGAGAGTAGGAAACACCATAGTGCACGTGGAAGGAAGGGGTGGAGGGGAGAGTAGGAAACACCATAGTGCACGTGGAAGGAAGGGGTGGAGGGGAGAGTAGGAAACACCATAGTGCACGTGGAAGGAAGGGGTGGAGGGGAGAGTAGGAAACACCATAGTGCACGTGGAAGGAAGGGGTGGAGGGGAGAGTAGGAAACACCATAGTGCACGTGGAAGGAAGGGGTGGAGGGGAGAGTAGGAAACACCATAGTGCATGCATGTGGAAGGAAGGGGTGGAGGGGAGAGTAGGAAACACCATAGTGCATGCATGTGGAAGGAAGGGGTGGAGGGGAGAGTAGGAAACACCATAGTGCATGCATGTGGAAGGAAGGGGTGGAGGGGAGAGTAGGAAACACCATATCACTTGTACTATAGATAGCCTATCATTGATCTCCACCCTACTCTTCATGTACACGAAGACAAAATAAATAACATTCTTCTGCCTTGCACCACATATACAATATATATATTATGCTATCAAGAGCGCATATGAACGGGCGGCTAGAGTAAGAGCGTGTAACTCCAAATAGAAGCCTGTAGTCCGGGCAAAATTATTGAACCGTACTAAAAATAGAACACCCGGTCACGTGCGTGCTTAGCAACAATGCATAATGGCTTATGTCAATGCAGCGTGCGCAGGGCGTGTTACTATTTTTAGTACTGGCGGTAAATTCTGCCAGGTTTCGAATTTTACGTAGTTACACGCTCTTACTCTAGCCGCCCGTTCTTATGCGCTCTTGATGCTATATATGGTGCACCAATTCAACAGTGAATGTGTACAGTGGACAGGAGAGGAGGAAATACTGAGTTACTGGCATTGTGCTAATTTAAATACCTCTGCTACATCAAGTTATACCAGTAGTGTATATACTAGCTGAGACGGAGGTTTGTAATAACTATGTAGCTAACCTGTGCAAAGAACAGGAATCCCAGCAAGTCATTTGGCACACCAATGTTGAATACCAGTATCAATGCACTGATCACCACCACCAGAAGACCTGAAGGGGGTGTTAAATAGTGTGCACAGTACTTGTACATCCTCTAAACATATTGACTGATGCACACAAGCACACACAAGTATGTGCACGCATCCATGCAGTTCTACACCATATGCACCAGCACACATCCACCACTGCCAACTGGATGGGTATAATACTAGCCTCGCCGTGCGGCTTGGGTACAAGGCTAGTATAATCTGTACATATACCACAAGTGGAATGTTTGTTTCTCAGATCAGCTCATATCAGTTGCTGATCAGCCAGCCTGTCAGAAATATTTCAGCCATGCAACTACAGTAACACTTTCTGCATCTAAACAGCTCTCAAGCAAGTTTTAGCGCCATGCACATTACAATATGTGTATTTGGTTACACAAAAACTAATACTCCAGTTTTGTGACCATTTGACAGCTGAGTCTGAGCTTATATGCACATCATATTACACAAACTACTTACATATCACAACTAATCCCACGGCATCCCATGCTGTACATTCCTTGCATATCCTCAGTGTGAAGTCCACGCCCATCCCCATTGGACACTGGCCACACATGTACCCTGTCCTGTTGCCTGCACACTGCTCATCTGGCTTGTCATATTTGTACAGACAACCTGTCCGTGCACCCTCTCGTGAACAATCTTGGAACACGCTGGAGAAGAGGACTGTTGTGAAGTAGGTCTCATTGAGAGAAGTATCGTCATAGAAACCTGCATAGTAGCCAGGCTGTGTGTGTGTGTGTGTGTGTGTGTGTGTGTGTGTGTGTGTGTGTGTGTGTGTGTGTGTGTGTGTGTGTGTGACATTGTGTGTGTGTGTGTGTGTGTGTGTGTGTGTGTGTGTGTGTGTGTGTGTGTGTGTGTGTGTGTGTGTGTGTGTGTGTGTAGATTTATAAGTGTTTTAGTTCTCTTATTCTAGTAATTCAGTACTAAATGTGTATAGATACAACATAAGTAGATCTGTTAATAAAAACGGAACCTTCATTCATTAATCCAGGAGCCAACTGCATGAGAAGCTACCTACAACATATTTGCTCTGAGCATATTACAGTACTAGTCATGAGGTAACTAATAGTAGTAGCTAGCTATGTATATCTAAAGCTAGACCATGATACCTCCAGGTAGACATATCTATTGTCCTGGTCTGGTCGTAGCAGGTGAGGGTAGCTAGAGTCGAAGATGCAGGTCCTAGTAATCATGTTGAAGGTGTACCCCGGGTGGCAGCAGGTTACATCAATGGAGACCTGCGTCTCGTATGACTTTGGAAGATTGCGTGGGGAGAATGATGGAAAGGTCACTCAATGCAGTAATATTACCTTGACCATCCCCCCAAGACTCCCCCACCTATGCCCAAGGGTGCATAAGAACGGGCGGCTAGAGTAAGAGCGTGTAACTCCATAAAATTTGAAACCGGTTGGAATTTATCGTGAGTACTAAGAATAGTAACACGTACTGCACAGCTGTGCATAGACATAAGGCATTGTTGCTAAGTACATGACCGGGTGTTCTATTTTTAGTACGGTTCAATATCAATAATTTAATTTGACTGGACTACGGGCTTCTATTGGAGTTACACGCTCTTACTCTAGCCGCCCGTTCTTATGCGCTCTTGGTGTTATTAAAACTCTAAGTCCCTTACCATTTCTCCTATTAGAGTCTGTATGATGAAAAACTCCAGCATCTCTTGGTGGCCGGTGGGCGTGTCCCCCGTCACCTGATTCTTACATGACTCCTGACTGATGTTGGGCACCACTAGCGTCAACGGGTGTAGCTTTGGAGTGTCACCAACACTAAACCCTCTCAGTATCTGTGTGTGGGGGGTGAGGAAGGGGGAATGAGTGTGTGGGGGGTGAGGAGGGGGAATGAGTGTGTGGGGTGTGAGGAAGGGGGAATGAGTGTGTGGGGGGTGAGGAAGGGGGAATGAGTGTGTGGGGGGTGAGGAAGGGGGAATGAGCGTGTGAGGGGTGAGGAAGGGGGAATGAGTGTGTAGGGGGTGAGGAAGGGGGAATGAGTGTGTGGAGGGTGAGGAAGGGGGAATGAGTGTGTGGGGGGAATGAGTGTGTGGGGTGTGAGGAAGGGGGAATGAGCGTGTGAGGGGTGAGGAATGGGGAATGAGTGTGTGAGGCGAGGAAGGGGGAATGAGCGTATATAATGCACACGTGTAATGTGTTTCTGGGTACAAACAAGTGTTGAGTTCATACTGTTGTTGGTACAGCGTCGTCATCAAAAGACCAGATGGCCTCTCGCTGGTTCCCACTCTGGTCATGAGCAAGGATGGAAATGTTTAACCGCTCACTTGGGGCAGCCATCGGTGGCTACAGTAGAGAATAGAAGGAACTGTCAAGTGTTATGAAGAAACACAGGTCTAATGCAAGAGAGTGCTTACGTCTGGCGCAACATGTAGTATGCTGGGTGCAGTAGCAACCTCAGGAACAAAGCCATCTTGAAGGCGCTGGTTCCCAAACACTTGATTGTCACTGCAGACACACAGACACATAATTATGGCTCTTGGATATTCTATGGAGTTGGGTATGGATCTATCTGTATCATACAATGATAGTCTATGTACAAGCCTAGTAGGTGATATGGAGTCGGGTATGGATCTATCTGTATCATACAATGATAGTCTATGTACAAGCCTAGTAGGTGATATGGAGTCGGGTATGGATCTATCTGTATCATACAATGATAGTCTATGTACAAGCCTAGTAGGTGATATGGAGTCGGGTATGGATCTATCTGTATCATACAATGATAGTCTATGTACAAGCCTAGTAGGTGATATGGAGTCGGGTATGGATCTATCTGTATCATACAATGATAGTCTATGTACATCATGCCCATACAGTAACACAGTCCTCTTCACAAAGCTATTCTGACACTATATATTGGGCAGTAAAATTTTGCATACTAATTTCTGAAAGAAAAAAAAATTCTCTATAGGTGTGTGCTGCATTTAGCTATAAGTGGCTGCTGTATGTATTTCATATATTTAGTTATAGACTGTCTTCATTCTATACAGATTATGGCTGGAGTGGTAGTGGTATATACCGTATGGTGAGAAATTTTTGCTGGCAAAGATTTCGCGAAAATTTTTTCGCAGTTTGACGATCACAAAGCACAAAGCACGACAATCACAAAATTTCGCGGTTAAAATTTTCGCGGTCTGAGGCAAATCCGCAAAACCCACGAAAATTTTGTCCCACGAAAATTTCTCGCCATACGGTATGTACATCTTCAGTATAAATGTTTGAAATTCAAGTAAAGTTTTTGCACTGACCTGAAATTGAATGGAGGGTCTTGTAAGAAGATGGACTGCTGATACCAAGTGAGGTTGCTTGTGGCTGCTCTTGGTACACACTCCACAGTCGTAAAGGTGCATACCCTGATATCAGCAGCATAGATTGCTGCACCGGCGTGGCCAGCAGTGTTGGAAGTGAAGGTCACAGAAGCATTCTGGGCAGGGAGGGGAAACATTTATCCTGCCACTCAATCATCTTAACCTTCTATCCTCCAATCCCTCCCCCCCCCCCCCAAACACACAGAATAGACTATGGTGTAATGTTGGCTCCTTCACATCCACATCCACACACACACACACACACACACACACACACACCTCCCACTCTTTTGGAGTTAAACCCTTAGCATTCTCCATCTCTGTCTTATACTGAAAGAAACATAGGGAATTAAACAGTGGATTAGTGTCCTGGATGAGGGTGGGATTGTCCACCAAAATGGCCCCGCCAACAGTATCTGCCCGGTTTCTCTCAAATGTAACATTAGTTCCATTGTGGAGATTCATCTAAAGAAATTGAAGACAATAACATTTTTAATATTTTATACAAGCTACTGTATAGTAATGAGCTACTGAGGTATAATAGAAAGTGGTGAAATAAGAGAAGACAGATGAAAAACAAGGTGTAGGAGGAAAAGAAAAGGAAGAAAGAGGAGGAGGAGGAAGAGGAGGAGGAGGAGGAGGAGGGGGGGGGGGGAGGAGGAGGAGGAGGAGGAGGAGGAGGAGGAGGGGGAGGAGGAGGAGGAGGAGGAGGAGGAGGAGGAGTGAAGTACCACACTGAAGTCTTCGAAAGTCACTGCTCCACCCCTAGTTGCTCTATTGTTTTCAAACACCAGTGTTCCATACGTATTCAAGCTTGTCTGCAGGAGGTATACAGCACCTCCCTCATTGCTGCAGAAGATGTTGGTACCCATGAAGACAAGAGGGAGACGAAAAGTGAAAAGTGCACTTTGGTTGGTGGCTTGGTTTTCTTTGAAAATACTGTGTGTGTGTGTGTGTGTGTGTGTGTGTGTATGTGCGTGTGTGTGTGTGTGTTGTGTGTGTGTGCATGTGGATGTGGATGTGAAGGAGCCAACATCGCACCATATTCGAAGGCAAATTGAAGAATAAAGCAAGGGAGATCTGGAAACAATGCAAAGATGCCAGTAGTGGTGTATGATCAACAGTACATGTGTTTATTACATGTGCCACAAGATCACATGACTTATGCACTGTCATACTTACCAGTCTGTCACAGTCACAGCTAAGCTCAGCTGGTCCACTCTTGTGTTTGACACCAGTCCCACTGCCGATCCTCCAGTGGGAGAATAGTTCCCCTCAAACCTGCACCTCTTCAGATGTGCCACAGTTGGATTACTAGTCTCAGTACGTGTCAACAAAGCCAGGCTGTCCTGCAGGACAATATTTATAGCCCCACCCCCAAACCATGCTTTTCCATTGAAGAACGTGGTATCCACCACTTCTACAATATTGTTTTCACCAACATCAAATACATTAATTGATAGAGCACCTCCACTACCATTAGCTGTGGACTCCACGAATAAAGAGTTTGAGATGATCACGGAATTGTTTCTTGCATGTCGGAACATTGGAATGGATATAGACCCTCCAGTACTGTTGGCAGAATTTCCTACAAACGTGCAGTTTGTCACATCCACTTGGGTAGAATGTGCTGAATTTGTAATAAGAATTACCACTGCACCTCCGTGGCCGAATGGGGTATACCCCTGGGGTCGGGGATCATTAGAATTTCTCTCATTCACACTAGCAGTATTGTCGGTGAAGTTACAGTTGACAACTGTTGTGGTAGCATATGCTGTGCCACTAAACAAAATGGATAGACCTCCAAACCCGTACTCTCGATCAATAACTGCAGGGTCATTGTTGACACTTGACCTGGTTCCAAAATTGTTGACAAACGTGCAGTTCACAATATGTGCATTCAGGACATTAAAGAGGAATAACCCTCCTCCAGGATTGTTTCTGTGGTGTGTGAGCAATTAATAATACAAAGTTCAAATGATATTCATAGCATCATGTCCAAATAAGGTGGTGGGTGTGGTTTCCATCAGTTGGGTAATATAATAGTAATATACTTGCAATTTGTAGGTGAAGAAAACCAAATTTAATGGCCTGTAAGCACTTTCATTGCAGTAAACCTGAAGAATTTGTGTCCATGGGTTCGAATTTTATTTGAACTACTGACTATGTAATAGCCCAAGATCTATTGTCTGGTATAGTTAAAACTTCCTTTAAACCCTATAGTGTACTTTTGGTTACATCATACTGTGCAGAAAAGATAGTCTTTGCATGCTTGCGCACTGGTTTTGCATCAGCAGAAAGGGTGGGACAGGGGGAGGTGGGTGGGGTCACCTGCAGGGTGGTGTGCACATGGCAGCTGCTAGGTTTGGTTGTAAAAGGGGTATAGCTGGCACTGGGTGGGGCAATTCTTGCCCTGGTTGCGTAAACAGGCTTAGAAAACACTTACATGGGGTCATTTCTAGCAGGGAAGGCTGCTTGGGTTCTGAGTGGGCATTTGCTTACTGAGAATGCTGACTATTACATGCTCATTAATTAGTTGGCATGGTTTTAAGGTGGCAAGTCTGTTTATTTAGCCTGAAAGTGCACTAGGGTTCAGTTTTGGAGTCAGAGTTCAGACAGAAATGAAGATATGGTGCGTTAAAGACATGTGTATCTGTACCTTTGCCTCGTGTAAAGTCAAAACTAACACAAAGTTTACTGAGACAAGAATGAGCCTAAATCCACGGCCTTCACTGTTCAGAAAGTCATTGAAAACAGTTTACCTGAAGGTACACTCTGAAATTTGTAACCCAGTGCAGTTTTTCATAAACATTGCTGCAGACTTTGGTCCACACTCCTCAAATGTTATCCCCGAGATGGTGATATTCTTGGCATTGAAAAATGCCAGATTGTTGTATACAGTTTCATTATGGCTGCTGCAGTTAAATATCACTTGTCCATCGCTCGCATTTGGCATTTTCTCTATCAGCAAATTTTTGGCATTTGATATACGAAGTTCATTTTCAGTCCCATAGTTGTATTTTCCGGGCCATATCAACAAGTTGAGGTGAGAAATGTTTCCACTAAGAGCATATCTCAATGTTTTACAAGCCTGGGTCGGTGATATACTGAGGCAGTCGGTTGTATCATTTCCATTGTTTCGATTGAGGTACCGCACAGTGAAGGGTTCGGCCATTGATAGTGCAGCAGAGAAGAGAGAACAATAGAAGATAAGAGCTGCAGAGGTGATGTGCATTCTCCAAAGACACTCCATCTTGTCTGAGCAGTTACCTAGACTGTGGAATATTAAAATCAAGAGATTTCGAAACAGAATACAGACCTTAACACTGTAATTAGAGATGGTGTATATGTAATACAGTTTAACTATGCAGTCTGAGGTAACCAAATTCCCGACTATTGGGGCACTGTCTTCAGTCAACCCCCCATATAATCCACATCAACTGCCCAATAGGGGCATAACATTGATAGGTGCATTATGTAGCCTCTAGCTATAGCATGACAGATCGTTATCCTATGGTACTTACATAACGTTACGTTAGTCAGTTCCACTGTCTCGCTATCTGTGAGTTAGACCTTTGTTCAGCCAGTCTATCCGTCAGCCGTCAGCCTCACTCGACAAGCTCTTGGGGGGAATGAATTTCCATAAGCATTATGACCTCTGAAAAACAACAACACGTGATGACATTCCAATTAAGGCGATGAATACGAGACTGGCTAGCTATTAGGCAGTTGCAACTGTGAAGCGTGGACTAACTGCTGCACCGAGAAGCTCTGGTTCGTTCTCTTTTGTCATTATGATGATAGCTAGTTTGTCGTGCTCGCTTGCAAAAGGGGGTGGGGCTGGTGTGTATTTATGATCGTTAACAGTGGGCGGGTACTGAGTACTGCGCATAAGTACATTGTAGTATGTGTACCTATACTCGAAAGGCCTGATAAAAATAAAAAAAAGAAATGGGGCAGTCTAGGTGTCAGTGAATGTCTTTTATAGTATGTACAACTAAAATTAGGTCACAGATGGAGGATATAACCTATCAAAACACACTGAGTGTACAGACATGAGCAAGATAGAGGGCAGCTTTCATTGTTGTAGTAGGCACTTCCAATAGACGTATGAAGTTTTAAGTGCCGTTAGTAAGACCTTTAGAATCCATCCCTTTGATCTCTGCATCTATTATTCGTTCAGTGAACAACAGTGATTTGTATTGGAGGTTATCGTAGGCACCTTCACCAACACTGTCTCCCACTTCATCTAGCTACAAGTCAACATGGCTACCACCGAGTATCCCCTACTTGTGCTACTGCTCTTCTTCCATGCAATCCTACTGTTCCACCACTCTTGCTCAGCTCAAATTGACAACTGCCCCATCGTCATTCAGATAGGCCGCAGTGGTACTAGTGGTGCAGGTAGAGGCATTAATGGGGACAACCAACATTACACATTCACTGATTTAGGTATGGCACTGGACAGTTTGGAGTTTCAGTCTGGTAATGACACTGTATGTATTGATCTGACCCCTGGGGAGCATGTTTTGGGGTACAGCCAGAGGGTTATTGATCGTGATGTTGTGATAAGTGGAGGGGGGCCACAGGAGGTGACTATTGTGTACTGCAGTGCCAGTGAAGGGAATCGCTTTGAGAGTGGTTATGATGAGTTCCCTTTGAGGTTTGGTAATGAAAGTAGGGTGATGGTGAGAGGGATACGGTTTGAGAAGTGTGCCCGTCCCCTGCTGTTTAATGAGACACGGAATGTTACGTTGGAGGACTGCTCGTTCAGGTGAGTTGCTACCCATACTTGCATACCCATACACCTCACCCATGTACACATACACATGCACACACTCAGCACACATATACATGCACATACTTGTATATGTATATGCACACACATACATGCACACACACATATACACACATAGCAGAAACACCATGATCATGTACATGTACACATAAAACACATATGCCACTGCCCTGTACACATGTAAAAAATAAGTTCCTTGAAATATATCTTTAGCTGAAGCTCAACTGACAGCACATTACTATTCCTCTCAATGCAGCTCATTCACACAATCGGCAGTTGAGATCTACAACACTCCTTATGTAACGATCAGCAACTGTTTCTTCACTAACAACACAAGTCTCGGAATTGGGACAATTCCATACAGTGGGAACGCAGGAGCACTGAGCATCGGATTCGGTGAAACCTTTCCGAACACCACCCAACCTGAGGTTTTGATCCAAGATTCTGTCTTTGATCGCAATGAAGCAAATGTCAGAGGGGAGTGCATACTGGAGAATACAATACTGTCAACTAGTGTGTACACTCAGAGAGGAGGAGGAGTGGCATGCTACTTTGGAGCTGCAGGGCTAGAAATAAACTTGTTAGTTGAGAGATGCACATTTGTGAACAACAGGGCCCAGGATAGCGGAGGTGGACTGTATATAAACCTGTCTGGAGCCAAGGGGGCAGCTACTAATGTCACAGTTCGAGAAAGTAATTTTTCTGGAAATTATGCAACCATGGATGGTGGAGGACTTGAAGTGACCTTTGATACTGCTGAGAGTGTTCATTTTCCAAGTTTTCTAGTGGTGCAAGACTGTCACTTTACCCACAATAGAGCAAAGTACGGAGGAGCATTCAAAACGGTGCAGATAAGCTCTCAAGGAAACTTAAATCGTATTCACATTGAGAGGAATGTGTTTCAACAAAACCGTGCAGAGGGAGGAGCGGTACTGCACATGCAGTCATTCTATGCTGGGGTTGGTCTATCACATCATGCAGAGCTAAATACTAGCAGAATTGCGGTAGAGGACTGGTAAGTTTAGAGGACTTACTCTTGTACTAGGAGTGTATAATGATATCATTATGTGCTCCTGCTTGTGCAAGACTGCCATAGGCAATCATGGTTTTTATATACACAGTGCAACCTTCATTCTAGCCTCGTTCCCAGGCCTCCCCCATTTTTACCTTCCGTTTGCGTTCACAATAATACACGGGAGCGGAAGACCTGCCAGCCGTGTATTACAGTATTGTGAACACAAACTGGGGAGGCCTGGGAACGAGGCTACCTTCATTCTGTATGTTTTCATCCCCATGCAGCACATTTACAGAGAACACAGGCAAACGTAGTGTAGTGTTTATCAGCAACAACCAAGTCAACTTTACAGGTGTCAACCAGTTTATTGGGAACACTGGATCCTCCATTAGGGTAAGAATGGAACAAAAATTTAGCTCTGTAGCTTGTCGAGACCTATCAAGCAATGATCCAAGTAAACTACTATGTCGCAGTTTGATAAAGTAGTGGATTTTTTGAGCTGTTTAGCCGTAGTAAAATTCACATACCAAATATTTTAATCTGATAATCAAGTCTGATGATTGAAAAGTTTGTGCTATTAACTGTGAATTTTGCTATGTTTAAGACATTATCTGTATAGCTCTGTATAGCTCTTGGTATCTATTTATGATAAAGCATCTTTTTGACATCAGGTTTCAGGAACTCTTTTGTCACTTAGTGGGCAGCTACAGTTCATTGGCAATCAGAACCACGATGATGGACCTTCTGGAATCCTCTACGTGACCTCCTTTGCCCAAGTTCTGCTCAACCCAGGAGTTAATATCTCTTTTGTCAATAACACTGGGAGGTGCGTTGGTGTAACATTTGCAGTTATTTACACCGCATTTCATCACCCCTAGCTAGTGTGCTCTGTCTCATGCAGGGATGGTGGTGCCATTGTTGTCAAATCTTCCAGGGTATCCAGTGGGTTTGCTAAAACTCTCTACAACCCACAGTGCTTCCTACAATTTTCAGAGTCACAAGTAGCCCCCATTGAATGGGCTAACTATAACGTGAGTGAGCCTAATGGTTAATAAAGTATCGTATATAGACAGGCATGGCCAAAATTGTCAGATTAGTGGTCTCAAAATGAGCTACACAGTATAAAGTTAGTGCCAGTCATACTGAGCTATACACGAACCCAGACTGTCAGTTTGACAGGATGTTCCCTTCCTGGCCTCCCCACAGGTTAGTCTGGTTTTCCAAGGCAACAGGGCCATCTTTGCCCCTGTAATGTACATCTCCTCTCTGGATGCCTGCAGCTGGTTCAACAATTCAGGGCGCTACTTCACTATTAACATCACTGAAACATGGTCCTTCATGAGGGCAGAGTGAGTTACTTTGCCCTCTCCCTCCTTTCCATCTTTTTCCTCCTCTCTCGATCCTCTGTTTCTCTTCCACTCCCTCTCTCTTTTTTTCCCCTCAATTCTTTCTCCCACATAACCTCCCTTTCTCCACCCAGGCAAAACTACATTTTCGGAAGTGAGTCAACCGATCCCTCAACTGATCGTCCAACTGATCTCCTAACTGATCGTCCAGAACTCTACATCCAGACTGATGTGAATGACCTCACGGTTGACATACCATCTCAATCCTCAGTACAATGCCAGGGAATTAACAACACAAATGTGGTGAGCATAGGCAGCAAATCAATTGTACAATATCCCAAAAATACGCCCCCTTCGAGCGAACGCCCTCCCCCCTCTTTAACTCCCAAGTTCGGTATTTTTCCCCGTGTAAACGCCCCGTATCGAGCGTCTTCTGGGAATGCTTAGTGAGCTTTTGGTTTAGCTCCGTCGTCGATTAAGTTCGTGAACACGTACGCACAAAATTACTGTCGCCTCGTTTCCTGGCCACCGCTAAGGTTTTTGTTGCTCGCCCTGGGAACGCGAGCTTACGCGGAGTCGTCCCCCGTTACCACAGACGATGCAAGTTGCTTCGGTGCCTCTTGGCTTAGTATCAACGCAAGCGCCGCTGATTTCCCGTAGTACACGTTCAGCGAAGCTGCCGTTCTTTCAGAAAGCCGCGGCAGTTGTCGAATTTGCGCGCGTATTCAAGACTACGAGGAACGGAGCGTAGGCACGAGACGAACTGAATATTCGAGCAAACGCCCCCTCTCCACTTTTGTCTAAAAGTAGTGTGCAAAAAGGGGAGCGTATTTTCGGGAGCTTACGGTATGCATGCATGACTGAGGAGACAGTTATGTGTGTACAATTCTTCATAAGATGGCACTTTAGCGTGAATGACTTCTGACCATTCTGTTCTGTTCTCCTAACAGTGCGCCTACCCCGGTCAGGATATTCAGCTGAACATCAGAGCACTGGATCAATTTTCCCACATCACCTACGGATTTGTCCAAATTGCGACACAGGTGAGAGAAGAACTGCCAGAAGGAAGTGAACGTATGAATAGCATGTTTGCAACAAATACAGTATAGCTGGAAAATTTGACGGGGAATTAAATTTGGCGGTTAGGCGGTTGGGGTTGAAACCACCAAATTAAAATCCGCCAATATTATTTTGTACGCAATGCGCAATGATGTAATGCATGCAGTAGCACTAGCACTCTTGGCCCCGTCTGGTGCCCCTCTATGCGGCTGTATATGTAGCTAGCTTGGCCCTAGCATGCTGCCAGTTTTATTTCTTGTAAATTTGCGAATTCATGGCTTTGTTCAAGTACCTTAAGCGAGAGACAACAATACAAATATTCCGCCAATAATATTTTTTTACGGTTGGTTTGGGGCCAAACCGCCAAATTAAAGACTGCCAATATTTCCGGCTGTACAATGTAGTGTTATACCAACTCAAATTTCCAAACATGGTTGGCAGCAAGTGCGTTTATAATCAGATGTATTAACACCAATTTCCAAGCAGTGATACATGTGCACAATGTCATTGTCTACCTCCACCTGTCCCACATTCTTACACAACTGCACCCAGCCTGAACAGAATACAAGCATTGAATTCATCCCCACCATCGTGCATGCCACTGCCTCAGGAGACCCTGTTGACTTTCGATACAACAGCTCAGAAGCGTTTGGACCCATCGATGTAAAATTGGAGACACCGTTCTCTGTAACTGAGGTGATCTTTACTTCTGAGTATATGATATAACTTGAGTGTATGGTATAGGTAACATCCTGATTACGCTGAATTAAATCTGTTACCCTACCTTCAATGTAAAATCGTGTTATCTTGCTCTTGTGTGTCTACCAGTTAAGTTGATATATGACAACTTACATTCTATAGGTGTCTAGGACTTTCACGTTAAGTTATATAGGCTGTCTCCCAGGATTTAATCTCAGTATGGACAGGTACCAGTGTGAGTGCGAGAAAAGGCATGAAGTGCTGTCCTGCGACCCCAACAAACAGTTTGTATTGCTTCGTGTGAGTGCACCGTGTACACATGCAAGCACACACACACACACACACACATACACACACACACACACACACACACACACACACATACACACACACACACACACACACACACACACACACACACACACACACACACACACACACACACACACACACACACACACACACACACACACACACACACACAGACACACACACACACACAGACACACACACACACACACAGACACACACACACACACACAGACACACACACACACACACACACACACACACACACACACACACACACACACACACACACACACACACACACACACACACACACAACTAGGTTTACCTTTCTTAATGCTCTCCTCTAGCTGTCGCCCACCCTCCCCTCCCCTCGACTATTTCTCCCTTTCCCTTACACACATCTTTGCAGGAGGGATTATGGGGTGCTCCTCCAAACTGGAGTCGCTCCTTGGTTACCTACCGGTGTCCTGCCAACTACTGCAACTGTACTGGAATTGCAGGGGAGAGGTCAATAGAAGGATGTGCCCTCATTTTCACAAATGCCTCTCTCTCATGTAACCCCAACAGAGCAGGTATGTGTAATGTAGGCAACCAATCCATTTCACCAAACAGAATAGAAGGTTAAACACTCAACTTTAAGTTACATATTGAATTTCTCGCTCCTCACACCCTTGTACTTCACACCCTCTCCCTCACACTCTCACAACCTCATCCCTCACACTCCCACAACCTCATCCCTCACACTCCTCACACCCTCATCCCTCACTCTCCTGCTCACACCCTCATCCCTCACTCTCCTCCTCACACCGTCATCCCTCACACTCTCACTCCTCACACCCTCTCCCTCACTCCCACCATCCTCCTCCCTCACTCCTCTTGACACCCTCATCCCTCACACTCTCACTCCTCACACCCTCACCCTCACACTTCCTCCTCACACTCACACCTTTAAACTCACACCCTCACATGTAGGTGTGTTATGTGGTGAGTGTCGAGAGAGCTATGGTGTGGGAATGCTAACCATGGAGTGTCGGAAGTTCACTGCCAGTTTCAACATGTACTACTGGCTTCTCCCACTGTTGGGTATGTAAGATATCTATGTGGATAATAGTTTAGCTACAATATCATTTCGTATAATTATGTGTGGGAGGGAGGGAGGGAGTATCCTCAGAGCCAAGCCAGATGGTTTGTATATCTTCTCCCTAGTGTTGTTCATTGTTGTTGTGGCGGTGGTGGTGGTGAAGGTGGGTGTGGCTATACCAGCCCTACTCCTCGGTCCCCTCTTCTACATTCAGGTGGGTGGAGCTTCATTATTGTTAGAAAAATTGGTTTGGGGTGTATGGAGCTTTAGTAGGTAGAGTATCAACCTTGTAGGGTGAGACATCGACCTTGTAGGGTGAGACGTCAATGTTACATGATCTCTAGTAGGTAGAGTATCGACCTTGTAGGGTGAGACGTCAACCTTGTAGGGTGAGACGTCAACCTTGTAGGGTGAGACGTCAACCTTGTAGGGTGAGACGTCGACCTTGTAGGGTGAGACGTCGACCTTGTAGGGTGAGACGTCAACCTTGTAGGGTGAGACATCGACCTTGTAGGGTGAGACGTCAATGTTACATGATCTTTAGTAGGTAGAGTATCAACCTTGTAGGGTGAGACGTCAACCTTGTAGGGTGAGACGTCAACCTTGTAGGGTGAGACGTCAACCTTGTAGGGTGAGATGTCAACCTTGTAGGGTGAGACGTCAACCTTGTAGGGTGAGATGTCAACCTTGTAGGGTGAGACGTCAATGTTGCAACCTTGTAGGGTGAGACGTCAATGTTACATGATCTTTAGTAGGTAGAGTATCGACCTTGTAGGGTGAGACGTCAACCTTGTACGGTGAGACATCAATGTTGCATGAGTAGGTAGAGTATCAACCTTGTAGGGTGTGACGTCAACCTTGTAGGGTGATACGTCAACCTTGTAGGGTGAGACGTTGACCTTGTAGGGTGAGACGTCAACCTTGTAGGGTGATACGTCAATGTTACATGATCTTTTGAATGTGTTCTCCTCCAAACCCCCCTCACTTTCTCCATTAGGTCTCTCCCACTGGTGTTAGTCAGCTCAATGACTCATTCAAACTGTTCCCAGCTGTAGTGAGTTCACTCACCCTAATATAATTTCCACCATCCCATTCATGTTTACAGCATCCAATCTATATTGTAGTTGTATATGGGCTCTGTTCCTTTACACACACACACACACACACACACACACACACACACACATACACACACACACACACACACATACACACACACACACACACAATGTCACACACACACATACACACAATGTTGCACACACACACACACGCACACACGCACGCCACACACACACACACACACACACACACACACACACACACACACACACACACACACACACACACACACACACACACACACACACACACACACACACACAGATGGATTGTATTGAAAGCACACTGGCATTGTATGTTCCCTACGACTTCAGTCTCCACCAGGAGCTGACTGCACTTGAGTCTTATGGCCTAAGATATATCTCTCCTCTGCTGACACTGGTTGTGGTACCCATTGCTATGAGGATCAAGTAAGACCCCAGCATCAGCCCAGCTTGAATAACTTTTTTAATCTCCCCCTTTTCTTTGTCCCCCTCCCTCCCTCCCTCCCTCCCTCCCTCCCTCCCTCCCTCCCTCCCTCCCTCCCTCCCTCCCTCCCTCCCTCCCTCCCTCCCTCCCTCCCTCCCTCCCTCTCTCCCTCCTTTCTCCCACCTTCCTCCCTACACTAGGTATGACACACGTTCTTGGTATGGTGTGTGGACTCTCCTCCTGCTGATGTATGCAATGGCAGTGGAAACATCTGCCTCTCTCCTCTTCTGTCCCACACTCATCAATGCCAGTAATAGATCCATCTCCATCACAGTATGTCACTTGCAAGAGTCCTTTTAAAGATGCTAAAGTGTTCCTTCACTGCAAGGCCTAGTTCTGCAAGTGTATGTATCTTATACCGTACGTAGATTGGGAAATTTTCGCGGTAAAAATAAGTTGCGTTTTAAATTTTTGTGTTTAATTTTCGTTGCTCCGGTACATCGACGAAAATATTTTAATGGCGAAAATTTCCTGATCTACGGCAGATGGTTTCCTAATGTGCAGGCCAACCACTTCTGGAGGGCAACCTCACAATCGAGAGTCAGTAGTTTCAGGGGCATAGACATGAGTTGAAAAGTGGGGGGCGGGGCTTAATTTTGAGTGGGTGCCCAGTGCGTGAAGTGCAGCGAAATTTAGATATTAATTGTATTCATAGCTCAAATTATTGCGATTTCAGCATGTCGCTGTTATTTTGGTGACTACAAACCAACCCGTGGGTGGCGGAGAGCTCAGTAATGTATGTGCCAATGAAGTGCATCAATGTATCAATACATTTGATTTGTGTAAATGAATATATCCACTATCATATTCCATAATTCAAAATCCCATAAGTTCCAAAATGTGGGGAGGCTGAAGCCCCCCCCCCCCTCCAGTGTCTACACCCTTGTTAATATAGAAGCTCCACTTGTTACTAATTGTAGGGGATCAATGTAACACTTCATTGGTTGCATTTTTCATGCAGCTTTGTTGTATACCTTAGTTAATAGCAAAATGGAATTTATGATTTTGTGCCCTAGGTGTGGTTTTTTGATGGCAGTGTGAGCTGCTACAGTGGGGGCCACCTAGGTCTGACCATCCTGGCTGTATTGTTCATGGTGGTGGGCATCCTGTTCATTGCTCCCGTTGCTATCATCGCATATCAGAAGGAGATTAGCAAGAAGGTATATTTGTAAAAACAGTTTGTGTACTGTACATAATGTATGTATACACATTTTTAATGTGAACTTTAAGGTTTGGGAGATTGGTGTATATTGGGTGTAAGTATTTGTTAGTATCATGAAACAACAAAGCAGTGGATGTAATGACTGGATTGAGGTGTTGTCATGCAGATACACATCCCTTATGGATCCAATCAACTATTAGATAGACATTCAGGGTTCTATCTAGGATTTTGAGCTTGGGGGGGGAAGTTGTATAAAGTATTGTCAAGGGGGGTCTGGAAGCATGCCCCTCAAGAAAAAGTTGAGAATTTAGGTCCTCCGAGATTGATTTTGATGCAATCCGAGAGGTAAAATCACACCTAGAACTGTATGTTTTGCAAATATTTCAGGTACGTAGTCTTTAAAATTTCTGGGGGGGAAGCTTCCCCCCCAAAACCCCTCTAGATTGAACCCTGACATTCCTTATGGATCCAACCAACTATTCAGTCATGCACCTCTTCCCCCTCCCACACGCACACATACATGCACACACACCTTACAGCTTTCTTTCTTAGATCGCAGGCACTTTGAGTTGATTTCCCTGGCATTCACCCACCCCTATAAGGATATCCATCGATGGTGGGCTCCCTTTGAACTAGTCAGGAGATATGTCTTCATAGTAGCCGTCATCTTCATGCCTGGATATTTGGTAGGGTACACTGTTGCATGCAAAGGTGATAAATTGTTGAGGTTGTACTAGTTTTGTAATCAGCACCTCTAGAGATTTAGTCAGGCAAAATACAAACTGATTTTGTTCCTTCCCCTTTTCTCATTCCCTACTCCTCTCTGCCTCCCTCTCTACTTCTGACAATCTGCCCCCCCTGCCCCCCTCCCTTCATCCTCTTTTATCTCACCTCTTCCAGACTGTTTCACTCTCTCTTGCCAGTGGGATAATGGCTATCCAGTGGTTCATACAGCCATACAAAGACCGTATGGCTAACATTGCCGAAGCTTTCTGTCTCACTGTGCTGGTCATAGTGCTATGCATCGGAGACACCAATGACTTTGTTTACCTGGCAATGGGGCATTACTTTATTCTCTGGCCATTGTTCTATTTACCAGCGGTGGTAGCATTCGTCTGCCTTTGTGTAGTCATTGGAAGAGAAATATGGTGAGTTTGGCCTTCTAACTTCTGAAATTAGTCCATCAAGTTTATAATGTTATGTTTTGTAATCAAAGTCTATTAAGCTAGATCATCTCCAGAAAATTTATATGGAGGGCCAGAGATTGTCTACCTTCTAATGCTGGCATCTATACCTTTCATTCTGTCATATGAGGTAGCCTTGTTCCTAGGTTCCACACTCGTTCCCAGGCATGGCATCTGGGAACAAGGCTACATGTTGCATTGATGTGACATGCATGCATATGTATGTATTGGATATAAAACCTATACGAGGAGTATATCATGTTTATACTCCCAGTATAGGTAGTATATCCAATTTATACCACATTGAGACAGTAAACTACAACTCAGTTTTGTGTAAACTATTCTGGTACAACATGTAAGTTTTGTGCAAACTATTATTTACATAATACGAGTATAAGACCTGTTTACTCTGCTTTTCATCCAATGAAATATGTAGAAAGTGATATAATGTGGTACAAGCTGCATTCAGTCCACAAGTATCGTCTTTATTTTTAGGAAAGCCTCAAAATCTTTCAAGGCATGGCAGAAGAAACGGATAAAGCTGAAGAAAAAAGAATCCCGAGATGTCCCTAGCAGCGTATCCTTCCACAGTGTACCCAATGTGGAGGTAGATGGCACATACAGGACATTGACTACAGTCGTCAGCATCCATGAATTTGAAGATGATTGAATCTATACCCAAGATGTATATTATGTTATATGAATGAATGATGTGACAATGTATGTAGTGATGAGTGTCTCACATTTACCTGTAAAGTATTATGTTCTTAATACATGAGTTGAGGGTTCCACCATTAAAAGTTGCGCCAATTCTTTTCCTTTTATGCACAAGCAAATCAAAACTGGACAAGCAAAACTAACATGGGATATTGGGGAGAATAACTTTGCATTGCAAAGATTATTGGTTTGTGGTGAGATTTGCTACAGAATTGTTTACTGACGGAAGCATGTTTACTAGCTATAGCCCAGCTGCATGTGTCAGTGTACTCTTCTACCGGTATATTACAGTGGTGTCATATGTCATAGAACCCCCAGTGTGGTATGTTCAAAGCTAACAATGCCTTTCACTTTCAATGACTTTCATTGTGCTGTTGCAAGTAAAGTGAAGTGAAAGTCTAGTACTGGAAAAGTGTCAATTGCAAAGTTCCTGAAAAAGTTTTCAAGATTCCTTGTTCAGTACAGTCATACATCAGTAAGTTCTTCTTTGTGGTAAAATGGGTGATAGGGTCCGGCCCATTATGCTTGTAAATTCACTGCTATACCCTACTATTACCTACTTTGCTTGTGTTCCATGCATCATCCTATTATGCTCAAAGTTGTATCACTCTAAATAGGCCAGTCCCTACTGTGAAATGCATGTGACTATACCATAAACAACTGAGAGTTATGATGCTTAGAAACAAAAGCAAATGTATATACTTCATGAATTCAAAGTACATAATGTGTTTACTCATGTCAGCGACACTCCATTCATAGGCTGACATTTGTGTAAGCACCTGTTTCGAACAATTAAAGTGCGCTGTGTACACCTTATACTATAGGGGTAAATCCCTGCTACTTAGTATGACGATAGCAAACATTGCCTTAGTGCCAACTACATAGAGTACTACTTTGCCCTATTTAGGACTGCTGCAATCTAATTGTCATTATTCAGAGCCAGAGTCAGACTGTTTGGCCAGGTGTTAGGTGAGCTCTTGAAATTCATGTATATGAGGACAAGGGGAGAGTAATATCAGCCAGTTCAATATGTAGGATGTATATATGATTCTCAGTGTAGGTAGAAATACATTGTAATCCGGGTATGCTGTGTAAAACAAAGTACCTTCCAAGTCATGTGATTTTGCACAAAGGATATAATTAGCATGGCTAGCTATACCTTTGGCACTAGAATAGATGTTGATCTATGTCCACTACAATTGCCTTTTATGTCAATCAGATAGAGTAGATGCTACAATGTTAGGATAAACAGTACACCATTTTGGGAAACCATCTAAGATCAACAGTTATGCTTTTATTGCCCAAAATATACTTCTGATATAAACTGTATCGCTTAGTTTAGACACTTGAACTATGTACACATAGCTAGATCTTGGACTATATATCTGGCAATCTGATAGCTATAATTATGGCCTTAGAAATGCAAACTATTGATTACACGTGTAGAATTTCTTTAACAGGCAGTTAACCTCTTTTGTGGGTCAATGGTCACCACAACCTGTACCGGGAATCTGATCACTACCATCAGATAATCACAGTCGTAGCTCACTGTGTGGGTTGTAGAGTCAAGACAAAATGGCATCAAGGAAGTTACTAGTTGATCGAATCTCCTTTATGGATAAGAATCTGATGTTCTTTCTGTTGTTCAGTTTTGTACAGAGATCTGTGGGCCAACAGAGTGGAGAATGTAAGTTAAGTTCAATAGCTAGTGGCAGTGTAACTATTGTATTCATGAACACTTCTGTACTACTTGCAAGTGTATGCAACTACAATTTAGCATGTAGCAGCAGCTGGTGATAACAGCTGAGTTCAATGAGTATAGACAGCACATAGTACAGTGCTATTGAATGGTTCTTCTTGTAATCTTAGGTTTGAACTAGTCCTCCACAGACACACAGACACACACACACACACACACACACACACACACACAGCTAGATGATACACTCCTGCATGAGTTGATCTTGCATGTTAGCTATTTGCATGTCATTACATCCTATCCTTTGTTCACTCTTCTACTCCTGCATGTACACACATACTGTAGCAGTGTCTGCCAGCTCTGGAGACCTGTCAGTGCCAGGTACACTGCTCTCGACAACAGATACAAATCCTGATAGTACACTTGTACAGCTGGAAAGCACTGCCCAGCATCTTCCATCAGTTCACCTGACAAGTTCTCCTTACGTGCAACAAATATCGATTCTCACTGGCGTCTACATACCAGCACCCACCCCCCTTATTACCACATCCACTAGCATTGGTACCACACCCACCACTACGCTCACTATCACTGGCATTACATCCGTTTCCACAGTTGCAACTCCAACTACCAGTTCTGCCTCACTGACAGCCACTGTCACCGCACTAACTACCACTCCTATCGCACCAACCTCTACCATCACCTCACCCACTTCTACCATCACCACACCCACTTCTACCATCACCACACCCACCCCTACCATCACCACACCCACTTCTACCATCACTGCACCCACTTCTACCATCACCACACCCACTTCTACCATCACCACACCTACTTCCGCTCTTACTGCACCTAATACTACACTCATTACCACCACTACTACGCTCACTACTCCACAAACTACCGTACCAACTTTCATTCGTCCCTCTCCAACGATGGCCAAGGTGCCTCCAGACAACACACTGACAACTCTTCCTCAAGTGCTTCTCCTTGCGATACCTGTGGGACTGGGCTTATTGCTGGTGTCCACTGTGATCATACTATGTGGAGCGTTTGTGTGCGTCAAGAGAAAGTCCAAGTATGCCAAAGAAGAGGCCGCAGGTTAGCCAATCCTGAGATTTAGAGAGAGGGGCAGCCCCTAAGTTTAGGACAATAATTAGCACCAGGACTCAGTAGTTGTAGCTATTGGCTTGTGCCAGCTAGCCCAGCACAGATTGTCTAATACTTGCATGAGAGCAATTTTCTAATGGACGTAGAATATCATTCTTTTATTCATCTGCCGGGCACATGTGTTCTGACCTATGCACATGATTTGGGTTTGTAAGACACGTTACAGCAGTACCGAAGTGCATTGCTACTCTTAGTAGATAGGAATCAATGTCTGTGGTACAGAGTTATAATCACAGTACAGCCTATAATTTTGTTGCTAAGATAACACTGTCACCGTGGTGATATGTGAAAGAGATACTAGGGACTGTACATGTACTGATTGTTGGGTACCAGTTCAATACCTTGTTTAAAGTGCATCTATACTGATATATAGATCAGATTAGCCACCTGACTGCATTCTGTGCATGAGATAGCAGTCCCCATCTCCCATACCACCCCAGCACAGCTGATGAGGCCTGGTATTGACCAAAATGCATCCTGCGCAGTGGGTGACTTTGCATAACATCTAAGCCTACTTTGTAGGGAGCTGTGGTTCATTGATTGTTCGTCCATTATGTAATGATGGGATTGGGAAAGCAATTGTTGTTCCCTTCAAGCACAATGTTGGGGCTAACCTGTGTATTTCTGCTGGAAGTTGGGAGTGGGATGTTTCCTATGCCCTAGCTAGTTTCGAGAAACAATCCAGTTTGATACCCCGAGTGACATCGTGTTGTTAGTTGTGCTTCTCTTTTCGCCATACAGTTTGGCTGGATTAATAACTGTTCTTTTTTCTTGTGCTTTACTCTAATATTTTAAATGAAGAGCCCGAGATGACGCTACTACTGGCATATTGTCTGGGATGCCTTTTAGGGAGTAGCTTGTGTAGGCATGTATGCCTTTATTGCCAGTATTGTTATGCCACTATAGCTATGAATAGAGAAGCTGATGGGTTCACTCTGACAAAGAGAAAGGACAGTGATTGTCAAGCTGAGTGAGTATTATTTACATTTGCTATTCCTTGTATAGCCTTGCTCCCAAGCCCAGTTTTCCATCATTTGCGGCACTGCAAGGACTGCAAGTGACAGAAAGCTGCGCGGGGGGCTGGGAACAGGATTGTATTTTAGTGGTCAAAAATTGAAATTTCAAAATTTGCATGCATTTTCAAATTTGAGTGTGCTTCCATGAGCATTGTAGCAGTTCCATCATCAGGAGAAATGGAAAGAGGGGGAGTGTCATTGTTGTAGTCAACAACACTCTTAGTGAATAGATGATCATGTTACTGTTTATAAACTACCATAAGATATTATATGACTATATTTATCACTACTTATGTGCATCATAGTTGCAGGAATTTGATCTGTCAGGTTAGGAACCACTCGGCCACTTGCTCATTCTTGTAATGTAGAAACAGTTGAGCAGAGATGATTGGGGATCAGTTTTTGTCTTGGGGGGCTGCCTTTAACTACTGTCTAAGCATGACCCTACAGGATCACCCCTAACTGATAAAAAGTGTATCAAAGCATTTGGCTATGTCTCATGCTTAAACCAATATGTTAGTGTTGTCACGTGTGAGTGAAATATTAGTAAAGCAAAGTGCGACAGAAAGCAGTAGATCCATCTAGTATTGATTTGGGTTGTGTGAAATGTGTTGTTGATTATTATGGAGGCTATACTGAAACTGAATAGCAATTTGCTTGAAACAGAAACAGATAGAATTAAATTATAGAATTGGAGTATTATATATCCAAGCTGTCTAAAATGTGTAATAATAAAAGCAGCTAGTATTTGTGTGGTTGAATGTGATAACAAACCAAAATAGGAATAATTATGACACACAACTATAATACACGTATGCTTTGTCCAAATCATAATTTCCTGGCTCAGGTGGAACAACATTGACTGCACAAAATTTGAGCTACCAGTTGAGACAGTCAACACATTCGGAGTCACCATGCCAAAAAGCTTGGGTGAATCTCTTCCAGAGTTGCAGTCTACCGTAACTACTCACAGCAATGGGTGTCAAACAAACGAAGCACTTGTCACCAATCGAGAATGGAAAGCTATCTCAACTTCCAGAATGAAACCATCACTATCAGTAGGTGCTCTTGGAGTACACAATCCAATGTACGATGTAAGAAGCACAGCTGACGAAATGGGGTTGATAGTCAACGAACAACCACCAGGACATGCTTACATTTCCAAGAGGGCAGCATCAACAGGTGCTCTGTATCAACACAGTGCGGTAAACATGACAAATCAGTATCCACCTTCTGGCACAAATACATCCCAGTATTATCAAGTTCCGAGTAGCTTACCCGTTAGTGATATGCCCTTGAAGCCTAACCCACAGAGTAGTGCCTATGACGTTCCTAGATCAGCTAGGAACGCTTGGCTAGCAGAGGCTAGCAATGCAATGATAGAACAGTTGAGGGTGCAGTTTCCTTCACATTATGATGTCCCAAAGCATGCTCTGGCCACTGCAAGACAACAACTAGAGCAGCAGAATATGCAGAGGGGAATACCAGATCCAATCCCATGTGCAAATCCTTTGCAGCAAGGTCCATATGCAGCGACGATAAGTGATGATTGTAAGGCAGACCCATACTCAACTTACGATGTACCCAAGCAAGCTAATTCAAGTACATTACCATCCAACCAACTTTCAGCCGATGCTGAGCACTATGATGTTCCCAGAGAGTGGCTAGAGGAAAAGTTAGCTTTGATGAATCAGCGAGGTAAGCAGACAAGAAACAGAAGCTACACAGCCTTCAGCAAACCAGATGGGGTCTATGATGTCCCAAGACAAATGCTACCCCTCAAAGTTGCGAACAACGAGCAAGCAAGATTACAAATGCAGAGAGAAGTTGGAATGCTACCCCAGCATCAAGTACATAGAGGCAGTTTTGATGGAGTGGCACCACCAATTCCAAGGCATGGAAGATGGTCAGATGATGATTCCGACTCAGAAAACCTATACGATGAACCGCCTATTAGTCCACAGAGGAACAACGCTGAGACTCACTATTTTTCTCGAAACTCTTTGTCTGACAGTGAAGAACTGTATGCAGAACCTCCTCAGGAGAGCGTAGCGGAAGTAATACAGCTGGGAATACTGGAGGAGAGAATTGCTCGAGCAAAAAGAGGAAACGTGGGAGGAGACCAAGTGAATCAAACTATTAAGCACGAGGCGCACGATCCAGACACTAAGCGCATTTGTTCTCGGTCTCAATCCTTTAAGGAAGTCCACCAGCAACTTCAGAAGCTAATTATGAGAACACAGCAGCCAACACAAGATTCTCAAGTCAATCCAACAGCAACAGAACTTTCAAGTGAAGTGGCTAATGGGTACAGGCTGACACGCCAGCTGAGCGAAAAGAGACTACCTCCCCCTGTCAAACAAAAACCACCTGGTAGAAGTCCCTCACTACAAAAAGTAAAATCTGCTACTCTATCATAGCCAGTATATATGTGCACAGTGAGACATGTATATAATAGCATATTAATGTTGTTACATTTTAAAGTACGTACCTTGAAACTGTTTGCAAAGTTGTTGTGTAATTTTATACTCGATGGTTTACTTTCAGTGTGTATATTTAGCTAGCTACCTTTGTGTATCCAAGAAGAATTGTATCAACAATTATTGTGTGTGTATACTATTTGTGGTGTCACTTTGTTCTTGTTGACCTCATATGACAAAGTTTGTTGTAAGGCTCAATATTGTATAGCTACTAAATGCACACACAAGGCTACACATAGCTACCCTACATTGTCATGGCACGCCCAAGTTTACAAACCTGACTTATTTCATTTTGCAGTGCTTGTTCAGTTCCTTCCAGAATGGTTGCTGCTCATAAAGTCACATTGTGTCCGACTGTCATAGCATTGCCTAGCCTGAGCCACTGAAGATGTTTTTACACTTCACATTTTAGATGCTGCTCTCTTTGCCACTACCGTGAGCAGTTTGGCTCCAGCTAACTCTTCCATTCACTGTTCCAGTGCACCACTGTTGCATATGGAAATTGCTTCAGCTAAGACTTGTGTTATGGTGTACTAAGCTAGCTCTTGGCAACACTGACTCAGACAAACCCTCCTCAACCGGGTACTGGATCTGTTCCTATTCTACATCCTGTGGTCATGTTTGTCATTATTGCACATGTGCAGCTTGTATGACTTGAATCCCAAGGTAGCCATGGTTAAGGAAGAAAGCCCTACTCCTCTCGGACTGTGTGACCCTTGACACGATCCAGGTTCAGATCGGATCGGCGCCACGGAACGGAATAGGTCTGGTTTGTCGATGTCATGTGATTGCAGCCTACGCCTACGGCACAACCAGTGCCATGGCCCATGCCCACAGAATTTACAGTGTCGTCTCCTTGACCTTGACATTGAGAGCAATGGACTTAGCGAGTACTGGCGCGGTTGTTCTGCTTTTGATCTCCAGCGCTGTCTGTAGACCTCCCGACTGGCTGATCACCAACATAACCACTGAGGTAGATTTAACGGTGAGTAGTCCCGTATAGAATCCGTTTACGACATATAGTTTCCATCCTCCCCACCTCTATAGGTAACGGCAACAGAAAAGGGCGAGATCTTAACCCTCACAAATGGCCTCATCTCCAGAATGTTTGTAACTTCCCCTGCTTTTGGTATCTACGACTTTCGTAGTGAAACTACGGACAGGTCAATTCTGCGAACAACTTTGCCCGAGGCCTTTGTCACTCTGGACGGCACTCAGTATCCAGTTGGGGGACTGGTAACAGCTGGTCACCATTCCTACTTCAACAGATCAAACACAAAATTCAATGTGAGTGCAAATGCATTCAACTATCTTGGTTATACCACCCGGGCCCCAGAAGCACCTTTCCATTGGGAGCCTGGGTTGCGGCACTCTCCCACAACTGTTAGCTGGCCCCCGAAAGGTTTAAAACTCTCTGTTGAATTCCAAGCTCCAACATCTGTGGCTAGACCTGAACATGCCAATGTGACTGTGTACGTGAACTATGAAATGTATGTTGGTATTCCACTAGTTTCCAAATGGCTGACAGTCAGTTACTCAGGCATGACTTCTGTAAGAGTTGACAGTGTCACTGTTGAGTATCTGGGTGTTCAAAAGCCTTATGTTGTAGAGAACCTCTCCCAACGACCAAGTCCATGGGATCATGACGCTTCAGCTGGCACATCATCCTGGCTCTACATTGAAACCAACGAACCACATGGGACACAGGTTGTTTGGGGAACAGACCCTGCTTCCCCAGACAGCCCAGGAGCAGATGAACCAGTGCTGAATTGTACCTACACCCTTGGCCCAGGAGTGGTACTGGGGGATACATCTCACTGGGTATACAGTGCATTACAATCAAGCCGTGATACATGGTTTAAGTCTCAGTTTGAGAGAGGAGATCCCAGACCATCTTGGAAGAGCTTGATTGACCAGGAGAACAGAAAGTATGAGTTTGATACTTTTCATGTCCTGGAACTTGTTACAGATTCTGGTGATCGTGAAAGAGTAGCTCTCAGTCGCCATCGAATGACTCGACTCCTGGCTCCTCAAACACAGGAGAACCCAATATTCTTCCATGGTACAGATTGGAACGATGAAGGATATAAGATTGCAATTGATCAGCTGGCAGAAGTAGGTTTTGAGATGTTCATCATCAGCTTTGGAGCTGGTGTATCCCTAGAAGATTTGAGTGACGAGAATATTGACTTTGCTGCTGCAAACATTCAGTATGCAAGGGACAAGGGGATTGAAGTTGGAGGGTAAGGAGGCTTTTCAGAAAGCAGATAGTAGATGTCATTCTCTCCTTCCCTTCACTGTGTTTCCACATGTGCATGCACACATGCACACACACATACTCCAGGTATGACCTCATTGACCTAGTTAGAGGCCATGGGAGCAGGAATGTTGGTCCACAGTGGGATGCCATTGACCCAAACACTCGGGACCTCACTGAAAATGCTTGTTTTGCTTCAGGATGGTAAGGATGGTCTTTCATTGTCACTTAAGTGCTAGGATAAGCCTCTCAGTAATTGTGCCTACAGTTTCTAAATGATCTTCTCTAACTACTCCTCTGCCCTTCTTCCTCATCTTCCTCCCTTCTTCCTCATCTTCCTCCCTTCCTCCTCCTCCTCCTCCTCCCTTCTTCCTCATCTTCCTCCTCCTCCTCCCTTCCTCCTCCCTTCTTCCTCCTCCTCCTCCCCACTTTCTCCACCTCCTCTCTCCTCACAACTTCAGGTATGACAAGCTTCATGGGACAATTTTAGAGTTTATCAACCGCACAGGACTCTCCATGATTGAAACAGATGGCCCATACGGAGGTCTACCATGTGCCTCAGAAACCCACGCACACCATGTGGACAACCTAGACTCCATCTTCTGGCAAACCAAGCTCCAGGGACAGTTTTACTCTGACCTCCGAACTTTGAATGTGTTTATTAACCAACCAGATGGCTACTTTTACCAAGGGGGCAACAAATGTGCAATGGGGTAGGTCATTACATGTAAGATTACTATCAAGAAACAAACTTTGTGACAACATGGTTAGCATGCATATTAAAATTCCACACAAATTCCAAGAATAGATTAGATCATGTGCTGTAATTACATCCCAAGTGGAAAGAAAAAGAATATAGTAATAAAAAGAATATAGTAATGAATGAATGAAAGTACACATCAAGAGCGCATAAGAACGGGCGGCTAGAGTAAGAGCGTGTAACTCCAATAGAAGCCCGTAGTGCGGGCAAAATTATTGAACCGTACTAAAAATAGAACATCCGGTCACGTGTGCGCTTAGCAACAATGCATAAGGGCTTATGTCAACGCAGCGTGCGCAGTGCGTGTTACTATTTTTAGTACTGGCAGTAAATTCTGCCCGGTTTCGAATTTTATGTAGTTACACGCTCTTACTCTAGCCGCCTGTTCTTATGCGCTCTTGACACATGCATGCCCAACGTTTTATTTCCCAGGTTAGCCTGCATAAATTCCAAAAATTTACATATTAGATTAGATCATGTGTTGATATATATATATATATTAAGGTGGCCAGATGCTTCGTTTTCATTTCTGGATTCCTGGTTTGGGTCAACCTTAAGTTTGATCCACCAGAATTGCGCCAGGTCCATTTTGTTCACCATGCATGTCTAAAGTGGGATTAACCAGTTGTTTGTGTCTGAACTGTCAGTCACGTAAGCACAAGACTGCAAGTGGAATTGGTGTCGTGTGGGTAAGTGCTCTACTGGGCGCGTTTAGTTTTGATGAATAGATGTTACTTAACTAGATGTTACTTAACTAGATGTTACTTAACTAGATGTTACTTAACTAGATGTTACTTAACTAGATGTTACTTAACTAGATGTTTTCAGAATGAAGCTTCACAAATTTTACTTTAGTCAAATGTTCTCCCTTTGTCTGTAGGTATGATGAGGTTCAGTACAATCTTGCTCGCTGGGAGGACCTCAGTGTGAGCCGACAGGGCATGTTTGATGACACTTACCACTACATTCCTACCCAGGGTTGGATGTTTGTCCCGTTCATTCAGTATCATGGAGGTGAGGGGAAGAAAGGTAGAGTATATAGTTATATGCTGTTATGATTATATCCCTGTGTCAGGTGGTTCCCCTGCTGAGTTTGAGCCATTCCATGCCCATCTTCAGCAGTATGAGTGGGCATTGGCACAGTATTTAGGTTACGGAGTTGCGGCCTGTTATAGAGGACCAAGGTATGTGCTTGGATGTAGAGTGTATGCATTTCTATTTCAATTCCTTTCGCAATTGTGGGCTTACTAAACTTAGCAATTTTAGCAAGTAAGGTTATACTTGCTGGCTAAAAGTAGTTAACAATCAAAATTGGACAACTAAGACTGTTCCTCATTCAGAGGCCTTACGTAGCAGTCGTCCATTACAGTACAGTTTTGAAACAATGCCAAATTTTTGCAAATGTGTATTGTTAGTTTGGTTTGAAGTAAGGCAAACTCTAAATTTTGTACTTTACAGTTAATAAATGTATAATCATTACGGGTTTACCAGACTGAGTCATGTTGCTAATATTCTATGACACACACTCATGTATACACACCCACACAGGCTATATGACAGTGTTGAGGTAATGGAGCTGGTAAAGAAGTGGGTGGGGTTCTATAAAAGCTACCGTGACATACTCATCAGTGACATAGTCCACGTGAGGAGACCAGACATGCAAGGTAAGGGAAGTAACCAACTCATGGACAGTTCAGTAGGCAGTTGAATAGCTTTGAAGAGAGGGTCTGAGCCAGTAACTTTTGATGTAGCAACATGCCTGCAAGCTATGCAGTTTCTCTTACAATGCTTGTGTATCACTTGTACATATTCCCCCCCCCCCCCCACACACACACAGACTATGACTGCATCCTTCATGTGAACCCGTACATTGAACACCGGGGACTTGCCATGGTCTACAACCCAACCCTCTCTCCCTGTACACACAACATCTCCCTCCCTCTCTACTACACTGGCATAGCCAACAAGGCTCTGGTGCTTCATGAGGGGAGGACCCCAGGAACAGAGTACTCATTGGAAAGGGACTACACCATCACCCTCTCCCTTAATATGACTGCACAGAGCATCACCTGGTACCTCATCAAGTCTGCTGACTAGTGAAGTAATACCGTTGTATTGCATATACATACATGTATGGTGTATATAGTAAAATGTGTGGCATATAGTATTTTTATCTACCACTAAAGAAAACTTTTTGACATTGAAATTTGTTCAACTTGGATGCTAGCTACAGCTCATGGCTGATGGATGATCTGGCTGGGATCATGATTCATGACCTGGCTTTACTTATTGCAACTACCTTGCACTTTCATAAATCTCGCAAATATAGAACTAGAACTGCTTATTGTTGGTGAAACTAATAGACGATGATAAAGTGTGATGTAAACTTGCCCTCAACATTTCCACAAATCCGTAGAGCCGGAAATGGACACGCCTACTTCCGGTTGGTATGCTCTGGTCTGACCTTCTGGTATCGCCAATTTTTTCGCTTGTAGCAAGCGAAAGATATCGGCGATCCCAAACTATACTGCGCATCGTGTCTGCTCGGCGTACTTCACTGTACAGAGGGCTCATGCTCACTGCATGCTGCGAAAATGACGCAACGTTTGTCATGTGATTTTCGACACACCCACTTTGTCAACATTGGATCACAAATTATGGATGTGGTGAGCATTGGCATAGTTCTACTGCTTTTGGTGTCCAGCACTGTCTGCAGACTTCCAGACTGGTTGATTGCCAATATAACCACTGAGGTTAGTTTTAACTGCCACATCTATATATGTCACATCTATATATGTGACTTATCCCATCGCTATCAGTGACCCTGGCTTCCCCCTCTAGGTAACGGCAACAGAAAAAAGTGGGATCTTAACCCTCACAAATGGCCTCATCTCCAGGATGTTTGTAACTTCCCCTGCTTTTGGTATCTACGACTTTCGTAGTGAAACTACGGACAGGTCAATTCTGCGAACAACTTTGCCCGAGGCCTTTGTCACTCTGGACGGCACTCAGTATCCAGTTGGGGGACTGGTAACAGCTGGTCACCATTCCTACTTCAACAGATCAAACACAAAATTCAATGTGAGTGCAAATGCATTCAACTATCTTGGTTATACCACCCGGGCCCCAGAAGCACCTTTCCATTGGGAGCCTGGGTTGCGGCACTCTCCCACAACTGTTAGCTGGCCCCCGAAAGGTTTAAAACTCTCTGTTGAATTCCAAGCTCCAACATCTGTGGCTAGACCTGAACATGCCAATGTGACTGTATACGTGAACTATGAAATGTATGTTGGTATTCCACTAGTTTCCAAATGGCTGACAGTCAGTTACTCAGGCATGACTTCTGTAAGAGTTGACAGTGTCACTGTTGAGTATCTGGGTGTTCAAAAGCCTTATGTTGTAGAGAACCTCTCCCAACGACCAAGTCCATGGGATCATGACGCTTCAACTGCCACATCATCCTGGCTCTACATTGAAACCAACGAACCACATGGGACACAGGTTATTTGGGGAACGGACCCTGCTTCCCCAGACAGCCCAGGAGCAGATGAACCAGTGCTGAATTGTACCTACACCCTTGGCCCAGGAGTGGTACTGGGGGATACATCACACTGGGTATACAGTGCATTACGATCAAGTCGTGATACATGGTTTAAGTCTCAGTTTGAGAGAGGAGGTCCCAAACCATCTTGGACGAGCTTGATTGACCAGGAGAACAGAAAGTATGAGTTTGATACTTTTCATGTCCTGGAACTTGTTACAGATTCTGGTGATCGTGAAAGAGTAGCTCTCAGTCGCCATCGAATGACTCGACTCCTGGCTCCTCAAACACAGGAGAACCCAATATTCTTCCATGGTACAGATTGGAACAATGAAGGATATAAGATTGCAATTGATCAGCTGGCAGAAGTAGGCTTTGAGATGTTCATCATCAGCTTTGGGGCTGGTGTATCCCTAGAAGATTTGAGTGACGAGAATATTGACTTTGCTGCTGCAAACATTCAGTATGCAAGGGACAAAGGGATTGAAGTTGGAGGGTAAGGAGGTTTTTAAGAAACCAGTTGGTAGATGTCATGCTCTCCTTCCCTTCACTGTTGATCCACATGTACACCATACACACATATTCCAGGTATGACCTCATTGACCTTGTTCGAGGTGGTGTTGGTCCACAGTGGGATGCCATTGACCTAAACACTCGGGACCTCACTGATAATGCTTGTTTTGCTTCAGGATGGTAAGGGTGGTCTTTCATTGTCACTTAAGTGCTAGGATAAGCCTCTCAGTAATTGTGCCTACAGTTTCCAAATGATCTTCTCTAACTACTCCTCTGCCCTTCTTCCTCATCTTCCTCCTTTCTTCCTCCTCCTCCTCACTTCCTCACAACTTCAGGTATGACAAGCTTCATGGGATAATTTTCGAGTTTATCAACCGCACAGGACTCTCCATGATTGAAACAGATGGCCCATACGGAGGTCAACCATGTGCCTCAGAAACCCACGCACACCATGTGGACAACCTAGACTCCATCTTCTGGCAGAATAAGCTCCAGGGACAGTTTTACTCTGACCTCCGAGCTTTGAATGTATTTATTAACCAACCTGATGGCTACTTCTACCAAGGGGGAAGCAAAACTGGAATGGGGTAGGTTATTACATGTAAGATTACTATCAAGAAACAAACTTCGTGACAGCATGGTTAACGTAAATACTAATCTTATCTCAAGTTGTCAAGGACAGCAACGATGGTGGACAATCTTGCTGAAAAGGTCGACGAGTGTCCGCTAAAGCGGGGTCGTTGAGTATTGTTTGCGTACAATTGTGACCGCGAAAACTGTCCGTTATACAGAGTAGCAGGTTGTCCGCTATTCAGGGGTGGCTTAAGTATTGAAGTGAATGGAAGGACAGTCGGGACTTCAGAATTGTCCGTTATATCGTGGGTGTCCGCTGTTCAGGGGTGTCCGTAAAGCGGAGTTTCACTGTACTTGCATATAGGCTGTTGCTGAGTCGCCATATGTCACCTTTGTCTGTAGGTATGATGAGGTTCAGTACAATCTTGCTCGCTGGGAGGACCTCAGTGTGAGTCGACAGGGCATGTTTGATGACACCTACCACTACATTCCTACCCAGGGTTGGATGTTTGTTCCGTTCATTCAGTATCATGGAGGTGAGGGGAAGAAAGGTAGACTATATAGTTATATGCTGTTATGATTATATCCCTGTGTCAGGTGGTTCCCCTGCTGAGTTTGAGCCATTCCATGCCCACCTTCATCAGTATGAGTGGGCATTGGCACAGTATTTAGGTTATGGAGTGGCAGCCTGTTATAGAGGACCAAGGTATGTGCTTGGATGTATAGTGTATGCATTTCTATTTCAATTCCTTTCGCAATTGTGGGCTTACTAAACTTAGCAATTTTAGCAAGTAAGGTTATACTTGCTGGCTAAAAGTAGTAATGCTAGTTAACAATCAAAATTGGACAACTAAGACTGTTTGTATACTAGCCTCATTCCCAGGCCTTACGTAGCAGTCGTCCGTTACAGTATAGTTTTGCCAAATTATAGAAGCAAATATGTAATCGTTAGTATGGTTTTAAGACAGGTGCAATACTTGAATGCTTTGAAGTAAGGCAAACTCTAAATTTTGTACTTTACAGTTAATAAATGTATAATCATTACGGGTTTACCAGACTGAGTCATGTTGCTAATATTCTATGACATACACTCATGTATACACACCCACACAGGCTATATGACAGTGTTGAGGTAATGGAGGTAGTAAAGAAGTGGGTGGGGTTCTACAAAAGCTACCGTGACATACTCATCAGTGACATTGTCCATGTGAGGAGACCAGACATGCAGGGTAAGAGAAGTAACCAGTTCAGTAGGCAGTTGAATAGCTTTGATAGGCTCAGATGGTCACTTGTGCACATTTTTCCTTGTCTCCCATCCCCTCCCCCCCCCCCCCCCCCCCCACACACACACAGACTATGACTGCATCCTTCATGTGAACCCGTACATTGAACACCGGGGACTTGCCATGGTCTACAACCCAACCCTTTCTCCCTGTACACACAACATCTCCCTCCCTCTCTACTACACTGGCATAGCCAACAAGGCTCTGGTGCTTCCTGAGGGGAGGACCCCAGGAACAGAGTACTCATTGGAAAGAGACTACACCATCACCCTCTCCCTTAATATGACTGCACAGAGCATCACCTGGTACCTCATCAAGTCTGCTGACTAGTGAAGTAATACTGTTGTATTGCATATACATGCATGTATGGTGTATATAGTAAAATGTGTGGCATATAGTATTTTTGTCTACCACTAAAGAAAACATTTTTGACATTGAAATTTGTTCAACTTGGATGCTAGCTACAGCTCATGGCTGATGGATGATCTGGCTGGGATCATGATTCATGACCTGGCTTTACGTATTGCAACTACCTTGCACTTCCATAAACCTCGCAACTAGAACTGCTTATTGTTGGTGAAACTAAAAGACGATGATAAAGTGTGATGTAAACTCGCCCTCAACGTTTCCGCAAATCCGTAGAGCCGGGAATGGACACGCCCACTTCCGGTTGGTATGCTCTGGTCTGACCTTCTGGTTAGTCTCGCGTAGCCAGACTCTCGCAGAGTCTGGCTACGCGAGACTACCTTCTGGTATCACCAATTTTTTCGCTTGTAGCAAGCGAAAGATCGGCGATCCCAAACTACTGCGCATCGTGTCTGCTCGGCGTACTTCACGGTAAATTTCTCACAGAGGGCTCACTGCATGCTGCGAAAACGTAGCAACACTTGTCATGTGATTTTCGACACACCCACGTTGTCAACATTGGATCACAAATTATGGATGTGATGAGCATTGGCATAGTTCTGCTGCTCTTGGTGTCCAGCACTGTCTGCAGACCTCCTGACTGGTTGATTGCCAATATAACCACTGAGGTTAGTTTTAACTGCCACATCTATGTAACTTATCCCATCGCTATCAGTGACCCTGGCTTCCCCCTCTAGGTAACGGCAACAGAAAAGGGCGAGATCTTAACCCTCACAAATGGCCTCATCTCCAGAATGTTTGTAACTTCCCCTGCTTTTGGTATCTACGACTTTCGTAGTGAAACTACGGACAGGTCAATTCTGCGAACAACTTTGCCCGAGGCCTTTGTCACTCTGGACGGCACTCAGTATCCAGTTGGGGGACTGGTAACAGCTGGTCACCATTCCTACTTCAACAGATCAAACACAAAATTCAATGTGAGTGCAAATGCATTCAGCTATGTTAGTTATACCACCCGGGCCCCAGAAGCCCCTTTCCATTGGGAGCCTGGGTTGCGGCACTCTCCCACAACTGTTAGCTGGCCTCCGAAAGGTTTAAAACTCACTGTTGAATTCCAAGCTCCAACATCTGTGGCTAGACCTGAACATGCCAATGTGACTGTGTACGTGAACTATGAAATGTATGTTGGTATTCCACTAGTTTCCAAATGGCTGACAGTCAGTTACTCAGGCATGACTTCTGTAAGAGTTGACAGTGTCACTGTTGAGTATCTGGGTGTTCAAAAGCCTTATGTTGTAGAGAACCTCTCCCAACGACCAAGTCCATGGGATCATGACGCTTCAACTGCCACATCATCCTGGCTCTATATTGAAACCAACGAACCACATGGGACACAGGTTATTTGGGGAACGGACCCTGCTTCCCCAGACAGCCCAGGAGCTGATGAACCAGTGCTGAATTGCACCTACACCCTTGGCCCAGGAGTGGTACTGGGGGATACATCACACTGGGTATACAGTGCATTACGATCAAGCCGTGATACATGGTTTAAGTCTCAGTTTGAAAGAGGAGGTCCCAGACCATCTTGGAAGAGCTCGGTTGACCAGGAGAACAGAAACTATGAGTTTGATACTTTTCATGTCCTGGAACTTGTTACAGATTCTGGTGATCGTGAAAGAGTAGCTCTCAGTCGCCATCGAATGACTCGACTTCTGGCTCCTCAAACACAGGAGAACCCAATATTCTTCCATGGTACAGATTGGAACGATGAAGGATATAAGATTGCAATTGATCAGCTGGCAGAAGTAGGCTTTGAGATGTTTGTTATTGACTTTAGGGCAAATGGTTCTCTTGTGGATTTGAGTGACAAGAACATAGATTTTGCTGCTGCTAATGTTCAGTATGCAAGGGACAAAGGGATTGAAGTTGGGGGGTGAGTGTTGATAGGCTTTCTGCCAATTGGTAGATGTTACATTACACAAGGTGTCCATTTTGGCCTGCGTGCTTTGTCTCTCCTTTCCCTTCTCCTTGCTTTCCTCTAACTCTCCCTTATTTACCCTCTCTCTCTTCTCTACTTCTCTCTCCTACTACATTCCTCTCCCTCCTTTTTTCTCCCTCTGTCTTCTTCCCCCCTTCCTCTTTTCCTTTTTCTCTTTCCTTCCTCCTTTCTGTCTGTCTTCTTTGCTCCTCCTCTCCCTTCCTCCTTTCTGTCTGTCTTCTTTGCTCCTCCTCTCCCTTCCTCTCTCTGTCACCTTTTCTTCCCCTCTCCCTTCTTTTCCCACAAATATTTTTGCCTCAAATGCATACACACTTGTACCAGGAGCTTATGAACCGCTACGCGAGAAGGAGCGTCAAACTAGCTTATCCATCCTGTATTGAATCACACTTTCAAACGATATGGATTTTAACTTACTCGTGTTAATGAGCTTTGAGGTTGCTACCGTGACTACTATGGATTCTCAACTAATGTATGGTAGTTTGACGCTCCTTCGCGGCACTCATAAGCTCCTGCTTGTACAAATCCAGGTATATCCTCATTGACCTTGTTAGAGGCCATGGGAACAGGGATGTTGGTCCACAGTGGGATGCCATTGACCCAAACACTCGGGACCTCACTGATAATGCTTGTTTTGCTTCAGGATGGTAAGGATAGCTTCTCATTACAGTGATAGTTAATTGTGTGTAGGGTTATCCTCACCATTTCCCCTTCTGACATTTGTTCACTATGCTTTGCCAAAGTGAAGTTTAACTCCCTACTCCCTTTCCCCTCCTCCCCGTCCTCTCCACCTCCTCCTCACCCCTTTTCCCCTCCTCCCTCCCTTCCCCTTTCTTCTCCTCCCTCTCTCAATCCTCCTTCTCTTACTCCTTTATTCCTCCTCTGCCTCCTCGCCTCCTCGCCTCCTCTCCTCTGCCTCCTCTCCTCCTCTGCCTCCTCTCTTCCTCCTTACTCTCTTCCTCCTCCTCCTCCCTTCCTTTCCCCTTCTTCTCTACCCTCCTTCACTCCTCTCCCGCTCCTTCTCCTCCTCTTCCCTCCCTCCCTCCCCTCTCCTCCTCCCCCTCCCTTCAGGTATGATAAGTTACACTCAACAATTTGGGAGTTTATCAACCGCACAGGACTCTCCATGCTTGAAACAGATGGCCCATACGGAGGTCAACCATGTGCCTCAGAAACCCACGCACACCATGTGGACAACCTAGACTCCATCTTCTGGCAGAACAAGCTCCAGGGACAGTTTTACTCTGACCTCCGAACTTTAAATATGTTTATTAACCAACCAGATTACTACTTCTACCATGGAGGCTGCATGTCTGCAATGGGGTAGGTCGTTGCAAATGAGGTGTTGAAGTTATTTACTGGTCAAAATTTAACGACAAATCCTTAGGTGTTGTATTGTGATTTTGGTGCAAACTGTGAAGCCATTTGTAACATAGGTCACTGTTGCATGCTAGCATAATGACAATATTGTGTCATTACTGTTGCATGCTAGCATAATGACAATATTGTGTCATTACTGTTGCATGCTAGCATAATGACAATATTGTGTCATTACTGTGCATACCATATAGCGGGAAATTTTCGCTGGTCCAAATTTTTGCGAAAATCCCGCTAAAATTAAAACCGCAAAAATTTCTTCTGGAGAGGAAACGCGTTTCCTCTCCAGAAGAAGTTTTTGCGGTTTCCCGCGTTTCCTTTCCAGAAGAAATTTTTGCGGTTTTTAATTTTAGCGTGAGCTATTGACCACGCCCCTTTATCGTTGCTAGGCTAACAGGATGAAAGACATCCCGTTGGTAGGATGTCATCTGCCGGTTTGAAATAGTGATATAGTGCCATCGTCAGATTGAGCGAGACTAGTGCACAAAATGCACATGTGAAAATTTCCACGTGTTCAAATTTTTGCGGTTCTTATTTTCATGTTTTGGTTGTGGGTCGCGAAAATCTGGACCTCACGAAAATTTCCCGCTATACGGCACCTCTTATAGATGTGATTACTAGTGTTGTTTTAGTTAACTGTAACTATAACTAAATACCCTTTTAGTATGGCCTTGGAACTTTTAGTGAGACTGTAACTAAAAGATCCAATAAGACTCCAGAACTATACTAAAACGTATGTCCACCTCTATGATCCTTCCGGCCTCTATAGGTATGTGGAGGATCAGTATGATCTTGCTCGCTGGGAGGACCTCAGTGTGAGCCGACAGAGCATGTTTGATGACACTTACCACTACATTCCTACCCAGGCTTGGATGATTCTTCCCTTTATTCAGTACCATGGAGGTGAGGGGAAGGGTATGGGAGAGGGGTATGGGAGAAAGACAGAGAGGATGAGCGGGAGGAGGAGAAGGGAGAAGGAGAAGGGAGAGGGAAATTTAAAAAAGGAGGAAAGAATCAATATAGAGAGATGTGTTAGAATAGATAGCCATGAATTCGGCTTGTCACTCTCCTTCAGGTGGCTCTGCTGCTGAGTTTGACCCTTTCCATGCCCACCTTCATCAGTATGAGTGGGCATTGGCACAGTATTTAGGTTACGGAGTGGCTGCCAGCTATAGAGGACCAAGGTATGTGTTTGTGGGTGTTTGGGGGGTATTTTAATTTTAGTCATATCTGTCTGTTTATAGGTATATACTTGTTAATTGTGAGTACACCAGACTGAACTCTGTTTCTGTGACACACACTCATGTATACACACCCACACAGGCTATATGACAGTGTTGAGGTAATGGAGGTAGTAAAGAAGTGGGTGGGGTTCTACAAAAGCTACCGTGACATACTCATCAGTGACATAGTCCATGTGAGGAGACCAGACATGCAGGGTAAGGGAAGTAACCAACTCATGGACAGTTCAGTAGGCAGTTGAATAGCTTTGAAGAGAGGGTCTGGCCAGTAACTTTTGATGTAGCAACATGCCTGCAAGCTATGCAGTTTCTCTTACAATGCTTGTGTATCACTTGTACATATCCCCCCCCCCCCCCCCTCACACACACACACACACACACACACAGACTATGACTGCATCCTTCATGTGAACCCGTACATTGAACACCGGGGACTTGCCATGGTCTACAACCCAACCCTCTCTCCCTGTACACACAACATCTCCCTCCCTCTCTACTACACTGGCATAGCCAACAAGGCTCTGGTGCTTCCTGAGGGGAGGACCCCAGGAACAGAGTACTCATTAGAGAGAGACTACACCATCACCATCTCCCTTAATATGACTGCACAGAGCATCACCTGGTACCTCATCAAGTCTGCTGACTAGTGAAACGATGTTATAAGATATTAGCAGTGAGTTGAAGGGTAGATTTTTGATATAAAGTTTACAACGGATGTTTGCCCACACAGTTGTTGCTATTTATAGACATACCATACATGGACATATATGTAATGTTACAGCTATACATTTCCTGTCTTGTTACTAATCATATGATTTTTCATTTCATGTTACACAGTGGTTTTTCACGTGCACAAGTCACTACTTATTGTTAGCCTCGTCCCCAGGCCCGTTCGAAAAATCGGAGAAGAGGGCCTGGTATCCACTGTTCGCGCATGCGCTTAATTAGTGCGTACAGCTCACGTGAAATTGTGCAAGGATGTGTCAAATGACGGCCAACATCATGTGGTTATGAACTATGACGTTCATATATGGCATATGGGCTTTTATAGTATAACGCCAAAGAGGCGATCGCTGCTCTCCTAGCCCTTTGCCCAGGCCTTCTGACCCCAGTGCTTATTGCTTGAACTGCGCTGTCGACGCAATACCATCTTCACACTACAAACGTAAGCTATAACTTCGTAAAACGAATTATAACTTGCCAAAACCCATAAGATACAAGCATAAATGCTTCATAGATGCTTTCTTGTCGTGTTTTAGCGCCGTCACTTCGCCTCGAAGTCGCAGGAAGGCATACAACACGGCAGAATCAAGGCCTTGCACAGAAATAGCCATTGTCAGCAGTGTACGATTAAATATACGGCAAAATACACGTACCTGACGTCACGGCACGCGGAGGTAACACGGTATTATCCGGAATTCCCAGAATGTCGGGAAATTAAGCGCATGCGCAAACAGTGGATACCAGGCCCTCTTCTCCAATTTTTCGAACGGGCCTGGGGACGAGGCTATACTTATTATAAGACATAAATACTCAATCTTTTCATGAATACACCAGAACATTAATTGACATATCGTGTGTGTGTATTTGTATGTAAGGTAAAAGCCGTCCATGTACACATACGAACTTGATATTAATACAGTAGCAGAGAGCTGTTAAGTTTCTTCAACTTGAAGTACATGATCTCTTTGCTCACTAAGAACAGTTTCTGCTGAGTGTTTGGAGGTAGTCAAATAGACCGTGCAGGAATCTTCTTCCTGTGAGTCAGGTGTTGTGCTAATGGTAATGTTACTAGCAGACCTCAGATTGTAGTCAGTCATGTGAATGCCTGGAGGTGAAGAGAATGACCAAATTTCCTGAAGTCGGTGCTACTACATATTTTACTATTTTTTTTTCCATTACACATGCAATGAATGACATAATTGATATGTCAGTAGCACCTATCATACCTCTTCGTTTTCACATCAACTAATGCCATTCCTAACCGCTCGATGGAAAAAATAATATAACCCTAAAGAAAAATTTCGTACATTCAATTGCATGATTGACAATATGCCATAAATGAGATGCTAAATAGATGACTGTAGTAATTAACTTGTATACCACTAATTATTAGCTTCAGTCTTGTTTGGGTAACTTAATTGGAGGGGGGTCTGGGTTCGAGACTATAGCTGGGAATCAAACCCAGTATTCAGAGGGTCTCAGGTTTGACTCCCGGCTTGCTCCTAATACCATGACTGTGTGTTGTGAGCTGTTCATACTGCTGGTATATACTCACTATCTCTATGACTTGAGTCCTCATAGCCAGCAGGTCTTTCATTAGTGGTACCTTCAGTTATGGTAGGCGGCTGTGGAGGGAGTATGTCTTGCTGTTGTGGCTGTGCTTGTACGTTCTGATCTGTGAGTACAGTATCTTCATAGGAAGGTGGAGCCAGGGTAGTAAACAGATCAAGCTGTCTGTCTGTCCATGCACTTGAATCCAACGTCACTCTTGGTATTCTGTGAGGACCGTGTCTTTCTGTGCTAGAACAGTCCTCATTGTCCATGTTATGCTGTTTCCGAAGTCTTGATACTGTGCACTTGAGAGCTATGGACAAGCCGGCTATCAAACAAAATGCTACTCCAGTGAGCAGTATGAGTATGCTGATGTTGAGTGACACAGACTCATCTGCACCTGCGTGTATATAGTAAAGAGAACGTGAGGGAACTTGAGAGATTTATTCAGTTTTAGATGATGACATGTGAACAATGCAGCTCTGCCACCTCATTCCCAGGCCATGCTCACCTTCAGTCCATATACTGTGGAGTATAAACTGTACAGGTGGAATGGGCCTGGGAATGAGGTTACCTAAGTACATGTCCTGCTCATTTTTCATGCAAAATGGAGAACATGCACCAAGCTGCAAAACTTTCCCCCTTCCTTTTTTTTTTGACGGTCAATGAAAGCTTGAGCATTGTACTACAACAGTCACCCACCACTCTTCTTGCACTGTACTCCAGCGTAGTCTGCTGTGTAACACCTGATAGGGAAGGGTCCACTGAATCTACAGTCCAGAAGGGAGGTCTCGGAGCCACTACAGTCAAAATTATTGTACCGCTTCCTAGGTAGGGAACCCCTCCTTGGTATGAACCTGAAATGATGTCAATGATTATGTGAAAAACGTATTCACTCTGCATGGGTGCTTAGCTTGGTATGTCGTTATTCAGCTGACCATTGGCAGACACATATTATGCTCAATGTTCCTTTTCATGTACTTGTCTTGTAAGGCTTGTTAGCTATATCAGAGATATGGTTCATCATTCCTAGCAAATTGTGTTGGTGCGCACTGGCAGTAAGCTACTGTGCTATATACCTTCAGCCTAACTTAGTGCATACAGTGGAACCTCTCTTAAAAGGACACCTCTGAAATAATGTCACATTGAAGCTGTGCAAACCTGGAAGTGTTGCTCTTTCCTCCCTCGTAACCTAGCTGTGTGCAAGCCACTTGTGCATCACTGTCATCCCAGTCACTTGTGCAGAGTGTTGTCCATCCATGCTCCCGACTGTAGAACTCCAAGATGCCCTCGTTCTGAGGTCCCTGTCCAACTAACCGAATGTTGCCCTCTCTCGATGCTGCAGAATAAATGTTTTGCTGGGCCTGTAACTCTATCCACAGGGGAGGGGGGGGGGCAAGAGGGGAGCATTCATCCCCCTTTGCCAGAATCTCACCCCCCCCCCCCCCTGGAACTTGTGAACACTGTGTAAGGTGTGGGAGTGATGCCCCCCCCCCCCCCCCCCCCCCCCCCCAAAAAACTTTTTAGCTGTCAACTTTTTTGACGATTTTCTAAATGACCCCTGATTCTGTGGTAAGTGTCCATTGGCAACAGTCTACATGCAGTATAGTAGACTACGACTCATATTACAACAGCAATGGAACTGCATTAGCCTCATTTCCAGCAAGCTTACAGAGACTGAGAACAGGGCTAGAAATACATCATAAATTTTATACGTGGAAGAAACAATAATCACCTTTATAGGGAACAAGCAGTTCTTGCTAAAACTGACACCAGCATATTCTAAATATCCTATAGTGTAAAGGCTTCAGGAAGCAGCTCTCTGTCAGTAATTGTTCAAATACTTTCTATAGCAAACTTGGCAGGTGGATAATAGTTTTCATGTTATATGCAGATTCTGTTTCATATGCAGATTCTTATGCCGATTCTGTTTCATATGCCAAAGTTAAATCCCTTGCTTCCATGCAAGAACAAAACAGACAATCAAAACACATAACTTTGTCAGCCAAAACTATATACACATGTAATATCCTCAGACCCTTTTGCTACCTGATGTTATTTCCTTGTGGCATAATGAATTAGTATCACAAATACATACCAGGACATGGTTGAGTGCTGTCATGCAATGCAAAAAAATTGCTTACGTTAGAACCATAGTGCTGTGGAATGCTTATGTTATGACTGCTGAGAACCATAGTGCCGTGGAATGATAAACAATGTCGAATGCTTGTTGAACTGTACATGGCTGACAAAGAACTTTATTTTCTTACATTGTTTCAAGTTCCCCAGTATTTATGGTATAATTGCTGCACATTATAATCATTGCATGTTATACTGCACGCTTCATTCTCATTTCTCTATACTGCCTGATGACAAGTACTTGGAACCTTGCAAGAAGAATAGCTTACATTGTTTGCACATCACCACCACATCATCAGAGTGACTACATGCTGTTACATTTGATGACTTCATCGTGCAGTCTGTCAGTCTTTCTTCCAACCCTGTGCACTGAACAGAGCTGTAGTGAATGGGAGAAGAGGCTGGAACCACATCCAACCTGTAGAGGAGATCAGAATCGGGAAAGGGATGACATTATTTCATACAGCCAGTGTGTATATACCATCAGTGTGTACATGGTTCCATGCAAGTCTGGGAATGCATCTATAGTGTATGTGTTTCCTTCTCATGTGATTGTTCCCAGGCCCCTACTAAGCTTTCCCAATGCTTGAAGTACTGGTAGTACTGCAAGTAACAAAATAACCTTGTTCCTCGCCCCACCTAACTTTTGTTGCCGACATTCACAGTACCCTTGTTCTCCTGTCCAGCATTATTTATTCATCAGGAGAAGTATAAGGTCAGTGCTTACTGATTCCAACATAACATAACATAACAACATCCATAGTAGCTAATTGAGTACATGTGGGGATTCACATTGCACTGTACAGGTGTCCAGGGTATACCCCATGTATACATTCCAGGCATGGATGTATGGCCGAATTTCCTGTGTCCAAGGAAATTATATATGGCTCAAAGAACACAATTTTAAGCCCTTGCATGTTGCTCCTCTAAATATGCACATCATATCAGCAGATACATATGTGGAAGTACCACATGAAGGCATAGATAGTGCTGTGGTAATCGAATGTATAGAGATTTGCTGGACTAACACATGGGTAAAAAGAAAATTTTGAACTGTCTATGCTAAATTTTTTCTCAAAGTTATATTCAGCTGTGTGTTAACCCAGCAAATCTCAGTGCACATAACACAGGCAGTTTAGTAAATTACCTCAGTGCACATACCAAAGGCAGTTTAGTAATATACCCCTTTGATTGTAGCAGATGCTTTTACTCATCAAAGTACTAAATATTGAACTTCTTGCCCACTATGGTTCTCAAATGTACACATTACCTATCTATAACTGAGAGATCAACAGCATCAGGGAAGCCAAGCTGCCTACACACCACCAGGGAACTCTTCTTTCCCCAAGAAGATCCACCGCATACTGTTCCCCAGTGGCCCTCTTTGCAGACCTGCACAATGCCAACTTGTGGGGAGTTGAAGCCAACAAGCTGCACTGCTCCAGCAGTGGAACACATCTGAGCTATACACACAAAAGGAAACACATCATCAGAGTGTATTGAATCTATGCCACAGATGTAAATCTAGATCTAGGTCAGAAAGTATATACCTATAGCCACGTTACCAGGCCTTCCCACTTGTGATTGCTTACAGTATACAAAAATTGTAAGAGATCAAAACTTAGATGGTGGGAGGGTGGGAAATGAGGCTAGTATACATTATACAAAGGCAGTGCTATGGTGTCAAGTGCTTACATTGATCACTACATACAATAGTAACTAGTATGAAGCTGAATTGGTAACTATATGGCATCTAATGAATAAAGCATATTGTTGTTCCCTTATAGTTAGTAGTTGTGGTGTAAATTAAAACGATTAACAGCTAGTTAGCACACCTGTGAGTCTGTGACTGTTAGATAAATTATGATCAGATGAAGTCACGTACAAAGGAATGAGTAATCTACTACCAAGCAACCTCTTGTCATGTGTATGGCTTTTGCTGGAAGCCTGAACTGTGCAACAAGCTTATAAGCTGGCTGCACCCAGGATACACTCACTACTGGAGTTTCCTGTGTGGTTAATTTGCATGACAGCAATCAAGTTACTGTTGCAGTTTAGAGACCAAATAAACCACACAAAATAAACCCACTGTTTTAAACGATGGCTTCTCACAGGAAGGTATTATCTGCAGCTAGCTGTACTCAAACAGAGTGGGTTGGGAGGGGCTAACTGATTAAAAACTCATCGACATAGCTTGTCTCTTTGGGAGTCCTGCAAGTCTTACAAATAACTACAACTACACCAAATAGTGTGGGTATACTCTGAGTAAAGCATAAGTTATCTTACACGGAAAAGATTTCAGTGCATGCAACTTTCACTAACATACATGTGTGTCTCAGCTGCTTTTCATGCAGGGAACGTTAAAAATTTATCTATGTATTTGGTAGTAAATCCTGCGGGCATGCATGCACAGTACATAGCCTGTGTACAACATAGTCTACCAGCTAGCTAGCTTCACTCACCATCGCCTCCCAGGATTTCTGTAGCACTCAGAAAAAATACGTAGCAAAGGGCTAGGGTAGCGCACAGATCCATCATTTATTACCGTTTGACCACGAACTGACGTGCCGGACTGTTCAAGCGGCGCTGGCCACACCCCCTTTCGGTGTAACAACCGAAAAAGGCGTGGTCTGCGCGGGTTGGGCACGGCGCATGCTTAGTCTCGTGACCAGCCGGAAACAACCTACGGAAAATCCGTCTGGTAACATTGCGCGCCTTTCTTGGGCTTTTGCATGCACACGTCAGCAGGGGTTGAACACGGCCGGCGCTGACCATATATGGACGTTCTCACCTCTACATGGCTTCAATTATCACCAATTAGCATCCGCACAAGCGCTAGGGCGCTAGTGGGCCGCCCGAGTAATTGGAAATGCTACAATTTGATTGGCACGTTCAAATAACTCCGTCGTAAGTAGAAAAGCCCCAGAATCGAGCCCAACGTTACCAGACGGATTTTCCGTAGGTTGTTTCCGGCTGGTCACGAGACTAGGCGCATGCTAGTCTCTTGACTAGTCTCGTGCCCAGACAACTTTTCGCGAATCTCGTTATGTACAGACTTACTCATGAGGAAAAAATTACGGGTTTACCCCAAATTTAGATTTTAACCCTCTCCCTACGAGATTTAACTTAACCGAATTTCTGCCTACAAGCAAGAGTATGCAGCACATCGAGGGAGAAGAGAACAAGTAAGCATGGTATCAGTATAGTATTAAACTACCTAGTTAGTATTGAATATCAGAAAAGGGATGCATTTCTGGCAGCTTTGTAGCTAGGGGGAAACAGACTGACATTTCAGAGCAGCCTCCAGCAGCACAGCAATTTTCCATGAGCCTTGACTGGTCAACACTCTTGTGTTTGGTGCACAATTAGTAAACCTGCTGTGCAATGCTGTGGTGTGTGTTGTTCCGAGACTATTGTTTATGAACACGATAGAGTGGACAAAATAAGAGTTGACTCTACATGGCAGCGTGTTGCATATGCAGACATTTTGCATGTGGGATCAGGGCTCTCAGGTTGGTCTACTTGTTCACACTAAGTCAAAGCTGTGCATGCATGCTATATAGCTGCCATGTTCGATGATAGAACAAAGAATCCAAAGGAGCAAGTTGAACACTGCCTCATAAGTGCCAGGAAGATATATAGTTTGAGGGGATAGTTTATCTGTCAGTGTAGCCACACACTACAAGCTCTGGGCAGGTAAGGCAAAGTGGTTACTGAAAAATACAATCATGCATTTATCGAAAAAGTGAATATCAGTCAAATGCAAGCTTTATCCAGCTTGGAGATGATAGCACAGGATTACGGATGGGATGCCTAACACTTAAAGTAAAATGTATATACCCAGCCTCTCTTTGATTATGCTGTCTTTTCCAGTGCTCAAAGAGAGGGATGCTAGGGGAAGGTTCATCTGTGCACAGTGTGTCCTGAGTCCTCTGGTGCTCTGAAAGGGGTGCTAGGGGAGAACTTGTATATGTAGTCTCTGAGAAGGATGTCTGTATTTACTGCTGTTTGCGTTGACCTTGCAAAATACAAGCCAAAAGGCTGTGATATGAATATAATTATGTGGTTATTTAGCCTGTAAAGAAGTTTACCACATAATTATATTCATATGCACAGCTTGTTGTTTATATTTTGCAATGGTGGAGAAGTGTATCATAGTCTCCTACCCAGGCTCTCCTCACACCCTGAGCTTGCAGTGTGAGACTGGTTTCGTATACATGCAAGTGCGACAGTATAGAAATGAGAATTTTGCTTGATATGTAAACATAAGAACACAGCATTAACGGTGCAATCGAACTAGGTAAGGATTTTAAGTATATTAAGACATTGCAGAAGGTATGCATAATTTTAATACGTGCATGCATAGTGAGGGTTCAATTTGAAGCTCTAAAGCATGCACAATTTCATAATTTCTGGATTACAGAACTGTAGGATAGGTGGGCTAATGTTTGATAGTATATACTTGAAATTCAACTCAAAACAGTCTTCTACCAGGGATTTAGCAAAAGAAATACATGTACTACATCTGTTCAAGCATCTATCCTCGGGGAAAAGGGTTCTACTAGCAGACAAGTCTGATAAATCATATATTATATCACATCACTAGCCAAATTTGGCAACTGCTGCAGCATGGTATGGGTTCATAGGCAAGGCCAGTGGAAGGGCAAGTATTTTAGTCTTTACTGTTCGGAGGAGGTGGCAAGGAAGTTACGCGTTGTTTTACAATGTATTTTCGGGCGTGATTTTCTATCCCCGCGTACTACAGTAGCTTCGGGTGTCGAAAACTATCCCAGCGCCAGCATGTCTTGTTGCTCTGATGATCTGGCACAGTTGCTACCTAGCCTCATTCCCATCCTCCGCACCTGGGAACGAGGCTAAGTTGCTACCCTGCTCAGACCTTTGAAGTCTGAGTTCCGAAAATATATCAGTCTGAGAATAAATTTTTGCCTCTAGCATAGGAACATTACCACATTGAACAGACATAAAATAGCTTCATTTTTAAGCCTGATTTCATCACACAGCGTTGACGAATTCATCACACAGCGTTGACAACTTCAACAATGTTTGACCCTTGGTGCAGTTAGATTGCAGTGTACAGCAACGTAGTGCACAAATGCACACCACAGCATTGCACAGCAGGTTTACTAATTGTGCACCAAACACAAGAGTGTTGGACAGTCAAGACTCATGGATAGAAATAGAAAATATAATTCAAGCTTTTTCAGGCTGTGCTTGCTGGAGGCTGCTCTGAAATGTCAGTCTGTTTCCCCCTAGCTACACAGCTACCAGAAATGCATCCTTTTTCTGATATTCAATACTGACTAGTTTTATTGCTATACTGATACCCTGCTTACTTATTCTCTTCTCCCTCAATGTGCTGCATACTTCCTGAATGCATGCTTGTAGGCAGAAATTCTGTTAAGTTAAATCTGGTAGGGAGAGGGTTAAAATCTAAATTTGGGGTAAACCCGTAATTTTTTTCTCATGAGCAAGTCTGTACATAACGAGATTCCTTTTCGCCGAGTGGGAAAGTAGTCTGGTGAACTGCCTATACCGTTTTGGTTCCAATATTTTGAAACTACCGTGACGTCATGTCAACTGGATTGTAAATTCAAAAGCGCTCTAGTAAACAGCAAACTCCTAGACAGCCTACTCGTGCTCCTTTCGATAGATACAATAGCCTAGTCTACTCACGGCAGCTAGGGTTGCCCGATCAATGTCCATTTCGCTAGTAGATCGTTGGCACGCAATGTGGAATGCAATCTTCAATGACGTCAAGCGTTAAATTAGAAAAGAACAATGCGCCAGCATTCCGGCGCACTTGAACGAAAACGGAATAGGCAGTTCACCAGACCCTTTTTTCCGGCGGGCGCGCGCGAAAAATGCGGTCTGGGAACGAGACTATCTCTTGACCAGCCGGAAAAACCTACGGACCGGCTGGTCACGAGACTAGCCCAGACCCAACCCCCTCGCGTGAGCTGGGTGGGGCTTGGGCACGCCTAATAAGCGCGCATGCACGGGACTAGAAAAGGCGGGGTAAGAAGCAAGTTCCGATTACAATTGTAGTGGGTATAACTCGAGCTCGAGGTGTTACCAGCAGGCAGCACGTAGCCGGTAGGTGTTTAGAAAGTCAACAATGGGACAGTTGGAAAGCCAGCCCTCTTTCCGTAAACTAGGGAAGAAAGATGACGGCAGTTTTGTATTAGTTTCTAACGAACCAGAAGAATGCTTCCAGTTTGAACCTGCTGAAAGCTACATGGTGAGTTACGGAATTGACCTTCAAACCAGCCCTAATTTCAAGCACAAGACATTGAGTTCGTTGACGATTGCAGACGCTGAGCAAGTGCTTACTGCTCTTGTAGACGTGGGTGCAATCCGCCCAGAAAATGGCGTACTTTACGCAGCATCAAAGCAGCCAGAGCAGTGTACATTTGAGGGGATGAAGGTCGGCTTTCAAGAGCAAGCTAAGAAAGTGGGGCAGAACGGTCTCTTTGTGTTCCATTTTTCTGGCCATGGTATCAAGGTGCGGAATGATGAATGGGGTCTTGCGCCTGTCGATTTTGACTACACCAGGGAGACGTACCTCACTGCGGATGTGTTGAACCAGTGGCTGCAAGTAGTGGGCTGTAAAGCGAAGCACATTCTCTTTACACTCGATTGCTGCTATGCGGGAGGAATAGCAAATGAGTTGACAACTTCTGGAAATTGGAGCGAGAAAGACCTGGGTCTCTATGTCATTAGTGCATGTACTGCCAACGAGGCATCTCTAGTCTTGGGGCCATTGGGTCATTCTATCTTCACCTACTTTTTGGCTCAAGCAATCAGTAAGTTGACTTCACGTCCTGGTCAGCTTCCAGTCCATGGGATCTTCAAGGAGTGTCAGGCATGCTCTGTTGCTCTATCCTCACTTCTCATAAAGTATGATCCTCAGTCAGGCCTCAGTTGGAGCACAATGCAGCCTCAAATGCGAGTATGGGACATCAAGTCGGTCGTTCTTCAGTTTATGGGTGAAGGCTCAGATCAGCCTGATGCAGCAGCGGTGGGTAGGTTCGAATTTGTGGTTCAACTTTATGACCAAACCCAACCAAAACCTTCGCTGGATGACAAAACACATGCTTGGCTAGAAACCCTCCCAGATACAAATGGTCCGTTAATGGAATTGGAACGAAGGCACGTTCTTCATGGAAGGATCCTGAATACAGCTCTCTGCTCAATGATGTACAGTATAGCATCAATCGAAATGGCATGTAACCCTACAGATGTTAACAACCCAAATCTGTGTTTGGTAGCATTCATGCATGCTGTAGCAACCCTAGACCTCATAAAGCATGGAGTGAAAGTCAACACTAACCAGTTTGTGCAAAGTTGGGGCTTCTATCGTGAGGTTGTTATCAAAAACAAAGGAAACGATGAAGGTCTGAAAAAATTGGTTTACCAACTAATTGAGAAACAAAAAAGTGAGATAAAAGGTACGTCAAGTGGCGGTGGTGAAGATTTTACAGATTCTGATGAAGTCGAAAAGGTTGGTGCTGCATAATTATGATCTGCATTAGTAGTTGACCTCCTGACGTCAGGTAGACAGAGGGTAGACAGATGGGGGGTGGTGCCTGACCGTTGCAACACACAAAATTTGCATTGATCAGCCTTGAGTCTACTGAACAAGAAGCTGTATTGACCCTGTCTTTTGAACATTACGGTCTCAAGTCCCCAGACAAAATATTACAAGAAGAGCATCGAGATTCTTCCTTAGGGACCTGTCTGTCTACCTATCATTGCATCACATCACTGTGCATGACTAAATCTCCCAGGTCTTCCCCCCCTCAGTTTTTGCATAGTATTACTGTAAGCAGTCAAAAACTGGACGGTGGCAAAGGGCTGGGAATGAGGACTGAGTGTGTCTCTGAATTTGAGTACATGTCTCTGATTTACGTGTACAGGATTGGCGAGAGAGTCTTAGGGAGGGTGATATCCCCCCTCTACAGCAGTGGATTCCTATTGACTGACTTCAGTCACTATTCCCTAATATATACATGACTGTATTGACTACATTAAGTGTTATATGAACTGTGTGAAGTGTATGGATAATATAGCTCTTGATAATAAAGCCAAACACTTGAGTTGTAACATGAGGCTGTAAACGTGCCAGCTTCCAGGCATTGCTAGTTGTTGTGATAAACAAGGAGCCATGAAAAGCCTAAATATATGTATTTGGAATTATGGTTAGTAGCCACTCGACTCCGAGGGTGGAGAGTCTGGGGATGAGGCTAGGTGGAGCCTGAGGACAAGGGTGATTATTGTAAACCAAAATCCCAGACTAATGCATTTTGTGTTATACTCTCCAACCTGATTGGTCCTTGTTATTAGTAAACATACAAGGTAGTTTACACTGTAAACAAGGTAGCTTATAGGAAACATCATCCTGAGGACAAGGGTGATTATTGTAAACCATAAATCCCAGACCAACATGCATTTGTGTTATACTCTCGGACCTGATTGTTCCTTGTTGTGTTATTAGTAAACATACAAGGTAGTTTACACTGTAAACAAGGTAGCTTATAGGAAACATCATCCTGAGGACAAGGGTGATTATTGTAAACCATAAATCCCAGACTAACATGCATTTGTGTTATACTCTCGGACCTGATTGTTCCTTGTTGTGTTATTAGTAAACATACAAGGTAGTTACACTGTAAACAAGGTAGCTTATAGGAAACATCATCCTGTGGTATATGCTATAACTTCCTGTCAGTATAATACCCACCTATTATGGTTACAAGGGTGAGGTGGAGAATATAATTATGTGGTTATACCTGGGTCACAGTGATCTAGAACAACTACTCTACTGTCCCTCGGACTTCATGCATAACTGAATTTTGAATAATTAGATTATAGTTGTTTACAGACTTCTACAGAGTGCTTAAGCAGGTTAAACCTTCATAACGTATTCACCTCCTATACTTGCTATGGTCAAGAGCTCTTCCATTTGAGGAAACCTACATTAGGCTGCACCCTTAACCAAGTAACTCTGCCCTCAATTTCTAAGAGTGTGTATGTGGCCCTCATATGGTTCTACACTGAGTATACACACAGTTATTACATACCCATACTCTAGCTGTAGTAGCTATATGCAATACTATAGTGCTACCAGAAGTACTGAAATAAAGTTACCATTAAACGCACAGGAATATTAATTACTTAAGTTGGTCTGCAGACTGATACATTTTGTTAAGCTTGCAGATACTTGCCGTTGTTTGTTATGTTGGCAGGGCTTGGTATATGGGTTGCTTGAAATTTAATCTACATGTTCTGAATTCCAGAATCAACTGTAATAATATGCATACCACATATACAAAATATGCATGCATGGAATGTGCTACAGTAGCTTCGATCAGTCATGCAAGACCCTAACCATGCAGGCCAAGAGATTTTAGTGGAGCTAAGAGCCTTATCACAGAATTAACCCTGGCACCCTACCTACGCTCATTGTAGCAGAGCATCCCGGTAGTAGGCTAAATATTGGATATAGCTAACACCTCTTCTATACCTCTATTCAAAATGCTTACAAAGTGATGTAGATGTGTTACAATGTTACAGACATAAAAACACAAGCAGCACATGCTTGGCTTCTTCTTCAGTTGTGGTACAGCTTAAAATACTGAGCTACAACACTGCAACTAAAAGTGTTGATAGTTTGTGCTGCATACCATATCATATCTTGTATGATCTTTAGCTATCAGTTTAGTCTACTTTAGTTTACTCTGGTCAGAGGGGATCACCCCACAACAAATCAATTTATAGAGAGCCAGTGTGTCTGTCTGACCCTAATCTGACCATAATCTATGCAATGATGCAACATACACTCACTGTTTATCTGGCATTTCCCGTCACATGCTTCCAGAGACTGGTAGACAGTACAAATAAATGTATTCATTTAATACTCATCAGTGCACACTCAATCACCTGACTCCAACATAAAATCCCCCTTCCTCCCACTAGTATTTTAACCGTCAACATCACTGCATGCTCAGTTGTATCTCGTAGTAGCTAACCACCTATATTGTAATAAACTGTGGGTATGTAAGCTGTTGCAAAGTTAGTCATTTTTGTACGATATCAGTGTATTCAACTTTTTGTAGCTTTGTTGGTGATCCATGTAGCTAGACATGGCTACAGATACTGTGATTGAGTTGGGTAAGAACACTGTTAAGGCTTTTAAGGAATCAAGCAAAGCTCCTGAATCGGTATCATATGAACCACAGCAAAGTCATGTGATTGCTTTTGGCATTAACCGTACCACTGGTGTTGCAAGTCCTGGTTTGCATACGTCTTCTACTGCAGCAAAGGATGCAGAACACATTGTAAGCTCATTTGTTGCTTGTGAAGTTGTGCCAGAGACCAATGCTCAGCTTGTCACAACATTGACCGATCATGATCGCTGCACAAGTGGAGGCATTCAACATGCATTCAAAGAGTGTGCACAAAAGGTAGGTCGAGAAGGTATGCTCATTTTCATTTACAATGGTTCTGGAGTTAAAACTGGTGATTCAAAGTGCAGTCTCTACTCGCTTGACTTTAACGAAGACGATGCCAACACTCACATCACCACCAAAACGCTCTTGCAGTGGCTAGCCGAACTCCAGAACAAGCCAAAGCATATCCTTTTCATCCTTGATTGTGCATTTGCAGATGAAATAGCATCTGATCAGACCACATTCACAAATTTTGAGCATACGGATGTGCCAAAAGAGCTGTGTATTCTTAGCGCTTGCAGTGGATCTGAACTGACTCGTGTTATCAATACTCTTGGCCACTCCATCTTCAGCTATTTTGTGTCCTGGGCTTTTCGCAACACACCATTCACCCCAGGACTAATCCCAATGTCTAAAATGTTTGAGAAAATCCGAACCTGCACTTCAGCTCTATCCTCGCTTGTTCTCACTTATGATGCTTCAACCAAAGTACTCACATCAAACATGCTTACTCCTGAGATAAAGCGTTTGAAGAAGAAGAAACCGCCTATCATTCGTACTGTTGATCAGGCACTAGCTGAAGACGACGAAGATATGACTGACGCTCCTGTTGGGAGATTTGAGTATCTCACGAAACATTTCAAACGAAAAGGAAAACGTGTCTCTCTGCACGAGAAAGCCATGGAATGGTTGGAGGTAGTCCAGAATTACTTAGCTCAGCTCCATGGAAAGGAAATCTTGCACAGTGAAGTTCTTCTCACTGCATTTTGCTCGATAATGCTCAGCCTTGCTAACATCCAAGTTGGTGTTGATAAAAACAGCACCTCAGACCCAAATCTCTTCATTGTTGCATTTTTGAGTGCTGCAGCAGCTGTAGATGCCATAAATGATGAGGCCGAAATTACAGTTGATTACTTTAGGAATTCATGGGAGTTTTACCATCAGGTTTTGATGGAGAATGGTATCCGAGATAAAAAGCTTCGAGAGTTGCTTGATAACGTTAATAAGGAGAATAGCACAGACTAATGGAAGTGAAAACCTCACTCACTGATATATTACAATGCCACTTTTATTGGGAGACATTTGCTGTAATTATACCTAATGACTATTGATAGTACGCTACACTTGTATGGTGGTGTAGCTAAACACCTCAGTTTTGTTTGTTGAATACATTTGCACAAGCAGCCACACAGTGATTGGTTTTCTACAGTGAACTTAAATTAACAAATGTTTAAAATACTGCATGGTAGCTAGTACTCCGAATTATACCACCTTGATATTTGCAAGCCCAATCAACAATGCCCATTGCATGCCCACTTTCTATAGTCAGTTTTGCATACAAACTAGCTATATAAGTCGTAATGTAGGTAGCTCTGTCCCTGGAAATTGTTTTATCATGCAAATCACTTCTATACCAAACTAGTTTATATAGAGAGAGACAGTAGACGTCATATATGGAACAGTTGCATCAGATATGTTGATCACAATGCTTCCAGTTAAGTATTCATGCCACTGGTAGACAATATAAAGAAAGATATTCATGTAAAGGTTATCAGAAGATCACATGATCTCACAAACACCCCCTTCTCCTCCCACTGGTATTTCGCTTGCTGCAGTTGTAAGTCTAAACAGTTAGCAAACAGTTAGTGATAAATCAGTTGCTACAAAGTTTATATGGATTTTGTACATAGGTGAGCAGCTTTAATACAACTTTCTGAAGGTAGTATGGCTGATGCGCCAGGCTTGGGTGAGAAGACCACTGGTGAAGATGCGCCAGGCTTGGGTGAGAAGACCACTGGTGAAGATGCCCCAGGCTTGGGTGAGAAGACCACTGGTGAAGATGCGCCAGGCTTGGGTGAAGATGCTCCAGGTGAAGACATGGCTGATGCTCCAGGATTGGATGTGAACATTTGTGAGGTATCAAACAATCCTCCAGAAGTGATACTGTATGAACCACAGCAAAGTTATGTGATTGCTTTTGGCATTGACCATAGTGTTGCAAGTCGTAGTTTGCATACGTCTTCTACTGCAGCAAAGGACGCAGAACACATTGTAAGCTCATTTGTTGCTTGTGAAGTTGTACCAGAGAGCAACGTTCAGCTTGTCACAACATTGACCGATCATGATCGCTGCACAAGTGGAGGCATTCGACATGCATTCAAAGAGTGTGCACAAAAGGTAGGTCGAGAAGGTATGCTGGTTTTCATCTACAATGGTTCTGGAGTTAAAACTAATGATAACAACTGCAGCCTCTACTCACTCGACTTTAACGAAGATGATGCCAACACTCACATCACCTCCAAAACACTCTTGCAGTGGCTAGCCGAACTCCAGAACAAGCCAAAGCATATCCTTTTCATCCTTGATTGTGCATTTGCAGGCAAAATAGCATCTGAGCTGACCACATTCACAAAATTTGAGTGCACCGATGTACCACAAGAGCTGAGCATCCTCACTGCCCGCAATGGATCTGAACTGGCTTTTGTTATCAATACTCTTGACCATTCCATCTTCAGCTATTTTGTGTCCTGGGCTTTTCACAGCACACCGTTCACCCCAGGACTAATCCCAATGTCTAAAATGTTTGAGAAAATCCGAACCTGCACTTCAGCTCTATCCTCGCTTGTCGTCACCTATGACACTTCAACCAAAGTACTCACATCAAACATGATAGATCCTGAGATGAAACATTTGAAGAAGAGGTCAGTTTACTTAGTTGACCAGGTACGAAACGAAGATTCAGGCAATCATGCAGCCAATTTGCCCGTCCTTACTGTCCAGGCACTGGCTGAAGATGGTGAAGATATGACTGATGCTCCCGTTGGAAGGTTTGAGTATCTCACGAAACACTTTAATCAATCTCGACGATCTCGACGAGCACGACCCATCTCTCTGCATGAGAAAGCCATGGTTTGGTTGGAGATTGTCAAGGATTCCCCACAAGGACCTCTAGCTCAGCTCCATGCAAATAAAGTCTTGCACAGTGAAGTTCTTCTCACTGCATTTTGTTCCATGATGTTTAGCCTTGCTTCTACTCAAGTTGCTGTTGCCAACAAAAGCGTCTCAGACCCAAATCTCTTCATTTTTGCATTTTTTGAAGTCACAGCAGCTGTAGAAACAATAAATTGTGAAGCCAAAACCACAGTTGATTACTTTAGGCATTCGTGGCAATTCTACCATCAGGTTTTGGTGGAGAATCATATCCGGGACAGAAAGCTGCGGGAGTTGCTTAATAGAGTTAACAGGGAGAATAGAATGGTAGCACAAAACTGATGAAAGTGACAACTATGCTGACTGATACATTACACTGTACATTTATGGAATAAAGTATTACGATTATTATAATTGATAATAATAAAGTGTCAATTGATTATGTATAATAAGCTATGTAGCAAGATTCAGATTTAGCTACTTATTCAATGTAGCAAAAACAGTAAATAAGGCAGTACTGAAATAGGAGTTTGGAAGTCTACTTTAGTTGTTTCTGTGTGACAAGTGACCGGTGTCTGCGTGATATGCCCCCTCTCTAGGGGGACCCTAATACGCTAGTGATATGGGGCCTTGGGGGCCCCAGAACTCTAGTGATGTGGGGACTCGTCAGTGATTCGGGGCCCCTCTGTAGCTACTCAAATGAAAAGCTAAGTACAAGACAACAATGTATAAACATCTCAGACCAGTAGTATCAGAAGTAATTTCAGACAACCTTTTGTTTCTGCATGCCCAGATGCTGCCTCCCCGGTGTGTTTGTGGTCTATATGTCTGCATGTGCAGGATTCGTCTTGTAATTTCCACTACCGGGTCTCTAGCCACTGCGTATAATTACACCCCAAAGATGCAACTTACAGGACCTTCGTAATATAATATAATACGCAGGCCAAAGGAAGCGTTGGACATCCAATCTGAGTTGATATTCGTTAATGGCATGGTGCACTTACCCCATAAATGAAACTTTGGTACACCAACAACTCTCCCTTCACCAGCTACACCACCGTCACCCCTCACAGCGACTTCCGAAGCGATTTTTTTTCGCGCGTACGTGACGTCACACGTTCAATATAACTACGTATAAAATCATTGCTATACAGTATACGTGTATTGAGCGCGCTACCATGCTTCGAACTAATACTACGCGCGTAATGCGCGAGTACTGGTGAAGGCGTGCCTTGCTGTTCATGATTGATAAACTGATGTGTGGCTCCTCCCTTGAGAGTAAAGCTTTTCTAAGAAGCCACAAAACTCGGAACTCTAAGGGTTTCTACTTTAGGTAAATAAATACTGATCTCTAAAGCCTAGCACTGAACTTTGCTTTTTCCTAAAGCCGTATCATAGGAGCACTGAACTTTGCTTTTTCCTAAAGCCGTATCATAGGAGCACTGAACTCTAAAGTGTTCGAGCCAAGGTAAACCTGCAGCACTAACCTCTTATGAGCATCTTGGGGTGCGGTTACTTTGCTCGGATAACAATACATACTAAAACAGGTAATAGTACAGAACACTACTGAACACTACTTTGCGGTCTGGGAACGAGACTATAGATACACCCTTGGTACAGGGATTTTCCGCAGTTGCGCATACCGTCAAAGATTATGCGCATGCGTTGAATTCAAATTTGAGACCAAGGATATCGTTGTTGAGACGATGGCCACTGATGGCAATTGTTTACCGTATAGCGGGAAATTTTCGAATGGTGCAAATTTTCGTATATTTCGAATGCTCGCTCCGTATTCGAAAATAAAAACTGCGAAAATTTGAACGGCACGGACAGCTGCAGTGTGAGGTGCTAACAATGTCTCTGTGCAGCTACTTTGCAGAGGCTTCGAAACGGAGTGACCTTCCCAATCCCAATGGATCGCTATCGGCATCAGTTAGCCCTGCCGCGATAAAAGAAGCTAACGAAGCTGTAAAGAGTGTGACAAGTGAGGGAAAGAGCAAGCGGAGAGGGAGTTACGCTAAGTTCTCACCTGAGCAGCAAGCTGCAATCGGCAAGTATGCCTCTCTACACGCCAACCAAGCGGCTATTCGGCACTTCTCTAAGCAGCTGGAGGTCGAGTTGAAGGTTACCTCTGTTCACACATGGAAAATAAAGTACCTGGCCGAACTCAATCGCAAGCCTGTTGCCAGTCTCTCATTTGCAAGGAAACTCCTCGCCAACAACAGCAGTCCAGATGTCTTTGTAGACGTGGTAACCACTCGCTTCCACTGAGAAAGATGCCATCTTCGATCGAACCTGGGTGTGATCTTTTTGTCTACACGTGGAATATTAGCAAATGGGCGTGTCCTAATCGGCCGGCTGTTGAACATACGCGTATGCGCGCGCGTGCAGTAGATCATGCGAAATTTAAAACTACGAAAATTTATTCTCAAGGTATTTTGGTCAATTATACGAAAATTTGCACCAACGAAAATTGGACTTGAATTCGCTCCGAAGCGCATTTCTTACGCCTAAATTTTAGGCGTAAGAAATGCGCTTCGGCTAAAAGCAGTTACATTCCTAGAAATATATTTTTTAGGCTAAAAGCAGTTACATTCCTACAAATATTACTGAAACTCAAAGTATACACAAAACGCCAGATATCTTTACGTGCCGACCTAGCAACTACCGTGTATATATAGTAGTGCAAGAAAAAAATTCAGGATCGAACTCTTTACAGTCGCCGAGTAATTTGGCGCAAAGAGTGTTCGAGCGGTAGTTGCTGCATGGTTCGAATGCGTTGAGGCGTTTTAAACATAAGCTCTTTTGTCTCCGAATAATATATTTCTTTCATGTGCTGTTGGACTGAAACTTGTTTGAGATAATATCAGTTACGGTTTTGGAAATATTATGCCAACGGCGCAGTTGATCGTAACCTTCTTGTCAAGCTGCGTGACGTCACGCAATACATTGCGTATATATATAGGCGTTTTCCAATCCCCATTCGTCTCTATTATCTATGGTGGATGTCAACAATGGGACAGTCGGGAAGCCGTCCCTCTTTTCATAAATTGGCGAAGAAAGATGGCGGCAGTTTTGTCTTAGTATCTAACGAACCAGAGGAGTGCATCCAGTTCGAACCTGCGGAAAGCTACATGGTGAGTTACGGAATTGATCTCCAAACCAGCCCAAACTATAAGCACAAAACGTTGGATCCCGTGGCGATCGCTGACGCTGAGCAAGTGCGTACTGCGCTTGTAGACGTGGGTGCAATCCGCCCAGAAAATGGCGTGCTTCACGCAGCATCAAAGCAGCCAGGGCAGTGCACCCTTGATGGAATGAAGGTTAGCTTTCAAGAGCAAGCTAAGAAAGTTGGGCAGAACGGTCTCTTTGTGTTCCATTTTTCTGGCCATGGTATCATGGTAAAGAATAAGTGGGGTCTTGCGCCTGCCAATTTTGACTGCATGCACGTGGAGGACTTACCTCACTGCGGATGTGTTGAACCAGTGGCTGCAAGAGGTGGACTGTAAAGCGAAGCACATTCTCTTTACACTCGATTGCTGCTATGCAGGAGGAATAGCAAATGAGTTGACAACTTCTGGAAATCTGAGTGAGAAAGACCATGCAGGGTCTTTATGTCATTAGTGCATGTACTGCCAATGAGGCATCTCTAGTCTTGGAATCTTTAGGTCATTCTGTCTTCACCTACTTCTTGGCTCGAGCAATCAGTACGTTGACTTCACATCCTGGCCAGCTTCCAGTCCATGATATATTCAAGGAGTGTCAGGCATGCTCTGTTGCTTTATCCTCACTTCTTATGAGCTATGATCCTCAATTAGGCATCACTTGGGAAAGAATGCAACCTCAAATGCGAATAAAGCCAGATGGTGATGAGTTTCTGGATGAACCTGATGAAATGGTGGTGGGCAGGTTCGAATTTGTGAACCAACTTTTTGACGGAAGCAAGCAAAAGCCATCGCTGGACCACACAACACATGCTTGGCTAAAAACCCTCCCAGATGCAAAAGGTCCGTTAATAGAATTGGAACAAAGGCATGTTCTTCAAGAAAAGGTCCTGGACGCAGCTCTGTGCTCAATAATGTACAGTATTGCATCAATCGAAATTGTGTTCAACAGCACAAATGTTGAAAACCCAAATCACTTTTTGATAGCGTTCATGCATGCTGTAGCAACCCTAGAGCTCTCAAAGCAAGGAGTGAAAGTCAACCCTAACCAGCTTGTGCAAAGTTGGGGCTTCTATCGTCAAGTGCTTGTCAAAAACAAAGTGAATGATGAAGAGCTGATAAAATTGCGTCATCGACTGTTTCTGAAGGAGAAAAGGGTTGTATCAGATGGTGGTGATGAAGATTGTACTGAATTTGGAAAGGTTAGTAGTATATATGCATGACTCAGAGAGTGTTCCTAAATAATGTGAATGTGTTACCATAGGAATATTTTAAGTAATGCTGAGTGTATTGGTGTTGTGTGCATCTGCATGTAATATAAGTAGTTTGCGTAGCTAATTTTTGCCCACTGTAAAAACAATATGAACCATTTTGATTACAACAGTTTGAATTCATACACCATTAGCGAAGTGTTAATTTTAAAACTGTGCATGAAAGCTGCAATCACATTTCTGCCTTTTGTCATTGAGTGCAACACAACATGAAGTTGATGGGATGCTTCCACGCAAATATTGAACCCCTTAAATTTAGTAGGCTGATGACTCCACACATGAAATTGTGAAACACAGTACATAGTGCCTGAAACTGACAGATTCAGGTCATGTATATAGCATGCTTGGAAGATGCTTCAGTATGTTCCCAATGAGTTTGCAGAGGTCATATGCATGCTGTTCACTCATACTCTAAATTGAACTGTGAATGGTTACTTGTACGCAGACTCCTGCTGGGTATGAAGCTAACAGTGTACTATAGCTATTCTCAGCAGCTGATAGAGTGATCGTGGCTTGGAGTCATAGTAGTGCATGAGTCTATTACAATAAGAACAATGAGTTTGAATCAACATCTAAAAAAAACAAATGAACACCTGTCTTAATTAATCACATTTACAACTTTACAGTTTACAACTGAGCTGGCCTCTAGCATTGTTCCTACACTACTCTATCTCACACCCCATTTCCTCCATGGCTGTGAGGTAGAGTATAGTCTGGGAATGAGACTGGTATATAACCTATTTCCCCCTTCTCCAAAAGAGCTTGACTTCATCAGCCTTATCTTCTCTCCTATGTACACACAACTCAAATAGAGAATGGCCTTGTAGCTAGGTGATGTAATGAGGGTGGCTGTTGGCAGTACTGAAATGCTAGCTATGCTTACATCTCCATGTTTTTCTTTATTTTTACATAATAAATTTGTTCTGTCCGGACATTAGCAAGTAAGCTAATACAAGTCTAGTATCCAGCATAAGAGACACAGTGTGCACAAATTTACTGTTAAATAGGTACATTACTGTTAGCACAACAAGCTTCATTCCCAGGCTCTCACACCTACAGCTTTACTGTAAGTTGCATGCAAGCTGGTTGGGGCCAAGCTTGGGCTGTCAGAGTCTGGGTGTGAGGCTGCACACTGTTTACCTGCAGAGTGGTTACCCTTATTGCATGGCTTACTTCAGTACTAGAGGCTAATTGTATAAGACAACCAGTTTTCTTGTTTCCTCCTAGCCTCGTTCCCAGGCTCTCCCCCTCTTTTCGTCGGGGCGAGGGGAGAGCCTGGGAACGAGGCTAGTTTCCTCCTCTTTTCCTCATTCTGGAATAAGGAAAAGAGGAGGAAACTACCTCTTTAGTTGTTTTATACAATTAGCCTCTGGTACCAAAATAAGCCCTGCAACCAGGTAACACTCTGTGGTAAAAACAACCAATCTGTTTTTACAATGCATGTTTTTATATAGCCAGCTCTGTTAGTATGTAGGCTCAGGCTACTGCTACAACAGGACTAATATTGAAGCAGTGTCTCTCTTTTATGTATTTGCAGGATATTCCCTCTCTACAGCAGTGGATTCCTATTGACTGAAATCAAGTTTATTTTTTTTGTGTGAATTTTTCATTCATATTGTGTGAACTTAACTTTTATTTTGTTAGCTATAGTAGTGAATTAAGGATGTGTGGCATATACTAGATATAGTATAACAACTGACATTTGTATCAGTTTCTGGATGCAAATATATATAGATGCCTGCCTTCATTTGACATACAGGGTGTGACTATATATATCACTGTAAAAACAAATTTGCTGTTTTAGCAAATTCTTTCGTTACTACAATTGCATGGCTATCCTTCCTACGCTAATTCAAAGAATGTGGTGCTTGTAGTGGGAGCCGGCTATTAAAGTTTACTCAAGTATCAGCTCCCACTGCATGAATCTTTTCCAGCACTGCATTCATAAAATTTTATAGTGAGGATAGTCACGCAACTGTAGTAACCAAATACTTAGCTAAAATAACAACTTTGTTTTTGCAGTGATACAGAAGTGATATATCTGCTGAGCTAGTGCTTGTACTATTCCTTCTCTACTGCAGATTATAATGTGTGAACTTTCATTTAACATGTGAACCTACCTATGTAAATTGATGTGTAGCCTTCCACAAAATGTTTTACAGTGAACTGGCACATAGCCTTCAAACTTCATCATATTCAGTTTCCCTTATAGCCAAAACGCAGCCACTGAAGTTACCATGGGCACAGCAGGTGTTATGACAGTATTATCATACATGGTAATGATGCTGTTTTGACTGTCATAATAAATACATCTGGTCTCCTTTAGTGGTCCTCTAGTGCAACATTCATGTGCTATGAATACTTAGTGCATGCAGCATTCATATTGTACTTGCATGTTTGTGCCAGAGAAGGGGTGGAACTCTGCATGGCTATAATCATGGATGATTGTAACATAATTGAACTTTCACATAGCAAACAAACACACACTGCATGTAGGTTAATTCGCTTGCTGACAAGTGTCTGTGCTAGCTCTTTGCTGATGGAATATGAGGGTTGATGGATTGCATGTGTTTGGAATTCCTTTAATCATACTACCCACTTGTTCAACGAACCCTGAAACTGTAGTAACCATGCATCATGGTCATTTTAACCAAGTATGTTTATGCAATGTGCACTGTATAACTTCTTCAATTCAGCTTGTCTGCAATTAGGGTAACCATGTCATGGTTAAATCAATCATATAGCTATATATATCACTATACAAAAATAAATGAAGTTGTTACGTATGTTAGCGAAGTATTCAGTTACTACAATTGTGTGACTATCATTAACTATGAAAATTTTATGAATGCAATGCTGGAAAAAATGTATGTAATGAGAGCTGATACTTGAATAAACTTTACTAGCCTCCCACAAAATGTTTTACAACCACTACATTCTTTGAATTAGCATAAGAAGGACAGTCACGCAATTGTAGTAACCAAATAATTTGCTATAAGTCCATAATTTTGATTTATAGTAAATTATGGCAAATTGAATTACATGCAACTGACAAAGTTGTAAGATACAAACTGCATGTGTGACATGTGGGAAGCTAGTTAAGCATTGCATTGGCAAAATTAGCATTGTAGTAACCAAGTACCTTACAATTTTGCTTTTAAAGTGCATTGTGCATCTGCATGTAATAGTTTGCATACGTAGTTAATTAAATGCTCTATTTACTGCAACAATCTTGATATTGAAGTAGTACCCCATGTTTTCACTTACAGGATATCCCCTCTTTACAGAAGTGGATTCCTATTGACTGAGACAGAGTTCCTTGTGTTTACTGTGTGGACATTTTAACAGTTTTTCACTATGTTAGTCACAAAATTAATGATGTGTGGTGCACTAGATAATGACAGACTTGTATCAGTTTGTGGACGCAAAGCTAGATGCCTGCATTAATATTACAATTGAGTTGAAGTATATATGATGCATGACCCCAACTAGCCGCATCCCCAGGTCAACCCCCGCCCCAATGAGAGCCCTGGTACAAAGGTTAACGTGACGTTAACTTACATTATATGATCTTTGCCAAACATTTTCTCATGCTTCAGCACTCACATTAAGGTGAAGCTACAGTAGTGACTCACTCCACTCCTTCACCACCTGCATGATATGGTTAGCATGCATATCACAACCTGTAATTAAAGTGCTTTATATACTCATAGATAATTATATACTCTAATGACAATATTGTGTTTAATAGTACACATCAATTAATTAGTGCCTGTAGACAACAGTATATTGACTGCCAGAGATAATGAACAATATAGATTATGATACTAATAGACGAATAACATAAACATCAATAATCTGAACTAGTTGCAATGTTACTAGGAGTTGGGCTCTCCAACACTCGTAAGGGGCTACTGTCTCTATAGTCTACACTCCTAACTTGTGCAGCATGCAGGCTTGAGTCACTCCCAACCTCCTTCTCACGTACAGCACCGTCAACTGACTCCAACAAAACAACTTGACTCTCCATGCGATTGAAAGCAACAGTTCCTTTAATGGGTTGGTCAGATTGACTCTGAGATTCACTGGATTCTGATTGACTAGGTGTGGAACTATCTTGACCGCCCTCTTTATCTTTGGTCTTCTTTCCTCTTGGATACACAAGCCAGCAGAGGAAGGAGAAGATAAAGTTAAGAGACACTCCGCTGATGGCTAGAGCAAGTGCCCGCACGCTCAGTGCTGTGTTGTCATACACCCAACAATTTCCTTGTCTGTCGCATTCATATTGCCAGTAGATGCATGCAGAATCAAATATAGCACCAAATACAATGGGTCCCGGGATAGTACCAAATGCTCGAAATACGACAGACTGTAATCCAAGTGCTAGAGTTCGTTGCTCTTCAGCAACACACCTGCAAGTGATGAAGTAGTGTAAGATTATACTGGCACCCAGCTACAATATCATGAGGAGTAAAACTGAGATAGCTATCAATACAACCACACACTGCTCAGCTGTGTCGTTTTAGTTTAATGTGCGGACTAGTAGTTTGGTTTCAGTTTAAATCAAACCACACACTGCTGCTCAGCTGTTAACTAGCCACAACAAGAAGGAAAGGCTTGTTTGACACAACAACCTGTAGTTCACTACACAGTTCTATCACTACCACAATACTTGCAACCAAGAAGTAAAGACTTGGTGCTCTAATGTGGATGGTGGATCCTCAAACAGTCGGGTTCTCGTTTGAAGTTTCGTGCAATCGAAGCAGTATACGGTGGAATAGTGTTATTCCAGAAACTTTAATAGCAATACAACAATGCAATCTCAGCGATGTTTCGATCCAATGTGGACCTTCGTCAGGCTTGAAAAAATCTGTTACAGGACATTGTACTGCTATTCAAGTTTTTGGAATCACAGTATTCCCTCATATATTGCCAAGAAGGAAAGACTTGTTTGACCTGGGCTAGCTCTGTGCATACTGCAAGCTATCACAACAGGACAGTGGAAAGGCCTGGGAACGAGTGCATTAGATACTCTCAGCTGCCACTGTGTTATTCAACTGCACAAACACTGCATAAAGGATAATAGAGTGTTCTAAATTAGCCTCATTTTAAATATTACTTTTTAATATTACTTTTAAATATTACTTCCTCCACTTTCCTTATCAAGCACCTTATGGTGATGATAACATTTGGTGTGTAGAGCATAAACACGAGAAAGAGGGACAGTGCCGTGACAAACAGAAAGAGTCCCAACTGGTTGCAGCCTTGGTCACAAAGACCGTCTGTCGCAGTACTGTTGGTTCCCAGAACCTCCGAATACGTGGAGTTGACGTAGGTGGGTATATCCAGCAGCCGTGTGGCAACACAGCTGCAGTTCTCAAACACTGGATTCTGAGGAAAAGAACATAACTCATCATTTGTTGCCAGGTCTCTGAACGTGTTACCTATTTATTCGAATAAAACGTATGCAAATTAAATAATTTGAGTGGGCATGTGTTAAGTTAGATCCACCCATAAATTCCAGGAATTGAATTTCTTGGGTTAGATTAGATCATGCATTGCAATGGATTCAAACCTGAAAATTTTTTTGGTCACACAGAGATGCAAAGAGTTCCTGGCCTTCAGTTCTCCAGAAATGAGGTTCTTGGTAGACAGTAGCAGTTGCAGCAACAAAAAGTCTTACAAGCTCCAAAGTAGAACATTTATGGGATAGCTCTTTCTCCTGGAAATCTTTCTTGACCTCCCTCTCCGAGTGGAAATTGTTCTTGACCACCCTTTGTTGCCACAAAATAAACTGACTGGGACAACTGAGAGGCTTCATTCCTGGTATTGCACTAAATTGGATCAACCCACAATTAATTAGTGGCAGCTCCCGCTAAGTTGGATCCACCCATAAATTCCCAGAATTGAATTTCTTGTGCTAGATTGGATCATGCGTTTTATTTTGAAAAAATACGGTACCCACTTCATACCTTCTCACTTCACCACTTCATACATCCTCACATCAAATAGCCTCCCACACTGTATGGGTATACCTCTGTGTCTCCACTGGGGAAGTATTTATCACAGCCGGCTTTGCATGGTGAGAAGTATGTCAGACCATCGGCTCCACACACGGGCTCAAAGATGGTGGAGGTGCAGTTGCAGCCGAGGTTACAGGGAGAGGAGAGAATGTCTGCACTCTGGGAGGAGAGAGTGGTGTTTGGTGAGCTGTGTGTGTGTGTGTGTGTGTGTGTGTGTGTGTGTGTGTGTGTGTGTGTGTGTGTGTGTGTGTGTGTGTGTGTGTGTGTGCATGATGGAGGAACAGATAAAAGCCATGTCATAATGTAGCAGATCCTTCTCCTCCACTCCTCATGTCCTCCCTCATGTCCTCCCTCCACTGGCCCCTCATGTCTTCATGAATGTAGTGAACAATGTACAATGTACGCATATCTCCCTCACCTCCCTCACCACCTCCCTCCCCACACACACACACTCACCCATCTTGATATCCTACTGTCACCCCTGCTAGGTCCAGCGTAGGGCAGTGAACCAGAAACATTAGCATTGGGAGGATGAGAAGGAGGGAGATGATCGCATGGATCAGTGACACCCGACGACCTTTGGACTTTGTGAAGTGGATTATAAGCGCTCCAACAATCACACCAGTGCCACCCATTGGGATAGCTGTGAGGGAGTGTGGTGTGTGAGGTGTGAGGATATGAGGGAGTGTGGTGTGTGAGGGTGTGAGGGAGTGTAATGGAGAAAGTGTGGTATGATGGGGTGTGATGTGTGAGGGAGTATGTGTGATGTGAAGGTATGTATATTGTGTGCACGTGTATGATGGTGTTGCATAATCCATGTGGTTTTGAAATGTTGGCACACATCAACACCCTTCCCAGTCACACCCTCACACACTCACACACTCACCAATGGCACCAACAGTGAGACTAGCTGTGGAGGCTGTCAGACCAAACTGAGACTCCAGATACTTTGGAGCAAAGGCAGTCATCCCTGACACAATGAGCAGAGAGCTGGTGATGGATATAGTGATGAAGACCCAGCTGAGGCTGACCACAACACTCTTCAAGTGGGCCGGAAATGCCTTCAACGTCGTGAGAAGATCCGCGTTCTCCTTACTGCCATATTTACTCTTGTATGTCTTGGCCATTTCCTTCTCTCTCTCCAGTTTTACTAAATCGCTGTCTGGCAGTAGTCGTGGAAACAACAGGAATGGAATGGAGGCTAGAAGGGATATCACGCCTGTGTGTATGTACATGTAGATATGGATGTGCAGGAAAGAAATTTTTAATGATAGTGTGGATTTGAATAACTAATCTCTCAAGACAAAGACTGTGGAATGGTTAGATGGTGATATTTACAAGTGAATAGTCGGGACAATCTTTGAGTGTACAAACCTCATTATACTGTAGATCGGGAAATTTTCACGTTAAAATAATTCGTGTGAAAAATTTTCGTGGTGTTAAATTTTCGCGGGTTTCGCTTGGTCCGCGAATTTTTTTTAATGGTTGACAGTTACAATAGGAACGAGTGCCTGGGGCGTTCTTAGCATTTAGTCTACTACCAGGTATCAGGAGAGCTAGGTATCGCTAGTTGTAGTCGCCAATCAGACATTTGCCTCGGGGGGGGTGGACTTCCGTGCATGCTTATTCATTGACCATTGCCACGTAAGTTTTTTTGCGTGTTAAATTTTCGCGGTTGGTCTTGACTGCGAATTATTTTAATAGCAAAATTTTCCTGATCTACGGTATACTATTGCAATGTTGGGAATTCCTCCGTACACTCAACTCACCTACAAACACAAAGGACAGCCACCATGCTCCCACCCAGCCGGGGTCACTGGGGTCCAGGTCTGTCTCTCTCCAGGGATCAACGTAGACAGTCAGGAAGGCTCCTCCGAGACCATACCCCATCGCTGGCCCGATAATGGACACAGCGTAGAACACACCAATATGGACAGGCACCCATTTGGGGTGGACAATCTCGTCAATGAAAGCAGTACCGACTGTAAACAGCGGAGCGGCACCGACACCAATCAGGATGTTCCCCAAGATGAAGAAAGCATATGCAGCATTGTTACTCTGAGTACACTCAGATGAGAAATCGTAGTCGTCCAGACATGCCTCCAGGCGTGCCGATCCCCTACTGCCGACACTGTAAGACCCAAAGAGAAACTGGGGTAGGGCAAACACGAAGGAGCCTACACCCATCACAATTAGACTGATTCCTAGCCAGCGAGGTTTGTGTCCCCTGCCACCAAAGTAACTGATGAAGATCACGGAAACAAGGACAGCCATGTCAAATGTGCTGGCGATGAAGCCTGCAGCAGTGCTGGAGAAAAGATAGCGTCTTTCAATGCTTGAGAGGATCACTGATGTAAAACCTGCGAATGAAATTCACAAAAATTGAACGTCAACCACATAGATTTTTAAATAGTCTTGTTCCCAGACCCTCGTACAGTGCATATACCGTACTGAGGGTCTGGGAATGAGACTAATTTTTTAATGGAGTGGTGCTCACATCTTAATCATAATCATAGCACAGGTGGTGATTAAGGTGGCATGTACGCGTCTGGTGAAAAATTTAGTCAGAAGATAGATAAGACCAAATATGGTATTCCAGAGTTGGTCAAAGAAAGCTTGGAGGTAGGAAGCCTTGTTTGTTAGGCCTTCCCTAACTATGACTGTGTGATACACAGAGCGTATGGATGCCCGGAACTGCTCTCGCACTGTCCAGTTGTAGACAAAATCATGAGCACAAAATGTTGTAATGGTCAAAGAAGAAGGGAATCTGTCATGATGGCAGAAGCTGATCCTGGCCCAGGTAAAAACCGGAGTGGAAAAAATGAAGCAGAAAATGGAGGTTGATCTATGCTGGTTTGATTCCTGGGCCTCAGGCCATTGTCACCTCCAGCCTACTGGAAGTGATCTAGTCCAGAAGGCTTCACTGACTTGGTATGACCTAATGTTTGTGTGTACATTACCTACTTCCTCTGGTGATGGAAGCCATTTCTGTGGAACTTAATCTGCTTTACAGGTTTAGAGTTGGTCAAAGAAAGGTTGCAGTTGGTTGGTTAGCGTTCTAGTTTCTTTGATTCCAACCTCTGGTGATGGAGGCCATTTTTGTGGAATTTAATCTGCTTTACAGGTTTAGAACTGGTCAAAATAAGCTTACAAGTACCTAGGTAGTAGATCCAATAGTTTTTAAACCGAGTCTACACATCATCTTTCAGGAATTCGGTTGGCTAGTGTTCAGCTTCAATTTTTCATCAAATTATCCTCAATTGAAACAGAAACTATCCACCACAGAGTCCTGTATTCTGAACACCTTGGGACCGACTAAAGTGTCCTGATTTTATAGAGGTATCCTTGTTTCAAGGATTCGGAACAGAAGGAAGGGTTTCATTTTAGTTTGTTACACAAACTTTCATCAATGTGATCATGATCAATTGCTAACATTTTGACTACAAGGATCTTCAGAGCGCATCTACACCATTGTAGCTGAAACATTTGGCAATTGAGGATAATTTGATGAAAAATTCTGGTAATAAGGAAGTCCATTCTAAGTATAGAAAGCAGCTTTCTATACTTAGAATAGAGCTGCCAGTCATGTGGATCATCAGTTTGGCATCTAGCAATCATTGAATCAGCCAGTGTTGCAGGAAGTATCACATGTTGTGATCAACAGCTGATCTAACTTCCTGCCTGGCTTTGTGAAGGCAGTGTAGTGGCTGCAGTAGCGTAGGTGCACAGGTAAGAGTAGGAGAAAATGGAAAGTAATTTTGTCTGTAAAGCAGCCGTGTTCTTCTTTACAAGTGGGAATTGAACTTGGATTTTCGGTCCACAGGTAGAGCCCGGGGAAAGCCTTGTTCCCAGGCTCCTCCACCCCAGCATTTGCTGTAACATAGCTGGAGACAAAAGCTACTAGTACTAGCTGGGCCCTCTGGAAGGGTTTGAGTGTAGTTTACACTATCTTGGTGTTGTGTAAACACGAACACCTCTTTGTTTTGATAGCAAACCCACCGGCTTGTTGCACCCACAGTCGTTCACACTGTGCAAACACAGAGGGGGAAGGCCTGGCAGATTTACTAGTCTTGTTCCAGGCTAAGACTGTACAATCACTGAAGCAGCCATGCCTCAGGGTAGTGCTCTTTTACTTCCGTGTATTATACTGAATGCAAACCGAAGAACAAAAAACGGGGGAGGCCTGGGAACAAGGCTAGCCTCAGGGTGAGAAACCTTACTTTATATTTAATAAGCTTTCTTCCTCAGGTGCAAAACAGAATATCGTATGCTTTTATCAATTTTTCTGAGTCCAGTTTTGACTGTGAAATGGCCGGGCTATTCCATTAAATAAGGATATGCCCAACACAGCTATATACCTTCTAATAGACCTTCTACAGATGCTAATAGTATACAGAGAGTAACAGAAAATTTGCTGAAATTTGCAAGTGGAATTTTGCAGCTCTCAATTAGCTAGTTGTAAACACAGAATGTATTGGAATAGTTCAATACTGACCTGAGACCAGAGCTCCTTCGATGAAGCAGTTCAGGGAGAGAAGAAACGTGAAGAACTTTGCATCTCGAAACACCTGCATCCACTTGGGGTGACACCTACCCACCCCACAGTAGTACTCCTTGGGTGAGGGAGGAGAAGGAGACGGAGTATGGAGTTCGTTCTCCAGCGTACTCTCTGAGGATTCCTCCTTCTTTCCCAGTGGCACATCTTCAACCTTTCCATTTTGCGCATGCGTAGGGGGGTCGCTGTCAGTTAGCGAGGGTGGAAAGCCACCTGGATGAATCACTGTCTCTGGCACAAGCTTGGGAGAGTCCGTCATCTTAAAGCTGTGCTTCGATCCTGTTCTGTGCTGATCCAGCCTTGCTCTCCCACGCTCCTCCCACGCTCCTCCCACGTATATACCGAGTCTGAATGGGAACGAGGCTAGATTAAGTGACGTCATTTATTATTCCGTAAAACGGGCCTTTTAATTTAGCGAAAGAAAATATTAACAGTTGCGGGCTCGGATCTGTAGCGGATCTGCGTTCTCCAGCTGAAAGATCGATCACTAGGTATTTTACTCTGTACTTATTCAGTGTAAATTTTCAAACGCTTCATTACAGAGCTAGTTCTTGATCCGGTAGTAGAGTACCAGTTTATTATGACTGTGGTTCATACTGGAGCGTCATCTTGTCTCAGCTCAGGAATGTGTCGAGGAAAGAGAAAACATGGCAGCTGCTGGGATCGCACCCAGGGCCCCTGGTGTTGAGCTGCCAGTGCTATACCACTGAGCTATGATCACCAGACAACTGCCATCCCTCACAAGCATGACTTCTGCTGCTGGAGACGTGTTCTGGGTCACCTTTTAATGGCACATACTGAGTGACTGCCAGGTGTGTGACTGAGGCATTCGGTACCACCTGTGCAGTACATGTAGAGGATTGTGAGGGATAGTGGTTGTCTGGTGGTTATGCATAGCTCAGATGTCCAGAACACTGCTGGCTGATGCCAGGGATCCTGGGTTTAATTTCTGCTGACTGCAAGCTTTCCACTTTCCTCTCAATTGCCTCGTGACATCAAATGTCTCTTTTCTTCCAGTGGAGGTAGAACGCTTAACTGACTACTTAGAGCATCTTACCTCGCGCTGGAGATAAAGCCAGGTGTCCGGGATTCGATTTCTGGCAACTGCTAGCTTTTCGTTGTCCTCTATTTTTGCCTCATAACTACTTTATCATAGGTAGCTAAGTGGCTGGGTTCTGTCACACCCTGTGTTATGACTGTGTCTGTGTGCAGCAATGGCAGAGTCTGTTGAAACTGTCAGACAGTTGAAGAGACGACTACAGGATCTTGTCCAACAAACCCCACAGGTTGGTACTATCTAAACTTACTGCCACACCATATTATCAACATTAGTATATCACTCACTCCAATCCGGTTCAGTTGGTATGTTGGTACTCATTTTACCAGACGTGTGTGTGTGAGACTAGTCTCATTCCCAGTCTGTTTGGGGGGCTTGGGAACGAGGCTAACGTGAGACATGTACACACATAAAAGTGTTGTTGGTGCATCAATTGAAAAGTTGAAGCGTGTATGTCATAGGCAATATCAATCACACGCCAATCCCGTCTAGCCTAGTCTCATTCCCAGACTAGAGTAGGGTACTAGAGGCCAGCATACTCTTCTTAGAGTTGGAGGAGGGAGAGATGCTACTGATTTTTAGCAAACGTTGTATACTCTGTTGCCACATCAGTGACAGCTAGCAATAACCTCTGCCATTAGTAAATCTTTGTGCAACCGTGCCGAGACTGAATAGAGTGTACCCCTTCCTGCGAACACCACTATGAATGGACCTGGGAATGAGACTATAGACTAGCTAACCCAGGCTCCCCCGCTCCAGAACACGAACATTGATGTTGTGCAGGCGTATACATATTTGCGTTCCGGTGCAGGGAAGCGGGAATGAGCCATGCACAATGAGAGAAAACTAGCCATGCTGACTGGATTGATGAAGAGACTGATATTGACAAAAAAAAACTTGCACCCTTCAACTTTGTGCACATAGCGTCATTCCTGTCTTCTTGTAAGATTGGAAGCGACACGAATGCTTGATGTGAGTGTCTGGCTTGCTTTCCATGAAACCCACAGAACATGAAACCAAAACAGAGTGTTCGTGTCGTATTACAGAAGGGGACTGGAGACAGTTAGCATGGCTTCCTTTGCTTAACATCCTAGCAGAGCAGGGAGATGCTTTTTAATTCCTTTCATGTGTGTAGTTTAATTTAGTGATAGTCAGGACAATATTGAAGTAAGGCCACTCCAAATGAGACTATAGTTTCCCGTCCTGACTTCTGTTATTTTACGTGGGGGGCAGGCGGTCTATTACCATTAACCATTACTATGAATCTCATTATTAGCACAATGAATGTATAAATTTGTGCAAACGAAAAACAATGCCATTAACTGCGTCGGAATATCTGCATTCTGGAGCTGTCAAACACATTCACATTAACTATTAGCCTTCTACTGAATTAACTACAAGTGTTTCACTGAATCGGGCGACAACGGCGCTATAACTGCCTTTACATGTGTCTACTGTACTACATACTAGTGTGTGCTGGAGAAAATATTTCGGATATTTTGAATAATAATGGTTAAATGGATCAGTAGACTCTGGAATGGGTGGGCGGAGGATCGGAAACTATAGTCTCATTTGGAGTGGCCTAACATGAATGTGGATTGAGAGTACATTCAGCTACATACTACATACATACGCGTCCTGCGCAGTGGATGACTTTGTATAACATCTACACCTATTTTTAAGGGAGATGTGGTTCGTTGATTGTTCATACTACATGTATACCACAACTGAAAGACGCGGAACAAGTGTGTTTATGAGATCAACCAAGAGCGCATAAGAACGGGCGGCTAGAGTAAGAGCGTGTAACTCCAATAGAAGCCCGTAGTCCGGTCAAAAGAACCGTACTCAAAATAGAACACCCGGTCACGTGCTTACCAACAATGGCTTATGTCAACGCAGCGTGCGCAGTACGTGTTACTATTTTTAGTACTGGCGTTAAACGGTAAACTCCGACCGGTTTCAAATTTTACGGAGTTACATGCTCTTACTCTAGTCGCCCGTTCTTATGTGCTCTTGTTTATCCTTTAGGTATATCAACATATACAATAATACTGACACACACAATAATCATTGTGTATAGTTCTATTGTGGAAGGCAGCACTAACCCTTGTGATCACCTCTCTTCAGGAAGGCCAGGTTTTGAAGATCATTAATCGACTCTCTGTGATGCCTATGACCCTTGACATTCTGCAAGTTAGTTCAATCCATAATCTATTCCTTGTCACCCCCCATATTATTAATATAAGCCCCGCCCAGCTCTCCATCGTTTGCGTTATCTTGCTTTTCTGTAAAAACCAGACTCTTTCCTCTGTGTCTGGGCATGAGATTAGTTTTTCTGTCCGCACATGACAAAGGCTGGATTCCAGATCCTTTGATCTTTATTACCAAGTCATTCTTCCTCCAAATTTCACAACTGTAAAGCAAGGAGATTTTTCTCTCCTTGTGTATGCTGGAAGCAACTAGCCTTGTTTCCAGGCCACTTCCAGATTGTATCTCGCAGCTGTGGAAAAGATCTGGGAATGGCCTGGGAACAAGGCTAGAAAGCAACTATAGAGTCTGTCCTTCTGAATTAACTTTGGTCTCAGATATCGGGAAAAGAAATCCTTTATTTCCTTCTGAATTAACTTTGGTCTCAGATATCGGGAAAAGAAATCCTTTATTTCCTTCTGAATTAACTTTGGTCTCAGATATCTTCAAAATTGGGAAAAGAAATCCTTTATTTCAGATGAGCAAGACCACTCCTAACTAACCGTACTGGGTACCATATTCTCTTCTTGGTACAGGAAACACGGATTGGGAAAGATGTGAACGCACTTCGCAAGTGGGAGGGTAAGATTGGAGAGAGAGCCAAGAAACTGGTCAAGAAATGGAAGGAGCTTCTGCCGGCAGGTAGCTCCAGCGCCCTGCATCAGACATCGTCTGAGTCCACTCGAGGGGAGACACAAGGTACCATTGGTTTTGTGCCTTCTCTCTGACCAGTATTTGATTGCTTGCATACTGCAACAATGCAAGCAATCAAAAATTGGACGCTGGGAAGGCCGGCTAGATTGGCTTGTTTGTAGGCTGTGGTGAGGAAACCTAGCCTCGTACCCAGGCTGTTCATTTGTTTCTCCTATGAACGGCCTGGGTACAGGAGACATTGCAAGACCACTGGCAGAAGTAAAGTACTTTGATTTTCTGTCAAAGTTTCCAGTAAATCTAGTTATTCTCCACCAGGAAGCAGCAGCAGTGAATTTGGTGGTTGGCAAACTGGAAAACAGCACAGTGACTCACATGTGCACACAAATGACCTATGGACGGATTCTGACGCGTTCAGTGACGCTTTGGGTGAAGAGATTCAATTGTACCATACCCCTCCCACAAAACACCATCGTCAGAAGAAGCACAAATCAAAACGTGTACACAAGACAGAATCTTCAAAGTCTGTCCCAGCGAGGGATACCTTGTCCATCCCAGAACACGACACATTCTCAGATGTATTGAGTCAAGATTTCCCCAGCTACCTGCCCGGTCACTCCTCTGGTCAGAGGCAGCAGCCAAGCGTAGAGCGTTCCCCCGCTCAACCTGTTCAGACAAACTCAGTGTCAAAGTCCAAGAGAATTTTGGAGAGTCATGAGAGTGGTATTAATGATGTTCATAGCATCGGGACTGTAATGAGACCAGAAGGAGTGCGGCCATTGGCTGTTGCATCACAGAGCACCTCGAAGAAAAGAAAAGGTAGAAAATCCACACTATCTTGTACTCCTCAACTCTTTACTGTTCACATGACACCACATGACATCACATGACACCACATCACATTGCATGACACCACATCACATTGCATGACATCACATGACACCACATGGCATTGAATGACACCACATGACATCACATGACACCACATGACATTGCATGACATTGCATGACATCACATGACACCACATCACATTGCATGACATCACATGACATCACATGACACCACATGGCATTGCATGACACCACATGACATTGCATGACATATGACATCACATGATATCACATGACATCACATGACATCACATGACATCACATGACATCACATGACATCACATGATCCTTCACTAGTACAGTCTTGTACTGACCCACAGAGGGATTTAAACATCTAGGACACAAAACCAAATTTCCAGGGCTTGTGGAAGTTCTGAAGCCTTGGTTTGTGTTGAATATATTTCATAGTGTTACTTTGAATGGTATGATTAATGTATTCGTTCAGCAAACAGAGCTCTAGGTTTCTCACTTACAAATTCTGAATCTTCCACTTTCACAAAGCCAATGATTAGAATTAATGTGTAAGGTAGAAATTACTCACAATCAGTGACATGGAAGGTAGTTGAGAGTACACTGTGTTCTTTTGTTCAGCCAATGTGGACCTGAGTGATGTCGTGGCACTGTCAAAGAAGTCCAGAACACAGGTTTATTCTGGAAGTTCGAGGAAGGCCGCTGGACCACAAGGTACTCTGTGTGTGCGTGCATGTGTGTGTGCGCGTGCATGCATGCGTGCGCGTGCGTGTGTGCGTGTGAGTAAGCCTTGGCAGGCAGGGTGTGGTTATATACAAGCTACATCCAAGCATGCCTGCTAAACACAAAGTCAAATATTGCTGCATGAGGTATCCTCGTGTGTGTTTCCTCTCATGCAGTTGTTCCCTCACTCTTTGACTTGTCGATGAGGGTGCTGATTGACAATATTGATGGTGAGTGTAGTGTGTATGCATGTGGATGTGTGGATGTATGTGTGTGTGTAGTGTGGGGAGTACATGTACCTTTATATGGCAATGACATTGCTGTATTCCCTCCACTTCACATGCATGTACAGTGTACCCCTCTCTCCCTTCCCCCTCCCTCTCCCTCCCTCCCTCCCTCCCTCCCTCCCTCCCTCCCTCCCTCCCTCCCTCCCTCCCTCCCTCCCTCCCTCCCTCCCTCCCTCCCTCCCTCCCTCCCTCCCTCCCTCCCCTCCTTCCCTCCCTCCCTCCCTCCCCTCCCTCCCTCCCTCCCTCCTTCCCTCCACAGCCATAGAAGAAGTAGGTGATGTCCCATACTTTATTCTGGAGCCTGTGCTACAAAAGTAAGCAACCACAGAAAAATATACAGCTGTTCCCAGGTCTCCCTCGTCTTTTGATAATACAGCTGTCTTTACACGATGTGCTCCGTAGCCTCTTCATGTGTGTGCACTGCGTGTGTGTGTCATTTTCCGCTGCAGGTGTTCTGCAGCACAGTTGATGAGACTGGAGGAGTACAATCCTGTATGATTGTGTTCGTTGTAGCCTTGTTTGCATGCTCTCATGCATGGTTTTACTGTCTCAGAAGATTGTGTAGTCTTGTGACTTCCCAGACCCCATGTATGGTACATGGTAACCTTCCTTTCTCACGTGTGTGTACTGTACCGGTCTGGGATCGAGACTAAGAATAGTGTAAAAGAAGAATGAATCTATATTATAATGATCACAGCTTTACCGTTTCTTCTCCCTCTTTACCCTCCTCCTCCTCCTCCTTCCCCTCCTCCTTCTCCTCTTCCCCCCTCCTCCTCCTTCCCCTCCTCCTTCTCCTCTTCCCCCTCCTCCTCCTCCTCCTCCTTCCCCTCCTCCTTCTCCTCTTCCCCCTCCTCCTCCTTCCCCTCCTCCTTCTCCTCTTCCCCCTCCTCCTCCTCCTCTTCCCCCTCCTCCTCCTCCTCTTCCCCCTCCTCCTCCTTCCCCTCCTCCTTCTCCTCTTCCCCCCCCTCCTCCTCCTCCTCCTCCTCCTCCTCTTTACCCTCCTCCAACACCTCCAATTTCTCTCCCTCCCCTTCCCCTCCTCCCCTTCCCCTCCTCCTCCTTCCCCTCTTCCTCTTCCCCCTCCTTCTCCTCCTCCTTCCCCTCCTCCTCCCCCTCCCTCCCTCCCTCCCTCCCTCCCTCCCTCCCTCCCTCCCTCCCTCCCTCCCTCCCTCCCTCCCTCCATCCCTCCCTCCCTCCCTCCCTCCCTCCCTCCCTCCCTCCCTCCCTCCCCACCTCCTCCATCATTCTTAGCACTTACAAGAAGACTGTGGTGCTCTATGGGAGAAGCACTTCCGCAAAGAATTCAAACAAGTGCCATCACTCAATGGAAGAACATGGAAGGAGTTATATATTGTAAGTGTCATGTCCTGACTGTCACCATGTTTGTATGAAATGGACAATGTATCCCTCCCTCCCTCCCTCCCTCCCTCCCTCCCTCCCTCCCTCCCTCCCTCCCTCCCTCCCTCCCTCCCTCCCTCCCTCCCTCCCTCCCTCCCTCCCCCCTCCTTCTCCCCCCCCCCCCCCCCTCCCCCCTCCCTCTCCCCCCCTCCCAGGACAAGCTGGATGAGAGGGAACAAAAACTAAAGAAGCTAACAGCAACTATTGTGGCAAATGAGAAAGCAAAAAAAGAGCCAGGTATGTGCAGCTACTGTTTGTAGTCTGAAAGTTGTAAATGTGAGTTGGTACAATGATGTAACATTCTGATTTCAAGAGCAGTTTTCAGTCTCAAGTTTAGTTCAAATATATAAGGTTGGACTGAGCATGTACTACACACACACACACACACACACACACACACACACACACACGCACACACACACACACACACATACACACACAGTACGCACAGCTAAACTAGCTGCTCCGATACATGCCTCCAGACACGGCCGGCACAAGGCCATGCCCATTTCTGGAAAACCATCCTTCATGCTCAACAGAGGAAGATACACCAAAGGTCTTGAGAAACAAGCTTGTGCCACAAGTGAGTGATGATGTGGGTGGCGCCTCTGTTGTGGTTGCCCTCTTCAGTCACAAGTTTAAAACTAGTACTAAATGTACATGTACACCCAGTACGTACACTATTTTCCCATGCTTGGACTGTTATGAATGTCATGTGACTTCATTGTCATGTGACTGTTATGAATGTCGTGTGACTTACAATGTCATGTGACTGTTATGAATGTCGTGTGACTTCATTGTCATGTGACTGTTATGAATGTCGTGTGACTTACAATGTCATGTGACTGTTATGAATGTCATGTGACTTCATTGTCATGTGACTGTTATGAATGTCGTGTGACTTACAATGTCATGTGACTGTTATGAATGTCGTGTGACTTACAATGTCATGTGACTGTTATGAATGTCATGTGACTTCATTGTCATGATCATGTGACTGTTATGAATGTCGTGTGACTTACAATGTCATGTGACTGTTATGAATGTCGTGTGACTTCATTGTCATGTGACTGTTATGAATGTCGTGTGACTTACAATGTCATGTGACTTATGAATGTCGTGTGACTTCATTGTCATGTGACTGTTATGAATGTCGTGTGACTTCATTGTCATGTGACTGTTACGAATGTCGTGTGACTTACGTCATGTGACTGTTATGAATTTCGTGTGACTTCATTGTCATGTGACTGTTATGAATGTCGTGTGACTTATGAATGTCATGTGACTGTTATGAATGTCGTGTGACTTACAATGTCATGTGACTGTTATGAATGTCGTGTGACTTCATTGTCATGTGACTTATGAATGTCGTGTGACTTATGAATGTCATGTGACTGTTATGAATGTTGTGTGACTTCATTGTCATGTGACTGTTGTCATGTGACTTCATTGTCATGTGACTGTTATGAATGTCTGTGACTTCATTGTCATGTGACTGTTATGTCATGTGACTTCATTGTCATGTGACTGTTATGTCATGTGACTTCATTGTCATGTGACTGTTATGAATGTCATGTGACTTCATTGTCATGTGACTGTTATGAATGTCGTGTGACTTCATCGTCATGTGACTTACAATGAACCATAGTCATGTAACTAAAAGTATTTTCATCAGTGACGAACAACCGAAATTAAAATTTTAATGTGATTAAAATACACATGCACGCTATACTACACTGTACGTTATGCAACAAATTATTTTAAACGTGCAAATTTTCTGTTCCATGGCAACATGCATTGCACACCAAGATTTCACTGTTTCCATGGTAACATGCATTGCACACCAAGATTTCACTGTTTCCATGGTAACATGCATTGCACACTAAGATGACACTAAGTTTCCATGGCAACATGCATTGCACACCAAGATGACACTGTTTCCATGGTAACATGCATTGCACACCAAGATGACAGTTTCCATGGCAACATGCATTGCACACCAAGATGACACTAAGTTTCCATGGCAACATGCATTGCACACCAAGATGACACTGTTTCCATGGTAACATGCATTGCACACCAAGATGACAAAGTTTCCATGGTAACATGCATTGCACACCAAGACGACACTATGTTTCTTAAGTCCCGTTTACACTACGCAATCCGCTTTGGAGGAAGCCGGTTTGTAATGCGCATTACCGCGTCCACACGCAGCGGGCTAAGCCGACTTGATCAGATTCATAGACTTTTTTTATTCCGTGGCACCAACCAGTCTATGCACTCTGATTGCATGGCACTCTCCATTGTTTCCCCTGGATAGCCCAGCCTGTGTAGTATCAATGTATTATCGCATGAACAATCAATGAACCACATCTCCCTGTAAAAAGCTGCACCTAGCTAGGTGTTGTGCAAAGTCATCCACTGTCATTAAAAATGTGGAACTCGAAGCCGTTATAGCCACTGTTCTAAGGTAGAAGCATCTTGATGCGTAAGCGTCCCTTTGTGCAGCTGTTCTTCTCATTCAAACATTCTCTATGAGCAATCATAACAATATGTTATATTGTTTTATCATATGTCTAACTCACGCTAATGTATGGGAGTCAATGGGGAAGCCTTGCAGCTGCGCACAGTTTATAAAAAGCCGTATTTTTTACTGCAAGTCATGCGAGAATCCGTATCAGTACTGCAAGTCATGCGAGAATCCGTATCAGGTACTACAAGTCACGCGAGAATCCGTATCAGGTACTACAAGTCACGTGCGCTGCGTCTGAACGTGCAATGAAATCGAAGGTTCGTATGATAAAATCATTATCACCATAGTACCAAGCTATACCGGAGAAAATATCACTCGTTTGTTGCCGTTGGCATTGTTACTCGTGCTGCACACTCGTAACAATACAGACGGCAACAAACTCGTGATATTTTCTGGTATAGCTTTGTACTATGGTGATAATTATATAATATTGTGGGCTGTTCTGTTGGTAGAATGTAACAGCACACACTCTGAGAACCTGCAAACTAACAACTTAAACTAAAGTACACAATGACTACAAATGAACTGATACACATGTGCATCTATGTGAATACATCAATGAATGTTCTTTGGCTACTGAGAAAGTCTAGGCATATTTCAGCATGGCAGTTACAGCAGGTCCATCATCACTTCCCCACAGCTGCCAGCCCAACAAGTGCTAGACAGGTCAAGCACTGACCAGCATCAAAGGGAAAACAAGATTGAGTGACACAGTTGGTCCCTGCATTTCCTGCCCTGTTAAGAAAGTTGCTTATCTCCCTGAGGACTATAAGAACAGCACTCCGTCCACCTCGAGAACTCTCACGAGATTCTTCTGGAGAAGTCTCAGGAGATTCTTCTGGAGAAGTCTCAGGAGATTCTTCCTCCTCTTCTTCTTGGGTCCCGGTCCCAGTATGACGAGTACGACGCACACGATCAACCGCTGTTTGTATTTCAGTATTGCCAAAAGCTGCTGGTGAGGCACAGCAGCATTCCAGCACCATAGCAGTGGCGAAAAAGAGCAACAACACTGCTTCAAAACGCATTGTCAGCAACTCAAGGAGGAGTTTTTCGAACGTGTCACACTTTGGACTCAAATGGTTGTCAATGTACCCAGCAACGTAGCTTTGGAGTGAATGCACTTTTTCTGTTCTTTTGCTATCAATGGATTGTTTAAAGTGTGGTTTATATACTCGATCTATCAAGAACACATGGGTGGATATCATGGAAGACACCATTGAGATGCCAATGCTGGGTCCCTACAAGGCTCTGCGGTGATAACACCCTGTCCCAGAAATTAAGGAGTGGTAGACTACATAAAAGTGGTGTGAAAGAATGCTTGGTTTATTCTTTATTGCAATTGCTTAATAACAATCTTTTCCAAACAACACCCATGCGTTATAAGGTCACCGGTTACATTGTGCTTGATTTAGGTTCAATTGCAAACATGTGTCTTGCTCGCTTGCTAACAGTTTAGTTGGCAATAACAGGTCATAGGCCTTCACACACACCCAGGCATGTACAATGTTTGTCTTTACGTTCTGTGCCAAACTGTTTATTTATAAGTTAATCTAACCTGTATTGTGAATGCCTTGGGACTGGTTGCTTGCTTTGAATCAGGCAAACAAGCATGTGGATTTGCAGCCATTCAGATTTCCTTGGAGCGATGCACACACCAGTGGGCCAGTGATGTAGGAGAGGAGAGATCGAGGGAGCCATACTATCCCCAGATTTGTCCTTACAGGCTCACCTTACGTACAGGTAGTAATATGAGATCTCAGTTAACAATTCTAGTGTTCTGTTGGAATGCTATGCCAACTGAGGTGTAAGCAACAGCAGTCTGCATGGCTTCCATGAGACAGGGTCACATGGTAGGTAGCAACAGCAAGTATAACAAGGTTGAGAATGAATGACAGCTCAAGAGCATTCGGCCACCAGCTTTTTGTAAACCTTGCCAACCTTGCAAACCATATGGAAATTCCAGAAGTAGTTGAAGAAATGACAAGAAGGTTAACACCATTATTTCCACTAATGTTGAAGGCAAGCCAAAAAACAAAGCACAGTGAACCACAGGCAACAGCCCAGTCTAATAGCAATACTTTGGCTGTAGCTCAAGGTAGAGAAGTACTTCACATGATTCTATCTTAATTACTGAACCCTCCTGTCAACCATACGTGGGCTTATGAATGAAATGGTACTCCCAGATTTTCATTGGCTGGGTTATGGATTAATTCTGGGTTATGGATTAATTCTGAAGCTACATTTGTAAGTGTATAAATAGTGTATCATGCATGCACATAGACAAGCTCTTTCATACAGAAATGGCACTCCTAGCCCTTCCTTCTTCATTGAAAACTACAGTCACAGCTCCTAGCCCTTCCTTCTTCATTGAAAACTACAGTCACAGCTGTGTAAATATGTATATACATTAGACAGTATACCTGGGCAATGGGTGACTTTGATTACGATTGCTCGTATCATAGCAACAATCTTCAAAGGACAGCTGCACAAAGAGATGCTACATTTGAGGGGCCAATTTTACCTGTCATATGGATAAGGCCAGCTACCAGACTGCATGAGATAGCACTCTCCATCTTCCATTCACCCCAGCACAGCTGATGAGGCCTGGTATTGGCTGAAACACATCCTGTGCAGTGGGTGACTTTGCATAACATCTAGGCCTGTCTTTTTTATTCAAGAAGATGTGGATCATTGACTGATCATGTAAATTGTAACCAGAAACAATGCCAGGTGTGGTAGGACTAAGTTGCAGTCCACTCTGGTATACACAAAGTCATGTAGTCTCCTTGTTCTTACTGTTTGTGTGTTGGCAGAAGTGTCACACACACCCATCAAAATCAATTCACTGCTAATCTCCAGCGTATAAGCTAGTGTTTGGCTCACACACCCAGTCCTTGGTAGAAGATTTCTTGTTGTTACTGTTTGTGTGTTGGCAGAAGTGTATAAGACAGTGTTTGGCTCCCTTGGTAGTAGATTTCACACACACCCAGTCCTTTATGAAGCACATGCATGTACATACAACATACCAGTATTCAAAATGCATGTACATAATAATTTCATTCCCCAGACGGAGCAGCATGAGCCCAAAGGGTGAATGCTGTTGTGTCTGGGAACTTATTTGTTGAATGTTACCCCTAGCAACTCATTGCGACACCCATTATCACCTCCACCAATTCAACTTTGTGTTATTTAAGTTCAAAGATTTGGTTGGTAAGCAACATCCAGCAAAATGATATACTGTCTTGAAAACATTCAATCTTAAAAGATATTGTGATGTTTTTTCAATGTACAAAAAAGTGGGATAGCTAAAAAAACCTCTCATAGTTACAAATCTCCAGAAATACATGAATACTAGCAACCCGCTGGGAGAGAGGGTCCAGCTAGCTAGAGTAGCGCTAGGGAGGTGAACCTCTTTAGAGCACCTGACATCCCAGAGTGTAATATTGTATGAGGCACATCCCCTTGAAATACCCAAATACATCCCCAAGGTGGATCCCCAGAAATGTCATGGTGGATCCCCAGAAATGTCAAGGTGGATCCCTAGAAATGTGTTGTATCTAGCTCAAAATTGAGTCTCTTGATTGTCTGCCTCTTGAATCTGTTTGTAGACATGAGTCCTCTAATGAAACAGACCATGAAGATGGCCCAGGAAAGGTACGTGACACTAAGTGTTTAAAGCCCTTTCACTACTAATGATGACTATAGTTGTCATCCATCTTTGGTCAGGTGTTATCAGTTGGCGCAATTCATTTTGAAGATAGGTTTTGTGCTAGCAAAAAGGGTCGGATAGGGGGAGGTGGATGGATGCCACCCTCTGGGTGACAGTGCATGGCAGCTGTTGCAGTTGGCTGTAGAAAAGTTTAGTGTTTAACTGCTTCTACTTGGCAAATTGATATATCGGAAGAGTTCACTTTTTTTGTGGGAGCACAACAATGGATGGAGACTTGTAGAGAATGCAGGATTGTTTGGCTCCTAACTTAGTCTCGTACCCATGTGTGCAGCCTGGATGTGAGGGTAGGCTTAACTAGGAGGACAAGTGTGTGCAGCCTGGATGTGAGGGTAGGCTTAACTAGGAGGACAAGTGTGTGCAGCCTGGATGTGAGGGTAGGCTTAACTAGGAGGACAAGTGTGTGCAGCCTGGATGTGAGGGTAGGCCTAACTAGGAGGACAAGTATGTGCAGCCTGGATGTGAGGGTAGGCTTAACTAGGAGGACAAGTGTGTGCAGCCTGGATGTGAGGGTAGGCTTAACTAGGAGGACAAGTGTGTGCAGCCTGGATGTGAGGGTAGGCTTAACTAGGAGGACAAGTGTGTGCAGCCTGGATGTGAGGGTAGGCTTAACTAGGAGGACAAGTATCTCAGACTTTTTCTCCATTAATTTTTTGCACAGTTTTAGGATAATAAAAACAAAGTGGAGTTTAGGAAGGCCTAGGAACAAACCTACCCTTTATTCACACTGTTTATATCTTCAATCTATTTCTGCTTCTGTTCAGAAAACGTATGATGAAGGCAAGGCCAGGAAAGTGACATGCAATGGTAATGTATCATTCCTTTGTGTATCATGTATGCAGCGTTATATGCTTGTACAATTATTGATTGTATGTGTCAGAAAGTGTATCATGAGATTGTATAGACAGAGAATTGAGTATTGTGCATGACTTTGTCTTAATACAAAAGCCAAGCTACATGCTGTTATGATGATTGTATATGTTACAACTCAGGAACACTGTAAGAGCTACAGTGCAGTAAATCATTTAGATCACTCAAACCCTAAAATGCACAACTTCAGTTTTGGTCTATAAGAGAGCCTCATGCAGCAGGTGCAAGCACTGCATGTAACTAATGGCGCCTAATTAGGTCGAAACCATGGTCATGCAGGAAAGTGAAAAGGCCGGCAGCTACCGGGAATTGAACCCAGGACACCTGGCTTGTACAACCAGTGCTCTGTCACTGAGCTATGACTACTGGACAGCCACCAGCCCTCACAATCTTCAACATCTAAATTTATAGACTAGTTGCCGCACGAACGTTTATCTCATGAATATCATTACCCGCCATTTTGGTAGTCAAAATTGCCGGTGGTTAGAAGTGTAAAACAGTGTGCACAACACACATAGCTGAACAAGATGAGTTCTCAATGCGCTTCGATATCGATAGCTTCATTATCAAGTACGTGACGCACTATGACCACCGGCAATTTGGACCACCAAAATGGCGGGTAATGATATTCATGAGATAAACGTTCGTGCCGCAACTGGTCTATATTTCCAGTATGAGGCAAGATGATCTAAGTACAGTATTCATGCATTTATGGCCAAGACATGAAAATTTGGCCAGTGTCCATTTCCTTGTCACCGTAGTGCAGCTTTCTCCTTTGAACTAGACTGGCTCCCTTGAACTATACAGGCTGGAAAAGGCATGTCTATAAGTTCAGTGGGCATTAATGTTGGACTTATACTTGTTATATAACATATATATATATGGGTTCAAAAAATTATTTGCATAATTAATACAATCCCCTGACTTATGACTCTTGACTTGGTTTCCTGTTCACCTTTAAAACAAACCAATGATTTTCATAACAGAAAAAGCAATATGGACATCCAATCACCATGCTCAAATAACAACTCCACATGCACTGTATCAATTTTATAGCTCACAGGAAGTGTGACATGTGTCAAATTATAGCTTCTTTGAACCCCCCACATTTTAACATACATAGTATAGCCATCACTGTCATGGGAGTGTCATAAAAGAATGTATCCATGACATGGGCATTTACTTGCTGGTATTTAACAACTTACTATATTTGTGCATCAGGTGCTACAATAACTGTGTAGGCAGTTAACTTTGTACATGCATACATGACTAGTAATACATGTGTGTACTGTGTAATACAGCTATGTATACACAAGAAGTATAGCATGTGTCTGAGCTTCTGAGTGCTAATCAAGAGTGGGAATGGCCACAAATTGTTATATAAATAATGACATTCTGAATCAAATACACATTCTGAATCAAATACACACTTTGGCTGGCTAATGAAATGTAATGTACATGAACTTAGATCTATCATACATGCAGGAAAAATAAGTGATGATTATACTTACAAAGACATGTATGAGTATCTGGTTAAGAGGGAATGGTATCATGCCCTTTTTTGTACTCTGGCACTGGCCTTACAAATGCAAACACAAAAAGCAGTACTATTCGAATAACAATCAACAGTCCAAAGACGCTAACCAACACCAGTGGAAACAGATGGTTCCTCTCTGTTATCCTCTCCAGGCTCCAATGTTGAACCACGACACCAACAAGCCACCATATCATGACAGGGTACACCATAAAGATGTGGCGGAGAAAGCGATCCAAAATTGTATTCTCAAGGAGAAAATATGAAAACACGATTGAACCTAGTAGAGAAAGAATGATAGTGGAGCAAGTATCCACATGGACGCCAGCTTTCTCTTGTAGCACTGTTCCAAGGTTCAGAAGGGTCATAACGGTTGTCCATGCTGAAAAAGCAACAAGTCCATTCAGCACCAATATTCGTGTCACCCAAAGGCTGCATCTATCATCGTCATTCAATTGGGGGTTGACATAGAGATGGCAGGATTCCATACCAACGGACATGTACAAGGTGACGGTCACAAGTGCTATGAACGCCAGGGACAACTCAGGGAACGAGTTACACCACGAATAAACCCAGCCCACATTCAGAATGCACACAAACCAAAACGCAGGATAAACGCCAGGAAATATGGTGCGCGGTTTGTGCTGTCTGAGGGTGAAGCTCCAAGCATATAGTAGCCACAAGCCCTGCCAGACGTAGGCCGCTAACCACGCTGCGTGAGTCCACACGACAGGCGAAACGGTCAGTTGGTAGCGTTCGAACGCTCGCAAAACGCTCATGTTCATCCCAAATCCAGCCGGATTACCCAACCAGCTGAACACACCGATAATCACGACCACCGCGTACAGTAGTGTCGCCACAAATATGCCGATAAGTTCACACACAATCTGCAGACGAGAAGGCGAGCGTTGCAACTTGATGAAGTACATTTTGGCGGTGGACCTGTTTGTTTGCTTTCTTCTTTTTTACTTCAGTCTATCAGTCTTGTTGCATCTAAGTTGCTTTGATACTCCCACGTACGCGCGCCCGCGGGCTAGGGCGCCAGGCCGCTAGCGCAGCGGAAGTGGGTGTGGTGAGCATTACAAATTTGTTTCGTGTATATACTGTAGTACGTGAACGTGCTAATTTGTAAGTGTCTATTCTGCACGAGTTGTAGTGTGGGTCACTTATGGTACGCGACCATCAAGCCCATGGTACCAGATAATCCATGTACGTGTCGACTGCTATGTTGCAGGGGCGCTATACACATGTATCGATAGCTTCATGAGCAAAAGGGAGTATTATTACCAGTATTCAGGCAAGACTAGTGGACGATGCATGCAGCACCTTGAATAACCAAAAAATTGAAAGATGTAGGCAAACAACAGCAACAACAACAACGACAACAATTAACACAAATAATAAGTTGAAAGGGATCTTTATTTGCAGAGTAACTGTTGATGTTGAGGGAAAGAAATAGAAATAATAAATTTCTCACATGATGATATTTTATGCTCACAAGCACAAAAGAATACTGTTTTTACTACTAATCTCAATTACTGCTTTGGCTAGCCTGATTAGACTGACTATGAACATGTAAACAAAAAAGGCAACACAATGTACTGTTTTCGTGTATTTCAGACACAAAATGCAACACTAGCAGCAGACAGCTATAGGTATTACTGCTGGCAAGAGACAGCAAACCACTGGCTAGAGTTCAGAGAGCCACTCAATATTCCAGCTGGACTGGTTCTCATGAAATTTGACTGACTCTTATGCAGTGACAATATACAGAATGTGAAAAAACAATGTTCCAGGATATAGACAATGGACAGACAGGTGGACTCCAAACAGCTGAGTATAATGACATTCACTGTACAATTGGCTCCTAATAGAGTAAAACAATAATGGGTGTCCAACTGTCACATTATGTTATAGTTATAGCACAGTGCCAGTGGTTCATGGCGGTCAACAGACTGAGTCTGTAAATAAATAAATAAATAATTTAAGTGGTGAAACAAAAAGTAAAACTGTAAATTAAAGCAATAAGTTTACTGCAAGAGTTCACATTTATGCACAGTAAGAAGTTAGCATCGCAACATTACTTTCTTTATTTGTTTTTTCTTTCGAAGTTCCTTACACTAGCCGTTGGCTATGCATGGGACCGACTGTACCCACTTCAACCAATCTGTGGTCAGTTCTATATTTAAAAAAAACAAAACAAAAAAAACACATTAGTTAATACATTGTCCAACTGTCATCGTCCTCCAGTAGTGGTTCGCGGCATTGGTTCATAGGTTGGTACTGAGGCCACTCATCCCTTTTAAGGCTTACGGGTTCATCTTCAATTGATTCATATTCTGATCGATTGATGGACTCAAGCTGTTTCGCCTTCTGCTTCCATTTGCTCAATGACTTCTTGAATTGGTTGTAACCATGGAAAATTATTATTCCAACGAATTGGCAAAATGTGATGCCAACAGATGCGTACACCACAGCTGTTTGGTTGCCTCCAGCTGATATGCCATACCACGTTCCGGCAGCGAGCATTGCAAGATTGAGGATGAAGGAACTCTCCAGAAGAGAGAGATACCACTTATGGTAGTAAGATCCTCCCCAAAACCAAATACACTTGCCTGCAACACTTGGGTGGACCATCAAATGTGTGTCATATGGGATATTAATCAAGAGGAGAACAGCCACTGTAATTACAGCGAGAAGATTTATACCATGGTTATTAGTGGAGTTGAGACCAAAAACAAGCAAAAGAACAGCTCGAGCTACAAGTAAGACTCCAACCCGGTAACGGTGCTCGCCTCTGAAGGGGCCAAAGTAGGCATCAAGAAATGGCTTTAACCTCAGCATCCACTTTCTAACCCAGTAGTTACTGATCTTCTGAATGCACTGTTCAAAGAGTAGCAGTGCTGTATAAGGTAGCCAGAGGAACAGGAGGACAGCAAGAGCGACCACGAAGAGAGGGATGTGCTTCCCATTGAGATATTCAATATTTCCATCAAGTGACCACATTGCTACTGTGGAATTATCTGAAACGTCCAAAAAGCTAAACGAAAGAGCAGTAATGACTGTGCGAAGCAGTTTCATATATGACAGGAATATCAAGGTTGCTAGAACAGGGACTGAGTTGTTCCCCAAAATCTTTGCCACTGATTGAAATTTGTGAGAGAGATAAATTATGAGGGTAATGATAGCCCATAGATAAAGTGGAAACACGAACTGCAGCCATGTTTTCCAGTAGCCATCTAGACCATCAAAGAAGCATGTCTTAATGCCAAAGTCAAGGTTGAGCCAGGCTATGAAGACTTTTATTGGGTATAATCCTACTACTGGTTCAGGGGGGAAGAAGACAGCTTGGTTAGCCTGCACAATGTTGGCATAGAAGATGAGCCCATTTATAGTTCCCTTTGCAACAGTTAGATTCAGAACCTTTATGAAGAAAACCAGTGCAAGACCAGCTAGTGCAAATGGAATAAGGAGTGCAATGTGGTAGTTGTTGGAACAGTCAAGACACTGAGGGCTTCCTAGGGCAAGACTGAGCCCTGGCTGGCAGCCACCACAGAGAGTACCAGAATGGTTGAAGGCACACTGAGTGTCCGGGTGGTCAAGACTTACATTCACATCTCCCGTCTTGCAGTAACCATAGGGACAGTGATTGCCCACGATCAATCTGGTCCCATTCTGTCCAGATGATACCCATACATTGTCTCTCCTACGTATGGTCTGATCAGTGATGTTACATGTGATGTCATAGCCATGAAGGAGACTGTGACAGACACACTGGGTGTGTGGGGGCCCTGAGAACATAAAGCCCAGCGGGCAGGGCAGAAGAGTGATATTGATGTAGACTGGGGTGGTTAGATTTTCATAGTTAACATTTCCATATTCATTGTATATAATGTAAGGCTCATTGAGAATTGTAGAGTCACTCGAATAACTTTGCACAGGAATATTGTTAGCAGTGAATGCCATCTCTACCAGTCCAGGTTCAGAGAGCAGAGAATACTTCAATTCTGCGCACTTGTGACTGTATGTTTGTTGGGAATGCTGCAGTTCTCCAAGTGTTGCATTATTCAGTGGCAGAATTTGTGCATATACTGAACCAGCTACTGTTCCAAACATGTCTCCAACAACTGCTGCAAAAATGGAGAACTCCTCACCAGGGTAGTATCTGTAGTTCAATTGATTGTTGAAGATAAGTGTACAGTTTGGCTTTCCATTCTCACATAGACATACACGTGTGGGGTCTGAGGAAATGACTGAGAGATCCGATTTCAAGCTTGGCTCAAAGTTAAGGTGACTCGAGTTTTGAATCAGAGGAACCAAACTAAAACAGTGTGGAGCTCCATCTAAACTACAGCCATACAAATATGCTCCATAGATTGTATTTCCTCCTTCCTTAGCAGTGTTGTTGATAAAGTTTATATTGGATTGTGGGAGGGAACAGCTACATTCAGAACACTGGGACGAAGTATTCATAGCAAGAAATTGAAGAAAACAGGAATGGGTGACATATGGTAGTGGATTGCGAACAAAGACCGCTCCACCCACATTCTCAGCTGTGTTATTAAGAAAGGTGACATTTGTGTTGTTGGATATGTAGACGGCACTTTCTCCATAAAATGCCAAGGCACCTCCTTCGTAGGCAGTGTTATCACTAAAGAGTACCGTCCCAGAAAGAGAAAAGTTGCTGTTGTAAGACCAAATGGATGTTCCAATGTTAGCATAGAAGCTACAGTTAGTAAAGATCACATTGTATGAAATATCAATCACCATAATTCCATAGGCTGCATATGGCCTATATATGTCAATGGATGCGGCCTTGTTTTTATTAATAGTACAGTTGATAAAGGTCCCATTATGTGAATGGGATAATGTCACAATACCATGCATGTTGTTGTTTCCAGAGAAATTGCAGTTAATGAAGGTCATGTTATGTACGTCGTACAGGTACACCATACCTAGGGTATATGTTTGTTCACTGTTATCAGAGAAATTGCAGTTCATGAATGTCACATTATGTGAAGCGACCACCCTCACAACTGTTGCAGCATTGTTTCCTGAGAAGCTACAATCATTGAAGGTAACACTGTGTGAAAGGAGCAGGCGCACAACACGACCTTGATGGTTTCCAGAAAAGCTACAGTCAATGAAAGTAATGTTGTGTGAAGTGAACAGGAATACATGATCACCTGCGTACTTTTCAGAGATGTTGCAGTGAATGAAAGCCACACTGTGTGAAGTGTTCAGAATAATAGAACCATTGTTTTTAGAAAAGTCACAGTCAATGAAGGCCACAGTGTGTGAAGTTTTCAGAACAATAGACCTATTGTTTTTAGAAAAGTCACAGTCGATGAAGGTCACATTGTGTGCATCAACCAGGGTCACCAGATCTTGGTCAGCTTGGTCAGAGTACAAATTGTCTACAAAAGATACATTCCGAAATACAACTGCATAAAATGCGGAAGTGGACCCACTTATATTGAATACTCCATTTGTAGTGTGACTAATGCTTAGGTTTTCAAGAGTCACATGTATGTAGCTTGTGGAATGAGAGAATAATAACTGAATGCCTTCAAGAAAGGAAGAATCTCTAATTGTAAGGAAAGATCTCTGTGTGTATAGTTCATGAGTGTCGTACTGAACTTTCAGAAGGACAGGTTTGTGCCAGCTAACAAATTCAACTTGCTCAAATGTAGAACTTCCAAACACATTTCTGACGACTACTTCTGGATGTGTAACTGTGCTACTCACACTTTGAAAGATGACACGAGACACCTTGAGATGCAACACACTTTCAAAACCTAAGAATGTACAGTTCTTGTAACCGAAGACAAGTGTTGAGCCTAGTAAAGTTAAGTTGGAAACATTAGTGAACCGTAAAGGTTCAGATAGCCAAATTATGGTTTCATTCCTAGCAGCATTTCTGGCAACCAAAGACAGGCTGTTGACACCACTGAGATAGAGTGGCTGACTCAGGTTGTGAGTTCCAGGTAAGAATTCCACAGTAGTATCAGATACAAAGTATTGAGAAGCATTCTGAGCATACACATCCAGTGTGTGGCAGGGCTCACCAATACAAGGGGTGGATTCTGTGGGCTTCACATAGAGCACAGTGGCTGCTTCAGTAGGGAGAGGAGCAAGAAAGCCCAATAAATAAAGCAGAAACAGCAACAAAGTGAGGTTGAGCATCTTGTGTTCCTCAGATGATTGGGATTGTTTCCGGTTGAGGTTCAACCTGAAATGGAACATAGCAACAGAGTTAATCTCAACTGAGCACTCCAGCATAGGTATATATAGAGCCAAAATTGCCAAAGTGCAAAGTTACACCCAAGCTAGTGAAAACCACACAGCTGTTTTGACTATTGTTGCTTGTCGGACTTGCATTTTATTTGGTGACTTTGTGTAACCTTCAGTAGTCAATCTATTTGATATGCCAGACCTGAGGAACACTAACTAATCAGCAAAAAATTAACAAAATTTATATGAGAATTCAACAAATAACAATGCAAACCAAACATTTAAGCTAATAAGGGTATTTTTTTTTTGTAAAGAGTATCTATCCATCTACATCTGTTTAAACCCACAAAAATGCTCACATGATGCCCACTGTTTTGACCTGTCTCTTCCAGCCCAACATTAGTGGAGTTGGATTAGGAAGCACCTTGTCAGCTTCGAGTCAAGTGCAACAGTGAGCAAAGCAACAGTGACTGCACAGCTAATACTTTTCATCACTAATTCCATGGGAGTCAAGGATTTTACATTAGCTACCAGACATTTAAGCTAATAAGGTATTTTTTGTAAAGAGTATCTATCCATCTACATCTGTTAAAGCCACAAAAATGCTCACATGATGCCCACATGATGCCCACTGTCTATCCACCTACATCTGCAGGGGCGGATCTGGGGGGGGCATGGGGGGCCCATGCCCCCCCCCTTCGGGACGGAGGTTTACCGCGCGTAGCGCACATAGCTACTCAGACACAGCGCACATCTCTATATGAATCACTGCTTCATGTCTTGCAAACATAAAGCACTCAAATCTGCAGCTCCCAAGAGACAGCTCTATGGCAGTGCCTCATATACAAAGGCTGTTTCCGAAGGGAAGGGGCTCCGCCGAGAAACGACCATACGATGAATCGCCTCAGTTACAGTCCAGTTGCCATAAATTTTGCGTGGTTATGGTGGTCTCCGACGGCCTCAGAAGCACTCTCATATGGTCTAAATAATTTTCCTGGGGGAGCATGCCCCCAGACCCCCCTACAACACTGTGCGTTATACGCGCGCAAAAAAAATGCACGCACATGGCCGCACCACCCCACCCCCCACTCTATGTGTGCCCCCCCCCCCTTCTTCAATCTCTGGATCCGCCCCTGATCTGTTAAAGCTACAAAAATGCTCACATGATGCCCACTGTTTTGACCTGTGTCTTCCAGCCCAACATTAGTGGAGTTGGATTAGGAAGCGCTTGTCAGTGAGGTATTCGAGTCAAGTGCAACAGTGAGCAAAGCAACAGTGACTGCACAGCTAATACTTTTCATCACTAATTCCATGGGAGTCAAAGATTTTACAGTAATCAAATTAGCTATCTTCTGATTGTGAAGGCACTTCCATATTCCAGTGATGGTAAATGCTTGTTCCAGTATAGTCGCTGTGAATTGGTTTTCAGAAGCCATGGTTGTTGATAATTGATTTGGCCAATGTCCAAACAAGGATTCTGTGTCAATAATAGTGTGAGCAAGAACCAAAAACAAAGTCTGATGTAAGATAAACAGACAAAGTTTCTCAAACTGATCGAGTTATGACTGTACACTAATGCAAGCCACTTTGACAACAAAAGTCCAGGTGCTACCTACATATGTCATGTGACTGCCCCATCTTTTATTCCCCTATGTTCTGGGACCATGACAACTGGAATGGTGTATATACTACTGCTGGACTTCACTGTTTATTGTTTGTTGTCTTTATTACTGTCTTACTGTATTTGCATTTAAAGTGAGCCCCCCCCCATGCTTGCATAGAGCTGTTATCGTAGCTAGATTATACTGCAGGCCTTATTAGCTGCGTTGTGGGTGACATGCTTGACTTTCACCCTGTACCAGGGCCTGACATTTGTGTGTGGAGCTAGTAACCCACTGGTGAGGGAAGTAAAGCATGCCCCCCTCCCCCCATGGAAAATTTTGTAAATTAGATGTCCTAAAATTGCTTCTGGGGCTATTTGGGGGCCAAATTGCCACCAGAACCATTCCTATTCGGGCCTCTAAACATTTACAATCTAGCACACAGCCTGGGTACAAGAGGCAGCAGTAGTAGAGCCCAAAACCACTGTGTATCTAGCAACTAGCCCTACAGCGTTTGCAACTACCCAATGGACAAAACTAACCCATTTTAGGCCTTGGTTTGCACCGGTCCAGTAGTGGCTATGCATAACATTTTAATGAGCAGGTTGATCTGGATTGTCCCCCTAGATATTTAATTCACTACTGTCTTTTCACTAGGGGTGAGGCAACTGCTGGTAAAATTTAACAAGAAGCAACTGTACACATGCATGTATGCATATATATCTCTGCAAAAACAGCCATGTTGAATAACTCACAGGAGTGCCTCACTAGGAATGCGTTCCTAGTGCTTTACACCCCACACTCATACTAGTTTCTATGACTGATCAAGGGGAGGACACAAAGTAACTAGAGAGCCTGTAGGTCACTTGTTTCACAGGTATAAATCTACATTAATAGCTAGCTACACATGCAAGTGTAACCCAAAGACATGCAGCTTGTTTCTTTGCCTTGACTACCTTGCACAATGCACAACTTAAGTCACTCTCCACACTAACTTACTGTTGTTGGCTGTAGCTTGAAGTGGTTCCAAAGCTGCTCTGCACAATTCTGGCATACTATTGTTTGAGGTTGCTCAGCTAACCATATAAGTAACTCAGCATGGTCATGTACGACAACAGCAGCCATACTAGCATGACTGTATATACTAAAATTAAATTTTCATAATTGCTAATAGCATAAGACATCCTGAGAGGAAGCTGTCTCACGGATCTGATTACATCTTGTGACACATGTTGTGACACACCATGCAGTACATGTAAACACATTGCACAGCAAATTGCATATACGATGGCAGTGTACCTTCAGACTGTTCAATCTTGGGGTTTTCAGACATGAGACAGCAATGCTAGCAGCAGGGAGTTAACAGCAGACTTGAATTTGGAGTGACAGAGATTCAAGATGGACTGATTTCTCAAGATTATATAGCTAGAGCTGGAGAAGGAATGTCGCAGAACATAAACAATAGACAAGACAAGCCGACTCCAGAACAGCTGAAATTTTTAATACAATAGGCAATGTAAATTAAAACATTGCACTCATAATTAGACTCTTGAGTATTGTAAACAAGTACAACAATACCTACATTCTACAGGAAGACTATGATCTAGCTAAACACTATTAAAAGTGACCAGGATGCAGGCACGAACTGACAGAAGATTCAGCTTAGCTAGCAGTATGTTACGAGACTAGATTCAGCTGTATACAAAGTACAACAGAACTCGAGCAATGCAATGCAGTACATTACACAACAGTGAAAGGTGTAGACATATTTCTGAAAGTTAATAAATGCCTCATGTTAAACTTATAGCCATGCAGGATAATATTTAATGCAGACAAGCACATGTTAATTAGTCTTTAATGTGTGTGTGAACTATACCTATAAAACAACAACAGCAGCTCAATCAATCAATCAATTGCATTTTCAGCCATTGAGACTTGAGTCACAAAATGAAACAACTTTAAGTATAACAAATGGTGCAAGAGTTTGTATTCATGTACATTATGTAAGTTAGCATTTCAACATTCTTATATAGTTCCACACTCAGTTGTCTTCATCCTCCAGCAGTGGTTCACAGCATTGGTTCATGGGTTGGTACGGTGGCCACTGATCTCTTCCAAGGCCTGCAGGTTGGTCTGGAATGGGTTCGTAGTCTGCTCGATTGACATTCTGAAGCTCTCCGATTCTCTGTGTTCTTTTACCCCACAACTTCTTGAGTTGGTTGTAGCCATGGAAAATTATTATTCCAATGAACTGACAGAATGTGATGCCAATGGATGTGTACAATGCAGCTGTTTGGTTACCTTTGGCTGATATGACATACCAGGTTCCGGCAGCAAGCATTAAAAGATTGAGAATGAAAGAACTTTCCAGGAGAGAAAGATACCACTTACGGTAGTAAGATCCTCCCCAAAACCTTATGTGCTTGCCTGCACCATTCGGGTAGACTGTCTTGTGAGTGTCATATGGGAGGTGAACCAAGAGGAGAACAGCTACTGTAATTATAGCAAGAAGATTTACACTAGGGTCATTGGTGGAGTTGAGACCAAAAACAAGCATGAGAACAGCTCGAGCTACAAGCAAGACTCCAACCCAGTAGCGGTGCTCGCCTCTGAAAGGACCAAAGTAGGCATCAAGAAACGGCTTTAACCTCAACATCAACATTCTAACCCAGTAGTTACTGATCTTCTGAATGCACTGTTCGAAGAGTAGCAATGCTGCATAGGGCAGACAGAGGAACAGGAGGACAGCAAGAGCAACCATGAAGAGTGGGATGTGCTTTCCACTGAAGTAGTCAATATTTCCATCAAATGACCATACTGCTACTCTAGAATTATCTGAAACTTCCAAAAAGCTAAACAAAAGAGCAGTAATGACTGTGTGAAGCAGTTTGGTGTATGAAAGGAATATCAAGGTCGCTAGAACAGGGACCGAGTTATTCCCAAAAATCATTGCCACTGATTGGAATTTGTGAGAAAGATAAATTATGAGGATAGTAATTGCCCACAGATAAATTGGAAATACAAACTGCAGCCATGTCTTCCAGTAGGCATCTAGGCCATCAAAGAAGCAGGTCTTAATGCCAAGGTCAAGGTTGAGCCAGGCTATGAAGACTTTTATTGGGTATAATTCTCCTGCTGGTTTAGTGGGGAAGAAGACAGCTTGGTTAGCCTGCACAATGTTGGCATAGAAGATGAGCCCATTTATAGTTCCCTTTGCAACAGTTAGATTCAGAACCTTTATGAAGAAAACCAGTACAAGACCAGCTAGTGCAAATGGAATAAGGAGTGCAAGGTGGTAGTTGTTGGAACATTGAAGACACTGAGGGCTTCCTAGTGCAAGACTGAGCCCTGGCTGGCAGCCACCACAGAGCCTACCAGAATGGTTGAAGGCACACTGAGTGTCTGGGTGGTCAAGAATTACATTCACATCTGGTGTCTTGCAGTAGCCATAGGGACAGTGGTTGCTAATCATCAATCTAGTTCCATTTCTCTCAGATGATACCCACACACTGCCTCTTCGTTTTATGATTTGATCAGCGATGTTACATGTGATGTACATGTCGTGACTCTGAAGAAATGAGTCACAAACACACTGCGAGTGTGGAGGGTCTGAGATCATGAAGCCAGGTGGGCAGGGAAGAAGAGAGACGTTAATGTAGACTGGAGTGGTTAGAACTTCATAGTTAACAATTCCACCTGTAATGCTTTTAAGAATATGTTGAATTATTGAATTACTCGGATAGTTCTGCACTGGATTATTATTGGCAGTGAATGCCATAACTGCCAGTCCAGGTTCAGAGAACAGAGAATACTTCAATTCTGTGCACTCGTGATTGTTAGTTTTCTGTGAATGCTGCAAGTCTCCAAGTGTTGCATTACTCGGTGGCAGGATTTGTGCATATACTGAACCAGCTACTGTTCCAAGCATGTCCCCAACAACTGCTGCAGAAATGGAGAACTCCTCCCCAGGGTAGTATCTGTAGTTCAACTTGTTGAAGACAAGTGTACAGTTGGGCTTCCCATTCTCACACAGACATACACGTGTGGGATCTGAGGAAATCACTGAGGTGTCTGATTGCAAGCTGGGCTCAAAGTTAAGGCGACTGGTGTTATGAATCTCAGAATTCAAATAGCTACAGTGTGGAATGCCATCTAAACTACAGCCATTGGCATACGCAGATGCTCCATATATTGCATTTCCTCCTTCCTTAGCAGTGTTGTTGATGAAGTTTATAATGGATTGTGGGAGGGAACAGCTACATTCAGAACACTGGGATGAAGTATTGATAGCAAGAAACTGAAGAAAACAGGAATGGGTGACATATGGTAGTGGATTGTAAACAAAGACCGCTCCACCCACATTCTCAGCTATGTTGTTAAGAAGGGTGACATCTGTATTGTTGGCTATGTAGACATAACTTTCTCCATAAAATGCCAAGGCACCTCCTTCATAGGCAGTGTTATCACTGAAGAGTATTGTCCCATTAAGAGTAAAGTTGCTGTTGTAAGACCAAATGGATGTACCAATGTTAGCATAAAAGCTACAGTTAGCAAAGATCACATTGTATGAAATATCGATCACCATGATTCCATAGGCTGCATATGGCCTGTATATGTCAATGGATGCGGCTTTGTTTTTATTAATAGTACAATCAATAAAGGTCGCATTATGTGAATGGGATAAGGTCACAATACCATGCATGTTGTTGTTTCCAGAGAAATTGCAGTTAATGAAGGTCATGTTATGTGAATTGTGCAGGTACACCATACCCAGGGTATATCCTAGTTCACTGTTATCAGAAAAATTGCAGTTCATGAATATCACATTATGTGAAGCGACCACCCTCACAACTGTTGTAGCATTGTTTCCCAAGAAGCTACAATCATTGAAGGTAACACTGTGTGAAAGGAGCAGGCGCACAACATGACGTTGATGGTTTCCAGAAAAGCTACAGTCAATGAAAGTAACGTTGTGTGAAGTGAACAGGAATACAAGATCACCTGCGTACTTTTCAGAGATGTTGCAGTGAATGAAAGCCACACTGTGTGAAGTGTTCAGAATAATAGAGCCATGGTTTTTAGAAAAGTCACAGTCAATGAAGGCCACAGTGTGTGAAGTTTTCAGAACAATAGACCGATTGCATTTAGAGAAGTCACAGTCGATGAAGGTCACATTGTGTGCATCAACCAGGGTCACCAGATCTTGGTCAGCTTGGTCAGAGTACAAATTGTCTACAAAAGATACATTCCTAAGTACAACTGTATAAAATGCTGAAGTGGACCCACTTATATTGAATACTCCATTTGTAGTACGACTAATGCTTAGGTTTTCAAGAGTCACATGTATGTAGCTTGCGGAATGAGAGAATATTAACCGAATGCCTTCAAGAAAGGAAGAATCTCTAATTGTAAGGAAAGATCTCTGTGTGTATAGTTCATGAGTGTCGTATTGAACTTTCAGAAGGACAGGTTTGTGCCACTGTAAGAAGCTAACAAATTCAACTTGCTCAAATGTAGAACTTCCAAACACATTTCTGACGACTACTTCTGGATGTGTAACTGTGCTACTCACACTTTGAAAGATGACACGAGACACCTTGAGATGCAACACACTTTCAAAACCCAAGAATGTACGGTTCTTGTACCCGAAGACGAGTGTTGTGTCTAGCAAGATTAAATTAGAAATATTTGTGAACCATAATGCTTCAGATAATTGAATGACAGTTTCATTCCTTGCGGCATTTCTGGCAACCAAAGACAGGTTGTTGATGTCACTGATATTGAGTGGTTGACTCAGGTTGTGAGTCCCAGGTAAGAATTCCACAGTAGTATTAGATACAAAGTATTGAGAAGCATTCTGAGCGTACTCATCCAGTGTGTGGCAGGGCTCACCAGGACATGAGGTGTCTTCTGTGGGTTTCACATAGAGCACAGTGGCTGCTTCAGTAGGGAGGGGGGCACGGAAGCCCAATAAATAAAGAAGAAACAGCAACAAAGTGAGGTTGAGCATCTTGTGTTCCTCAGATGATTGGGATTGTCTCCGGTTGAGGTTCAACCTGAAATGAAACAAATAATGTCATTCTGTAGCAACAGAGTTAATGAGCACTCCAGCATAGGTATATATAGAGCCAAAATTGCCAAAGTGCAAAGTTACACCCAAGCTAGTGAAAAGTACACAGCTGTTTTGACTATTGTCGGACTTGCATTTTTTGTTGGTGACTTTGTGTAACCTTCAGTAGTCAATCTATTTGATATGCCAGACCTGAGGCTAATCAGCAAAAAATTAATATGAGAATTCAACAAATAACAATGAATAAAATTGCAAACCAGAGATTTAAGCTAATAAGGTATTTTTTTTTGTAAAGAGTATCTATCCATCTACATCTGTTAAAGCTACAAAAATGCTCACATGATGCCCACTGTTTTGACCTGTCTCTTCCAGCCCAACATCAGTGGAGTTGGATTAGGAAGCAGCTTGTCAGTGAGGTATTCGAGTCAAGTGCAACAGTGAACAAAGCAACAGTGACTGCACAGCTAATACTTTTCATCACTAATTCCATGGGAGTCAAGGATTTTACATTAGCTATCTTCTGATTGTGAAGGCACTTCCATTTTCCAGTGATGGTAAATGCTTGTTCCTGTATAGTCACTGTGAATTGGTTCTCAGACTCAGTACTTAAATTTGTGGTTAACTGCTTCCAGATGAGATAGCTACGTACAATTTTTTTTCACACTGCTATGAGAAGCCATGGTTAATTTTGGCCAATGTCCAAGCAAGGATTCTGTGTCAATAATAGTGTGAGCAAGAACCAAAACATTACCTGATGTAAGGTAAACAAAGTTCTCAAACTGATCGAGTTATGACTGTACACTAATGCAAGCCACTTTGACAACAAAAGTCCAGGTGCTACCTACATATGTCATGTGACTGCCCCATCTTTATTTCCCTATGTTCTGGGACCATGACTACTGGAATGGTGTATATACTACTGCTGGACTTCACTGTTTATTGTTTGTTGTCTTGATTACTGTCTTACTGTATTTGCATTTAAAGTGAGCCCCTCCATGCTTGCACAGAGCCTCTTCATGTTATCATAGCTAGACTATACTGCAGGCCTCATTAGCTGCATTGTGGGTGACATGCTTGACTTTCACTCTGTACCAGGGCCTGACATTTGTGTGTGGAGCTAGTAACCCACTGGTGAGGGAAGTAAAGCATGCCCTCCTCCCCCCACGGAAAAGTTTGTAAATTAGATGTCCTAAAATTGCTTCTGGGGCTATTTGGGGGCCAAATTGCCACCAGAACCATTCCTATTCGGGCCTCTAAACATTTACAATCTAGCATACAGCCTGGGTACAAGAGGCAGCAGTAGTAGAGCCCAAAACCACTGTGTATCTAGCAACTAGCCCTACAGCTTTTGCAACTACCCAATGGACACAACTAACCCATTTTAGGCCTTGCTTTGCACCGGTCCAGTAGTGGCTATGCATAACATTTTAATGAGCAGGTTGATCTGGATTGTCCCCCTAGATATTTAATTCACTACTGTCTTTTCACTAGGGGTGAGGCAACTGCTGGTAAAATTTAACAAGAAGCAACTGTACACATGCATATATATCTCTGCAAAAACAGCCATGTTGAATAACTCACAGGAGTGCCTCACTAGGAAGGCATTCCTAGTGCTTTACACCCCACACTCATACTAGTTCCTTTGACTGATCAAGGGGAGGACACAAAGTAACTAGAGACCCTGTAGGTCACTTGTTTCACAGGTATAAATCTACATTAATAGCTATAGCTACCATGCAAGGTATAACCCAAAGACATGCAGCTTGTTTCTATGCCTTGACTATCTTGATGCACAACACACAACTTAAGTCACTCTCCACACTAACTTACTGTTGTTGGTTGTAGCTTGAAGTGGTTCCAAAGCTGCTCTGCACAATTCTGGCATACTATTGTTTGAGGTTGCTCAGCTATATACAGTAACCATATAAGTAACTCAGCATGGTCATGTACGACAACAGCAGCCATACTAGCATGACTGTATATACTAAAATAATGTATATTAAATTTTCATAATTGCTAATAGCACAAGACATCCTGAGAGGAAGCTGTCTCACGGATCTGATTACATCTTGTGACACATGTTGTGACACACCATGCAGTGCATGTAAACACATTGCACAGCAAATTGCATATACGATGGCAGTGTACCTTACTGTTCTTCAGACATGAGATAGCAATGCTAGCAGCAGGGAGTTAACAGCCACTTGAGTTTGGAGTGACAGAGATTCAAGATGGACTGATTTCTCAAGATTATATAGCTAGAGCTGGAGAAGGAATGTCGCAGAACATAAACAATAGACAAGACAAGCCGACTCCACAACAGCTGAAATTTTTAATACAATAGGCAATGTAAATAAAACATTGCACTCATAATTAGACTCTTGAGTACTGTAAACAAGTACAACAATACCTACATTCTACAGGAAGACAATGATCTAGCTAAACACTATTAAAAGTGACCAGCATTTAGGCACAAACTTACAGAAGATTCAGCTTAGCTAGCAGTATGTTGTGAGACTAGATTCAGCTGTATACAAAGTACAACAGAACTCGAGCAATGCAATGCAGTACATTTCACAACAGTGTAGACATATTTCTGAAAGTTAATAAATGCCTCATGTTAAACTTATAGCCATGCAGGATAATATTTAATGCAGACAAGCACATGTTAATTAGTCTGTGTGTGTGAACTATACCTATAAAACAACAACAAAAAAACCCCAGCTTATTGGCTAACAATCAATCAAATCATTTCTTCAGCCATGGAGACTTGAGTCACAAGCTGAAGCAACACAAGAAGGATTATGCACACAAAAGATTATGGCAACTCATAAGTAGATACAAGTTCTTTTAGCATAACTCGCCATAGTGCAAGAGTTTGCATTCATGCATGTCATGTACATCATGTAAGTTAACATTCCAAAATTAGTTCATACAGGTCTACTCTTAGTTCCACACTCAGTTGTCTTCATCCTCCAGCAGTGGTTCACGGCATTGGTTCATGGGTTGGTACGGTGACCACTGATCTCTTCCAAGGCTTACAGGTTGGTCTGGAATAGGTTCATACTCTGCTCGATTGACATTCCAAAACTCTCCGATTCTCTGTTTCTTTTTACCCCACAACTTCTTGAGTTGGTTGTAGCCATGGAAAATGATAATTCCAATAAACTGACAGAATGTGATGGCAATGGATGTGTACAATGCGGCTGTTTGGTTATCTTTGGCTGATATGACATACCAGGTTCCTGCAGCAAGCATTAAAAGATTGAGAATGTAAGAAGTTTCCAGGAGAGAAAGATACCACTTACGGTAGTAAGATCCTCCCCAAAACCTTATGTGTTTGCCTGCACCATTTGGGTGGACTATCTTGTGAGTGTCATATGGGAGGTGAACCAAGAGGAGAACAGCTACTGTAATCACAGCAAGAAGATTCACACTAGGGTCATTGGTGGAGTTGAGACCAAAGACAAGCAAGAGAACAGCTCGAGCTACAAGCAAGACTCCAACCCAGTAGCAGTGCTCACCTCTGAAGGGGCCAAAGTAGGCATCAAGAAATGGCTTTAACCTCAACGTCCACTTTCTAACCCAGTAGCTAGTTACTCAGGTGTGTTAAGGACTGGGTCAGGATTTGGTCCCTCATTAAGTTATGCAAAGATGGAGTTTTAAGAATAACTCCACTTCAATGCCCCAGATGGGTTATTTGATCTACAGACTATTTAAATCTCCCGGCCCTAATATGGCCCCGCCCACTTTTGGGATCACGTGATCTATTGTCTTCGGAATTAGGTCGCTAGACACGTTTGCTAAAAGGCGGTGAATGTACAGACGAGCGATGGCTTTCGTACTTGCACGCAGAAAAGACCTCATGGTGACCTAATCTGTCATAGTTTTGGAAGTGATTTGATGCTACCGCCTCGGAGAAAAACGCGTAATTCTAATTAATGCACACCACGATGAACAGCATTTTTGCTCATAGCTCGGAAGCAGTGGTACTAAATGACTTCCAAAACTATGACATGTTACCTAGGCTTACCTAGTTTTGGAAAAACGTGGTATAGTTGAAAACAATTGCGGTTTAAATCACCGCCTTTTGCGTTGTTTACTTCCAGACGTGGTTCGGTGAGGAAGCCATATTCCAGCAATAAGGAGGTGGGCGTGGCCACAATTTTACCACATAATAGAGAAGAGGTGTGGCGATATACCAAAACAGTTTCCACTCTTGCAGCACTTTTGACAGTGATATATATCACTCCAAAAATTGCACAAATTTAGCTCTGCTAACTCTGGTCCCAGTCCTTAATTCACCTGAGTACTGATCTTCTTAATGCACTGTTCGAAGAGTAACAATGCTGTATAGGGCAGCCAGAGGAACAGGAGGACAGCGAGTGCCACCACGAAGAGTGGGATGTGCTTCCCACTGCAGTAGTCAATATTTCCATCAAATGACCACACTGCTACTGTGGAATTATCTGAAACCTCCAAAAAGCTAAATGAAAGAGCAGTAATGACTGTGCGAAGCAGTTTGGTGTATGAAAGGAACATCAAGGTCGCTAGAACAGGGACTGAGTTATTCCCCAAAATCATTGCCACTGATTGAAATTTGTGAGAAAGGTAAATTATGAGGATAGTAATAGCCCATAGATAAACTGGAAACGCGAACTGCAGCCATGTTTTCCAGTAGCCATCTAGGCCATCAAAGAAGCAGGTTGTGATGCCAAGGTCAAGGTTGAGCCAGGCTATGAAGACTTTTATTGGGTATAATTCTCCTGCTGATTCAGGGGGGAAGAAGACAGCTTGGTTAGCCTGTACAATGTTGGCATAGAAAATGAGCCCGTTTATAGTTCCCTTTGCAACAGTGAGATTCAGAACCTTTACGAAGAAAACCAGTGCAAGACCAGCTAGTGCAAATGGAATAAGGAGTGCAAGGTGGTAGTTGTTGGAACAGTCAAGACACTGAGGGCTTCCTAGGGCAAGACTGAGCCCTGACTGGCAGCCACCACAAAGAGTTCCTGAATGGTTGAAGAAACACTGAGTGTCTGGGTGGTCAAGACTTACATTCACATATTTTGTCTTGCAGTAGCCATAGGGACAGTGTTTGCTAATCATTAATCTGGTCCCATTGTCCTCAGATGATACCCACACGCTACTTCTCCTGTGTATGATTTGGTCAGTGATGTTACATGTGATATACTTGTCAAGGTTCTGAAGGAAAGAGTCACAAACACACTGCGAGTGTGAAGGGTCTAAGATCATGAAGCCAGGTGGGCAGGGAAGAACAGTGATGTTAATGTAGACTGGAGTGGTCAGAACTTCATAGTTAACAATTCCACCTATAATGTTTTTAAGAACACGTTGAATTGCAGAATTACTTGGATATTTCTGCACTGGAATATCATTGGCAGTGATTGCCATAACTGCCAGTCCAGGTTCAGAGAACAGAGAATACTTCAGTTCTGTGCACTTGTGACTGTTAGTTTGTTGTGAATGCTGCAAGTCTCCAAGTGTTGCATTACTCGGTGGCAGGATTTGTGCATATACTGAACCAGATACTGTTCCAAGCATGTCCCCAACAACTGTTGCAAAAATAGAGAACTCCTCACCAGGGTAGTATCTGTAATTCAACGCGTTGAAGACAAGTGTACAGTTGGGCTTTCCATTCTCACACAGACATACACGTGTGGGATCTGAGGAAATCACTGAGGTGTCTGATTGCAAGCTGGGCTCAAACTGAAGGTGATCTGAGTTAAGAATCAGAGGATTCAAATGGCTACAGTGTGGAGAGCCATCTAAACTACAGCCATTGGCATACACAGATGCTCTATAGATTGTATTTCCTCCTTCCTTAGCAGTGTTGTTGATGAAGTTTATATTGGATTGTGGGAGGGAACAGTTACATTCAGAACACTGGGATGAAGTGTTAATAGCAAGAAACTGAAGAAAACAGGAATGGGTGGTGGATTGTGAACAAAGATGGCTCCACCCACATTCTCAGCTGTGTTGTTAAGAAAGGTGACATTTGTATTGTTGGATATGTAGACATAACTTTCTCCATAAAATGCCAAGGCACCTCCTTCGTAGGCAGTGTTATCACTAAAGAGTATTGTCCCTATATATGTCAATGGATGTGGCAGCCTTGTTTTTATTAATAGTACAGTTGATAAAGGTCCCATTATGTGAATGGTATAGGTTCACAATACCATGCATGTCATTGTTTCCAGAGAAGTTGCAGTTAATGAAGGTCATGTTGTGTGAATAGTGCAGGTACACGATACCCAGAGAATACATAAATTGGTTCTTACTGTTATCTGAGAAGTTAAGCCAATGAAGGTCACATTATATGTGAATACTCCAGCCACACAACCATTTGAGCTTTGTTTTCAGAAAAGTTACAGTTGATGAAGGTAACATGTGAAGTGTTTGTTAGTTGCACAACATTAGCCACTCTGTTTCCAGAGAAATCACAGTCAATGAACGTAACAATATGTGAAGTTTCCAGGTACATGCTACTGCTCACATACTTTTTAGACTGGAATGTGAAGTGACCATTGACACAACTTGATGAACATTGCCTTCACAAAACTTACAGTCAACATTATGTGAAGTGCCCAGGTACACGAGTGGAGCTACGAGTGGGTAAAACCAGTACTTTCCAGAATCTGGAAAGTCACAGCCACTGAAGGTCACACTGTGTGAAGTGTCCACAATAATAGAACCATTGGATTGAGAGAAGTTACAGTCAACAAAAGTTAGGTTGGAAACATTAGTGAACCATAAAGCTTCAGATAGTCGAATGACAGTTTCATTCCTTGCGGCATTTCTGGCAACCAAAGACAGGTTGTTGATACCACTGACACAGAGTGGTTGACTCAGGTTGTGAGTCCCAGGTAAGAATTCCACAGTAGTATCAGATACAAAGTATTGAGAAGCATTCTGAGCATACTCATCCAGTGTGTGGCAGGGCTCACCAGGACATGGGGTGGATTCTGTGGGCTTCACATAGAGCAAAGTGGCTGCTTCAGTAGGGAGGGGGGCACGGAATCCCAATAAATAAAGAAGAAACAGGAACAAAGTCGGGTTGAGCATCTTGAATGTGTTCCTCAGATGATTCGGATTGTCTCCAGGTTCAACCTGAAATGAAACAAACCATGTCATTCTGTAGCAACAGAGTTAATCTCAACTGAGCACTCCAGCATAGGTAGAGCCAAAATTGCCAAAGTGCAAAGTTACACCCAAGTGAAAAGCACATGCACAGCTGATTTAACTATTGTTGCTTGTTGGACTTGCATTTTATGTTGGTGACTTTGTGTAACTTCAGTAGTCAATCTGTTTGATATACCAGACCTGAAAGTCAGGCTGAGAACACTAACTAATCAGCAAAAAATTAACAAAATTTATATGAGAATTCAACAATGAATAACATTGCAAACCAGACATTTAAGCTAATAAGGTATTTTTTTGCAAAGAGTATCTATCCAGCTACATCTGTTAAAGCCACAAAAATGCTCACATGATGCCCACTGTTTTGACCTGTCTCTTCCAGCCCAACATTAGTGGAGTTGGATTAGGAAGCAGCTTGTCAGTGAGGTATTCGAGTCAAGTGCAACAGTGAGCAAAGCAACAGTGACTGCACAGCTAATACTTTTCATCACTAATTCCATGGGAGTCAAGGATTTTACAATAACCAAATTAGCTATCTTCTGATTGTGAAGGCACTTCCATTTTCCAGTGATGGTAAATGCTTGTTCCAGTATAGTCACTGTGAATTGGTTCTCAGACTCAGTACGTAATGTGGCTAACTGCTTCCAGATGAGATAGCTATGTACAATTTTTTGTTTTGCACTGCTCCATGGTTGTTGATAATTGATTTGGCCAATGTCCAAGCAAGGATTCTGTGTCAATAATAGTGTGAGCAAGAACCAAAACAAATTACCTGATGTAAGATAAACAGACAAAGTTTCTCAAACTGATCGAGTTATGACTCGTACACTAATGCAAGCCACTTTGACAACAAAAGTCCAGGTGGTACCTACATATATCATGTGACTGCCCCATCTTTTATTTCCCTATGTTCTGGGACCATGACTACTGGAATGGTGTATATACTACTGCTGGACTTCACTGTTTATCGTTTGTTGTCTTTACTACTGTCTTACTGTATTTGCATTTAAAGTGAGCCCCTCCATGCTTGCATAGAGCCTCTTCATGTTATCATAGCTAGACTATACTGCAGGCCTCATTAGCTGCATTGTGGGTGACATGCTTGACTTTCACTCTGTATATACCTGAATACCTGTAGGGCCTGAAAATTGTGTGTGGAGCAAGTAACCCAGTGATGAGGGAAGTAAGCATGCCCCCCTCCCCCCATAAAATTTTGTAAATTAGATGTCCTGAGATTGCTTCTGGGGCCATTTTGGGGGCCAAATTGCCACCAGAATTCTGGCCTCTAAACATTTCTAATCTAACACACAACCTGAGGCAGCAGTAGTAGAGCCCCCAAACCACTGTATATCTAGTGAAATAAGCACCTATGAACTTACAGGATTTGTAACTAACCCAATGGACACAACTAACCTATTTTTGGGCCCTGCTATGCACCTGTCCACCAGTGGCATTGCTTAACATTTTAATGACCAGGTGGATCTGGATTGTCCTCCTAGATTTAACATTGTCTTACACTAACTATAGGGGTGAGGCAACTGCTGGTAAAATTTAACAAGAAGCAACTGTACACATGCATGCATGCATATATATCTCTGCAAAAACAGCCGTGTTGAATAACTCACAGGAGTGCCTCACTAGGAATGCGTTCCTAGTGCTTTACACCCCACACTCATACTATAGTTCCTATGACTGATCAAGGGGAGGACACAAAGTAACTAGAGAGTCTGTAGGTCACTTGTTTCACACTACATTCACAGGTATAAGTAGCTAGCTACACATGCAAGTGTAACCCAAAGACATGCAGCTTGTTTCTATGCCTTGAAACGCACAACTTAAGGTAGGACAACCTTGAATCACAAATCTCCGAGCCATGTGGACGGACTGATGGGTAATGTCTAAGCGTACACAAGATTCACAAAAAGTTTGTACCAAACTGCTTTCTCTAGCTGATAATGCCAAAAAACTCAATTTTTAGTCCCTCAGCTAAAATAAAAATTTGCACCCTCTCCAAGGCTCCACCCCCAGTCTGACCACATCATCAACACACACACAAAACAAGTAAAAACTTCACGTATGGGTTTGTCCTGGGACCACTTCAGTTCCAGTCTACAGGCCAAAACACACATTTGACCTCAAAAGCAGTCATTTTGGCTATGCTGGCTTTCAAGAAAAATTTGACACACCTCCACTCAAACCAACCAACACTGAGCCCAGTTTCAGAAAGCTCAACTCACCCTCTACAAAACTACGTATGCTTTTTCCCGCTCAGGGAGTTATGCCCACAAACCTACTCCCTGTCATTGCCCCTAGAATGGAGCCAAGTTACACACATTCCCGCTAGCATAAAATCGGGCGGGGCCTACAAGCCCGAAAAGTCAGCTTTCTACAGTACCTTTGCCAGACAACTGTGTGATGACACCCGTCTTCCAGGAGGGCTCTCTGCATTTCCACCTCACTCACAAACATTCAAGCCCACTCAGGCAAGCTTTGCACACACAAATAGCCAACCATCACATTCAACGAGCTAGAAAATCTTTTTACTGTGTTTTTTTTTTTTTTTTTTTTTTTTTTTTTTTAAGTGTTGGAGGATTTCTTCAAAGTTCCGCCCGGCCACATGAAAGTGCCGCCAGATCACTACAAAGGGCCGCAGGCCACATCAAAGGGACACGCCCCCCTTGTTGATTCCGGTTGCCGCCATGGGAGTGTAAACAAGCCAATGGATTTCAATCGCGCGCCATTATGGTCACCCGACTCATTAATTATTCATGAGCGGAATCGGCCCGATTCGCAATTCAAGGTTGTCCCACCTTAAGTCACTCTCCACATGCACTAACTTACTGTTTTTGGCTGTAGCTTGAAGTGGCTCCAAAGCTGCTCTGCACAATTCTGGCATACTATTGTTTGAGGTTCCTCAGCTATATACAGTAACCATATAACTAGGTATGGTCATGTACGACAACAGCAGCCATACTAGCATGCTTGTACATACTAAAATAAATATATATTAAATTGTCATAATTGCTAATAGCCCCGAGAGGAAACTGTCTCACGGATCTGATTACATATTGTGACACATGTTGTGACAAACCATGCAGTGCATGTAAACACACTGCACAGCAATTGGATATATGATGGCAGGGTACCTTAATGTTCTTCAGACATGAGACAGCAATGCTAGCAGCAGGGAGTTAACAGCAGATTTGAGTTTGGAGTGACAGAGATTTAAGATGGATTGATTTCTCAAGATTATATAGCTAGAGTTGGAGAAGGAATGTCGCAGAACATAAAAGACAAGCCGACTCCAGAACAGCTGAAATTTTTAATACAATAGGCAATGTAAATTAAAACATTGCACTCATAATTAGACTCTTGAGTACTGTAAACAAGTACAACAATACCTACATTCTACAGGAAGACAATGATCTAGCTAAACACTATTAAAAGTGACCAGCATGCAGGCACGAACTGACAGAAGATTCAGCTTAGCTAGCAGTATGTTGTGAGACTAGATTCAGCTGTATACAAAATACAACAGCAATGCAATGCAGTACATTTCACAACAGTGAAAAGTATAGAAAAAATTGCTCAGAGCATATAATAAAGGAGTTTAGATGTAGCTATACCACCTGTGCAGTACATATAGAGGATTGTGAGGGTTGGTGGTTGTCCGGTTGCCGTAGCTCAGTGGCAGAGCACTGGTGGCTCAAGCCAGAGGCGTCCTGGGTTCGACTCCCGGTGGCTCCCGTTCTTTTCACTTTCCTCTATTTTCGCCTCATAACATCTAAATTCCTTTATGTAGACATATTGCTGAAAGTTAATCCATGGCTCATGTTGAACTCATAGCCATGCAGGATAATATTTAATGCAGACAAGCACATGTTAATTAGTCTTTAATGTGTGTGTGAACTATACCTATAAAACAAAAAAAGCAGCCTATTAGCTACAATCAATCAATCAAGTACATTTTCAGCCATTTAGACTTGAGTCACACAATGAAACAACTTTAAGCATAGCAAACGAGCAAGAGTTCACATTCATGTACATTATATAAGTTAGCATTTCAACATTCTTAGCTTCACATTCAGTTGTCTTCATCCTCCAGCAGTGGTTCACAGCATTGGTTCATGGGTCGGTACGCGGTAGGTGGGCAGGGAAGAAGTGTGATGTTGATGTAGACTGGAGTGGTTAGAACTTCATAGTTAACAATTCCACCTATAATGTTTTTAAGAATATGTTGAATTGTAGAATTACTAGGATAGTTCTGCACTGGAATATTATCGGCAGTGAATGCCATAACTGCCAGTCCAGGTTCAGAGAACAGAGAATACTTCAAATCTGTGCACTTGGGACTGTTAGTTTGCTGTGAATGCTGCAAGTCTCCAAGTGTTGCATTATTCTGTGGCAGAATTTGTGCATATGCTGAACCAGATACTGTTCCAAGCATGTCCCCAACAACTGCTGCAGAAATGGAGAATTCCTCACCAGGGTAGTGGGTGTAGTTTGATCCATTGTTGAAGACAAGTGCACAGTTGGGCTTTCCATTCTCACACAAACATACACGTGTGGGGTCTGAGGAAATTACTGAGGTGTCTGATTGCAAGCTGGGCTCAAATTGTAGGTGATTGGAGTTATGAATCAGAGAATTCAAATACCTACAGTGTGGAATGCCATCTAAACTACAGCCATGGGCATATGCAGATGCTCCATAGATTGTATTTCCTCCTTCCTTAGCAGTGTTGTTGATGAAGTTTATATTGGATTGTGGGAGGGAACAGTTACATTCAGAACACTGGGAGGAAGTATTCATAGCAAGAAATTGAAGAAAACAGGAATGGGTGACACATGGTAGTGGATTGCGAACAAAGACCGCTCCACCCACATTCTCAGCTATGTTGTTAAGAAAGGTGACATCTGTATTGTTGGATATGTACACGGCACTTTCTCCATAAAATGCCAAGGCACCTCCTTCGTAGGCAGTGTTATCACTGAAGAGTACTGTCCCAGAAAGAGTAAAGTTGCTGTTGTAAGACCAAATGGATGTACCAATGTTAGCATAAAAGCTACAGTTAGTAAAGATCACATTGTATGAAATATCAATCACCATGATTCCATAGGCTGCATATGGCCTGTATATGTCAATGGATGCGGCTTTGTTTTTATTAATAGTACAGTTGATAAAGGTCCCATTATGTGAATGGGATAAGGTCACAATACCATGCATGTTGTTGTTTCTAGAGAAATTGCAGTTAATGAAGGTCATGTTATGTGAATAGTGCAGGTACACCGTACCCAGGGTATATCCTAGTTCACTGTTATCAGAGAAATTGCAGCCAGTGAAGGTCACGTTATGTGAAGTGACCACCCTCGCAACTGTTGTAGCATTGTTTCCCGAGAAGCTACAATCATTGAAGGTAACACTGTGTGAAAGGAGCAGGTGCACAACATGACCTTGATGGTTTCCAGAAAAGCTACAGTCAATGAAAGTAACGTTGTGCGAAATGAACACATATACAAGATAACCTGCGTACTTCTCAGAGATGTTGTAGTGAATGAAAGCCACACTGTGAGAAGTCCTATTGTTTTTAGAAAAGTCACAGTCAATGAAGGTCACGTTGTGTGCATCAACCAGGGTCACCAGATCTTGGTCAGCTTGGTCAGAGTACAAATTGTCTACAAAAGATACATTCCTAAGTACAACTGTATAAAATGCTGAAGTGGACCCACTTATATTGAATACTCCATTTGTAGTACGACTAATGCTTAGGTTTTCAAGAGTCACATGTATGTAGCTTGCGGAATGAGAGAATATTAACTGAATGCCTTCAAGAAAGGAAGTACCTCTAATTGTAAGCAAGGATCTCTGTGTGTAGAGCTCATGAGTGTCGTACTGAACTTTCAGAAGGACAGGTTTGTGCCAGCTAACAAAGTCAACTTGCTCAAATGTAGAACTTCCAAATACATTTCTGACGACTATTTCTGGATGCGTTACTGTGCTGCTAACACTTTGAAAGATGACACGAGACACTTTCATATGCAACACACTTTCAAAACCCAAGAATGTATGGTTGTTGTACCCGAAGACAAGTGTTGTGTCTAGCAAAGTTAAGTTAGAAATATTTGTGAACCATAATGTTTCAGATAATCGAATGACAGTTTCATTCCTTGTAGCATTTCTGGTAATTAAAGATAAGTTGTTGACACCACTGATATTGAGTGGCTGACTCAGGTCGTGAGTCCCAGGTAAGAATTCCACAGTAGTATCAGATATAAGGTATTGAGAAGCATTCTGAGCATACTCATCCAGTGTGTGGCAGGGCTCACCAGGACATGAGGTGGATTCTGTGGGCTTCACATAGAGCACAGTGGCTGCTTCAGTAGGGAGGGGAGCACGGAATCCCAATAAATAAAGAAGAAACAGGAACAAAGTCGGGTTGAGCATCTTGACGAATGTGTTCCTCAGATGATTCAGATTGTCTCCAGGTTCAACCTGAAATGGAACAAATCATGTCATTCTATAGCAACAGAGTTAATCTCAACTGAGCACTCCAGCATAGGTAGAGCCAAAATTGTCAAAGTGCAAAGTTGCACCCAAGCTAGTGAAAAGCACACAGCTGATTTGACTATTGTTGCTTGTTGGACTTGCATTTTTTGTTGGTGACTTTGTTTAACCTTCAGTAGTCTGTTTGATATGCAAGACCTGAGGAACACTAACTAATTAGCAAAATATTAACAAAATTTATACAAGGGTTCAACAAATAACAATGAATAACATTGCAAAACAGACATTTAAGGTAATAAGTTATTTTTTGCAAAGGGTATCTATTCATCTACATCTGTTAAAACCACAAAAATGCTCCAATGATGCCCACTGTTTTGACCTGTCTCTTCTGGCCCAGCATTAGTGGAGTTGGAAGCAGCTGTCAGTGAGGTATTTGCAACAGTGAGCAAAGCAACAGTGACTGCACAGCTAATACTTTTCATCACTAATTCCATGGGATTCAAGGATTTTACAATAACCAAATTAGCTATCTTCTGATTGTGAAGGCACTTCCATTTTCCATAATATATATATCTCTGCAAAAACAGCCATGTTGAATAACTCACAGGAGTACCCCAATAGGAATGCATTCCTAGTGCTTTACACCCCACACTCATACTATAGTTCCTATGACTGATCAAGGGGAGGACACAAAGTAACTAGAGAGCCTGTAGGTCACTTGTTTCACACTACATTCACAGGTATAAATCTACATTAATAGCTAGCTACCACGCAAGGTATAACCCAAAGAAATGCAGCTTGTTTCTATGCCTTGAAACGCACAACTTAAGTCACTCTCCACACTAACTTACTGTTGTTGGCTGTAGCTTGAAGTGGTTCCAAAGCTGCTCTACACATACTATTGTTTGAGGTTGCTCAGCTGTATACAGTAACCATGTAACTAACTCAGTATGGTCATGTACGACAACAGCAGCCATACTAGCATGACTGTATATACTTGTCATAATTGCTAATAGCCCTAAGAGGAAGCTGCTAATAGCCCTGAGAGGAAGCTGTCTCACGGATCTGATTACATCTTGTGACACATGTTGTGACACACCATGCAGTGCATGTAAACACATTGCACAGCAAATCCCATATACGATGGCAGTGTACCTTCAGACTGTTCAATCTTGGGGTTTTCAGACATGAGACAGCAATGCTAGCAGCAGGGAGTTAACAGCAGACGTGAGTTTGGAGTGACAGAGATTCAAGATGGACTGATATTTCTTGAGATTATATAGCTAGAGCTGGAGAAGGAATGTCGCAGAACATAAACAATAGACAAGACAAGCCGACTCCAGAACAGCTGAAATTTTTCATACAATAGGCAATGTAAATTAAAACATTGCACTCATAATTAGACTCTTGAGTACTGTAAACAAGTACAACAATACCTACATTCTACAGGAAGACAATGATCTAGCTAAACACTATTAAAAGTGACCAGCATGCAGGCACGAACTGACAGAAGATTCAGCTTAGTTAGCAGTATGTTATGAGACTAGATTCAGCTGTATACAGAACTCGAGCAATGCAATGCAGTACATTACACAACAGTGAAAAGTGTAGACATATTGCCGAAAGTTAATCAATGCCTCATGTTATAGCCATGCAGGATAATATTTAATGCAGACAAGCACATGTTAATTAGTCTTTAATGTGTGTGTGAACTATACCCATAAAACAAAAAAAAGCAGCTTATTAGCTACAATCAATCAATCAATTGCATTTTCAGCCATTGAGACTTGAGTCACAAAATGAAACAACTTTAAGTATAACAAATGGTGCAAGAGTTTGCATTCATGTACATTATGTAAGTTAGCATTTCAACATTCTTAGCTTCACATTCAGTTGTCTTCATCCTCCAGCAGTGGTTCACGACATTGGTTCATGGGTCGGTACGGTGGCCACTGATCTCTTCCAAGGCCTGCACGTTGGTCTGGAATGGATTCGTAGTCTGCTCGATTGACATTCTGAAACTCTCCAATTCTCTGTTTTTTTTTTACCCCACAACTTCTTGAGTTGGTTGTAGCCATGGAAAATGATTATTCCAATGAACTGGCAGAATGTGATGCCAACGGATGTGTACAATGCGGCTGTTTGGTTACCTTTGGTTGATATGACATACCATGTTCCTGCAGCAAGCATTAAAAGATTGAGAATGAAAGAATTTTCCAGGAGAGAAAGATACCACTTACGGTAGTAAGATCCTCCCCAAAACCTTATGTGCTTGCCTGCACCATTCGGGTACACTATCTTGTGGGTGTCATATGGGAGGTGAATCAAGAGGAGAACAGCTACTGTAATTACAGCAAGAAGATTCACACTAGGGTCATTGGTGGAGTTGAGACCAAAGACAAGCAAGAGAACAGCTCGAGCTACAAGCAAGACTCCAACCCAGTAGCGGTGCTCACCTCTGAAGGGACCAAAGTGGGCATCAAGAAATGGCATTAACCTTAACATCAACTTTCTAACCCAGTAGTTACTGATCTTCTGAATGCACTGTTCGAAGAGTAACAATGCTGTATAGGGCAGCCAGAGGAACAGGAGGACAGCGAGAGCAACCACAAAGAGTGGGATGTGTTTCCCACTGAGATATTCAGTATTTCCATCAAATGACCACACTGCTACTGTGGAATTATCTGAAATGTCCAAAAAACTAAACGAAAGAGCAGTAATGACTGTGCGAAGCAGTTTGGTATATGACAGAAATATCAAGGTTGCTAGAACAGGGACGGAGTTGTTACCCAAAATCTTTGCCACTGATTGAAATTTGTGAGAAAGGTAAATTATGAGGATAGTAATAGCCCATAGATAAACTGGAAACGCGAACTGCAGCCATGTTTTCCAGTAGCCATCTAGGCCATCAAAGAAGCAGGTTGTGATGCCAAGGTCAAGGTTGAGCCAGGCTATGAAGACTTTTATTGGGTATAATTCTCCTGCTGGTTCAGGGGGGAAGAAGACAGCTTGGTTAGCCTGTACAATGTTGGCATAGAAAATGAGCCCATTTATAGTTCCCTCTGCAACAGTGAGATTCAGAACCTTTATGAAGAAAACCAGTGCAAGACCAGCTAGTGCAAATGGAATAAGGAGTGCAAGGTGGTAGTTGTTGGAACAGTCAAGACACTGAGGGCTTCCTAGGGCAAGACTGAGCCCTGACTGGCAGCCACCACAAAGAGTTCCTGAATGGTTGAAGAAACACTGAGTGTCTGGGTGGTCAAGACTCACATATTTTGTCTTGCAGTAGCCATAGGGACAGTGTTTGCTAATCATCAATCTGGTCCCATTGTCCTCAGATGATACCCACACACTACCTCTCCTGTGTATGATTTGGTCAGTGATGTTACATGTGATATACTTGTCAAGGTTCTGAAGGAAAGAGTCACAAACACACTGCGAGTGTGAAGGGTCTAAGATCATGAAGCCAGGTGGGCAGGGAAGAATAGTGATGTTAATGTAGACTGGAGTGGTCAGAACTTCATAGTTAACAATTCCACCTATAATGTTTTTAAGAATACGTTGAATTGCAGAATTGCTCAGATATTTTTGCACTGGAATATCATTGGCAGTGAATGCCATAACTGCCAGTCCAGGTTCACAGAACAGAGAATACTTCAGTTCTGTGCACTTGTGACTGTTAGTTTGTTGTGAATGCTGCAGGTCTCCGAGTGTTGCATTACTCGGTGGCAGGATTTGTGCATATACCGAACCAGATACTGTTCCAAGCATGTCCCCAACAACTGTTGCAAAAATAGAGAACTCCTCACCAGGGTAGTATCTGTAATTCAACGCGTTGAAGACAAGTGTACAGTTGGGCTTTCCATTCTCACACAGACATACACGTGTGGGGTCCGAGGAAATCACTGAGGTGTCTGATTGCAAGCTGGGCTCAAACTGAAGGTGATCTGAATTAAGAATCAGAGGATTCAAATGGCTACAGTGTGGAGAGCCATCTAAACTACAGCCATTGGCATACACAGATGCTCCATAGATTGTATTTCCTCCTTCCTTAGCAGTGTTGTTGATGAAGTTTATATTGGATTGTGGGAGGGAACAGCTACATCTAGAACACTGGGATGAAGTGTTAATAGCAAGAAACTGAAGAAAACAGGAATGCCTGACATATGGTAGTGGATTGCGAACAAAGACGGCTCCACCCACATTCTCAGCTGTGTTGTTAAGAAAGGTGACATTTGTATTGTTGGATATGTAGACATAACTTTCTCCATAAAATACCAAGGCACTTCCTTCGTAGGCAGTGTTATCACTGAAGAGTACTGTCCCAGAAAGAGTAAAGTTGCTGTTGTAAGACCAAATGGATGTACCAATGTTAGCATAAAAGCTACAGTTATCAAAGATCACATTGTATGAAATATCAATCACCATAATTCCATAGGCTGCATATGGCCTATATATGTCAATGGATGTGGCAGCCTTGTTTTTATTAATAGTACAGTTGATAAAGGTCCCATTATGTGAATGGGATAATGTCACAATACCACGCATGTCATTGTTTCCAGAGAAGTTGCAGTTAATGAAGGTCATGTTGTGTGAATAGTGCAGGAACACCATACCCATATATCCTAGTTCAATGCGGTTATCAGAGAAGTTACAGTTCATGAATATAACATTATGTGAAGTGACCACCCTCACAACTGTTGTAGCATTGTTTCCCAAGAAGCTACAATCATTGAAGGTAACACTGTGTGAAAGGAGCAGGCGCACAACACGACCTTGATGGTTTCCAGAAAAGCTACAGTCAATGAAAGTAACGTTGTGTGAAGTGAACAGGAATACAAGATCACCTGCGTACTTTTCAGAGATGTTGCAGTGAATGAAAGCCACACTGTGAGAAGTGTTCAGAATAATAGAGCCATGGTTTTTAGAAAACTCACAGTCAATGAAGGCCACAGTGTGTGAAGTTTTCAGAACAATAGACGTAAGTGTCTCGTGTCATCTTTCAAAGTGTGAGTAGCGCAGTTACACATCCAGAAGTAGTGACCTTCATTGGTTGTGACTTTTCTGTGGTGGTTATATACAGGACTCCCAGGGAGACCAGCCCATGGCTGATGGGACATTCCTGTTAAAAATTAAAATTTATCTATCTATCTATCTATCTATCTAACAAAGTCGGGTTGAGCATCTTGACAAATGTGTTTCTCAGATGATTCGGATTGTCTCCAGGTTCAACCTGAAATGAAACAAATAATGTCATTCTGTAGCAACAGAGTTAATCTCAACTGAGCACTCCAGCATAGGTAGAGCCAAAATTGCCAAAGTGCAAAGTTACACCCAAGCTAGTGAAAAGTACACAGCTGTTTTGACTATTGTTGCTTGTTGGACTTGCATTTTTTGGGGGTGACTTTGTGTAACCTTCAGTAGTCAATCTATTTGATATGCCAGACCTGAGGAACACTAACTAATCAGCAAAAAATTAACAAAATTTATATGAGAATTCAACAAATAACAATGAATAACATTGCAAACCAGGACATTTAAGCTAATAAGGTATATTTTTTTTGTAAAGAGTATCTATCCATCTACATCTGTTAAAGCCACAAAAATGCTCACATGATGCCCACTGTTTTGACCTGTCTCTTCCAGCCCAACATTAGTGGAGTTGGATTAGGAAGCAGTTTGTCAGCTTCGAGTCAAGTGCAACAGTGAGCAAAGCAACAGTGACTGCACAGCTAATACTTTTCATCACTAATTCCATGGGAGTCAAGGATTTTACATTAGCTATCTTCTGATTGTGAAGGCACTTCCATTTTCCAGTGATGGTAAATGCATGTTCCAGTATAGTCGCTGTGAATTGGTTCTCAGACCCAGTACTGAAATTTGTGGCTAACTGCTTCCAGATGAGATAGCTATGTACAATTTTGTTTTGCATTGCTCCATGGTTGTTGATAATTGATTTGGCCAATGTCCAAGCAAGGATTCTGTGTCAATAATAGTGTGAGCAAGAACCAAAACAAATTACCTGATGTAAGATAAACAGACAAAGTTTTTCTTTGACAACAAAAGTCCAGGTGCTACCTACATATGTCATGTGACTGCCCCATCTTTTATTTCCCTATGTTCTGGGACCATGACTACTGGAATGGTGTATATACTACTGCTGGACTTCACTGTTTATTGTTTGTTGTCTTGATTACTGTCTTACTGTATTTGCATTTAAAGTGAGCCCCTCCATGCTTGCACAGAGCCTCTTCATGTTATCATAGCTAGACTATACTGCAGGCCTCATTAGCTGCATTGTGGGTGACATGCTTGACTTTCACTCTGTATATACCTGAATACCTGTAGGGCCTGAAATTTGTGTGTGGAGCAAGTAAGCATGCCCCCCTCCCCCCATAAAATTTTGTAAATTAGATGTCCTGAGATTGCTTCTGGGGCCATTTTGGGGGCCAAATTGCCACCAGAATTCTGGCCTCTAAACCTAGCCTGAGGCAGCAGTAGTAGAGCCCCAAACCACTGTATATCTAGTGAAATAAGCAACTATGAACTTACAGGCTTTGTAACTAACCCAATGGACACAACTAACCTATTTTTGGGCCCTGCTATGCACCTGTCCACCAGTGGCTATGCTTAACATTTTAATGACCAGGTGGATCTGGATTGTCCTTCTAGATTTAACATTGTCTTACACTAGGGGTGAGGCAACTGCTGGTAAAATGTAACAAGAAGCAACTGTACACATGCATGCATGCATATAGCTATATATCTGCAAAAACAGCCGTGTTGAATAACTCACAGGAGTGCCTCACTAGGAATGCATTCCTAGTGCTTTACACCCCACACTCATACTATAGTTCCTATGACTGATCAAGGGGAGGACACAAAGTAACTAGAGAGCCTGTAGGTCACTTGTTTCACACTACATTCACAGGTATAATAGCTAGCTACACATGCAAGTGTAACCCAAAGACATGCAGCTTGTTTCTTTGCCTTGACTACCTTGCACAATGCACAACTTAAGTCACTCTCCACACTAACTTACTGTTGTTGGTTGTAGCTTGAAGTGGTTCCAAAGCTGCTCTGCACAATTCTGGCATACTATTGTTTGAGGTTGCTCAGCTATATACAGTAACATATAACTAGGTATGGTCATTTACGACAACAGCAGCCATACTAGCATGCTTGTATATACTAAAATAAATTATTAAATTGTCAAAATTGCTAATAGCCCCGAGAGGAAGCTGTCTCACGGATCTGATTACATATTGTGACACATGTTGTGACAAACCATGCAGTGCATGTAAACACATTGCACAGTAATTGCACATATGATGGCAGTGTACCTTACTGTTCTTCAGACATGAGATAGCAATGCTAGCTAGAGTTGGAGAAGGAATGTCGCAGAACATAAACAATAGACAAGACAAGCCGACTCCACAACAGCTGAAATTGTTAATACAATAGGGAATGTAAATAAAAACATTGCACTCATAATTAGACTCTTGAGTACTGTAAACAAGTACAACAATACCTACATTCTACAGGAAGACAATGATCTAGCTAAACACTATTAAAAGTGACCAGCATGCAGGCACGAACTGACAGAAGATTCAGCTCAGCTAGCAGTATGTTGTGAGACTAGATTCAGCTGTATACAAAGTACAACAGAACTCGAGCAATGCAATGCAGTATATTTCAGTGAAAAGTGTAGACATATTGCCGAAAGTTAATCAATACCTCATGTTATAGCCATGCAGGATAATATTTAATGCAGACAAGCACATGTTAATTAGTCTTTAATGTGTGTGTGAACTATACCTATAAAACAAAAAAGCAGCACAATCAATCAATCAATTGCATTTTCAGCCATTTAGACTTGAGTCACAAAATGAAACAACTTTAAGTATAACAAATGGTGCAAGAGTTTGTATTCATGTACATTATGTAAGTTAGCATTTCAACATTCTTAGCTTCACATTCAGTTGTCTTCATCCTCCAGCAGTGGTTCACGACATTGGTTCATGGGTCGGTACGGTGGCCACTGATCTCTTCCAAGGCCTGCACGTTGGTCAGGAATGGGTTCATAGTCTGCTCGATTGACATTCCAAAGCTTTCCAATTCTCTGTTTCTTTTTACCCCACAACTTCTTGAGTTGGTTGTAGCCATGGAAAATGATTATTCCAATGAACTGGCAGAATGTGATGCCAACGGATGTGTACAATGCGGCTGTTTGGTTACCTTTGGTTGATATGACATACCATGTTCCTGCAGCAAGCATTAAAAGATTGAGAATGAAAGAATTTTCCAGGAGAGAAAGATACCACTTACGGTAGTAAGATCCTCCCCAAAACCTTATGTGCTTGCCTGCACCATTCGGGTACACTATCTTGTGGGTGTCATATGGGAGGTGAATCAAGAGGAGAACAGCTACTGTAATCACAGCAAGAAGATTCACACTAGGGTCATTGGTGGAGTTGAGACCAAAGACAAGCAAGAGAACAGCTCGAGCTACAAGCAAGACTCCAACCCAGTAGCGGTGCTCACCTCTGAAGGGGCCAAAGTAGGCATCAAGAAATGGCTTTAACCTCAACGTCCACTTTCTAACCCAGTAGTTACTGATCTTCTGAATGCACTGTTCAAAGAGTAGCAATGCTGTATAAGGTAGCCAGAGGAACAGGAGGACAGCGAGTGCCACCACGAAGAGTGGGATGTGCTTCCCACTGAAGTAGTCAATATTTCCATCAAATGACCACACTGCTACTGTGGAATTATCTGAAACCTCCAAAAAGCTAAATGAAAGAGCAGTAATGACTGTGCGAAGCAGTTTGGTGTATGAAAGGAACATCAAGGTCGCTAGAACAGGGACTGAGTTATTCCCCAAAATCATTGCCACTGATTGAAATTTGTGAGAAAGGTAAATTGTGAGGATAGTAATAGCCCATAGATAAACTGGAAACGCGAACTGCAGCCATGTTTTCCAGTAGCCATCTAGGCCATCAAAGAAGCAGGTTGTGATGCCAAGGTCAAGGTTGAGCCAGGCTATGAAGACTTTTATTGGGTATAATTCTCCTGCTGATTCAGGGGGGAAGAAGACAGCTTGGTTAGCCTGTACAATGTTGGCATAGAAAATGAGCCCGTTTATAGTTCCCTTTGCAACAGTGAGATTCAGAACCTTTACGAAGAAAACCAGTGCAAGACCAGCTAGTGCAAATGGAATAAGGAGTGCAAGGTGGTAGTTGTTGGAACAGTCAAGACACTGAGGGCTTCCTAGGGCAAGACTGAGCCCTGACTGGCAGCCACCACAAAGAGTTCCTGAATGGTTGAAGAAACACTGAGTGTCTGGGTGGTCAAGACTCACATATTTTGTCTTGCAGTAGCCATAGGGACAGTGTTTGCTAATCATCAATCTGGTCCCATTGTCCTCAGATGATACCCACACACTACTTCTCCTGTGTATGATTTGGTCAGTGATGTTACATGTGATATACTTGTCAAGGTTCTGAAGGAAAGAATCACAAACGCACTGCGAGTGTGGAGGGTCTAAGATCATGAAGCCAGGTGGGCAGGGAAGAACAGTGATGTTAATGTAGACTGGAGTGGTCAGAACTTCATAGTTAACAATTCCACCTATAATGTTTTTAAGAACACGAATTGCAGAATTACTTGGATATTTCTGCACTGGAATATCATTGGCAGTGATTGCCATAACTGCCAGTCCAGGTTCAGAGAACAGAGAATACTTCAGTTCTGTGCACTTGTGACTGTTAGTTTGTTGTGAGTGCTGCAGGTCTCCGAGTGTTGCATTACTCGGTGGCAGGATTTGTGCATATACTGAACCAGATACTGTTCCAAGCATGTCCCCAACAACTGTTGCAAAAATAGAGAACTCCTCACCAGGGTAGTATCTGTAATTCAACGCGTTGAAGACAAGTGTACAGTTGGGCTTTCCATTCTCACACAGACATACACGTGTGGGATCTGAGGAAATCACTGAGGTGTCTGATTGCAAGCTGGGCTCAAACTGAAGGTGATCTGAGTTAAGAATCAGAGGATTCAAATACCTACAGTGTGGAGAGCCATCTAAACTACAGCCATTGGCATACACAGATGCTCCATAGATTGTATTTCCTCCTTCCTTAGCAGTGTTGTTGATGAAGTTTATATTGGATTGTGGGAGGGAACAGTTACATTCAGAACACTGGGATGAAGTGTTAATAGCAAGAAACTGAAGAAAACAGGAATGGGTGACATATGGTAGTGGATTGCGAACAAAGATGGCTCCACCCACATTCTTAGCTGTGTTGTTAAGAAAGGTGATATTTGTATTGTTGGATATGTAGACGGCACTTTCTCCATAAAATACCAAGGCACCTCCTTCGTAGGCAGTGTTATCACTGAAGAGTACTGTCCCAGAAAGAGTAAAGTTGCTGTTGTAAGACCAAATGGGTGTACCAATGTTAGCATAAAAGCTACAGTTAGCAAAGATCACATTGTATGAAATATCAATCACCATGATTCCATAGGCTGCATATGGCCTATATATGTCAATGGATGTGGCAGCCTTGTTTTTATTAATAGTACAATCAATAAAGGTCGCATTATGTGAATGGTATAGGTTCACAATACCATGCATGTCATTGTTTCCAGAGAAGTTGCAGTTAATGAAGGTCATGTTGTGTGAATAGTACAGGTACACGATACCCAGAGAATATATAAATTGGTTCTTACTGTTATCTGAGAAGTTACAGCCAATGAAGGTCACATTATGTGAATACTCCAGCAACACAACCATTTGATGGCGAAAAAAGACATTGAGATCCAGCCAGGATTCGAACCTGGGTCCTCTGAATTCCGGTCAGATGCTCTTACCAACTGAGCCACTGGAGCTCTGGCATTGGAGCAGAGGATAGATGGCATTTATCCATAGACACTGTTCGATTCTCAGGCTGGATCTTTAGGCTAACTCTAACTCTGCATGGTTAGTACCGAGGTACTTTTGCTGCCACCAGCGAGCTGGGTAAAAGCAGCAGCCACTTTTGTATGTGCCGTCAGAACCCCCATTTATAGGAGCCGACCGGAACAGAAAAGTTACAGTTGATGAAGGTAACATGTGAAGTGTTTGTTAGTTGCACAACATTAGCCACTCTGTTTCCAGAGAAATCACAGTCAATGAACGTAACATTATGTGAAGTGACCAGGTACACAAATGGGTTAGTACTATGCCAGTAGTTTACAGAATCTGGAAAGTTACAGTCACTGAAGGTCACACTTTGTGAAGTGTCCACAATAATAGAACCATTACTTTTAGAGAAGTTACAGTCCACAAAGGTTAGGTTGGAAACATTAGTAAACCATAAAGCTTCAGATAGTCGAATGACAGTTTCATTCCTTGTGGCATTTCTGGTAATTAAAGACAGGTTGTTGACACCACTGATATTGAGTGGTTGACTCAGGTTGTGAGTTCCAGGTAAGAATTTCACAGTAGTATCAGATACAAAGTATTGAGAAGCGCTCAGAGCGTACTCATCCAGTGTGTGGCAGGGCTCACCAGGACAAGTGGTGTATTCTGTGGGCTTCACATAGAGCACAGTGGTTGCTCCAGCAGGGAAGGGGGCAGGGAACCCCAAGGACAGAAGCAAAAGCAATAGAATGGGGTGGGACATCTTGTGCCACTCAGGCAGTTGTGGTCATACAAGATGTTGAGTCTGAAAGAGATAACAGAATAGTCGCATTATTCAAGCATCACAGCTAGGTATCATGCTGTGAAACATGCTCATTAGCTATAGCAGCGAATATATAGAGAGTTTGAACATTGAACTGGAGCAAAAAGCAATAAGTGAACACTGTGAAGTGCAAAGTTAGGCCATAGGAATTTGGAGAGTCAATATGTCAAGTTAGTTTGGACACATTGCTTGCTACATGTGTTGCAAGAATGGCCAGCACATGGCTAAAGAAGCATTCTGCACTTGAGGAATTTTTCTTAGGCCATACAAAATTGTTAGGCAATGCAGTCACACTAGTGTGGGGCTCGCTCAGGCTCACCCCAATCATAGTCCCATGGCTTTTCAAGGACCGAGGACTCAAGGAAACACAAAAGAGCTAAGTCTGGAATATCATTTGACAAACAGTGAAGCATTCTCAGTCAAGGAGCTAAGCCATCATGAGAATGCCCATAATTGAAACAGAGCATGATTTTATTTATTCCTACTTGCCCACCATAGCTACCATACATACACAGTACAAAACACAGTATAAAACATGCAGATATAATTTCATACACCATACACAACTTTATTAGCTAGTACCGATACACAACAATCCACACAAACTCACTATTGCTTGCTGTGTCTTGAAGTAGATCTAAAGCTGCTTGAGGCTGTTCAGCTATATTACAGTAACTATGATCATATCTAACAGCTGTTTTATACACTTCCAGGTCACCAGCTGTGTTTCACTGTTTGACTCTGTCATTCAACAGTCATGTACCAGGAAACCACAACAGAGAGGAGGAAACCTTCTAAAGTACACCCCTAAAATGATCAGATTACGGATGTTTCTAGGTACATGTATTACCAGGCATTTCATGTACCAGGAAACCACACCACAGAGGAAACCTCTATCACATTCTTGGTTGATCAGGACGTATCACCATGCATATGCGCAAGCAGGGTTCATGTTTGTTCATATAGGTACCTGGTATGTAACTCCAGCAACATTGCATGGTAATATACCATTATACCAATACTGATGCTTAGAAGTCATTACATATTGCAACTGACTATTTCTAGGTACATATTATTACCAGGTACCTATACGTATGTTACTGGACATTTCTAGGTACATAATAGGTATGTTATATGTATATATATATATAAGATAGATAGATAGATAGATAGATAGATAGATAGATAGATAGATAGATAGATAGATAGATGGATAGATATGTCATGGGGACCTTTTTCTACCTAGGTATGCTATGTTGCCAGACATTTCATGACACCATACCTATAATTAAGATTAGACCACTTTGGAGATGTTACAGTCAATGAAGGTAGCATCTTGGGGTGAAGCTGGCTTGATTGGTGGAGACACTACTTATTCGGACACATCTAATCAGTTCTCCATGCAAACAGGGCTACACATGCACATCCATGTACACATTGAAATGCATACAACATGAGACAGACAGTGAACAAGAAAACTGCCTACTGGAATGATTTATGTACATCTTTATGCAGAGTAAAAAGAAGATTATCTGTTGTTCCAAGAGTTTGATGGTGTTTGAATGGAGTCTGTGGCGGAGTTCCTTGGTTCTTCATTCTGCCATGAGTCACTGTTTCTGGGGTTCACCTGCGGACTGAGTGGAGGACTCGAGGAGGCTCTGGTTTGAAAAATCTGGAAGGAGGAAGAGGAAAGAAAGAGAGAAGAGGAGAAAGAGGAAGAGAAAGATGAAGAGCGAACAAGGAAGGAGAGGGAGCAGGAAGAAATACAAGTCAAATACAGTTCTCCAAGGCAAGAGAGTAAAACATTGAATTCGAATACTAGTAAAGCCCTATCATCCTAAATCATTATTTAAATGGGGTCTGTGCTGTGAGTTTCAGCTTCTCTATATACTTGCCATACTCAAGAAATACATCACATTATACCATGTGGATGTCATAAATGTGCATCGTGATGCTAGAATTTCTCATATTGGAAGTATGTAGTAGCTTGAAGGTTTGTGGAGATATAGCAAGTCAATTGCAACCGGTTCTTCTGCAGTGTAAGAGCTCACAACTTCCTTTATCACCCTAGCAACCAGGAAGGAATCCTCAAGGTCAAACAGCAGTGCCCAGCAGTAGGAAGTCAGTAAGAAGCTGTAAAAAAAAGAAGCTGTAGGACTGCACCTCAACAAATACAGCAGCCCTATATTGTTCTCCTGGCCAAGTAGTGTCGTTATAACTACACAAAGAACATCCACCATTTTAAAAAGGCTGAATACTAACTGTTTCCATGCAAAAGCACAGCATTTAGAACTAACAAATCCCTGAGAGGTATTCGCTAATTCCTGGATACAAGAGGATATCAAGAGGCCTTGCCTATAGATGGTTAATTAAGCATCCTACTTCCGGAGGGCAAGAGCGTGATCAAGAGGCAGCTATATAGTGCACCTTTCAGCTTGAGAGAAGCAGCTTCTTTTATCTTTCAACACTACGTAGCGCTTACTAGCCTGTATTTTGTACACAGCTGCACTAAACACAGACCATGTCTCTTGCCCTCCAGAAGTGAAGCCACACCCCATGAAAACCATGTACATGTATATGTTTGTTTTTATACCAATAGCTTGCTTACAATTGGAGATAAACACTGGCAAAAGTTAGCCGCTACGTTCGAAAAGCCAAATCAGCAATTCACTTCTGTTTGTGTGGTAATGAGTGGTTTTTTATCTTCATGGGTGCTTGCATATTTTGTGCGGGTGCCTATTATCTCGATTTTAAGGTATTTGAACATAGCTACACTTTGTGGAGGTAGCGTGTCAACTACGTACAATTGATACTTCTAAGAGCCGACTCACAATTTCCTTGATCACCCCAGGAAGTGAGTCTAAGTCAGTAAGGTGAGAAAAACTGTAAGACTTCACACTCTACACCTAGCTAGAGCTGATAAAGACAGCAGCACCGTAGATAAGGAAATTTTCGCGACAAAAATAATTCACGTGTTGAATGAAAATATTTCGTAGCTCGACGGTTCTGCAATGTGGCACGTATAATTATGTATTTTCATTTATAGTGCACATTTAATTTCGTCGCTCCGGCTCACCGACAAAAATATTTTACTGGCGAAAATTTCCTGATCTTCGGTATATTGTTCTAGTTATACTCACCACAAAAGGAACATCCACCCATGATGTCAGTAAAATGACTGAATACTACTGTTTCCATGCAAAAGCACTCTCACATATTCCAGGAAACTTTTTGTTTTAAGAAGAGTACTTGAAACAAAACTTTAACCAATCTCAAAGCCATCTTTCCAGTAATTAAAATCCTGTTAATGCAGCGTTTTGTAGTTATACACACTAAAACACTTTTGTGCCCTTCAAAAAAAAAAAAAGTTTCTATGGATTTTCCTGACAGTGCTTGAGAGTTAATTAAGGCTGTTGACTACCCTCATAATAAACTTCTTCCCAAGAGTGTATTCCTCCAAGCAGCGCTTTGCTTCTGGTGAGAATTGAGAGCAGGTTTGAAGAAATTCCTTCTCGGTGCAAAGGTCAATAATCAGCTTGACTCTGCCCACTTGTGCTAATTTTTGCTGGTGGTCCAAATTGAGGTAGGTCAGCTTCTGTAATGCAATCAGCACCTGTTGGTACACTGGTGCCCATTCACCATGCCAGCTTGGTTCCCCACGATCAAATGGGTCAGATGGGTTTGGCTGAGGGAGACTACTTTCACATGGCCATCTGGACACTTGACAGGGCTAAACCATACTAGATACTTTTTTCTGAATGGGGTGACAGTTGGCAGCTATTTTGTTATGGAGATGTCAAATAACAAGCATAACAAATGTCGAGAACTTCTGCTAAGGGTGGGACTCATACGTGTTGTGTAGACGCATAAAGTATTCATGCACCCACATAACGCGTATGAGCCCCGCCCTTAGTGGAAGTTCTGCACTGCAGTGCTTGCAATCAACATCCACAATGGAATAATGACTGCCACAATCCTCCAACTGGCATGATAGTCACACTCACATAGCTGATGAATCTGTTGATGTGTGCGTAGTAGCCATAACTGGTCCATGTTCCATTGTGTGTGCCACCATGGAAGGTCTCTATGTGCTTCACTGAGGAGCCACAGGTCTGGGTGGTGTGGGAGGAAGGGGGGGGGGAAGGACAGGAGAGGAGAGAGGAAAGGAGGGTGAAGGGGGAAGGAGGGAGGAAGGTGGAAAGGGTGGGAGGAGAGGGAGAGGGAGAGGGAGAGGGAGAGGGGGGAGGGTGAGGGGGAGGGGGAGGGACCCTACCAGACTAGCTGCAGGCAATTGAGACTGCCTGCACACCACTCACTCTTGACACCCAACGGACCCACGTGTGACCCCTCCCAGACACCTACCTGGTAGAGTTCCATCATCATCTGTGGAGGAATGAGCTGATCTTGCAGTCCAGAGAGAAACAGTGTCGGTGCTTTCACCTTCCGGATCTCATAGTTGCTCTGGAACTGCAGTATACAGGAGGTGGGCTTGAAATAGAGTTTCTCATAGGTCATAAGGGCACATGTACATGTATATACATGTATATTGTACTCATGTGTTGTTAAGTGCGTACTGCGTATAATGTACATGTAAGTGCATATTTGCTTTGCATTCATGTGCGGTGAATGAAATGAAGCACATATCGAATGTACCTTGCTGCTACATGTACAGTAGGTGGATTTCACTGTTAGGTGCTCATTTCTTTCTTGTCTGTGCTTATGTACATGTACATGCTATAACAATACAAGAGTACGGTACCTAATGTCAACGTTTGTCCGTGTACTACAATGACATGTATAATCAATCATTTGCTTCTTCAGTTCGTATAGTACTACACACATTGGTACATCAAATCATTGGTGACACCTTAGTGTGCATAATTATACAGTTTTTGCAATTCTGGCTGTTCTCAGTTAGTGAAAGTGGAAATGAAAGTGTCTGCATATGTATATACATGTAGCCTCGTTCCTAGGCCTCCCCCATTTTTTGTTCTTTGGTTCGCCACTCTTCCACTTCCGTGTATTACAACGTATACTGAACACAAACTAAAGAACAAAAAACAGGGGAGGCTAATATACATGTATATTACCTTGTTTTTGAAGCAGAACAGTGGGAATGTGCTAGCGCCGGGAAACATGAGCTGAGCCATTTTGGGGATGCTGGTGAACGTGTTTTCAATCACTAGCGCCATTACCCTGTGTGTGTGCAGATGAGTGTGTGTGTGTGTGTGTGTGTGTGTGTGTGTGTGTGTGTGTGTGTGTGTGTGTGTGTGTGTGTGTGTGTGTGTGTGTGTGTGTGTGTGTGAGTGTATGTGTGTGTGTGTGTGCATGCGTGCACAGGTATGTATGTGTACATGTGCGTACATGTGTGTGCAGATGAGTGTGTGTGTGTGTGTGTGTGTGTGTGTACATGTGCATGTGTGTATGCACGTCTTTGTGTGATATCCCCATAGCATTCCATGGCGTGCTAAACTGGAATCCATACTTGCTGTACAGGTTTTGTCAAGCCTGACGAAGACCCACATTGGACTTAAACGTTATGAAACCCTCTAGAGTAACCTTTGTACATGGAATACCGTATAGCCGGAAAATTTGACGGGGAATTAAATTTGGCGGTTTGGGTTGCAACAGCCAAATTAAAATCCACCAATATTATTTTCACCCGCAACGTGTAATGACGGGAATGACGTAATGCATGCAGTAGCACTCTTGGCCCCACCCGGCGCCCCTCTACGCGAGTTGTACATATAGCTAGCTCGGCGCTCTTGTAAATCTGCAAACTCATAGCTTAGTTCAAGTACCTCAAGCGAGAAGACGGCAATGCTCCCTGATAAACAAACATACGTGCAATGCTTATGATGATGTAATATGTAATACGCTGCGAGGCACCACCGCCAAATTTAAATTCCGCCAATACTTTTTACGCTCGGTTTGGGGCCAACCGCCAAATTTAAAGACCGCCAATATTTCCGATTATACGATATCATTGCCTGCATTGGATATGCAACTGGACAAAAACGTGTAGGGCAATGGCTGTTCTTACTGATCCATGTGTGAGAGAGAAGCAGTGAGGTGGATTGCAACAGCCCCCCCTAACGATCTTCCAAACACAATGATTTTTCTGTGGTCAATGTCCTGACGCGAGCGGAGGAAGTCTAGCCCAGCTTGTGCATCCAGGTATAGCCCTGTGGAAGGAGAGGGGGGGGAGGGGGAGGGGAAGAGAGGGAGAGGGGAGGGAAGGAGGGAGAGAGGGGGAAGGAAAGAAAGGAGGGAGAGAGAGAGGGGAGGGAAGGAGGGAGAGAGAGAGGGGAGGGAAGGAGGGAGAGAGAGAGGGGAGGGAAGGAGGGAGAGAGGGGAGGGAAGGAGGGAGAGAGAGAGGGGAGGGAAGGAGGGAGAGAGAGAGGGGAGGAAAGGAAAGACGGAGCATGTTAACTGTGCATATCTTCTTGTGTGACAAGAAGGAGATGTTTATCATTAAAAAGGGAGAGAAGGAGGAGAAAAGGTGAGGAGGAATGAGCGAGAAGGGAGAAGTACATGTACGTGTACAGAGAGGAAGGAGGAAGGGAGAGGAAGAGAGAGAGGAAAGGAGGGACCTGCCCATAACATGGGTCAACACATGCCTAGAGGCCACTGCAACCCGCTACCTGAAGAAGTGGTCGGGTCTAGCACGCTCAGCCGATCCCACAAGGCTCTACCTGCCCAAGAAGAATGGAGGCCTAGATCTACCAGCAATCTCACACCTCTATAAGAAGATGCATGTGAGTCATGCCTGCCAGCTCATCACTTCACATGATCCCATCACCCAGCATGTGGCCAAGCTGCAGATTGAGAAGGAGCAGGACCAGCAGAGAGCCAAGTTCAAGCCAATGCTCACAGTACGGGAAGTGATGGTAGCAGACCCTGGTGCCAGCAAGAAGACATTGATGAGGAGAGCCAAAGAGGCAGTGAAGCCAGCAGAGGTTGCAGAACAGCTGGAGCATTCCCGGAGCCTGCCTCGCCAAGGGGAACTGCATCGGCTGATGGAAGGGGATGCTGCCACCCTGTGGTCAGATACAGTGCAAAAGCTACCTCCAGAAGCTCTCAAATTTGCATTGAATGCTGCTCAGGACACTCTGCCACACAATGCGAACCTGGCAATATGGAGGCGAAGTGAGGGTTTATATCTAGTAACTGCAAGTTGTGTGGGGAGAGGCAGACGCTTGTGCACGTCCTCAACCACTGTCAGGTGGCGTTGAATCTTAGGAGGTACAATGCAAGACATGATGCAGTTCTGGAGGTGATAGACCAGTTTGTGAGGGAGAACTGTCCGCCAGGTGTAGAGGCCATCACAGACCTACCAGCTTATGACTACACATTCCCAGCCTGTATCGCCCCAACTGACCTTCGACCTGATGTTGTGCTATGGAGCCCTGCTCAGAAATTTGCTGTTCTCATGGAGCTGACAGTGTGCCACGAAACTAACTTTGAAGATGCACCACAGGCGGAAAGCAAATAAGTACGAGGATCTGGTTGAGACAGGAAGGAGAAATGGCTATGATACAAGCACTGTAACGCTTGAAGTTGGCAGCCGAGGTTTTCTAAACCCGGAGGGCTTCAAGCACCTGTTTTCAAGCCTCGAGAGTTGCAGCAGTAAAAACAGACACCACTTTCTACAAGACGTGAGCAGGAAGGCCATACTCGGGTCACACCGAATTTGGACATTGAGAAACTCTTTAATATAACTTTGTTTACCTTATCCTAATTTCTAAACTGTTCTATCTTTCTATTCTAGCCCTAGAGACAGCCAATTTATTTGTGCCATGCAATAGCTCAGCATGTAGACAATGGCCGTATCTCTAGGCCTCCTTGTATGTACCCTCACATGCAAAAGGAGATGTTTATATATAAAAAGGAAGAGAGAGGAAGGAGGAAGGGAGAGGGAGGAAGGGAGAGAGAAGGAGAAAGGGAAGATACGTGAACATGCACATTGTATGTTAACAAACCACAAGTGTCTTACAAGTACACTTCACAAGCCACTTACCCATCTCACTGGGTGAGCCTTGACTCTTCCCATATCCCCTGTACTCTACAAGCAGCATGTTGAACCCACAGTGCCGATACAGAGCCTGTGCATTATGCAACCGATGTCCAATATTACCAGCATTACCATGAAAATACAATACTGTTGGAGCCCGTCCAATCAGGGATGGAGGCTGCTTGATAAAATAAGCTGTAATTCGACAACCGTCTTTGGTAGTGAGATAGGCGTTTTCATACGGCAGTCCCAGGGAGCTAGGCGTCTGTACAAACACACGTGCACTTTCTGGCTGCTCGGGGTAGTACAGGAGAGAGTCTTGGTAGTGATAGAGTCCTCCGATCATTGTAATTACAAGCAATATCAAGATGATTACGCCTCCGTACATCCAGTATATAAGAATGAGGAACAGAAGGGCGGCACCACATATCCGCCAGAATTTCCACAGCAGGAATGTCAGGAGTCTTCCAAGGGACTCAGCGGAACTGAACCCCATGTGACGATCAGAAGGAAGCAGAGCGGTCGGCATTGTTACGAGGACAGATGGGACAGCCTGCCACCCTCCAAAGAGAAGAGGAGAGCTCTGAAGATGAAAAAAAAAGTGTTGGAATTGGTTTGGGAGATTGTGTGGGAAATAAGGATGAATTCAGCTGGTGCAGTGGTTCACAAAGAATGTCTGGAAAGGATTTAACATCCTCCAAGGTGGAGAGGTTTGGAGATGAGAAGAGTGTTGAGGTCTGGAAGGTTGTTTGAGAGTTGAGGGGGTCTGAAGGCAGTCAGCAGGGGTGGTGTTCACATCAAGGAATGAAGATCTACTCTGACAGCCACTGTAGTGTTGAACAGAGATCACATATGGAACTATCAGTTGGAAATACCGTATTGTCCTGGGCAAGTGACCATCCCTGTGCAAACATAAACCTCCTCCATGCAACTGCCCCCCCCTCAATTGTGGTGCTTGAGCTGCGAGCACCCATGGGCACTTGCCTGGGACAATTCTTACCCAGATATTTTGCTCTTGGGCTACTACTGCTGGCTTATACAGATGAAAAAAAGGCATATTTGCGGCGTGAGATTTGCTGCTATGGGTCCTGTGCTTGATTTCCAGCACTGCCAGCTTAACCAGTCATACCACACATAATCAATCCAAACCTCTTTGATGTTTGTGAAAATAGTTGTACTCTCTAACATGTCTAAAGTTATGAAACTGACTTCCACAAATTCTGCCCCCAATCTTGGGCTCTTAGGCTACTGCTGCTGACTAAAAAGAAAAGCGTATTACTGCTTGAGAAGGCTTAAGACCTGCTCACATGAGGCACTGTGAGGTATTGTATGGCGTTACACTCTAAATAATGCCCACCAACACCAACAACAGTACAGAATCATACATAAAAGATAGCCTTAGGGTACGGCTATGTTGTCTATGGTATAATATATTACAAATACATAACCTCACATCTCTTGATCGCTGTCCTACTACTCAGCAGCGACTACAATGTCTTCATTGGTGCCCCGCCTGCGCCTCGCCTACTTATCTTATTAACCGAATTTGAAATATTTTATTAGACTAGGGGCGTGGCAGTTTCTACTTGCGCAGTACATACAGTAGTGCAGAGCTAAACTGCATATATACAGCAGAGTCTACAAAATGGACGGAGCCTTTCAGGTGCGTACACAATATATCTGTAGCAAGCACGTTAAATTCCGAGATATAATTATCTTTTTTTTGCCGAGTTAGTTTACAAAGGGGGCGGGGCTGAGCACACTCAAAGCTTTGCGCGCCTTGCTAAACTGTAAGCCAAGCCTATGAGCTTTTCGTCGTACAAAATGCAACCATGCAGTCTGACACCAAGCAACTTGGCACTGCCCTGACTCAGATCTGAATTATGAACACACAGCTAATCACAAAATGAATTTCTACACCATATACATATGCAGATCATACCCTTCATTTTTGCAGTGTAACATTTATGTTATGAAACTAGTCTTGACGAATTGGCCTTAGATTTCTATGGTGAATCAACACGTGTGGTTTGACGATTCTATGCTACCAAACCATTTATAAGGCTAAGGCCAGCATGCACCTATTTTTACATGATGCATGACTCTATAACAGCCTTCTAACAGAGAGATGTGCTTCACTTATTGATTGCCTATGCATCACACACACACACATCACATGGTCCAAAGGATGGCCTACTGTTTGCATGCTCACAGCTTTTCTTGCATGAGATACATAGCAGTCCCCATCTCCTATCTCTCGCTCACCCCAGTGCAGGCTGGTATTGGTGGAATCTTTATAACATCTATACCCATCTTCTAATAGAGAGGTGTAGTTCACTCATGCACACACACACACATCCTATAGTCCAAGGTTGGCCTACTGTTTGCACGTCCCACAAAGGACAGCCAGTTGGAGCAAGTACATGTGGAACTACAGGAGAAGACACTGGTAGTGAAGAGGCACGATATGGTCTACGAAGATGTGATGGCTAATTACGTGAGTTTCATAATATGCTACAGTGTATTTAGCTATGAATCTGACCATTTGCTGGGAGAGTCTCATCCCATGCAAGACCCCAACTCTTTCATAAAGAAAAATTATCTGGTGAACCAAGTCGAAATTTCTTGAGCTTGTGCACGCCTTTGTGACAGTGTAACCTAGCAATGTTCAAAACATTTTGCACCAAACTCGCTCAAAAAAGGTATGGATACCCGAGTAGAGATAAACTAGTAATTAACGATCTTGCAATCGCATTGGTCCTTACCACTTTTTGGGAATAAGCCCAAGAAATTTGACTTCATACACCAGACCGTTTTCTAACCGGGAAGGCTAGGCACAAGACTATATTTACACATTTTTTTAAAAGTGAGTATAATAATAGTGCAGGATATTACTGTTCTTTTTAAATGCAGGATATAACGGAGGAGAAAAGAGTTACATTGGAGAGAAGTGAAGAGGGGGGCTTGGGAATTTCCATCCAAGTAAGCATTGATCACATCATAATTAATTCCAATACTATACTTGGTGATAATATACTTGGTGATAATTCTTTGATCCTGCCAGGGTGGTCTGGACTACAAATGTTCTGTCAAGGTTTATAAAGTGATTGAGAACTCTCCTGGTAAGTTTGCTTGAGAAATACATCTACAGTTTTGTTTGAGTCAGCCACAAAAATCTTTATTATGATATACATTTCATTCTTCCCTCCTTCTCTCTATACTTCCTCTCTCTCTCTTCTTCAGCTGGAAGATCTGGTCAAATTAAAGAAGGCTATGTGATACTCAACGTAAGTATTGTTTTTGAAGGTGACCAAGGTGACCAAGTTGGGGGTTTTAGTCAACTTATTATCTTTGCCCCTGCATGCAGGTGAATGACACTACCATGTGGGGAAGAACACATGATGAAGCAGTAAGTACATGCAATGCCCAGCAGAATTTTTCATATATACCTGGCGCTCCCCTACATGAACCATAATACACAGTGCAAGCTTGGCTGTATGTTAGGCCGTCTTAGTACTCTCATTTCATGCATGCTACTACCCACCATATGGATAAGGCCTGGCCGCCACCTGATTGCCTTTCTTGCTTGAGATAGCAGTTCCCATCTGCTGGTCACAGCTGATGAGGCCTGGTATTGGCTGAAATACATCTTGCACCGTGGGTGACTTTGTATAAATTTCTAGGCCTACTTTTTTCTGGAAGATACGGTTGTTCACGTGTACACATGTGCTTATATAGTACCCAACTGTAAATGACAAAAGTATATTGCCAGATGAAGTGTTGCAAACAAATTTTTAGGAACTAAATTATCTCTGGCAATGTTTGTATTTCTGTAGGTGGAGTTACTGAAGAATGCTGGGAAACATGTCACTCTGCACTTAGCTGAGATGAACATGAAAGGCACAGGTCAGTACTTAGCTGGAATGTCATTGAAAGGAAGTCCCCAAGGTTTTTTCACAAAATCAATTCTCACGAGATCAATTGCCACCAGATCAACTCTCATGAGATCGAATTGATCTCGTGACACCGAGTCCCTGGAGGCAGCAATTGATGCTTGGTTATTTAACTATGGAATGAACCTGGTCACTGTAGAAGTGTCATTGTCATCCACCCTGTATCTTTCACTGCTTGTCCTATGCTCTCTGCCACACGGTCCTCTTGCTTAACAAACTCAAACATAGCTAAACTGATTCTCAGACAGAATGTTTGTTTTGCTACTAGGAGAGGAACAAGGAATGGTGGCGTACACAGAAGAGAGGTGGCTTCCCTTGGCAGAGATTCCACTTACAATGGCACTAGTGACACGATTCCAAAAGGGCACAGCCATCCTCAAGTGAGGGCATGAAATGTTATGTTTTGCTCTCATCTCTCTGTTTAGAGTAGCCACTTGGAGAATAACAGCTAGAGCAGTTTGAATTAGATAAAACCTATGACATCTTGGGATTGACATTTATATAGTGGATATTAGAGAGCTGAAAAATAACACATTTCTCTGGTTGAGCATGCATGGGAGAGCTCAGAAGAGTACAGAGGTTTTTGGGCCTGTGAAAATTTGAAAATTGCTAAAGTACACATGCGTGCATGCAGTGTTTTTTTTGCTACATTGCATGTGGATTGAAGTCACACAAGTGTAGCATCTGTGAAGCAAATAGCGAGAAAGATTCAAACTGTTCTTGCACATGTGTCAAGCCAATTTTCATGGACAACAGTGAAAGCTGAGCTGTGAAGAATGTCATGACTGTGTGAATAACTCTGCCATATACGGTCTACAGGCCCAATAGCTTCCAAGTAAGGAGCAGAGATGGAATGTCAAAGGTTAACCTCCACTGTGATGATGACACTCCTGGTCAGCTCCATGATTGGACAACTGCCATCAGTGAACGGATCAGAGAACTCAATCGGAGTGAGGTATGTACCTAGCCTCGTTCCCAGGCCTTCCCACCGTCCAGTTTTTGATCGCTTGCAGTATGCAAAAACTGGACGGAGGGAGAAGGCCTGGGAACGAGGCTAGTATGTACCCTAGTACTGCTGTTTGGAAGTCTGAAGGTTTGAGATAGGTTGCTACTTATTCATTGAGCTCACTACTTGTATACAATGATGTTACAGTTAGTGGACCACCATCATTATGAAAGTGTATGCTCACAAGCTTAAATGATTTGTTGAAGTGTTTCAATTTAAGGTATGTGCAATATACACTGACTGAAGCAAGTGACTGCAATGTTGGTTGTTTTTCTTCAAATGTACAGGTGGTGCAACATAATGCACTCTTAGAAGAGAATGAACAAGTAAGTTGATGGCATTGTACATGTACAACACTCTGTAAAGGCCACACTGGAAATCACTATAAACAGCAGTGCACAATTAGCAGTTAGTGACATTGGCCTACTACATAGTTTTAGAGATGTGTGACTTGAAAGGGCCTTCCCTTATTTCTTGTTCCACTTTCAGGAGGTAGTCCTGATGGGCTGGGTGCATGAACAAATGCCCTCTGCAGCCCACACTAAAGTCTGGCAGCGAAAGGTTCTGGTGCTGAGGAAATTGCAGCTGCAGATCTTCCCTTCTGCACTGGTAACCTTATATATCCTCATTCCCAGGCCCCCACCCAACTTCTGTCTGGAAAAGCTGGGCCTGGGAATGAGACAAGCTAACATTGCCACATTCTATATATAGTCAATAGCATGGAATCAACCAGAATTTCTAGCATACTGTGACATGGAGACAGATGGTGGTGGATGGACAGTGTTCCAGTGCAGATTTCAAGTGCAATTTGGGATTAATAGCACGAGTGAATAGCTATTAATTGCAATACTCTTTGTTGATTAAACAATCATTACATTGAAAACCAAAGGCTCTGTGATTGTCCCAAATATGTAACTGGTCAAAATTTGTATAAATATATAAAAGGCTAAGTTTAGGTTTACAGTAACACTTGAGAGCAGTTGAAAGTGCATCACAAAGTAGTGTTTGGTTTGCATGCTAATACTGTAACATGATGTTGTATATAGTATTACTGTAACTGTTGATACTGTATGCACATTTTAACTACAGGAGACAGTACAGGAGTGGCATAGGCCGGAGAAGAGCTATAAACTGCTTGAAATAACCATCAAGATTCTGAAGGTAGGTGGTTATTTCATCATATAGAGTATGAGCATATACTGTGCAGTAAGTGACCCTGCTAACATCCAGGTCTGAGGGAGATGTGACAAAGTAATTCTCTAACATATAGCAAGGGTTCCTAGCAAAATCAATGTTGACACATAACTGTGGTAGTGTTAAGTATAGTCGTGTGGAGGATTTCTCTACATAACTATTGGTCTAACATGAACGAACAATTAATGCACCATTTCAGTTGATTTTATCGATATGGGAAGACGTCAGGTGGTATGCTTACATTCCTCTTGCTCTGTTCCTTGCAGCCACATGAGCTACCAGAACAGAGAGCAAACTCCATCTTACTCACATCAGGAACCGGAAATAGCCACATCTTCTCCTTTGGTATGTAAGATTGCAACCACCACCTCCTTTAGTAAGATGACACAACTTTGGTAGGATCATAAGGATTGTAACCACCACCTCCTTTAGTAAGATGACACAACTTTGGTAGGGTCATAAGGATTGTAACCACCACCTCCTTTAGTAAGATGACACAACTTTGGTAGGGTCATAAGGATTGTAACCACCACCTCCTTTAGTAAGATGACACAACTTTGGTAGGGTCATAAGGATTGTAACCACCACCTCCTTTAGTAAGATGACACAACTTTGGTAGGGTCATAAGGATTGTAACCACCATGAGCTCCTGAAATGTTTTAGTGCAGATAGAATATTAACTTTGTTCTGAATTGGACTTCAGCAGTTTCTGATCCTTTCGAGTTTCAGGAGATGAAGATTACCAATGAAAGTGTAATTGAAACATTGGATTAAAATCAGAAGATTACCAAGGTGTAGTTGAAACGGTGGATTAAAATTGTGAAAAGTTCGACCAAGCATCGCTGTCTCATTGTATACCACACCAGTACAATGACGTTCTCGAAACATGTTACACATACGTATGCTTGTCGGAGTGTTGACCGTTTGGAAGCTCATAGTGGTAATATATATGGAATTCTACTTTTACTATTCAGAGAACCAAACTAATTTGGATTTGTGGACAAAGACGATGCATAGCACAACTGTTGGAGCAGTGTTACATCTAGAGGTAAGTATAACTTGTACGTGTATACAGTCAGTAGTGTACGTGCATACAGTCAGTAGTGTACGTGTATACAGTCAGTAGTGTATGTGTATACAGTCAGTAGTGTACGTGCATACAGTCAGTAGTGTACGTGTATACAGTCAGTAGTGTACGTGCATACAGTCAGTAGTGTACGTGTATACAGTCAGTAGTGTACGTGCATACAGTCAGTAGTGTACGTGTATACAGTCAGTAGTGTACGTGCATACAGTCAGTAGTGTACGTGCATACAGTCAGTAGTGTACGTGCATACAGTCAGTAGTGTACGTGCATGCAGTCAGTAGTGTATGTGTATGCAGTCAGTAGTGTATGTGTATACAGTCAGTAGTGTACGTGCATACAGTCAGTAGTGTACGTGCATACAGTCAGTAGTGTACGTGCATGCAGTCAGTAGTGTATGTGTATACAGTCAGTAGTGTATGTGTATACAGTCAGTAGTGTATGTGCATGCAGTCAGTAGTGTTCTCACTGTCAGCTTGATCTCTTGTACTGAATTGTCTTATTCGTATACACAATAGAAGCAGCAGTTTCTAGGAAGATGGAGAGAAACGAGTGTCTATTTCTCACTTGATATCAATGATGGGTTTGTCATCTATGATCACTCCAATCAGGTGAGTACACTGTATCGTTATTTTGTTTGTTACACGAACTCACCATTTTAGGATGCTGCATGATACCATGTACATAGCCTTGAACCTGGGCTTTTCAATCTGGATTTTGTCTTGCAGATTTGTAGATTTTTGTCCAAAACTGTGAGACAAAATTTTCATGAGATAATGCCGGCCCCCATCTCTCAGTCATTTCAGCACAGCTCATGTAGTCTGATATTGGTGAAAATGTATTCTGCACAGTGGTAACTCTTGCATTTAGGCCTGCCTTTTAACAAAAATTGACTGTCATACTTTGCATAACATCTAGACCTGTTTTATAAGGGAGATGTGGTTCGTTGATTGTTCATACATACATTATATATACACAGGTACACATTGTCAGTATGATAACATATAACTAGGTGTTTACACAAATGCAGAGATTGAAATACATAGAAAGTGCTGTAATGTGTTCATATGAATGCAGAGATTGAAATACATAGAAAGTGCTGTAATGTGGTATAATTGTTCATATGAATGCAGAGATTGTGGATGAAGCAGTTCTTCTGGCTAAAGAACTCATCTGATGATGGCCACTCTAAACTAAACCTTCAGTTTGGCACTCCAAACTCTCGGGAAATTGAGAAACAGGTGAGCAAAGTCATAAACCAGGTACTTGTAGTATGACAGAGATGAGGTGTGTTTTTGAGTGGATTAGTTGAAGGTCTGACCTATTGTACTTCATATTAGTTGAATGTCTGATACCTACAGGTTTTATACAGAGGATCTGACTTATTAACCTCCTTTTTTACACAACTCTGTGTGTGCAGACAAAATGTGATAGCTTGATATGTTTTTATGAGTTGGGTGATTATAACAAGCCAACACCTTGCTGTTTAAAGCAACTGTAACAGTGCTTATTTGAGGTTGTTTCTCTCAACGTTCACTACAGGAGATTGAATTGGAAGATCTACAGATTGTAGTGTGTGCAATGGAGTGTTTCCTAGCTGCAAAAGTAGCCATACTGGATCCTCACAACTTTTCCCCACAGCAAAGGTTTGAGTAGAGGATATGGCACACAGGTGGAATATGATACTACACACATGAACTTTTAGATACAAACTTTTAACTGGTAGATTGTTACACTGTGTTTCACTGCATATATGACCGCCATGCATGGTACCTCTGTATAGTGGTGTTGAGTCATTTAAGTATACCACTGCTCAACAACATATTTTATGATGCCGAATTGTAATGTATTCTAATGTGCAAGGCTGTTGTCATTAATTTTTACTGTGTTAATATGTTGCAATCTTTATTGGCTGGTTGCTGGAACAATTAAATCTACTATGTTGCACCATTATGGGGCAATTCTTAGCTGGCCCATAGAAGGTGACTCTAAGCTATGCAAGGCATTATGAGCCCTCACAATAGCCAATCATACTAATTTTAACATTACTATGTATTGTAAATTGTAACGAAACTAAGCTAAGGAATTTAAAGCCCTCACAATGACCAATCATATAACAGTAGAGGTGGGCAATACCAGAAAGAGATGATTCGATACGATACTGAGTATTTGCATGGTATATCGATATGATATGATACCAAACGGTACTAGCTCTTCCCTTCCCCTTCCCAAGGAAAATTGAAATCAGTGCACAGTGCCCAAAAATTGATAATACAACAGTTACTCTAGGTTCTTGTTTAAAAAGAGAATCATGTCCACATTCTTGGGTTTCATGTTACTTCTTCTAGCTGCCACAACTTCACCAGCCTTGGAAAACAATGTGTCACATGATCTTAATTAAGTATCGTATCGAACATGCCAGGAACCAAGTATCGATACTATAAGTACCGGTATCGGTATCGGTATCGGTGGTATCGATAATTCTGGTATTGTATCGCTCGTCTCTATATAACAGTAATACATATTGTGGTGGCTCTCAAATGGCCTTTTTTAATAAGTAATTTGGCATAATTATTAGGCTTTACATTCTACGCCTAGTCTATCATACTTTGTTTTGTATATAACTCCATTGTTGCCAAATATGGTAGCAACAGATCATTGTTGCCAAATATGGTAGCAACAGATCATCGTTGTAGTGTGCAGCCAAAATGGCCAATACAGCATGATTGTGCTTGGCCAAGCTGTCTGTATGTGTGGTATACATTAAGTAACTATGGTACATCTACCCTGTGTCTTTGCTCCACCTTCCTCTCTCCAAGAAATTGTGAAAGGTAAATCTAATATTCTATTTTTACAGCTTAAATTCACCATCAAAATATAAATATATAACAACTCAGTAGGTGTAGAATTAAGTATTATCTGTCCTCAACTTGAAGTGGCCCTGAGGACCATGTGGAACTTTTTGTTTAAGTGGAATACTTCAGCTACTTGACCACAAGTACTTCTTCGTATTCAGCAGGCAGCTGTTTATCTATGTAGTGCCAAGGAGTTCAGTATACAAAAAGGTACTCTAAACTATCTGTAGCTAGTGGTGGTGAGTCCATGCTTTTTTCAGGTTAAACAGTATTCACACACATATTCATGCGCATACACATGCATGCACACACACACATGCATACACACACGCACACACATGCATACAACACATGCATGCATACACACACACACACACACATGCATGCATACACACAGACTTGCATGCATACACACACACATACACACACATGCACACAAAGCCAATTGCATGCAATGTATATGACTGTAATGGCCGCTGATCCAACATACTTATAATTCATGATAAAAAAAAAACTTTTTAAAAATGGTCATACATGACTAAAGCTGCTTGACCATAGTTATTAGCTGAAAGTTTCTGCTCTAATACTTGTTCACAGTTTTTTAGCAGCTGCAGCAAATGGCTGGTCCATCATTTCCCTATACCTGCCAACCCAACAAGCGCTAGACAGGTTAGGCACCGACCAGCATCAAAGGGAAAGCAGGATTGAGTGACACAGTTGGTTGCTGCATTTCCTGCCCTGCCAATAAACTGGCTTATACCCTGGAGCAGTTGAAGAAGATTTATGTTGATGTCAGCTGCGTCCTGTCGACGTACACGAACAACCTCTCCTTTGTTTTCAAACTTTGCTGGTGAGGCAGAGGATGATCCCAGCACCACGGCAGCAGTGGCAACAAAGAGCAGCAACACCACTTCAGTACGCATTTTCAGCAGCTCAACTAATACAAGATGTTTGTCTGATTTTCAGCAACTCAGGTATAAGACTTTTGTCAGATTTCTTCTGTCTGTTCGCAGGTAGCAAACGTTTACTGTCTCATACCTCTGGAATTTCTGACTCTGTGCTTATATAGGGAGCCTAAGTTGGGCGTTATCAAGTTGTTCCTTTTCTGGTATGCAAGTCTTGTTTGCAATTTAATGTCTCCGTGTAAATTAGGGAGTGGCTAATTGTCATGTTGGCAAATTAGCTACCATTCTGTTATACAGATACATACTTCAAGTTTAGACTAGTTTTAAACTATTTGGCACAATTTTTAAGTACAATTGCCATCCACCCTAGTCTCAAAAGGTGTAATTATGCCTAACTAGGGCACCAAAAAAAAAGACTCTTTGACACAATTGGTGCAATGGGAGTGGCAAATTGTCGCGCAGACAAGTTGAACTGCTATTCTGACCTATTCACTGTACAGTCAGTTTAGTCTAAACTCTTTCAATTTTAGTGAACTGCTTGGCACAATTTTGACATGTAATTGTCATCCACCTCAATTGTACATTATATACCTAAATAATTACAAGGTGCCAATCCCCCCCACCTATCACTCAAAGCAAGCAACTAATTTGTCGTGCTGGCAAAGTTAACTACTATTTTGATTTGTCACTATGCTAGTTTCTACTGGCTTTGCTGAACTCTTTGGCACTATTTTGACATGCAAGTGACAAACTGTCATCCACCCTAATTCTCAACAAGTGTAATGATGTCTAACTAAGGCACTGAAAAAATCCTATCATTCAAAAGGAGTGGCTAATTGCCACTTTAGCTACTGCTCTGATACAGTCACTTTACAGTCTGGCTGTTTTAATTTCGCTGAACTGCTTGGCACCATTTTGAGTGCAAGTATCATCCACCTTAATTTTCAATATTGTAATAGTGGCACCAAAACAAAAACTCCCTAGACTTAGATGGTGCACAATTTCGAGAATTAATATCAATTCCACTGGCTACACTGTAATGGCTATTTGGTTGCTTGCTGGTACGTGCCAATATGACACATTAACGGCCAATCATTGCCTGAGCTTTGTGTTTAATATCTTTATCAGGGTCTTAGCAACAGCTCGAGGAATTTTAACTTGTGTCTCATTGTTAGAGCATGCATCATTGTTCACAACCAGTTTTGATCCATACTGTTGTGATGGTTCAACTAAAAAACGTACCTAGCTTTAAAATAACCTCTAGAGCCTTTCTCTGTTCTTTCTTTCGCTGTGTAGCGCTTCGTTTGGCTTTCCTGACGCTTTAGTCCTTGGCTTTAAATAATTGCCATTACGCGAAGTTAATTTATTTGCATTCCATTCAATTTCGCATACATTGGGTTAAGCCAGTCAGTTATGCATAGTCTTCAACCCAGAACCCTCTTTCCCCTTTGGAGGGGGAACTGGGTTCAAGACTAGTTGTGTGCTAGTCGAAAAGTCAACTGACAAGGTTTCTTATACTCATAAGCGCACCATATAAACATAATGCTTGTCACACCCTCAATTGGAGCCAACATTCCAATTAACACATCTGAATGTATAGTAAGTGGCTACCACATGAAACAACATGCCAAAATATTTTTACTGCTTGGCAGAGTGTAGGTATTGGTTGGTGAGGTACATAGCCTCATCCAAGTCTTCCCTGCCCAGCATTTGTTGCTTGCAACACCTTACGGTCACTGTACAAGCAGTTAAAATCTGGGCTGGGGCTATAATATTTTTATTGCCTCGTTTCTAAGCCAGGGACGCTAAGTGGGGGCCTGGGAATGCAACTTCTGACATAGTTGTGGTTGGCATGGGCACCTAAATTTGGATGATGACATAGAAAACTTGATGTTGATGTGCAGTGACATAGTGAAGTTGACATCAGGTTGTCCCCGTGTACCAAAGGCAATGAAATAATGCAACATTACAATTCAGCGCAGTACAGTTTATTATACATTTTCACTTCACTAATTATGTCACACTGCAGCATGCATGCATCTCAGAACAGCCAATGAGTATAGGCTACAATTGAGCATTCATTTACTAGATAAACCACAGTAGACAGGGATTTATGGTCCATAAACCACCTGAGCCCCTGTTTATCTGTTGTATTCTCCACTCTGATTGGTCCTTGTTGTTACTAGTAAATACACATGGTAGTAAATATAGGAAACATCATTTTACAACTTCCTGTGGAACAGAATCTACAGAATCTACAACTTCCTGTCAGTATATGGAAATTAATACCCATGCAGCTGTTACCACAGAAACAAGGGTGAAGTGAAGAATATAGTGTACCTTATACAATGCTCAACAATATTAAGAATCACCATAATTATCCTTGGACTGATCGACAAGTGCTCCAACCGGATGTAATTGATAGTTGAATGTTAAAGCCCTTGTTTTCTGTGCCTTAGTTGGGCATAATTATACTTGCTGATAACTAACTACACTAGCTTTGCCAAGCAGTTAATAATGAAATATTGAGACAATAACTACCTGGACTATGTGAAATCTAACTTTAAAGAACTCACATGTGCCAATGTGAAATTTAATTTGCCACTCCCTAGCTTGCCATGCAGGCGTGAAGTTGCTAACAAAAATACACACACCAGGAAAGGAACTAGCTACAACAAACACCTGGCATAGATTACAGGTGGCTATAAAAGAAAAGAGCCAGTGCACATGCTCGACTTTCATGTGACAGTAGTTGTCAACAGACGAACAAGACATTTGATTCAGAGTGAAACAATGCGTTTTGAAGCAGTGTTGTTGCTCTTTTTTGCCACTGCTGTGGTGCTGGAATGCTGCTGTGCCTCACCAGCTGCCTTTGGCAACACTGAAAGACAAACAGAGGTTGATCGTGTGCGTCGTACTCATACTAGGACTGGTACCCAAGAAGAAGAGGAGGAAGAAGAAGTCACTACAGTTGCACCAACTACAGCAGCAATCAACATAAATCTTCTTCAACTGCTCCAGGGTATAAGCGACTTTCTTAACAGGGCAGGAAATGCAGCAACCAACTGTGTCACTCAATCCTGCTTTCCCTTTGATGCTGGTCGGTGCCTAACCTGTCTAGCACTTGTTGGGCTGGCAGGTGTGGGGAAGTGATACCTCCAACTGCTGAAGAACTGTGTAAACTGCTAACATTCATAGATGTAGCTAGCTAATAGCTTGTATATCTTTTAGTTGATACTTGAACTTTAATGCAAAACATTTTGTTTTCATGTACAATTATATACAGCAGTTTACAGAATCTTTGCATCGCGCAAAAGCGTCGAGCATCAAGCGTTGCGATGACAATCTTGAGTGGCTTCAAAGCAGTGCAGTAACACCATCTTGCATATTAACAATACATAGACCAATACACAGTGATATTGACAAATCTTTAAGTAGTAAAACTAAACATGGTACCATGCATACACCAAGATATTTCCATACTTCCCTCAACATTAATAACACATTTAACACTGCTTTGGGTGATTTATCTCAGCCACACACTCAACAGCCCCCCATATTAGGGAGATGCTGGGTGTCAGGGTCAGGCTGGCAGGCATGCCACATGTGGTCATATCCCTGCCCCTTATATTTCCCTCTGGGCAGCATGAAGCTTAAAGGTAGGGGGTAGGGTAGGTGTTTGGGTACCCTTGGGATGGCCATGGCCATGCCAAGCTGCCCATTGCCAGCCTGATCCTTTGACGGAGAGGTGAAGATGGAATGCTTATAGAGCAGACCTGTATCACTCGTAGTGTCTTTATTGTTGTTGTTTACTTTGTGCATATATAGATGCAGGACTCCCTGGCAGATCAGCCCCGGGTTGAAGGGACTACCTGCTAAAAATTAAATTCTACTACTACTACTACTACTACTACTACTACTCAATGCCGGCTTACAAGTTGGCTGGAGCCCTTAGCCTGAGCATAGAAAGTGCTTACGTTAAGGTTGGGAGGGAGGGTTCAAGAAGAGCGGTGACTGGGTGTCTGATACAGCTGTCTGTAGGCACCAACAGTGGGTAGCTGCACATGCGTAATAACAGGTAATCAGAGGGGCTTCCCGACCATCCTATATTTATCACATGTTAACTCTGTTTAACTAGCATTATACTGAAAATGAAACCATTGTGCATGAGTATCTACTAAATACCGGTACTACATTAATCTGCAATTTCTTGCAAAAACAAACAAACAAACAAACAGACAAAAAATCTAATACCGAACTGGTACTTTTCATATCAGCTGTGGTGATGCAAAGTGACAAGTCATGCCTATGAACTGTGCACATCAAATGGTTTACAACTTATTGTGGTTAAATGTTTGTTTTACACTGTGAAAAATCAAAGAAATACATTATGAAAGTACTTCTTCTATCTTTATGAAATTATGTGTGTAATGCATTTATTCTAGCAACCTGACTTGTCATATATAGGGAGTGACCTTAGTGAAACGTTGACTATGGGTTCAGGTCAAAATTGTTGCTTTCTTGCATTCCAAGTCATCAAATGTACAATTCCCGATATACTACTGGTGTGAGTGTACAAATTTGTATTCCCCCCCCCCCCCCCCATCGTCAAGGTTACACAAATGTGTACTCCCCCCCCCCATGATCAAGGTTGTACAAATTTGTACTCCCCCCATGGTCAAGGTTGTACAAATTTGTACGCTTGGGGTTGGGTGTACAAAAGTGTACATTCTTGGCTGGGAGAGAAGTGTGCACCCAATGTCACCCATGCTGCTAGTTTTCAGTCAGATAACTATGACAACCTGTGTATGATACTATACCCAAATGTAAATATAATTATACTAAATTCCAACATGATTTCGGTGAAGGTTTGCAAGCTCTTATAATCATAGAAGGGAACTTTTTCAGATCATAACATGTAAGACTAGGAGGGTGTTATTATCCAAGCATCTCATCATATATAACGACGCATCCTGAAGAATAAAGCCAGGCACTTAAATTTTGCATAAACTCTTCATAACATCTGGGCCTGTCTTTTTACAGTGAAAAGTAGTCCGGTTTGAAATGTGGGTTTTTTAAACTTGCTATATAGCACCAAAGATTTCAGAAAGCTGGCAGCAGCTATAGCTACTAACAGTAGCTGAACTCCCATGTGCCAGCACAATTAGCCACTCCCTAGTTTACCCTGAATATACGTACATGCACCCATGCCATATTTGCAGTGGTGTTTTTGTCACGATAAATGAAGCAACATCTTCACAATGCCAGCATGTTCTTTTCATGTATTCCAAAAAAGAACATGTTTGCAATGTGAAGCATGGGTATGGTTATAATATAGCTAATGCCAGTAAACAAGCTTGTTATGAGGCAGTAAACAAGCCAAAACCAAGTGCTAGCTTGACATTACATTCAAAAAGTCTGTTGTAGTTGCTGACAATGTGCACTAAGGTGGTGTTGATGCTCCTTGTGGTGCTGGTATGTTGTTGTGCCTCACCAGCAAGTTTTGAAAGCAAAGAAGATGTTGTTCGTGTACGTCGACAGCGCACCCAGCCCCAAAACAATGAGGAAGAGACACAAGATGAAGCTGTTGCTGTTGTCTCACGCCAAGCTCAACCTGGAACGAGCCTTCTTCTCCAGATCCTCACTGGAATAAGCAACATCCTTCAAAATGTAGGATTAGCAGGAACTAACTGTGTCCCACTAGATTGCATAGGTAATGCAACTGCTCCGGTTGATGCTGGTCGGTGCTTGACCTGTCTAGCACTTGTTGCTGTAGCAGGAATAGGGAAGTGATGGAGCCTGCTGCAAGCATGCTCTCCATGCTGGATGAAGTACATTTAGTATAATAGCGTAGTATTAATGTGTACATGTAACTAGTTAGAATGTCAGTTTCATTCCTGTTTTGCAGTTTTTTTCTCTACTTTCATGCTTCAAAAATGGGCAGTGGTTGAACCATCAGCATTACTTTAATACGTATATCCACTGACATTTTATTGCTTGTACGATGTGTACCGTAATGCTATTACGTTTTGCGTGTGAGAATTAAACCCTAGCGATTTTGCCACTTTTAGGCTAATTTAAGTAATTTGCGATCTTATCTTCGCGAACGAGCAGTACCTATCTTAACCCCTCCTCAATAATTACAAGCATGCGCAATAATTGGGGCGAGCCTGAGCGAGCCCCACATAGACGGTACAGCTGGGAGATTTCATATATGTATTATTATTATCATTATCGTACGACCGTCACCCGCGCGCCGTGCTTGGTCGCACGAAGTATGTAGGGGTTCGCATTCGCGTACATGGCTTCCGTGACCGCAAGAGAATCACCCGCGCGCCGCGCTTGGTCGCATGAAGTATGTAGGGCTTCCAATACTAATAGCGCATTAGCGTACATGGCTTCCGTGACCGCAAGAGAAGAAGCCGACGTCAAGGAAAAGGACACCATCCGTCAGGTGATCTTTAACAACAAAGAATTCAAGCAATAGCTGTGTGATTTCAGTGAACTGTACCCAGGTGTAGCCTCGTTCCCAGGCTCTCCCCACTAAGAGGGGGGAGGGCCCTTCTTAGCGGGGAGAGCCTGGGAACGAGGCTACCCAGGTAAGCAAGAATGGGAAGCATTTGCCACAATTGTCTCCACTACACAATCTGCCAGAGACAATGATGATGCAAATATAGACTTTTCTAGCCAGCATGACGTTCAGCAACCTGGAGTAGAAACTCTCAGAGAAAATGTCATAGAAAAAATGGAAAACTTTTGTGGCTACCAACAATGGTGTTGAGATAGCAATGACACAGCCCTAATGGAAAAACTGAACCAAACAACATCCACTAACTCACTGGCAATGTGTAAAAAACTACCATTTGAAGCTCATTTGGTCGATAGAAACTCCAATGTAAGCTCTCATGCAAACAGGAAATATTATGTCATCACTTTTATATCGTAATGTCATGTTGTTTACAACAGAAATTGATACACCATAACGGTGATTGTGTACACAAAAAATTGCATGTTAGCCTCTTCCAAACCAATTCATTGTTTCTCACCCCTAAGCAGAAAACTAGATGTGGGTTGGCCAAGAATTGAAGATTTTCAATTACGAGGTCATTCCTGTGTGAATAATGTACAACGCTGCCTTTGTCATTTCTACACTTGGATGAGGCACAGTAAGCAAACAGCAACTTTACTTCTTACTAAACGCTACGACAACTTCGACACCTCGACAAGTGCGAAGGGGTACGCGCGCGTGTGTACGAACTGCGCATGCGCAATTGTAGTCCTTGGCATACTGCTTGCTCAGGCTCGCCCCACAATGCCCTGCATTCATCTAGTAGTAATGAATATCAATATACAATTGTGGCTGGTAGTCGGATTGAATAACCGGTAGTCGGACTGAATAACCGGTACTCATCTTGAAAAAAGAAAACCAAAAAAAAAAAAAAAACCCAGCTACTGAAGAACAATGGAACTTATTCTGCCACCATCACTGTTGTTATACTATACACAAGGCCGGAAACATCCGTTACCGCTGCTTCTCCCGGAACAGCCAGCTAGCGTTCATTGGCAAAGCGTCCGTTAACCACACCTACCAAGAGCCACCCCCACAAGTTTAATTATTGCGATCTCGATGCCATGCATCAGCACTCGCAAAATTCGCAAAAGTAAAGTTCACGCAAAACATTATAGCATTACGGTATTTTAGACAGTGTGATGGTAAAGCTGGTTTTGCTACCAAAAATCTCGATATCACTCGGTGAATGTGGAAAACACTTCACACCTTACGTATATGTACCCACATCCTTTTGTTACCATGGCTGACCGAGTGCTCTAAATATAAGATATAGTAGCCAAAGATATTGATCCAGATGTTGTCAAGTTGATCACACAACACACAGCTGCTGAATGTGACATTGGAACTCGGTGTTTGTTGATTGCATTGTCATTAGCCCTGTGAGCTGTAAATCAGTGCACGGTTAGTGGCTTTGCACTGGACTTTACCATATGCAAAAATTCGGTCTGCTATGTGCCCAATACCAGTTACAATCATTTCTGAATGGTCATGTGGCAGTCAGTAGAGTGCATGTGATTGTAACTTGCTAGTTTGGGACTCACTAGCCAGTAGGCCTTACTCCATATCTCTTTTATCCCTGGCCTATAGCTGCCTAATTTATGTGTGATTGATTCACACTGTCAGAGTAATGTAGACAGGCTGCCAAGCTTTGCAAGATGTTCATCCACGCCCAACAGATATGCACAGCAGATATACGGGTGTTGCTAACATACTCAGTTAGTGAGCAGCTATGGCCTTAACATCAAGTGTTAGCAGCTCTCGTTGCTAGGACGATTAACACGCAAACCTTTGTAGTCTCATAGCCAGAATTGAGGTGTACTTCTACTTCCTGCATGCTTGCCAATGAAGTCCGATGAAAACAAGCCAGACAGACTAACATATAGTAGCATCTTAATGCAATTATGCACTTGGCTTGCATAAGTTCATGCAACATACTACGAAACTCTCTTAGCTATCATTTTACTGAACGTACCAACATAACACTGCACAATCATGACTAAATAACATACCAATCAAACTAGCTTGTAGTAATGTACAGACAGCAACAAAGGATTCATCAGGCAACAGCACAGCAATACCAGTTCAGATAAGGTCACTACAAAACATGTTACAGCCTCTATAGTTCTAAAATCATCTAGTCTAGTATTATAATGTTATAGCAGCCGACTCAAACTTCTTAGACATGCTGCAGTTTCTCGTATCTTCCCACCGGCCTCACACAGGCAAACACTATCAGTAGAACAACTCGTATACACGCCAGTAAGATCACAACGCTGAGCAAGGCAAGTGAAAAAATCTGGTTTTGAGGGTTCTCATACTTGTTCCACTGCCCTTGAACTGTGACTGTAGGATAGACGACAAGCACAAAGCGAGTGAATCGATCCAAAACAGTGTTCTCGAGGACGAAATACAGCAGTACAATGAAAGCAAGTAATGCCAAAGTGACAGTTACAGAATTTACATCAAGAGGAGTGTTCAGGCCTCCACCTGATCCATTCCCAGATTCTGCGGCACTTCCTGATCCCTCAATTCCCAAGCCAGCACCTGTCGGCGTGTAGTACTGAATGACGATTCCTACGTTGAGGCAGGTGGCGACTGAGACCCAAGATGCATACAAGCTAAGTCCATTGAGGACAATGATGCGAGTCATCCACAAGTCACACTTCTGACCCTCTTCCTCCAAATCCTTTGTCTTTCGGTATAGGTGGTATGAAAGCATGCCAATTGCTACATAAAGTGAAATGGCCATCAGCAGTATAAATGCAAGTGCCCCCTGTGGGTACTCGTTGCCCCAGGAGTAAAACCATCCTATGATAGCGCCGCACACGAGCAAAAACATAGGATAAACCCCCCAGAAAATCGTTTGCCGAGGCTGGCAAACAAAGGACCACCCATATAGCAACCACAACACTTGCCAGGCGTAAATCACCCCCCATATTGAGATTATGTCCAGCTGGAACTCCATGCAACTACCCGGCTACAGTACGAGTCCCGCCTTTTCTTTACACTGTAAAAACATTTGGGTTACTTCAACCATATTATGGTCATCTCAGTTGCATGCCTGTTGTGTACGTGACACTTTACAAACTTCAAGGGACGCTTCCAATTTGATTGAAAGCTTAAGTGTAGTTGAGACGCTTCTCCTTTTTGTTAACTTAGGATCTTCTTGCAGAAAGCCTAGCTAATTGGCTACATTCCTGGATAACCATGCAACCAAGGAACTCCTCCAGGGGCGGATGTGTAGGATCTAAGAAACACCAAACCTTACCAGAAATGCTGATTTATAGGCTATCTGCAAGATGATCCTAATCTAACAAAAGGGAGAAGCTTCTCAACTACACTTTGATTCAAATTGTAAGCATCCCTTGATGACGTTCATAGCTAATGTTTCACTTACACAAAAGGCATGCAACTGAGATGACCAAAATATGGTTGAAGTAACCCAAATGTTTTTACAGTGTACTGTATAGAGGGAGAGATAGCTGTGATCCCAAAGTTGTACAATTTGGCTATTACAGCGGATTGCAGAAGCCTTGCAACAAGCACAACCACAATTACCAAGAGGGAAGGTCTACGAGATAGGAAAGATAATCACATTCATATGTGGTAAATCAATTGTGGTTTCCACTGTTCAGGTAGCTTCTTGTAAGTATAACCTGTTACCTAGGCAACATATAAGAATGTTGCTCATATCTCTCTTCTACAGAGATGTTGCCTAGGTAACAGGATATAACTATTACGTATATGCTTACATATTTCATGTAGTGTATTTACACAAGCTAAACTCTGTTCCACATATTACATCATACAATCACATACCAATCAAATTAGCTAGTACAGTGATAGCAATAAAGGAATTAATCAAGTAACAGCATGGCAATCAGTTCAGATAAGATAAACAGGGGGTGACTACACAACATGTTACAGCTTCTATAGTTCTAAAACCATCTAGTCTAGTATTATAATGTTATAGCAGCCGACTCAAACTTCTTAGACATGCTGCAATTTCTCGTATCTTCCCACCGGCCTCACACAGGCAAACACTATGAGTAGAACAACTCGTATACACGCCAGTAAGATCACAACACCGAGCAAGGTAAGTGAAAAAATCTGGTTTCGAGGGTTCTCATACTTGTTCCACTGCCCTTGAACTGCACCTGAAAGTGCCCAGATGACTGTAGGATAGACAACAAGCACAAAGCGAGTGAATCGATCCAAAACAGTGTTCTCGAGGACGAAATACAGCAGTACAATGAAAGCAAGTAATGCCAAAGTGACCGTTCCAGAATTTACATCAAGGGGAGTATTTAAGCCTCCACCCGATCCATTCCCAGATCCCGCGGCACTTCCTGATCCCTCAGTCAGTCCAAAGCCAGCACCTTGTGGAGTGTAGTACTGAATGACGATTCCTACGTTGAGGCAGGTGGCGACTGAGACCCAAGATGCATACAAGCCAAGTCCATTGAGGACAATGATGCGAGTCATCCACAGGTCACACTTCTGACCCTCTTCCTCCAAATCCTTTGTCTTTCGGTATAGGTGGTATGAAAGCATGCCAATTGTCCCATAAAGCGAAACAACTATCAGCACTAAAAATGCAAGTGCCACTTGTGCATAGTCGTTACCCCAGGTGTAAAGCCAGGCTACGTTAATGCCGCACACGAGCACAAACATAGGATAAACCCCCCAGAAAATCGTTCGCTGCGCGTGAGGGCGGCAAACAAATGACCAGCCATACAGCAACCATAACACTTGCCACGCGTAAATCAGCCCCCATATCGCGAAAGTCCAGCCGGCAGGGGTAACTTGAGAAGGGTAAACCTCTCCTGTTTCGTTCCTGAAGCCGAATCTTGTGACAGCGCCGACACGCCCCGTGGCAAATATGTTGATGACAATATCCACTGCGAACGCCACGGAGGCCAGTGCGAGGAGCACAATCTCGCACACCACCTTGGCACAGGAGTGAGAATCACGGGGCTCCGATGGGTTTCCCATTGTGGCTGCCTTTCTATACACGGTTCACACACAGAAGCTTTTCTTCGCTCTTGATAATTATCCCCTTACGTAAATAGTGCATAATCACCACGTGGTCGAGTGCACTTGCTACGTTACTATAGGCTCAACTCGAGCAAGCCACGCCCACACAATTAATTAGTGGGATCCAGCTGCGTTACTGTAGCCATAGATTATAGACCTACTATTATCTATTCTGTAGCCAACAATCATAATAATTAACGGCATGCCCCATGCTCACTACATGAAACTATAGCGGGGTCTTGTGAGAGTCGTTTCCAGACAAGTGAAGATTGGAATTGTGTGTGCTTATTGTGTACTCGGCTTTGCTATTAGCTAACTAGGTATGTAAATATGAAGGTGTGATGAGTAAAAGCTAAGTGGTCCATGTAAAGAAGCCCAGTGTGTGTGTGAGAAAATTGTCTAATGAACCAATCATGCTTGCTCATAGTGTGGGCGTGTCTACCCAGCATGTCTAGGTAACCACATCCCCCTTTACCCAGGCACCTAGCTGGATCCAGCCTCATAGCTAATGTTTTGGAAAACTTCTTTTTTTTTTAAACAGCCTTTGACTGAGGCTAGCCCTGATGTTATGCAAAGTCACCCACTGTGAGGGGATGCATTTCAGCCTTGTCAGCTCCGGCCATTGTGATACTGTGGATGCAAAGATTGTTCTGTAAAAACTGTGATTGAGCTGAGAGTAGCTTCTGCCCTAGCTGCATGTCGCTAGCTACTATATCACACTACTGGTCTTATACTTCATTCACTCTCAGTACCACACAACAGCCTGCATGGCTATCCCATGTATCATGTTGATCTACAAGTGAAAATTTAAATGAGTTGTAAGCTTGTCTGTGAGACATTTTTGAAGGTTTGCCTGAATATACCATGCGCGTGTAGTGCTGAGTGCATATTCATTAGTGCATGCCAATGTCCACTTACCATAATTATATATAAATGTTGTATACAAGTTCTAACCATGAATAGCTAGCCATTGATATGCAGACATTTCCAAGGAAATAGCTTTGCAAATAAGAAAAACTATATCAGTCCATCTAAAACTCAGTATCCAAGAAACCAATGAGGACAGTTTTGTGGACCTGGTACTGTGTAGTATTTACACAACACTAATTTACTACTTACTCCCTCAGGTTTAATTGCTAGCCTCCAATCTCCTCTATACCATTTAGCATAACAAATACAGAACACATTGAATTCACAAGATATACATCACACACCTGAATTAGAAGTGGTTGCGACATGTACATACATACATACATACAGACACCAAAAAAAAAGTGTTCCATGCATGCTATGACTGTATAACTATTGGTAGAGCCAATAGCACACAAAAGCCAGTACTAAGACTAGCAAACCAATAAGTCCTGGTACAGTCCTGCAACAAAGACAAAGGAATCAGTTTATGAGAGAATGAGTGCATAAAGTTATTAGCCTTGCCCAATATTCCCGTGCAGGGAGATCCTCGGAACAAGGCTACATATACTGCCAGGCAAGACAAATTATACTTCATCACTAGCCTCACTCCCAGGCCGCAAAACTCATTTTGTGCACATGCTCTTCATCTTGAACAAGGAGTGATACGTTTTTCACTTTGCGAATGTTGAAACCTCCAGCGCTTGGGACAGTAACTACAAGAAAAGGTCTCAAGCTTGTTCTTTCAATCAGGCACCCCTCCCCCCCTCTGTCTACCTAGGTAGACACTAACATTTGATAAAATGGACCAGGCCTTCCTAAGCAAGGTGATCAAAAACTGGAGGGTGGGAAGGTCTGGGAACGAGGCTACTTCATCATAGAAAGTGAACAAAGCTCCATTCTTGGTGATATACTCCACAGTAGAATGGGGCTTCAAACTTGCAAGTGAGTCATAGGTTTGTCTGTACCATTTTAGACACTGCTACACAGTGGAACCCCTCTATAACGAACACCACTGGGAACCAACATTTTGTCACTTAGGCCACTCCAAATGAGACTATAGTTTCCTGTCCTCCGCCCGCCCCCTCCGGAGTCTACCGCGCTAGTTGACCATTATGGCCATTATTATTCTAAATATTTACATAGACTATATAGCATTAAGGTGGCACGGTACCCTGTATTTTCAAGGTCAACAAACCTGGAATCCAAGCGCATAGAACTCTTTGTCTTGGTAAAAGTTTAGCGCACAGTCCGTTTTAGGAGTCTCAAACCGTTCACGGTCCGTAAAATTGGGGATTTTCCCCATTTCCTGTCGGCATTGCCATCCAATAATCAGTTTATAATTAAGTTAGTTAAGATGTGGCCTGGCGGCACCCTTCATGTGGTGCTCGGAACTTTGAAGATAAGCTTAGATCGACTTAAAAAAAAAAAAAAAAAAAAAGAGAAGGAGTTTAGTAGAGTGCTGTAGTGTCAGTAGCTGTGAGTAGTGCGTGATGCCTGCTTGTGAAAGCAAGCTTGTGTCTAGAAGCAGCAGAAAGGCCACAGTGGCCAAGACTGTATTTGTTGAGTAGGCCCAGGTCTCGCGGCCGTATGCCTAGTCTAGTTGGTGACCGTGGCCAGGTGCTTCGAGTGCTGGGCTGGGCTTTAACTAGAATACGCAATTTATCGTTTGTGCTACAGTCTGACAGACAAGGGAGCTGAACGGTGGCTGTGTGTGGAACAGAGCCGTGAGTTGTTTAGCGACATAAGGGGGAGAGGTGGGGCTAGTAATGCTTGCTTCCACTCGTGAATGAGCCCCTCCCGTAGACAAGCTGTGAATTTTTCGAAATGTGCATTCATTTTGGTGCAGTCAAAGTTGTCCATTCCAAGAGTAGTGACAAACATGAGTCTAGCCTGACTTTGAGAGTAGCTTTGAACAAAAGCTGGCATAGATTGATTTGAGATACATTGGTGGTTGGGACGCTACCTACAGTGAGCATGTAGATGCGTCCAACGAGTGGCAATTTTGGGTTCATGAATATATTAATGAGCTACTAAAACCCTTTTTAAAATTAGGCAAAGCAAGATTGCCCTAAACCAAACCCTAACCCTGAAACTAGGAGTAACCCTGGTCCTGACTGTAACCCAAGTTTATGTTTTCGTTAACCTCCGCCGAGGGACGACCGTGCCACCTTAACATACTATAGACTCGTGTAAAAGCAGACAGTGCCAACGTCGCCCGATTCAGTGGAAGACTAACAGTGTGAATGTGTTTGACAGCTCCAGGATGCGCCCCCGGACATTCCAGCGCAGTTAATGGACATTGTTTTGTTTTCTGCACGAATTCATTGCGCTTATAATGAGTAATGGTTAATGGTAATAGACCGCCCGCCCGCACGTAAAATAACAGAAGTCAGGATGGGAAACTATAGTTTCGTTTGGAGTGGCCTAATAGCAAGGTGTCCCTAACTCAGAGGCTTCTGGTATATTTCCGGTAGGTGTGGTATGCATAATCGCACTGTTGACCACAATGTGGCTGCGTTTTCAGAGCTTTCCTTTGCTGTACGCTGGCAGGGAAGGCTAAGCAGAGGCTAGTACTACCAGTAACAACACTAATCTAATGTCAAGTTGTTAACTACAGCAGCGATGGTGGACAATCTTGGTGAAAAGTTTGATGAGTGTCCGATAAATCAGGGTCGTTGAGTATTGTTTGTGTACATGTATTCTAGACAACCTTTTACTAGGCTTTGCTAATTCTTTCTTCATTGCCCATGGGTGTATTTCAGGACATTATCACAGTTAAAGATACTTTAAGGTGTTAACCACTGGTAACTATTACTTTAAGGTGTTAACCACTGGTAACTTTAAGGTGTTAACTACTAGATTAACAACACTTCAAAATGGGAGCATTGGTACAAGTAACTCTTACTTTAAGATGCTTGCCACCTTGAATATAAAGGCAGCAATGACGAGTGCAAAGGACAGTGCTCCTGCAAGTGGCCCTCTGACTACACTATCAGTCGGCCTCTCCTTGTCTAGTAGCTGCTGATTGACAAATTCATTTAGTCTATCAACCTGTGTGTGTATGTGTGTGTGTGTGCATGTGTGTGTGTGTGCAAGGAGCATGAGTACGCATGAACATCAGATTCTCTCTTGCTCTCCCCTCACACTATCTCTACCCTTGCACCCTCCTCTCCCACTACTACTAAGATGATATCATTATCGTGGGGCGAGCCTGAGCGAACAATACATTGCTGATTTCATGGCACACAAACCATGCATAACAGCAGGGTTTGTCATGTCTGCTGTTCCATGAGCGCACATGGTAAGCAAAACTTCATGTAGCCAAGCACTTAGTTGTCACCAGATATAGATGATCATACATGTTGACAAATTGCAGTCATTTCTCCAGTCAAGGAAGCTACTACGGCTACACACAAACTTGGACTAAACTTCACACTGAAGTCATGAACTGAATCTCTGGAGCTTAATTATGAGTTTTGATTATGCATGGCCCTTCCTCAAGCGACCTAAACTCTACTGGGCGTAATTTGTACCGTCTGTGAGTAGCCCGCCCTTGTCTGTCACGGTCCGCAGTTGCCATGTGTGCGTTAACTTGAGTTGTCTTCACTCCGAGTTTCTTTCACGTCGACGCTGCGTTCTGGCGGTAGTCCTTCACCGAGTATCCGACGTTCATTCAGTCTTCGTGAAATATTTAAATGCGCTCATTTAAAATTTACGGTATATGGCCGCAAGCAAGCACGTATACACACACACTTCCGCAATGCAGTCACGCTAGTGTGGGGCTCGCTCAGGCTCGCCCCCAATCATTCTCACTCCTTCCTTTCCCTTCCCCCTCCTCTCACTCCTTCCTTTCCCTTCCCCCTCCTCTCCCCTCGCACCCTCACTCCCTCCTCTCCCTTCTCCCTCCTCTCCCCTTACACCCTCATTCCCTTCCCTCCTTCCCTCCTTCCCCTCCTTCCCCCATTCTCTCCCCCTCCACCTTAGATTGGCACTCCTCCACAGCGTCCTCAAGGTCCTGGCTCTTTCCTATTGTTAGAGTCTCCATCTGGGCCAGCTGGGTGCGCAGCTCTCCTACCTACAGGACAAGATTAATATTGGGACAATATAATATTTAATTCAACTATGAAATGTTCATGCTTGCGTGCACACACGCACACACACACACACACACACACACACACACACACACACACACACACACACACACACACACACACACACACACACACACACACACACACACACACACACAGTCCCGGAAAAAAAATCGAATATTATATTATTCTGTTGCATGTTTCGAGTACATCACTGAGTTCGACATGCTGTAGTGCTGAACTTCCACTACACTGCTCATACACACTACACAAATACATGGATATCTATGAAGTCCATATAAGCCCCACCCTTAGCAGAAGCTCAGTGTTATAGTGCGTCAAACTCAGTGATGCGTTAAAAATACACAATGGAATAATATTCGATTCCTATTCAGGACTGCTGCATAATAGGCCTAGACGTATGTACACATAGATTAATAAACTCTTGTGACAATGTGTCTATACCACCATCACACCACGACCCTCCCATACCTCGTGTTGATGTAGCTCGGTGACATCGTTGACTTGTCCCTCCAACCGCTCTGCTCTCTCCTTCTCCTGTTCAAGTTTCTCAAACAGCATGCCTGTGTGTGCATGAACCAATAGTTTCCCAGTAATGTTACGTAGTTATCACCAGGTTTACTTTGCATATATACCTCCCAAATGCCCCCACATGCACACATGCACGCTACATGCACGCTATGTGCACGCTACGTGCACACACACACACACGCACATGCACACACACACACACACACACACACACACACACACACACACACACACACACACACACACACACACACACACACACACACACACACACACACACACACACACACACACACACACACACACACACACACACACACACACACACACACACACACACACACACACACCCTCTGGTCCACAATTTCCTGTTTGAACTTTTCATGATCCACTATATTGTCATCTGAAGATTCTTGTTGCTCTTTCAGACTTGTAAGGCTCCTAGAGGAAGAGAAAGTGTGTGTGTGTGTGTGTGTGTGTGTGTGTGTGTGTGTGTGTGTGTGTGTGTGTGTGTGTGTGTGTGTGTGTGTGTGTGAGGGATGCATAAACGCATGATGTAAGATTTACTGCAGATTAGAAAATTTGCATCAAATTTTCATGCCAAAAACATTTCGTCGCTTCACTGTTCTGTAATGTAAGTTGGTATACTTAGCTAAGTTTCAAGTGTTTAATTTTTGCCACTGTAAGAGCAGATGAAGACTGGAGATACTTGGTATAACTGACACTGAGCTATGAGCTTACAGTTCAGGGTCATTGGTGATAATCTGTGATCCTTCCCCACATAGAACTTCATCTGACCCTTGAACCCTGGAGATGGATGTGATAAGAACAAGGTTCATTTTGTATCGGCTAGAGTAATTGGGTTAGCATGCATAAAACCAGGCAAACTAGATTTATTGCAGCTTACTTACTCGATTTGCGTTCCTGCGGGTGTTCACTAGTGGTCATTATTCATTATTCATTATTCGTTACTAGCAAACGCTATTTAAGCTTGGAAAATCTACAGTGCTGCGGCCATTAAAAGTGGGCGTGTCATTGTTTGGAAGGCGATAATGACATTGGTGTGGCAGGTCTCAAGTGAAGTGAAACAATGAATCTAGTTTGCCTGGCCTAACACTAAGTAAACAATAGATCATAGACTATTACGGTAGTTAGCAATTTGTGACGTTCAATCACACTCTGGTTGCCTGAGAAAGTATCTAGTGCTCACATGACATCCTCTTCAATAGAGTCATCATCATCCTCATCCATGACTGTGTGAGGAGTGAGGGGTGTGTGTGTGTGTGTGTGTGTTATGTGTGTGTGTGTGTGTGTGTGTTATGTGTGTGTGTGTGTGTGTGTGTTATGTGTGTGTGTGTGTGTGTGTGTGTGTGTGTGTGTGTGTGTGTGTGTGTGTGTGTGTGTGTGTGTGTGTGTGTGTGTGTGTGTGTGTGTGTGTGTGTGTGTGTGTGTGTGTGTGTGTGTGTGTGTATGTGTGTGTGTGTGTGAGGGGATGAAGGATGTGTAAGGTGGGGGTCATTCCATAAAGTGATAGATAACAAGTTGTAAACTTATGTAGCTGATGTGTGCGTGTTTGAGGGATAAGAGAAATAAAAATGCAAAATATAAATTAAGGGTCCGGTAGGGTACTTGTCCGTCCTCCCACAGGTGTGTCAGACCTAAAATATTCATTTTTACTTGATAGCATCTGAATGTTCCCCTCACATTGGCATATGATCCATTCTCCACATGTGCATTGCTATACAATAGTGAGACTATATGTAGTCTAATTATAATATTTTCCTCTGATAGTATATTTATCTACACGCAGTACTAGTTGTTAGTTTGCTTGAATTGCTGGTCATCAGGGGAGTTCCCTTTCCGATCCTCGTAAGACCACGGGTTTCGGTCCCTTTAAACTCCCGACCCGTAGCCCACTACAGAAAGGGCGGGACCACTCCCCGCCTAAAGCTTTCTTAGAGGAGCCCAGCACTTGGTTACATTTAGAATATCCTGGTTTGTTGCATGAAGCCCTACCAGATCAAAGGCTCAGAATGCCAATATATGATATATTGAACTGTGGCTACTACACACTGTACAAGTGGACATTGGTACATCTCCAATCGTACAGCCAGCGCCAGCAATTGAGGAGAACGAAGACTGTTTGAGGTTAGCAGGGGCAGCTCCAGCGCGAGCCTGGCACCTACAGTAGAGAGCGGCTAGCTTTCTTCCAAGGTACAAGGGCGGCGAAGCTCAGTCTGCTAGCTACATGATTCAAGTGTACAAGCTGAACAGCTACATATTTAGCATGCATGGCGACTTACTTTTGCTTTCTCTACACTGCCTCAGGTAAGGACTCGGGATGTCACGATCGGTGCATCATCAATTTTGAACTTTGCAGCCCTTTCCTTGACTCTCTTCATGACCCTAGGTACTATACACTGCCTTCACAGCCTCTAAAAACGCTTCTAACTCTACAACATGAAACACGCAAGCCAACAACACGCGAGCCAAACGTCCCGACCAACTGCATTTGACGTCACTGTTACCATAGGTTGCTATGGGTTGCTATGGGTTGCTATGGCTTTTCATGCAACAAATTAGTTATTACACGGCGGCGTGCGCCATATACCAGATATTGGCACTGTATGACGTAAGAGCTCTCAGGCCTAACGGCCCTCGAGCTCTGACGTCATACAGTGCCAATATCTGGTATATGGCGCTTGCCGCCGTGTAATAACTAATACATCTTTAGCTATATTAATTTTAGTGTACCTGATGTTGACCATGATGACACGCAACTTTATTCCTTTTTCTTTCTCTGGTTCCATTGAGCTAACTTTGACTAGTTTAGCCTGTGGCAGTTTGGCAGGTTCGGTTCAAACAGCAATTATAGTTTACTGATCCATATACAGAGGTTTACTGTCTTTTGGTTACATCACTTCCTCAGTTTGTTGTTAGTAAACAAGTGGGTTGTTGTTTACTGTGATAAGTGTCTAGACTTACTACACTACCAACTACAACAAAATTACACCCACAACAGCTACAGGCTTCAGTCAGCTGCGTTTTAACTTACCTTTGTACAATAGCAAGTGTGTGTGTGTGTGTGTGTGTGTGTGTGTGCATGTGTGTGTGTGTATGTGCGTGTGTGTGTGTGTGTGTACCTTCCTCGACATCATGTGGTGCTGAATTGATAGTGAAACGTTTTCTCCTAAGCCTGCTGCCAGCATTGCTCCTACATATGGACAGTGGATGGAAGGAGGGGCAGCCGTAAGTATCAGTTCAATGTACAAAGTATCATTATAGGGACTTACAGTTTTCCTTTCAGTCCACTGTAAATGAACGAGGTGAGTGGGTGTGTGCAACAGCGAGAGAGGAGAGATGAAATCACTAGTACAAAAACAGTTTCTAGAAGCTGTAAAACATCAACTCCACTTTCCCTCCTTCCTTCACCCTCTATTTACTTCCCTCTCCCATCCCACTTCCTTCTTCTCCCTTTGTAGTCCTCCACTCATCCCCACTTCCTCCCTCTCCCCTATCACTCCGCCTCTCTTCTCCTCTTTTCCCACCTCCCATGACCTCACTCCCCTTCTCCTATTCCCTTTCATACACTTTCTACCGTTCCCCCTCCCTCCCCCCTCCCATCCCTCCCTCCTATCTCCCCTCCCATCCCTCCTCCCATCCCCTCCTCCCATCCCCCCTCCCATCCCCCCTCCCATCCCCTCCTCCCATCCCCCCTCCCATCCCCTCCTCCCATCCCCCCTCCCATACCTGAGTGACATTACTCTAAGTCCCTTCCCATGTGGTTCAACCCCCTCGCGAAGGTCTCTCAGCTGGCTCTCAAGCTTTTCAATCTTCTTTCTCTGCTGCTCAACACTGGCCTTAGACTTCAGATGGTTACGATGGAAGCGAGACTTCAACCTGTGTGTGTGTGTGGGGGGGGGGGGGGAGTGTGTGTGTGAATGTGTGTACGTACATGTGTGTCTTGTCATTAGAATTAGGTAAACAATTTGTGTGCCTTTAACAAAGATTTCCTGATCTTTGGTACAGAATTTTTGCAGATAACTAGTTTTAGAAAACAGAAAAAGGATAGGCAGATTGATAGATACATAGATAAGTCTATAGATAAAACCAAACAGACCAACACATGGGCAGAGCCAGATAGACTGACCTCTGTTGGGCCTTGTCATTCATGGTACTTTCCAGACCCTGAAGGTACTCATTCTGACTATCCTGATACGCTTCAGCCTCCTCATGAAGTAGTCTCCTTGCCTTCTCAATCTTACGCTCAAGATCACGAATCTGTTGCATCTTGCGGACCTATACATGGTTGGGGGAGTGGAGGGAGAGTGGAGGGGAATGTGGAGGGGGAGGTGGAGGGGGGAGGTGAAAGGATATTGCTTCACAATCTATAATACAAGAGTCAAGTCTAAGGGGGGGTGGAGGGGGGAGGTTGAGAGGGGAAGATTCAAGTCTAAGACAAAAAAGGAAAAATCTCTCAAGTTAACAACATAAAACAGCAATAACGACAAAAGAACAACAAAAACAACAGCCAAACACACATTTGGTCCACAAGTATAATATTTTGTCAGAAGGGGACGGTGGTGTTTGTTGTCATGTGCTTGGTCACAAATTGCCAATTGTGTGCGGAGAGAACAGCATGCACTCCATACTGCTCTGTGTCAATTGTGTGCGGAGAGAACAGCATGCACTCCATACTGCTCTGTCCCTGTGGGTCATCTAGCCTTGTTTCCAGGCTCCTCCTCCATTGCATGACAGTTGGAGAGGAGCCTGGAGATGAGACTTCTGGGTCTGGTGGGCATATGATGGTTGGGATGGACAACAAACGATTAACTTTGCTTACAGAGTATGAATCTGAGTTGTGTACCTGTTCAACAGGTAAACATGGCCATCAGGCTTAATTATACCAAAAGAACAAACTCTGAACTTTCATTTCATCACTCAGCTTTTCTTCTTAAACGTCAAATTTAGCAACCACCTAGCTTTTTATTTGTAATGGCAATGATTACATTTTAGATGTCATTATTACACCACTGGTCCATCAGATCAAGCCACCCAGCTTACTGAGTATGAATTTGACAGGTAAACAGACTTAACAACAAAATAACAACTCTGAACTTTCATTTCATCACTCACTTAATGGTCACATTTAGCAATCAATTACAATTAGCAATTGATAATGATTACATTTTAGATGTCATCATTATACCACAGGTCCATCAGATTCAGCCATAATATTACATGTAAGTGCATTGGTAGCATATAAGCTGTTGTTGTGTAAGCCACGCAATTGTGTATGAAAGCAGTAAATCATGAATATTAAAAATACCAACACATTGTTGGGATGGTCAACAAGTACTTGGAGAGTATGAATTTGAGGTAAAACATGGCCACCAGATTTAATAAACAAAACAACAACTATAAACTTTCATTTCATCACTCAGTTCTTAGGTCAAAATTTATAAGTGATGAATTTGCCAGACAGTTCATAGGAACACACAAGGTTGGTGTAAACAGAACTTCTCTGGCTATAAAAGGAGAAACAGACTTAACAGCTGCCGAAAAGTGAACACACTAATAGTGGCCTGTGAGTACCAGGACAGAACAAGAATGACAGCTCTCAAGATCTTCATTGTTGTGGCTGCTCTACTCTTCTGTCCCTCACTTGGAGCTGGATACAACTGTACCCAAAAATATCAAAAGTTGCTGAGAGAAGCTGCAGTGGTCAAGGCTCAGTGCCCAAATGCTGCCTTTCATGACTGCTGCCAGGTAGGTGGGTATTTGCATTAATGTGCATCGTGTATTTTGTGAGGAGATAAATCTTAAAAGTTTTGTAAGTATAGCTATGGTGTATAAACCTATTTCTTTGATTCATGCAGATACAAAACATTTCACTTGTTCCAACAAGTTCCGGGCAATATGAGATCAGTGATGTCTGCAGTACTGTCAGCTCCTTTGGAAACCCTGGTAAAGTTAAGGCCCGATGTGACATGGAGACGGACGAGGGAGGGTGGATCGTGATCCAGCGTCGAGTCCCTAATGGAACAGTTAACTTCACTCGAGGATGGAAAGATTACGAAGAAGGATTTGGTGACCTTGATTCCGAATTCTGGTATGGTCTGCAGAACATACACTGCCTGACAACCCGAGAGAGTGTGGAACTGCGAATAGACTTGCAAGATGAGCAGGGGAACAAAGTCACGTGGGTGTACCAGCAGTTTAGTGTGGATGGGGCTGACCAGAAGTACCGTCTGCACATTGGACAGGGAACTGGGACACCACCAGGAATACGTGATGGCATGGCTCACCATAATAACATGTACTTTAGCACTTTAGATCGTGATAGTGACCGAAGTGGTAGTAGGAACTGTGCAGTCAATTACATGGGAGGATGGTGGTACAACAACTGCATCAGTTCTAATCTGAATGGGGCACATACTGCATCCATTACACCCGGGCGTGTTTCATGGTACAATGGCAGTCAGTGGATCTACTACCCCAGTGTGGAGATGAAAGTTCGTCCCAAAACCTGCCAACACTCACAGCAGTGCAGCCAGTAATGGGTGTCTTGTGAACATGACTGTGTAGTGTGTATTAGTAGTTGCATATTTAAAGAAAGAGTGAACTGTAAGTTTTCTGCATTTAAGCAGCATTTGATTTTTAGAAAATAAAATGGCTGATTCCGTGAGCTCTGGAAAATGAATGGGTGAGGCATCATTTGACAGAGTAATATACCTAGGCTATTCATACTTTTAGGCAGTTCATGCACAAGTGTTGCAGTGCTTCAGTATACACATTCTGAAACTCCAGTGTCCACTTCTACCCATGTGATTGCAGTCTCTTGTCAATTTCAAATTGACAGATTTACAATGAGGAGCATGACCAAGATGACATTATTACACCACTGGTCCATCAGATCAAGCCACCCAGCTTACTGAGTATGAGTTTGACAGGTAAACAACAACAAAATAACAACTCTGAACTTTCATTTCATCACTCACTTAATGGTCACATTTAGCAATCAATTACAATTAGCAATTGATAATGATTACATTTTAGATGTCATCATTATACCACAGGTCCATCAGATTCAGCCATAACATTACAAGTAAGTGCATTGGTAGCATATAAGCTGTTGTTGTGTAAGCCACACAATTGTGTATGAAAGCAGTAAATCATGAATATTATTAAAAATACCAACACATTGTTGGGATGGTCAACAAGTACTTGGAGAGTATGAATTTGAGGTAAAACATGGCCACCAGATTTAACAGACAAAATAACAACTATAAACTTTCATTTCATCACTCAGTTCTTAGGTCAAAATTTATAAGTGATGAATTTGCCAGACAGTTCATAGGAACACACAAGGTTGGTGTAAACAGAACTTCTCTGGCTATAAAAGGAGAAACAGACTTAACAGCTGCCGAAAAGTGAACACGGCCTGTGAGTACCAGGACAGAACAAGAATGACAGCTCTCAAGATCTTCCTTGTAGCAACTACTCTTCTCCTCTGCTCCTCACTTGGGGCTGGATACAACTGTACCAGAAGGTACCAGAGGTTGGTGAGAGAAGTGGCAGTTGTCAAGGCTCAGTGCCCAAATGCTGCCTTTCGTGACTGCTGCCAGGTAGGTGGGTGTTTGTAAGGAGTAAGGAGTATGTCACTTAGAAGTTGTTTTAAGGTGACTTCTGTGTTACTCTAAAATTCTGAAAGTAAAATAGATGAATAGCTTTTAATCTTTTAATTCTATACCTGTCTCTTTGATTCATGCAGATACAAAACATTTCACTTGTTCCAACAAGTTCTGGGCAATATGAAATCACAGATATTTGTGATATCAACTCCTTTGGGAACCCTGGTAAAACAAAGGTCCGATGTGACATGGAGACAGACGAGGGAGGGTGGATAGTGATCCAGCGTCGAGTCCCTAATGGGACAGTAAACTTCTACCGAGGATGGAAAGATTACGAAAAAGGATTTGGTGACCTTAACTCTGAATTCTGGTATGGTCTGAGGAACATACACTGCCTGACAACTCGAGAGAGTGTGGAGCTGCGAATAGACTTGCAAGATGAGCAGGGGAACAAAGTCACGTGGGTGTACCAGCAGTTTAGTGTGGATGGACCTGACCAGAAGTACCGTCTCCACATCGGACAGGGAACAGGGACACCAGGGTCAAATGATGCCTTGGCTGGGTCTTACTCATTAAATAACATGTACTTTACTACCTTTGATCGTGATAATGACATATGGGGTTCAAACTGTGCAGTGACATACAAGGGAGGATGGTGGCACAGGGAATGCTTTGGGGCTAATTTGAATGGTCCACACACCCCCATCACACCCCCACCTCCAACTCCAACTGCAAACCGTATTGTATGGCACAATGGCAGTAAGTGGGTCTACTACCCCAGTGTGGAGATGAAAGTTCGTCCCAAAACCTGCCAACATCCACAGCAGTGCACCCAGTAACTGCCAACAAGCCTGAACAAGGACTACTACGCATATTGTTATGTACTAAGACTGCGTTTAGTAAACACAACTTAAGAGCACACACACACATATGTACATCTAAACCATGTACACCTTTTACTTAATATGTACGTACTTCCTCTGAACATTAATATTTCATTTCAATCAACCAACTATTGAAAATTGACACCACACAAGTCTATCAAGCTCTCTGCATGCAGTTTGAAGTTGAAAAATCGAATGAGGTAGACAAGGTTGAGGTAGACAAGATTGATGGTGTAATCAACAGTTTTACCCAGGGCACTACTGTGGATATCTACCTACAATCCATAGATCTGAGTACCAATAAATCAAATACCTAATAAGGAAATGGTACAGAGTACAGTAGATTGTTGTGTAGGTACAAGCATGATATCTGCACCATTAGTGGCTGAAATATCACAACATTGCTACCTACTCATCACTCAGCTCTTCTTCAGTAAAAGTATCGGGGAAATGTGCAATGGCAATGTCGTGATCTTGTTTTTTCAGTTATTTCGCCTCATCACATCTAAAACTTCTGTACTGTCACGATTGCTTAAAGTTTCTCTTATGGAAGCATTGCATGTTGCCATGAAATATTGAATGAATACCTATCTAGACATTACACCCCAAGATGCAACTTAAAGGACCTATGTAATATAATTCACAGGCCAGAGGAAGCCAACACTAACACCAACAACTCTCCCTTCACCAGCTACACCACACTGTCACCCCTCACAGCAACTCCTGAAGCGTTTTTTCCACTTACGTGACGTCACACGTTCAATATACCTACGTATAAAATCATTGCTACGTGTATTGAGCGCGCTACCGTGCTTTGGGCTAATATTTCGCACATAATGCGCTAGTATAGGTGAAGGCATGCCTTGCTATTCACGATTGATAAACTGATGTCTGGCTCCTCCCTTGATGGTAAAGCTTTTTTAAGAAGCCACAAAACTCTGAACTCTAAAGCCTTCTACTTCAGGTCTTGTAGCTAAGTAGAAGTGAACTTTGCTTTCCTAAAGCCTACTAACAAACATTTTACCTACGTACAGCACTGAACTCTAAAGTGTTTGAGCCAAGGTAAACCTGCAGCACTAACCTCTTATGAACATCTTGGGGTGCGGTCACTTTGAATGCAATTCACATACAACAATGTAAAGCTTTTGTTATGTATAACCATTCCCAAGACTTGTTCTTACATAAGAGTTGAGTGATTATGTTCAAGGTTATGTACATGATAGTATCTTGGTAAGAATGCGTGTAGTGCACATGTACATAATTACGTTGTGATATTTGTATGTACACAATATGTAGAACGGAATCATAATCCTAATGTGTAGTGGGATATGTGGCAAGTTATAGGGAGGTGACTCTATTTAACACTTGTGAATAATGGAAGTTATGAATGAAGCATACATATGCATAAAACACCTTCTCTACCAATGAGTGGAAGATGGGCCACTTTGTGGCTCTTGATGTGCACCTTCATGTTCCCAATCTCATAGATCTGATGTGATGTGCAGACCTCAATCGTCTCCATCTTCATTGACACACAATGTGTAAAATGACCATCCCCCCAGTGAGGGATGTAACTATTACTAGGATATTGCTAATGTTAGAGAAGTGGCCAAACTTGGTTATACACTGGGAAACTTAATAATTTTGTGATCTGGCTGGGTATATTTGTTAAATGTATGATGTAATGCATAGAACATAGGTAGCTTATGTGCAGAGACTGTATTGGGTTTTGTTGGTGTCAGGCAACACCCGACACCAATGTGTAAACGACCACCCAAGCCTCGTTCCTAGGCTCTCCCTGCTAAGGAGGGGGAGAGCCTGGTACATTTTATCACGTGCGTGATGTCAAGGGTAGACACGACTTAATTATGTGGGGGTGGACTAAGCTGGGCGCCCACGCACGTTCACGCACAAGCGTTTTCAAGACTGCTACAGTCTTTATTTCAGATGAATATGGCTTTAGTGTGTTACCTTCATCGTTGCAGTCAGCAATATATAGTTGCCCACGTAGAACTAGTCCATTTCTTGAGTCAGTGGAGACAACTCGAACAACAATGACGCTAGCTTATAACACACAACAAATCAAGAAATTTCATTCAGCCCGTCACAGGTGCCGTGTCTGACACTCCGAGAATCTACTACACCGGTCTACTTTGCGATTTACGGCTGCTGTAGCCAGCAGTTTTTGTGCCATCGTAGCTACGCGTGTACTTGCTGCGATCACGGAGCTCCGAATGACGTGGGCGGGATTCCATGCATGCCCATGCGCAATTAAGCCGTGTTTACCTTACGTCTACCCTTGACATCACGCACATGGTAAAATGTACCAGGCTCTCCCCCTCCTTAGCGGGGAGAGCCTGGGAACGAGGCTATGACCACCCTACAGTGATGTTACCTAGGCAATATCACTTTAGAAGAGAGCTACGTATGAGAAACTTTCTCATGTGGTGCCTAGGTAACAAGTAAATATATCTAAATGTTACAAATGTGTATCTCATCATTTACAATAACCCAGATAACCTATGATTGTGTGTGTAACCTTTCACGTCATCACTCAGCACTTCTCCAGACGAGGTGTTGGGAAAGTTTAAAGGTAAAACAAATAGTTCACAATGTCATTGTATGTCGCTGTAATGACTGGCAGTTGGTTGAATAGTACCATCACAGAGAGGCAAATCCTTTCTATTGTACCAGCAAAACTTCTTGTTATATCTCGCAGAGAATTATTCACCCTCTTGGTGGTGTAGTCTTATTTTAAAATTCCGACTACCGTCCCTACTGTGGATAGTAATATAGGATGAGAAACTACTAATTAAGGTCGCTTGCCCTACTACAGAGTCTGCAAACAAGCTACCTGTGTACTATGGATGTTCTAAGCATTTAGAATGAATCACTGCATGGATTCTCTCTAGATCTCCTAATGGAGAGAATGTTCCAGACAACTCCAATTGAGTGGCTGCCAGGTGTGCAACTAAAGTATTCAGTAGTCTCGTTCCCAGGCCTCCCCCGTTTTCATTCTTCGGTTTGCATTCAGTATAATAGGAAGAGCGGTTTTTTGCGCTCTTCCGCTTCCGTGTATTATACTGAATGCAAACCGAAGAACGAAAACGGGGGAGGCCTGGGAACGAGGCTAAGTATTCAGTACCACCTGTACAGTATATACAGAAGATTCTGAGGGCTGGTGGTTGTCTGGTTGTCATAGCTCAGTGGTGGAGCACTGGTGGCCAAGCCAGGTGTCCTGGGTTAGACTCCTGGTGACTGCTGGCTTTTCACTTTCCTCTATTCTAGCCATACAACCTCTAAAATGCCTTTTATCCTACTACATGCTACAAATACGCAATTGGTGTACTATTGTGTCTCCCATTGTCACTTATGACACGGAGCTCTGAATGACGTGGCTTTTCGTTCTTCGGTTTGCATTCAATATAATACATGGAAGCGGAAGAGCGCGAAAAACCGCTCTTCCGCTTCCGTGTATTATACTGAACAAGTGTAACCTTTCACGTCATCACTCAGCTCTTCTGCACAAGAGGTGATGGGAAAGGTTAAAGGCAAAACAAATAGTTTATAATGTCATTGTATCTGACTGGCATTTAGTTGAATAGTATCACAACATGACAACGTCACCTACAATACTGTGTTACATCATCACTCATGAGATGACATCTGGCGTGAGAAAACATCTCTGGCTATATAAAAGGAGAGATCAGACTTAAGAGTTGCCATTAGGACCATCAGCTGAAGTTGCAAGAGCTTCTTAGCCCGTAGTGTCCACCGTACCATGGCAGTTTTCAAGATCTTCATTGTTGTGGCTGCTCTACTCTTCTGTCCCTCACTTGGGGCTGGAAACAACTGTACCCAAAAATACCAAAAGTTGCTGAAAGAAGCTTCAGCTGTCAGGGCTCAGTGTCCCAACGCTGCCTTTCATGACTGCTGCCAGGTGGGTGTGTTCGTAAGGAGATGACTTCTGTGTTACTCTAAAATTCTTAAAGTAAAAAGATGAATAGCTTATAATCTTAACCTGTCTCTTTGATTCATGCAGATACAGAATATTTCACTTGTTCCAACAAGTTCTGGGCAATATGAAATCACAGATATTTGTGATATCAACTCCTTTGGGAACCCTGGTAAAACGAAAGTCTGGTGTGATATGGAAACAGACGAGGGAGGGTGGATAGTGATCCAGCGCCGAGTCCCTAATGGGACAGTTAACTTCTACCGAGGATGGAAAGATTACGAAAAAGGATTTGGTGACCTTGCCTCTGAATTTTGGTATGGTCTGCGAAACATACACTGCCTGACAACTCGAGAGAGTGTGGAACTGCGAATAGACTTGCAAGATGAGCAGGGGAACAAAGTCACGTGGGTGTACCAGCAGTTTAGTGTGGATGGGCCTGACCAGAAGTAACGTCTGCACATTGGACAGGGAACAGGGACACCAGGGTCAAATGACGCCATGGCTGGGTCTTATTCATTGAATAACATGTATTTTACTACCTTTGATTGTGATAATGACGTGACTGGTGGGGAAAACTGTGCAGTGAGTTACAAGGGAGGATGGTGGTTCAGGGGCTGTTTTGCTGCTCATCTGAATGGTCCACACACACCCATCACACCCCCACCAGGAGATCCAACTGCAACACGTCTCATGTGGAACAATGGCACTCGTTTTATCTACTACCCCAGTGTGGAGATGAAAGTGCGTCCCAAAACCTGTGAACACCCACAGCCACAGCAGTGCACTAACTAACTGGTGTCTTGTTAAAATGACTGACAGTGTTGCATTAATAATCATATCATGCATTGCTGCCTTCCTAGATGATTGAACTAATTTTATTGCATTTGATTGTACCATTTATTGTCTTGTGTGATGAATGAAACATCGTTATATTTTGATACGGTTTTATTAAATTGATTGACTAATTTAACAAAGTTAAATTGATAGACCACTTTATTTTTTACAAAGTTTTACTGTCAACTTAACAGCCACAGCAGTGCAACCAGTAACTGCTGGCCATTGTGTGTGTATGACTATCATATGTATGAACAATGTGTGTGACCATAAAAGGAACGCTACCATTCGTTTAAGGTTTATGCGTATTTGTACTTGATCGCATCATTCTGAAACTGGGCCTGCACAAGTACAAGGTAGTTGCTGCCAACTGCTTGTCAAGCAAGAAAAGGTAAACTCAAGGATACTGTGAGCCTCTGTGCTAGCTTGCTTGGTTGTGCATCGCACATACAAATTTTTTTTAGCTTGTTGCTTCCAGTATGGTGAAAGTGGGGAGACTCTAGCCTCGTTTCCAGGTCACACCCAGATTTTATCTCACACAGCTCTGAGCTAAAATCTGAGAGCAGCCTAGGAATGAGGCTAAGGAGAGCCTGGTACATAATCTCACATGAGTATGATGTAGCTAGCAAATGGACAAAAGTTTCAGAAAGGTGACCTTCATACATTGTTCAACCAACTACATTTCATTTCAATGTTTGATGTGTATGACCCACTAGCTACTAGGGTACGTATGGTACGTTACATGGCATCTTTGTTACTGTTCTGAGCTCCAGTGCACCCATGCAGAATTACATTCTTTATCTATTCTGACATCACAGCTTAGTGCATACATATTTAGATATAGTCCCCTCCACCCACTCACTCATCCATCCTTTCTCTTACCCATCACCCACGAGATTATGTATGAGCTATCAAGGTCAAAGGTTGAGGTATGAAATACATGGAACCTCTCTGGTCAAAAGGAAAGATCAGAGCTGCCATTACAATCATCAGCCAAAGTTACAAGAGTCCCTTATCAGGAAGTGCCAGAGTTTCTAAATTTCACCATCTTCATTTTTGTGGTTGGTCTACTTTTCTGTTCTTTGCTTAGGGTCGGATTGTGTACCAGCAAATAATTTATCACAACACCATACTGTTACCCATTGCAAACCTTCCATTATTACAGTGAACCTCTATAATGCAGACACCATTGGTACCATCTCAAGTGTCCTGAGCAATGAGGTGTCCCTATTTCGGAGGCTTGCGGTATATTTTTGGTAGGCGTAGCAATGTGTACCCATGCTGTTGAGTGCTATGAAGGCGTGTTTGAGAGCTCTCTGCAGCTGTACGCTGTCGGCTGTTGAATCAATCAGCGGTGCCGGACAATCTTGTGCGAGAGGCATGCCAGCATCCACATTATCAAATGAATTTTGTACAGTCCAGGTACATGTACTAGAGGTACCGAAAAACCTGTCCGCTTTACGGAATAGCGAGGTGTCCGCATAAGCAAGGGAGGTTCCATTGTATATATCACCGTAAAAAGGAAAAGGTCGTTATGACTCAATTATTATTACAGTTTCCTACCACCATGGGTGCATCGAGCTACCGAATTTGGCTGCTTGATGCACCCTTGCTACCACTTGTCTGTATCATTAAACAAGTGGAGTCACTAGTCCTACTGCAGGAGTCCTAGTGTCTACTTTAGACTGTAAACAGCAAACATCTTGATTAGATTTTCCAGAACATTGATAAATGTCATGGGAGAATACTTTGCTAATGACATTGTCCAATGATGCAAGCGCAAAACAGACGTAACCATAATTGGTCAAAACATCCGTCTTTTGTTTACAGCGCATGCACTGTTCTTTGGCCTATAAAAGAAGGCCGGATCAGAATTAAGAGCTGCCATCAGCCAAAGTTACAAAAACTGTAAGAATACCTTTGTACTGTAACAGTGCTTTGTGTGAGCACCAGGAGAGAACAAGAATGACAGTTTTCAAGATCTTCATTGTTGTGGCTGCTCTACTCTTCTGTCCCTCACCTGGAGCTGGATATAACTGTACCAGAAGGTACCAGAGGTTGCTGAGAGAAGTGGCAGTTGTCAAGGCCCAGTGCCCAAATGCTGCCTTTCATGACTGCTGCCAGGTAGGTGTGTCTTATGGTGACTTCTGTGTTACTCAGAAATTCTGAGATGACTAGCTAAGTGTTCATTGTGTGATACTGATTCTCTTGTAGATCCGAAACATTTCACCTGTTCCATTACGCTCTGGGCAATATGAGATTGGTGATATTTGCGATATAAACCCCTTTGAAAAACTTGGTAAAATGAAAGTCCGATGTGATATGGAGACAGACAAGGGAGGGTGGATAGTGATCCAGCGTCGAGTCCCTAATGGGACAGTTAACTTTACCCGAGGATGGAAAGATTATGAAGAAGGATTTGGTGACCTCGACTCTGAATTCTGGTATGGTCTGAGGAACATACACTGCCTGACAACTCGAGAGAGTGCAGAATTGCAAATAGACTTACAAGATGAGCAGGGAAACAAAGTCACGTGGGTGTACCAGCAGTTTAGTGTGGATGGACCTGACCAGAAGTACCGTCTGCACATCGGACAGGGAACTGGGACACCATCAGGGTCACGTGATGCCATGGTTCAACATAATAACATGAACTTCAGCACCTTTGATCGTGACAATGACCAGTATGGTGGAAACTGTGCAGCTAGTTTCAAGGGAGGATGGTGGTACAGTAACTGCTACCTTGCTAATCTGAATGGACCACATACTGCATCCAGTACAAACCGTCGCATTGTATGGCTTGGCAGTTGGTGGGTCTACTACCCCAGTGTGGAGATGAAAGTTCGTCCCAAAACCTGCCAACACCCACAGCAGTGCACTCAGTAACTGTCAACAAGGGATATCTTGTTACCATGACTCAGTAGTGTGTGTTAGTAAAAAGCACTTATTGTTGACTTTTTACCTAGACTGAACTGAGTTTACTTCATTATTGATTTTTGTATGGTGATTGATCATGTGTGAAATTGTGAATGGAGTGATTGGTTCATGAAAGTACATGTATAAGCTATGTGGCTAAATTTGACATTGAAGTATCATGCGTAGCAATCATAGCTATTAGCTAACTTAAGGTAGATAAGTCTGCTATGCAGAAAGAGAAGTACTTGACACTGTAATGTGATGATAAGAAATGCTGAGGTGAGTGCTATAGCTACAACAGTCACCAACATTCTGAGGACTCTCACATCTCCTTTATACATGGCATTGCCTATGCCTCGTTCCTAGGCCCGTTTGAAAAGTCGGAGAAAAGGGCCTGGTATCCACTGTTTGTGTATGTGCTTAATCAGTGCACAAGGCTCATGTGAAATTATGCAAGGGTGTGTCAAATGACGGCCTACGTATATCCCTATATTATGTGGTTATGAACTATGACGTTACATATATCAGCTTTTATATAATATCGCCAAAGAGGTGAGCGCTGCTCTCCTAGCCCTTTGCCCAAGCCTTCTAACCCCAGTGCTTATCACTTGAACTGCGCTGTCGACACAGGATGATCTTCACACTACAAATGTAGGCTATGACTTTGTAACACAAATTATAACTTGCCAAAACCTATAAGCAGCCAGATTTCCCTCAGATAAATGCTTCATAGATGCTTTCTTTTCGAGTTTTAGCGCCGTTGCTCCGCCTCAAAGTTGCAGGAAGGCATACAACACGGCAGAATCCAGGTCTTACACACAAATAGCCATTGTCAGCAGTGTACAATTAAATATATGGTAATATACACGTACTTGACGTCACAGCACACAGAGGTAACACTGTATTATCCGGAATTCCCGGAATGTCTGGAAATCAAGCGCATGTGCAAACAGTAGATACCAGGCCCTTTTCTCCGACGTTTTGAACGGACCTGGGAACGAGGCTACTATGGGACCATAACAGGGTGTAGGTATGAATAACATCAAAGCTCTGAGTTACATCACTCTCAAAAACTGGGAAGACATGAGAAATAAAGGATGTGAGATGATTGGAATGTAGCATCGCTCTCAGGGAGTGAGGCAATTAGGAATGTAAACAAGCAGCTAAGTTTGCAGAGTAAGATTGTTGCCTATGTGTCTGTATTGTATAGCCATCTGCAAATATGATCATGACAACATATAGTAAGGTCATACCAACAAAAGAAGCATGTATGTGAGGAGGAAATTAGTAACGATAGACAGTAGATTTATGTAGGCACAAAAGACTTTTCCTGGTCCAATAAGCTCAGGGCAATATGAGATTGGTGATATCTGTGATGAATCTTTGAGAAATGAAGGTCCGATGTGATATGGAGATAGACAAAGGGGAGCGGATAGTGATCCAGTATCGCATGCATATTAAATGGCACAGAGTAATACTTAGTGTGCAGTTTGCCTAGTCTCAAAATGCTATTGTGATGCTAAACACAACACAGCATCTTCATGATACACAGCACAATGCACAGTCTGTACACAAGCTAATTGTTAACACATGTAAAGATTACATGGTACATACGTTTGCCAAACTGCTGTATTGTATATCACAACATAACATTGTTACCTACATTGTTATCATGTACACAACCTTTCAATGTCATCACATGCTTCAGGTCTTCTTCAGTTGGGAAAGGTAAAGGTAACAAACAATGTCATTGTATGTGAGTACTTTTGGTTGAATTTTATCATCACAATGAGGCATTAGTTTAATAACTTATAGCAACATGCAAGGTTGATAAAAGACAGTTTAAAAAAACTTCTTCAGGTTATATAAAAGGAGGGATCTGACTTAAGAGCTGCCATTTGGACCACCAGCTAAAGCTACAAGAGCTTCTTAGCCTGAAGTGTCCGAACCCTTTCTATTGTACCAGCGGCCTCTTTCTACTGCAGCAGTTTGTGTGAGCACCAGGAGAGAACAAGAATGACAGTTTTCAAGATCTTCATTGTTGTGGCTGCTCTACTCTTCTGTCCCTCACTTGGAGCTGGATACAACTGTACCAGAAGGTACCAGAGGTTGCTGAGAGAAGTGGCAGTTGTTAAGGCTCAGTGCCCAAATGCTGCCTTTCATGACTGCTGTCAGGTACGTAGGTGGGTGTTTGTAAGGAGGAGTGTATCACTTAGAAGTCCTGTAAGTAAGAAGATGACTAGATGGCTTTGTACGATCTTTCTCTTGAATGATTCATAATGTTTTCATGACTGCTGCCAGTGTGTTTGTAAGGAGGTAACTTGTGCAAATATTACTCAGAAGTTTAATAGAAGAGCACTAGTTAATTATTCATTGTGTGATACTGATTCTTGAATTTCTGTAGATAAAGAACATTTCCCCTGGTCCAATAAACTCCGGGCAATATGAGATCAGTGATATTTGCGATGTAGACCCCTTTGAAGAACATGGTAAAATGAAAGTCCGATGTGACATGGAGACAGACAAGGGAGGGTGGATCGTGATCCAGCATCGAGTCCCTAATGGGACAGTTAACTTCTACCGAGGATGGAATGATTATGAAAAAGGATTTGGTGACCTTGACTCTGAATTCTGGTATGGTCTGAGGAAGGTACACTGCCTGACAACTCGAGAGAGTGTGGAACTGCGAATAGACTTACAAGATGAGCAGGGGAACAAAGTCACGTGGGTGTACCAGCAGTTTAGTGTGGATGGGCCTGACCAGAAGTACCGTCTGCACATTGGACAAGGAACAGGGACACCACCAGGGTCATTTAATAGCATGGTTCAACAGAATAACATGAACTTTAGTACCTTTGATCGTGACAATGACCAGAATAGTGGAAACTGTGCAGCTGGTTTCAAGGGAGGATGGTGGTACAACAGCTGCCACCAGTCTAATCTGAATGGACCACATACTGCATCCAGTACAGCCTATCGCATTGCATGGCACAATGGCAGTAAGTATGTCTACTACCCCAGTGTGGAGATGAAAGTTCGTCCCAAAACCTGCCAAGACTCACAGCAGTGCACTCAGTAACTGCCAACAATGGACTCCTATGCATTTTGTTATGTGACTGTGCACAACTTAAGAGCACACTTGAGGACACACACATGCATACATCTAAACCACTCCATTTCAATCAACCAACTATTGAAATTGATGAAGTTAAAACAGTAAATTTTTTTTATCTCTACTCGAGTATTCATACCGGGTTTGGCGTAAAGTGTTTTGATCGTTGCTAGGTTACATTGTCGCAAAAGCGTGCGCTGGCCCAAGAAATTCAATTTGGTTCACCAGACCATTTCTCCTTGTGAGAGGGTGGGGTCTGGGGACGAGACTAAGAGCTGAGTACCGGTACCAAAAAGCAAATACCTAATAAGGAAATTGCACAGAATACAGTAGATTGTTGTGTAGGTACGACCTTGATATCTGCACCATTAGTGGCTGCAAATATCACAACATTGCTACTTACTCATCACTCAGCTCTTCTTCAGTAAAGGTATTGGGAAATGTGAGTAGATTGTCCTGCCTTTTCACTTTCCTCTCTTTCACCTCATCACATCTAAAATCTTTTTACTGTCACGATTGCTTAAAGTTTCTCTTATGGCAGCATTGCATGTTGCCATGAAATATTGAATGAATACCTCTCTAGTTTATCAAAGCAATTCACATACAACGACAATGTAAAGTTTTTTTATGTGTAAACATTCCCAGGACTTGTTCTTATATAAGAGTTGAGTGATTATGTTAAAGGTTATCAAGAGTTCATTTCAGCTTTCACATAGCTAATGTAAACTAGCAATGGCTTGGTTAAGTACCTGATTAGCATATTCACTGCAGATTGCCTACGTCATCCTATCCAGATGGCGGGTGTTGAAACCATACTGGAGTTGCACACTCTTACTGTTACGAACTCTTGAGGTTATGTATTACCTTGGTAACAATGCATGTAAAGCATGTGTACATAATTATGTAGGTAGCAGTGTTACGATGTGATATATGTAGGGTACACGATATGTAGAACGGACTCTAATCCAAATATGTAGTGGGATATGTGGCAAGTTATATGGAGGGTGACTGAATGAAGCATATGTATGCATAGAACACCTGTTTGTTTGTTTTTCACCACTGAGTGCAAGATGGGCCTTGCCACTTTGTGGCTCTTGATGTGCACCCTCATGTTCCCAATCTCATAGTGATGTGATGTGCAGACCTCAATCGTCTCCATCTTCATTGACACACAATAAAACCCAATACAGTCTCTGCACATAAGCTACCTATGTTCTATGGATATGCCATTATACATTTAACAAATATACCCACCAGATCACAAACTATTAAGTTTGGCCACTTCTCTAATATTAGCAATATCCTAGTAATAGTTACATCCCACACTGAGGGGATAGTCATTTTACACATTGGTGTCATGAAACACCTGACACCAATGTGTAAACGACCACCCTAGCCTCGTTCCCAGGCTCTCCCCGCTAAGGAGGGGGAGAGCCTGGTACATTTTATCACGTGCGTGATGTCAAGGGTAGACACGACTTAATTATGTGGGGGTGGACTAAGCTGGGCACCCACGCACGTTCACGCACAAGCCTTTTCAAGGCTGCTACAGTCTTCTTTTCAGGTGAATATGGCCTTAGTGTGTTACCTTCGTCTTTGCGATATATAGTTGCCCACATAGAACTAGTCCATTTCTTGAGTCAGTGGAGACAACTCGAACAACAATGACGCTAGCTTATAACACACAACAAATCAAGAAATTTCATTCAGCCCATCACAGGTGCCGTGTCTGACACTCCGAGAATCTACTACACCGGTCTACTTTGCGATTTACGGCTGCTGTAGCCAGCAGTTTTTGTGCCATCGTAGCTATGCGTGTACTTGCTGTGATCACGGAGCTCCGAATGACGTGGGCGGGATTCCATGCACGCCCATGCGCAATTAAGTCGTGTCCACCTTACGTCTACCCTTGACATCATGCACGTGGTAAAATGTACCAGGCTCTCCCCCTCCTTAGCGGGGAGAGCCTGGGAACGAGGCTATGACCACCCTACAGTGATGTTACCTAGGCAATGTCACTTTAGAAGAGAGCTACGTATGAGAAACTTTCTCATGTGGTGCCTAGGTAACAAGTAAATATATCTAAATGTTACAAATGTGTATCTCATCATTTACAATAACCCAGATAACCTATGATTGTGTGTGTAACCTTTCACGTCATCACTCAGCACTTCTCCAGAGGAGGTGTTGGGAAAGTTTAAAGGTAAAACAAACAGCTTACAGTGGAGTGGGCTACCTTTCACATCATCACTCAGCTCTTCTGCACAAGAGGTGATGGGAAAGGTTAAATGCAAAACAAATAGTTCACAATGTCATTGTATCTGACCGTCATTTAGTTGAATAGTATCACAACATGACAACGTCACCTACAATAAGTGTTACATCATCACTCATGAGACGACATCTGGCGTGAGAAAACATCTCTGGCTATAAAAGGAGAGATCAGACTTAAGAGTTGCCATTAGGACCATCAGCTGAAGTTGCAAGAGCTTCTTAGCCCGTAGTGTCCACCGTACCATGGCAGTTTTCAAGATCTTCATTGTTGTGCCTGCTCTACTCTTCTGTCCCTCACTTGGGGCTGGAAACAACTGTACCCAAAAATACCAAAAGTTGCTGAAAGAAGCTTCAGTTGTCAAGGCTCAGTGTCCCAACGCTGTCTTTCATGACTGCTGCCAGGTGGGTGTGTTCGTAAGGAGATGACTTCTGTGTAATTCTGAAAGTAAAAAGATAAATAGCTTATAATCTTAACCTGTCTCTTTGATTCATGCAGATACAGAATATTTCACTTGTTCCAACAAATTCTGGGCAATATGAAATAACAGATGTTTGTGATATCAACTCCTTTGGGAACCGTGGTAAAACGAAAGTCTGGTGTGACATGGAGACAGACGAGGGAGGGTGGGTAGTGATCCAGCGTCGAGTTCCTAATGGGACAGTTAACTTCTACCGAGGATGGAAAGATTACGAAAAAGGATTTGGTGACCTTGACTCTGAATTCTGGTACGGTCTGAGGAACATACACTGCCTGACAACTTGAGAGAGTGTGGAACTGCGAATAGACTTACAAGATGAGCAGGAGAACAAAGTCATGCGGGTGTACCAGCAGTTTAGTGTGGATGGACCTGACCAGAAGTACCGTCTACACATTGGCCAGGGAACAGGGACACCAGGGTCAAATGATGCCATGGCTGGGTCTCATTCATTAAATAACATGTACTTCAGTACTTTTGATCGTGACAATGACCAGAATAGTGGAAACTGTGCAGCTAGTTACAAGGGAGGATGGTGGTACAAGAGCTGCCACAACTCTAATCTGAATGGCCCACATACTGCATCCAGTACACACCAGCGTGTTGCATGGTACAATGGTACGTGGGTCTACTACCCCAGTGTGGAGATGAAAGTACGTCCCAAAACCTGCCAACACCCACAGCAGTGCAGCCAGTAACTGGTGCCTTGTTAACATGACTCAGTAGTGTGCATTCATTTAGTAAACACATGTATTGCCAATTTTCTACTTACATACACTGAACTGTGTAAGCATATTAGTAAGCACTTACTGCTGACTTTCTACTTATGTAAGGCCTAGACTAAACTGAGTTTACTGCATTACTGATTGCTTTCTTTGGTGAAATAAAACATTTGATCATGTGTGAATGGGAGTGATTGGTTCATGAAAGTACGTAAGCTATGTGACTAAATTTGATAATGAAGTGTATGGATCACCATACAACTATAGCCTAATCATGCGTAGCAATCATAGCTATTAGCTAACCTAAGGTAGATGAGTCTGCTATGCAGAAAGAGAAATACTTGACACTATAATGTGATGACATGAATGCTGAGGTGAGTGCAATAGCTACAACAGTTACCAACATTCTGAGGGCTCTCACATCTCCTTTAAACATGGCATTGCCTATGGGACCATGACAAGGTGTAGGTATGAATAACATTTAGGCTCTGAGTGACATCACTCTCAAAAACTGGGAAGAAATGAGAAATAAGATGATTGGAATGTAGCCTCGTTCTCAGGGAGTGAGGGAATTTGGAATGTAAACAAGCAGCCAAGGTTGTAGAGTAAGATTAACTGTTGCCTACATATGTATCTGTATTGTATAGCCATCTGCAAAATTTGATAGTCTCACCAACAAAAGAAGCATGTATCAGAAAAAATGAGGAAAAATTAGTGATGATACAGAGTAGATAGTTCAGTGCTGCACAAAACACAATGCAGAGTGGGTACACAGGCTGCATGTACATTAAGTGGTCAACCAGATTGCTAAATTAAATAAAATTAGGTCTATTTTGGGCCATTTTTTATGTTTGAACACAGTTAGACTGAGTTACCAACCAAGTTCTGACATAGTGGGAGGTGTGGTAGAACACATGTGCAACTCTGATTTGGCAGCAGATGGTTTGTTATGGACTGATGGTGCCCAAGAGATGACAGAGTCGTTTGGTAAGTTGTGAGAGAAGAGACATCCGTCCCAGAATACCATGCACGTTATGTGGACCTGCAAGATTCACTATCACAAAATAACATTGCTACCTACGTATGTACACGTACCATCACATCTTGTACACAACCTTTCACGTCATCACTCAGCTCTTCAGAAAAGGTCACAGCAACCTGCAAGACTGGCATAAGAAAACATCAGACATCTCTGGCTATAAAAGGAGAGATCAGACTAAAGAAATGTCATTTAGACCATCAGCCAAAGTTTCTTAGCCTGAATAGTCCACACCCTTTCTACTGCAACAGTGGTCTGTGTGAGCACCAGGACAGAACAACAATGACAGCTCTCAAGATCTTCCTTGTTGTGGCTGCTCTACACTTCTGTCCCTCACTTGGGGCTAAATACAACTGTACCCAAAAATATCAAAAGTTGCTGAGAGAAGCAGGAGTTGTCAAGGCTCAGTGCCCAAATGCTGCCCTTCATGACTGCTGCCAGGTAAGGTGTTTGTAAGGAGGTGACTACTAGGCCACTGGAATTTTTTGTATTGATCGGAAGCTGATTATTGTGTGTCATGAGCTTCTTCTTCAATTCATGCAGATACAGAACATTTCACTTGCTCGAAGTTCTGGGCAGTATGAGATCAGTGATGTTTGTGGTGTCCATTTATTTGGAAACAATGGAAAAACAGAGGTCCTATGCGATATGGAGACAGACAAGGGAGGGTGGATAGTGATCCAGCGTCGAGTCCCTAATGGGACAGTTAACTTCTACCGAGGATGGAAGGATTACGAAGAGGGATTTGGTGACCTTGACTCTGAATTCTGGTATGGTCTGAGGAACATACACTGCCTCACTGCTCGAGAGAGTGTGGAACTGCGAATAGACTTGCAAGATGAGCAGGAGAACAAAGTCACGTGGGTGTACCAGCAGTTTAGTGTGGATGGGGCTGGGCAGAAGTACCGTCTGCACATTGGACAGGGAACAGGGACACCATCAGGGTCATTTGATGCCATGGCTTATCATAATAACATGTACTTTACTACTTTTGATCGTGACAATGACCAGAATAGTAGAAACTGTGCAGCTAGTTACAAGGGAGGATGGTGGTACAACAGATGTGCCAATTCTAATCTGAATAGCCAGCATACTGCATCCAATACAGCCTATACACACCAGCGAGTTGCATGGTACAATGGCAGTAAGTGGGTCTATTACCCAAGTGTGGAGATGAAAGTTCGTCCAAAAACCTGCCAACACCCACAGCAGTGCACCCAGTAACTGCCAACAAGGGATGTGCACTAGTAAAAATATATGCTTGCAATACTTAACACTGAACTGATTTGATTTGAATAATTGAAGCACTGCTTATATTTAGTGACTGGTTCATAACAGCATAAGTACTTGTATTATCAGCTTTTTGTGCACATGTATGTATACCCATACCGTAGATCGGCAAATTTTTGTCTGTTAAATTACTGCAGTTTTATTTTCGTTGCTGGAGAACACTAATAAAAACTGAATGCACTGAAAATTAACTCACGTTTTATTTCCAGTTTGCCCATCTAAGTCTATGGACAATATTAAAGTGATTGGTTTATGAAAATAGGTGGATGAGTGCTTTTGTACCACTAGCTACATGTACATCTGTAAGATTCTGAAACTGATGTGGATGCGAATACAACTGGTTGTGGAACGTAACAGAACTCCTAGCTAAGTCAAACTCAACAGGTAGTTACACACAATACTGCCACACTGACTGTGTTGCTGACCGGTACATTAAAACTGAAGCAACACAATACTGCCACACTGACTGTATTGTTGACCGGTACATTGAAACTGAACCGACACAACACTGCCACACTGACTGTATTGCTGACCGGTACATTAAAACTGAATCGACACAACACTGCCACACTGACTGTATTGCTGACCGGTACATTAAAACTGAACCAACACAATACTGCCACACTGACTGTATTGCTGACCGGTACATTAAAACTGAAGCAACACAATACTGCCACACTGACTGTATTGTTGACCGGTACATTGAAACTGAACCGACACAACACTGCCACACTGACTGTATTGCTGACCGGTACATTAAAACTGAATCGACACAACACTGCCACACTGACTGTATTGCTGACCGGTACATTAAAACTGAACCAACACAACACTGCCACACTGACTGTATTGCTGACCGGTACATTAAAACTGAACCAACACAATACTACCACACTGACTGTATTGCTGACCGGTACATTAAAACTGAATCAACACAATACTGCCACACTGACTGTATTGCTGACCGGTACATTAAAACTGAACCAACACAATACTGCCACACTGACTGTATTGCCGACCAGTACATTAAAACTGAACCGACACAATACTGCCACACTGACTGTATTGCCGACCGGTACATTAAAACTGAACCGACACAATACTGCCACACTGACTGCATTGCCGACCGGTACATTAAAACTGAACCGACACAATACTGCCACACTGACTGCATTGCCGACCGGTACATTAAAACTGAACCGACACAATACTGCCACACTGACTGCATTGCCGACCGGTACATTAAAACTGAACCGACACAATACTGCCACACTGACTGCATTGCCGACCGGTACATTAAAACTGAACCGACACAATACTGCCACACTGACTGCATTGCCGACCGGTACATTAAAACTGAACCGACACAATACTGCCACACTGACTGCATTGCCGACCGGTACATTAAAACTGAACCGACACAATACTGCCACACTGACTGCATTGCCGACCGGTACATTAAAACTGAACCGACACAATACTGCCACACTGACTGCATTGCCGACCGGTACATTAAAACTGAACCGACACAATACTGCCACACTGACTGCATTGCCGACCGGTACATTAAAACTGAACCGACACAATACTGCCACACGGACTGCATTGCCGACCGGTACATTAAAACTGAACCGACACAATACTGCCACACTGACTGCATTGCCGACCGGTACATTAAAACTGAACCGACACAATACTGCCACACTGACTGCATTGCCGACCGGTACATTAAAACTGAACCGACACAATACTGCCACACTGACTGCATTGCCGACCGGTACATTAAAACTGAACCGACACAATACTGCCACACTGACTGCATTGCCGACCGGTACATTAAAACTGAACCGACACAATACTGCCACACTGACTGCATTGCCGACCGGTACATTAAAACTGAACCGACACAATACTGCCACACTGACTGCATTGCCGACCGGTACATTAAAACTGAACCGACACAATACTGCCACACTGACTGCATTGCCGACCGGTACATTAAAACTGAACCGACACAATACTGCCACACTGACTGCATTGCCGACCGGTACATTAAAACTGAACCGACACAATACTGCCACACTGACTGCATTGCTGACCGGTACATTAAAACTGAACCGACACAATACTGCCACACTGACTGTATTGTTGACCGGTACATTGAAACTGAACCGACACAACACTGCCACACTGACTGTATTGTTGACCGGTACATTGAAACTGAACCGACACAACACTGCCACACTGACTGTATTGCTGACCGGTACATTAAAACTGAACCAACACAATACTACCACACTGACTGCATTGCTGACCGGTACATTAAAACTGAACCAACACAATACTACCACACTGACTGTATTGCTGACCGGTACATTAAAACTGAACCAACACAATACTACCACACTGACTGCATTGCTGACCGGTACATTAAAACTGAACCAACACAATACTACCACACTGACTGTATTGCTGACCGGTACATTAAAACTGAACCAACACAATACTGCCACACTGACTGTATTGCTGACCGGTACATTAAAACTGAAGCAACACAATACTGCCACACTGACTGTATTGTTGACCGGTACATTGAAACTGAACCGACACAACACTGCCACACTGACTGTATTGCTGACCGGTACATTAAAACTGAACCGACACAACACTGCCACACTGACTGTATTGCTGATCGGTACATTAAAACTGAACCAACACAATACTACCACACTGACTGTATTGCTGACCGGTACATTAAAACTGAACCAACACAATACTACCACACTGACTGTATTGCTGACCGGTACATTAAAACTGAACCAACACAATACTGCCACACTGACTGTATTGCTGACCGGTACATTAAAACTGAACCAACACAATACTACCACACTGACTGTATTGCTGACCGGTACATTAAAACTGAACCAACACAATACTGCCACACTGACTGTATTGCTGACCGGTACATTAAAACTGAACCAACACAATACTACCACACTGACTGTATTGCTGACCGGTACATTAAAGGTACATTAAAACTGAACCAACACAATACTGCCACACTGACTGTACTGCTGACCAGTACATTAAAACTGAACCGACACAATACTGCCACACTGACTGTATTGCTGACCGGTACATTAAAACTGAACCAACACAATACTACCACACTGACTGTATTGCTGACGGGTACATTAAAACTGAACCAACACAATACTACCACACTGACTGTATTGCTGACCGGTACATTAAAACTGAACCAACACAATACTGCCACACTGACTGTATTGCTGACCGGTACATTAAAACTGAACCAACACAATACTACCACACTGACTGTATTGCTGACTGGTACATTAAAGGTACATTAAAACTGAACCAACACAATACTGCCACACTGACTGTACTGCTGACCGGTACATTAAAACTGAACCAACACAATACTACCACACTGACTGCATTGCTGACCGGTACATTAAAACTGAACCAACACAATACTACCACACTGACTGTATTGCTGACCGGTACATTAAAACTGAACCAACACAATACTACCACACTGACTGCATTGCTGACCGGTACATTAAAACTGAACCAACACAATACTACCACACTGACTGTATTGCTGACCGGTACATTAAAACTGAACCAACACAATACTGCCACACTGACTGTATTGCTGACCGGTACATTAAAACTGAAGCAACACAATACTGCCACACTGACTGTATTGTTGACCGGTACATTGAAACTGAACCGACACAACACTGCCACACTGACTGTATTGCTGACCGGTACATTAAAACTGAACCGACACAACACTGCCACACTGACTGTATTGCTGATCGGTACATTAAAACTGAACCAACACAATACTACCACACTGACTGTATTGCTGACCGGTACATTAAAACTGAACCAACACAATACTACCACACTGACTGTATTGCTGACCGGTACATTAAAACTGAACCAACACAATACTGCCACACTGACTGTATTGCTGACCGGTACATTAAAACTGAACCAACACAATACTACCACACTGACTGTATTGCTGACCGGTACATTAAAACTGAACCAACACAATACTGCCACACTGACTGTATTGCTGACCGGTACATTAAAACTGAACCAACACAATACTACCACACTGACTGTATTGCTGACCGGTACATTAAAGGTACATTAAAACTGAACCAACACAATACTGCCACACTGACTGTACTGCTGACCAGTACATTAAAACTGAACCGACACAATACTGCCACACTGACTGTATTGCTGACCGGTACATTAAAACTGAACCAACACAATACTACCACACTGACTGTATTGCTGACGGGTACATTAAAACTGAACCAACACAATACTACCACACTGACTGTATTGCTGACCGGTACATTAAAACTGAACCAACACAATACTGCCACACTGACTGTATTGCTGACCGGTACATTAAAACTGAACCAACACAATACTACCACACTGACTGTATTGCTGACTGGTACATTAAAGGTACATTAAAACTGAACCAACACAATACTGCCACACTGACTGTACTGCTGACCAGTACATTAAAACTGAACCGACACAATACTGCCACACTGACTGTATTGCTGACCGGTACATTAAAACTGAACCGACACAATACTGCCACACTGACTGTATTGCTGACCAGCACATTAAAACTGAACCAACACAATACTACCACACTGACTGTATTGCTGACCGGTACATTAAAACTGAACCAACACAATACTGCCACACTGACTGTATTGCTGACCTGTACATTAAAACTGAACTGACACAATACTGCCACACTGACTGTATTGCTGACCGGTACATTAAAACTGAACCAACACAATACTGCCACACTGACTGTATTCCTGACCTCGGCAGAGTCCGGATCACCATCAGTTTCATCATCGTCTTCCTGTGAGGGTGTGAGGATGTGAGGGAGTGAGGAATGTGAGGGAGTGAGGAATGTGAGGGGATTAGAAGGTGCAAGGGGTGCAGGTATACAGCAAGGGGAGTGTATGAGGAGTGGAATAAGGTGACAGTATGTGAGGGCAGAAGGTGATACTAGGATTTGTGTACATGTATGTGTGAGGTTGTAGGATGCAGACTAGCCTACCAATCACTGGGGTGAAGGTAAGACAATATTTAGTAACTCTGTATTATATGTGTACTGTTGCATGTCTAGCTAATCCCTGCATGGACTGAAGATTGGGCTAAGCAATGGATTTGTTTGCAGAAAGTGTGAACTGTGCTAATGGAAGTAGTTCAAAGGATTATGCATAAAGGGATAATTGACTTTGTTTAGTAAATGGTGTTTAGCTAAACCTTAAACTCCATTAGTTTGATAAACATGCAAGGTGTCAAATAAACTGTCTATAACATCATGTTAAAGTAGCTAGGCAATGGGAATGCCATTATAGATTGTGTATTTGAGGTCTTGGATGTTTAGCAAACTAATGGACTTCCAATGGCCTTGTTCCCAGACCTTCCTCAGCTTCAAGTTTTGATCACTTGCAAAATAAATACTGCAAGAGGTCGAAACCTGGAGCCAAGGAAGGCCTGGGAACGAGGCTAGACCTTTAAAACTTGTTGGCTAAAATACCAAAACTTGCATGAGTGGAATGAAAAATATTAAAACATGAAAATTGGACACGTTAAATTGACCAATAAGTCTCTGCATTTTGCTCTTTCCAGAGCAAAATGCAGAGACTTATTGGCCAAAACCAAGCTACCAGATCCACCATAAGACTGCCAACACTGATATCCAGCTGTTCCAATTAAAAAGGAGTGTAAAACAGAGATCACTTCCGAGAAAAAGGTAGAAATGTAGGCGAGTGGCAGAACATGGGGGGCTGCCAACAGTTTGCTAAGCTTAACAACTCGCTAAATGCATGCATTACAGTCTCACAAAAGTGGTGCCACCTGCCACAAACTATTTCCTGCATAGGGTCAAAGTTTACTTGAATAAAACCTCATCCTTGAGCTAGTCTCGCATGGTGAACAGAACGACTCATAAAGCTTTGAGAAGCACTAATAGATGCGTAGCTGATGTAAGAAGCTTTGTATTATACTGTACCAGACCAGAAGGTAGCTTCTTCAGATGTCAAATTGTACTGACCTTCCTGACCTCCCTGATACTGACCTCCCCGATACTGACCTCCCTGATACGGACCTCCCCGATACTGACCTCTCTGATACTGACCTCCCCGATACTGACCTCCCCAATACTGACCTCCCTGACCTCCCCAATACTGACCTCCCTGACCTCCCCAATACTGACCTCCCCGATACTGACCTCCCCGATACTGACCTCCCCGATACTGACCTCCCCGATACGGACCTCCCCGATACTGACCTCCCCGATACTGACCTCCCCGATGATGCCAAACAAATACTGCTTACTCTTAGTGTTGAACATGAATATAGAGGCTGAAAACAACACCAAACCAAAGATTTTGTGTTGGAACAAATAGAGTTTCGTATATGTGATAGTTTTCTACACCATGGGCTGGGTATGTGACTGCTACTGACCTCCCTGATGATGCCAGGGTCAGACGTATAGCCGTCATCAGAGTGGTACTGCTTGTCTGTACGACGTTTTGTCCTATAGTGAAAGAAACAAATCAGGGTCACTTGTAGGCAACTCTGTCCAGGTCACCTCCACTTCCCACCAGCATCCACCTAGCATCTTCCCACTTTTACCCTACATCGTTTCATCACTCACCCAGCCCTTCCCACCTCCATCCAGGCCCACCCAGCCCTTCCCACCTCCACTCCCACCTTCACCCAGCCCCTCCCACCTCCACCCAGCCTTTCCCACCTCCACCCAACTCTTCCCACCGCTACTAAGCCCCTCCCACCCCCACTCACCTCCACCCAGCCTTCCCACCTCGACTCACCTCCATCAGGCCCCTCTCACCTCTACCCACCTTCACCTAGCCGTTCCCACCTCCACTCAGCTCCACCCAGGCCTTCCTACCTCCACCCAGCCCTTCCCACCTCTACCCACCTTCACTCAGCCCTTCTCACCTCCACCCAGCCCCTCACACCTCCACCAACCTCCACCCAGCCCTTCCCATCTCCACCAAGCCCTTTCCACCTCCACCCAGCCCCTCCCACCTCTCTTCCCACCTCTACTAAGCCCCTCCCACCCCCACTCACCTCCACCCAGCCTTCCCACCTCGACCCACCTTCACTCAAGCCCCTCCCACCTCTACCCACTCCACCCAGCCCTTCCACCTCTACCCACTCTACCCAGCCCCTCCCACCTCTACCCACCTCCACCCAGCCCCTCCCACCTCTACCCACCTCCACCCAGCCCCTCCCACCTCTACCCACCTCCACCCAGCCCCTCCCACTTCTACCAACCTCTACCCAGTCCTTCCCATCTCCATCCAGTCCCTCCCACCTCTACCCACTTCCACCAACCTCCACCCAGTCCTTCCCATCTCCACCCAGCCCCTCCCACCTCTACCCACTTCCACCCAGCCCCTCCCACCTCCACCCAGTCCCTCCCACCTTCACCCAGTCCCTCCCACCTTCACCAAGCCCTCACACCTTCACTAAGTATGCTTCCACGTCTACCCAGCCCTTCCTATCTCCACCAAGCCCCTCCCACCTCTACCAAGTAACTACCCAGCATATGTTTCCCTCCCAAACGGTTGATGTCAAGCAATTATACACTGGGTGGTGAAACACACCAAAAAAACCTTCGTCTCAGACCACTCATTCATCAATAACAGAATTCTCCAAGCACCATTGTTGGTCAATAACTGAGAACTGAGATGCTCACCTTCTGAATGTCCTTATTCTCATTGGTTGGAGGACTCGAGCAAAAAGAGCCCTGTTGGGGTGATCAGCGGGCACAAGAGGGTACTGGAGGTGGAAGGATAGAGGGGGGAGGAGGAGGAGGAGGATGGAGAAGGTGGAATGGAAAGGGGGGGAGTGTAAAGATGCAGATAAAGGAGGAGCAGGATATACATGTAAATAGGAGGTAAGGAAGAGATGCAGGTGGAGAGAGGGGAAGCACATTGTAGATACAGAGAGAGGACGGAGGTGGGGGTAGAATGTGGTGGGAAGAGGAGCAGGAGGAGGAGGAAGGGGAATAGATAGCAACACAAACCTCAGCAGCAGTGTGGCTAGCAGGCGTGGTGGTGGGGCCATGGGGACGATGAAGGAGCTTCTTCATTCCTGCAAACACACAACAGTGTGTCAGTGAACAACGGCATCCACCACCCAACCAGCTTTATTCATAGCCAATAGGGCTAATTAACCTACACATGCTTTGTCTCGAATGTGTATATATTTTGATTACAATGCAATGTTCAAAGTGTTGTATCATTATTGCGCATCTGCGCCATCCCTACATAGAGAGTCTACTGACTCTCTGATTAAGGATGGGGCTCTATCCTGTAAATGCATCATCCACTTACAGTCCCTATCTTGCGCAGCTGATGGGGCCAAACATGTCCCGCGCTGTGGGTAACTTTTCATAACATCTAGGCTTGCTATTTTTCAGGGAGATGTGGTTCAATGATTGTTCATGTACGTGTCGATGCATCTATGCAGTGTGTACGCCCCTTAACAAAAGTTCAGCAATGCATACACGACAAAATACATTGTAAGGTTCAATTAATGAGACTGCAACACATGTATACTACGAAGACACTCATTACTGTAGCATGAACCCAACGTCCCTCAACAAAAGTTCAGCAATGCAGTGTTTTGAATGTAGCAATGCATACGTGATCAGGGGCGGAGATATAGGGGGGCAGGGGGGGGGGGGGGCTTAGGTCCTCCCACTTTTCAGATTGCCCCCCCCCCCCCCCCCCTCCCCCCCCAGTTTTTCTACTAGTTGTACAGAGAAATACAATATCATCTCGTTTCCAGGATTAGGGTTACACTAGGCTACACTGCCACTAGTTTGGTCCGCAGCTCTCCCATGACAGCGTATAGTAGTCTCGCCCAGACCCCACGAGACTAAGCGTATGGTTTGCTCTCATGCGGTCTAATTATGCGCAACCTCGGGCCCTACCCTTTCACTCAGGTAGCATTAATTAGAGTAAGGTTCACCATAACTGGGGGGGCATGGTTGCACACCCCCACAGCTTAACATTTAGAACATGAGCCCCCCCACTTCTTGGTAGCTGTCTCCGCCTCTGGTGATGGAATAAGATTCGTTTTCTATATGAGACATAATTATATACTCATTACTGTAGCATGAACCCAAGTAAGCAGTGTCTCACTGAGTAACATAGCCTTTGGGGAGGGGGGGTGCGGCGAGCGTGAAGCGCCAGGTGCAAGCTCAGTTATTTAACATGCTCCAGACAGTCAGACCTTAACCTGGTCAAAGTCATTCAGAAAGAAAGGTGAGAAATAAAGACGAGAAAGGAAAAGAAAGAGGGAAAAAAGGGGGGGGGGGGGACTGTGAAACAAATAAGTAAAGCGTGCTATAGCCACTCAGTACAATGCAAAAATTAACCTTAAAAGGTAGGGTGTGGCTTAGCAAGGCTTCTGTGGCACACAAACTGAAATCAATACACACTTTTACAAAACCACAAACATGAGAGGAACCTACATGCGCATGTAGACTGCAGGTTTCAGAAGCTACTTTTCAAGTAATCTTAGGGGCTCTACAATTCCTACTATAGTAGAGCTATGAAGCTTCAAATCATGCCAGAATGTTGACATTTTTGTCAGAGTCATTTTTGGGCCAGTTTTACCTGTCAGTTCAAGTTGTTAAAATGTAACATGCTAAAATTTCTGCGTGCCTCCTCCCCCGTTTTTACCTTCCGTTTTGTATTATTTATTGTGAACGCAAACGGGGGAGGACTGGGAACGAGGCTAGTAAGGACCAATGAGATTGTAAGACTGTTAGTTACTTCCCATACATGTAACAGAAAATTTTGCATCTCTACTTGGGTATCACAACGTTTTGGAGGAGATGTATTGCAAAGTATTTTAAATGTCGTTACACTAGTCATAAACGTGCATGTTAGCCCAAGAAATTTGACTTGGTTCACCAGACTGTCTTTCCTTGTGAGAGGGTGGGGTCTGGGTATGAAGACTGTATACACAGTGCCATAGGTTGGCAGGCACGAGTTTTGGCAATGACAAATTAATTACCAGGTTTGAAAACTTTCTCTGGGAAATATTCTTGCTATTTCATAACTAGCACAAACCTCAGCCCTGACACACACACCTCTCATTACTATTGTTACATGTTGCGATGTGTATGAGACCAGGAAATGAACCATTAAACATCTATGATAAACATTTTGTTGATATTGTGTACGTGAACGCTCCCTGTTCATCGCTTCATTTCATGTGTGGTTAGATGTACAATGCAATGGGGGGTAAGTTGTATTTTTGTGTTTGTTTGTTTGTTATGGTTTACCTGGGATGACCCAGGCTAAATTGAAGGGGTTCCCCCGGGACTGACGGCTTAACGGGACGTCCCCTCCGAAGGACGCGAAGGAAAACCTTCGACTCAATTTTTGAGGTAGGGCTGAGTGCACCCAGAAGGGAAATAAATCTCTGCTGCAAGTGGGACTGGAACCCTGGACCTTTCGATCCGCAGTGCAGTGCTTTAACCAATAGGCCACCAGCAACCCCCCGTACCGTACTACACTATTACACAACTACCTATACCTACTCCTTCAAGTGCTACTGCAGTGTAGTACTGCAATTGTACTTCACCACTTCAGGAAGGGACGTACAGTGTAGCATGATGGTTGTTTATAGGACTTCAATGTGACAGAATTGAGAACGCAACGTCTTGACCAGGCTGTGCTGGTTTTTATCAGGCAAAACCCTAATCACTAATTCACCCTAATTAACCATCTTTTCCTATACTTCTGGTGAGATGTAGCCTCGTTCCCAGGCTCTCCCCTCGCATTTTATTTTTCGTTGGGGTGAGGGGCGAGCCTGGGAACAAGGCTAGGTGAGATGTACATTCATGTATAATTACAGTGCTACATTGTGCCTTTTTTCGGATCCTATAAATGGCCGGGAGTCAACTATTGTACACAAGCCGTGAGATCCTTTGTCTTTCCTCTCATTTGAAGCTGCCATGCATCAGTGCAATTAGAGACAGGTTGTCATCATCGCTCAGCAGACGCTGCTCACTCAGCTATCCATCTAGCATACACACTACTACCTGAGTCAGCATCAAAGGCTACCCTGGCCAAGGTCAAAGACGGTTGTCATGGGAATGTTTCCTGCTTTGTGAGGAATGTGCAGCATTGCTGTTTTGAACACCAGCCAAGATATGTCCTAATCTGGAATGCCAATGCTACCACCAGCAGAGCCATATGAAACCATATAGCCTGGTGCCAGGCAGGAGGAAGAGCGCCTGGTAAAACACTGATGCGCTTCCGGTTAATTAAAAATGGCGTTGCTCACGTTTATGACGTTTACACTGTTTAGGGGCATGTGCTCTGACAAAATTTACATCTCGACGTGGCCCAGTTAGCGAAAATGGCATCGGTGTGCCGCCTTTGTGGATCCTCTGTGGCTTACAGCCACCATAGAGTAGCATTGTTTGGTAAAAAAGCTAGCCAGGAAAGACTAGCATCAAGGATAAGCGTTCTGTTGGATATAATGTTGAACGATGACGACGGCTTACCGAATCTCATGTGTGCGAAGTGCAAGTGGACGGTTGAAAGTTTAGAGAACCACACTTGGGGTCGTAAGTCGCTGAAGGGCTTGAGAAATCGCTTGCTGAAAATCCGAACTTTCATTACACGCCATTTATATTATCCTGACAAGTTTACTATATTGAGTCTGAACTCTGACGTCACATGACACGGAAGAATCAGAAAATAGTCCGGAGTCCCCACATCTTGGGGAGATTAAACGCATGCACAAACAGTGTGTACCAGGCGCTTCTCCGTTTTCGCGCGCGCCAGGGATGAGGCTAGAAACCATAGTGAGTCATGCATGGAGGGCACTGAATGGAAGCACCTGCCATATTGCACTGGACTACAACATGACAGAGACTGGGAAAAATGAGTTGTCATAAAACTGACATAATGCAAATCTGAATGGACTCTGGACCAGAATCAAGTTTTGCAGCATTGGTGCCATTAGCAGCGATTACTGTAATGAACTATAAAACATCCTACACTCAATTGAAAAGATTAGAACGTGCCACTTCTCAAGCTCACCCTAGTCTCATTCCTGGGCCACATGGCATGGAATGAGGTTACCTTTATCCTCATTCCCTTACATACCTTTCCAACTCTGCCCCAAAGCCCTTCCTATATAAAGATATCTCCTCACTCACTCCCCTCCCACCTCCTCCCCCTCACCTCTTACCATTCCCTTCCCTACTTCTCTTCTTCTTCCTCTCCCCTCCCCTCCCTCCCTCCCCTCATATAGCCCCCCTCACTCTGATTTCACTCTCCCAACCATTCCCTCCCACCTCCACACTCTCATCTCCCTCTCTTCCCACTGCTCTCCCACCCACCCCCTCTCACTCTCCCGTCCCCTCACCTCCTACGAGTCTCCCCGAGGACCCTCGCTGGCTCAGCTGGGGTGAGTCAGGTAAAGCCATGATGGCGGTCGCACTAGAGACCTGTACCAACTGGGGGGGACTGAGGGACACATCATGATCAAAGCCGGGAGCCGGGGGTGACCCCACAGATGTGGGAGACTGGAAGCCAGGTGGGCTGTCCGAGCCAGACATCCTCAGTCCAACTACTGAAGTTGCTGTTTGTTAAGCTGTGTCAAGCTTGAAGTTAGACACTTGTTGCACTTCTCACTGAGTGTAGAGATGAAGTTTAATGAGACAGTGCCTTGCCCTTCTAGCTCACTTAAGAGTCAGACACTCCCTTCTGAGACACTCCAAGAAATGAGGTTTGAAGGTCGACACTCCTTCTCGTAGTTTCCACTGCACGTAGAGATGACCTTATTGTTGCTTACTATGTGTAGAGAAGAGTTTGAAGTCTGATAATTCCTACTATTGTTTTGCCCTCTCACTGTGTGTAGAAAAGGGGCTGTTTGAAGTTCAACTGTCGTCCTGCTATTGTCACACTGTGTGCAGCGAAGGGTTCTGAAACTTTTCACCAGACACTTCAAGTGAAGGGTTTGAAGTTCAATACTTCTTTTTGATTTCTAAGTTCCAGTAGTAATAGGGACTGGAGTCTGTCACTTCTTACCAAAAGATGATGTTTGATAAACAAAGGTCTGATTGTGCAACAAAGAACCAGCCATACAGCAACCACAACACTTGCCACGCGTAAATCAGACCCCATATCGCGAAAGTCCAGCCGGCAGGGGTAACTTGAGAAGGGTACACCTCTCCTGTTTCGTTCCTGAAGCCGAATCTTGTGACAGCGCCGACACGTCCCGTGGCAAATATGTTAATGACAATATCCACTGCGAACGCCACGGAGGCCAGCGCGAGGAGCACAATTTCGCACACCACCTTGGCACAGGAGTGAGAATCACGGGGCTCCGATGGGTTTCCCATTGTGGCTGCCTTTCTATACACGGTTCACACACAGAAGCTTCGCTCTTGATAATCATCCCCTTACGCATAATCACCACGTGGTCGTGTGCGCATGCTACGTAACTCGAGCGAGCCACGCCTACAAAATTAATTTGTGGGATCCAGCTGCGCTGCGTTACTGTAGCCAACAATCATAATATATTAACGGCATCCCCATGCTCACTGCATGAAACTATAGCGGGGTCTTGTGAGAGTCGTTTCCAGACAAGTGAAGATTGGAATTCACGGTGTGTGCTCAATTGTGTACTTAGCTTCAAAGTAACTAGGTATGTAAATATGAAGGTGTGATGAGTAAAAAGCCATGTAAAAGAAACCCAGTGTGTGTGTGAGAAAATTGTCTAATGAAACAATCGTGCTGCTCTTAGTGTGGGCGTGTCTACCCAGCATGTCTAGGTAATGCATCTACCAGTTACAGTATCACAATGGCCGGAGCTGACAAGGCTGAAACGCATCCCTCACAGTGGGCGACTTCCAGCTGCATGTCTGGAGAATGCTGTTATACCTAGCAAATGCCCTGCTAACTACCATATCACACTATTGGTCTTATACTTTATTCACTCTCAGTAGCTATCCCATGCATGCAATGTTGATCTACAAGTGAAAACCTCAATGAGTTGTGAGCTTGTCTGTGAAGGAGTTTGCTATACCTGCACGTGTAGTGCTGAGTGCATATTCATTAGTGCATGCCAATGCCCACTTACCATATATATGATTTGTCTCTGTTGTATATAGTCAAGTTCTAACCATGAATAGCTAGCCATTGATATGCAGGACATTTCCAAGGAAATAGCTTTGCAAATAAGAAAAACTATATCAGTCCATCTAAAACTCAGTATCCAAGAAACCAATGAGGACAGTTTTGTGGACCTGGTATTGTGTAGGTATTTACACAACACTAATTTACTACTCCCTCAGGTATAATTGCTAGCCTCCAATCTCCTCTATCCAACACAATACCATTTAGCATAACAAATACAGAACACATTGAATTCACAAGATACATCACACACCTGAATTAGAAGTGGTTGCGACATGTACATACATACATACATACATACATACATACATACAGACACCAAAAAAGTGTTCCATGCATGCTACGACTGTATAACTATTGGTAGAGCCAATAGCACACAAAAGCCAGTACTAAGACTAGCAAACCAATAAGTCCTGGTACAGTCCTGCAACAAAGACAAAGGAATCAGTTTATGAGAGAATGAGTGCATAAAGTTATTAGCCTTGATCCCAATATTCCCGTGCGGGGAGATCCTCGGAACAAGGCTACATATACTGCCAGGCCAGACAAATTATACTTCATCACTAGCCTCACTCCCAGGCCGCAAAACGCATTTTGTGCACATGCTCTTCATCTTGAACAAGGAGTGATACGTTTTTCACTTTGCGAATGTTGAAACCTCCAGCGCTTGGGACAGTAACTACAAGAAAAGGTCTCAAGCTTGTTCTTTCAATCAGGCACCCCTCCCCCCCTCTGTCTACCTAGGTAGACACTAACATTTGATAAAATGGACCAGGCCTTCCTAAGCAAGGTGATCAAAAACTGGAGGGTGGGAAGGTCTGGGAACGAGGCTACTTCATCATAGAAAGTGAACAAAGCTCCATTCTTGGTGATATACTCCACAGTAGAATGGGGCTTCAAACTTGCAAGTGAGTCATAGGTTTGTCTGTACCATTTTAGACACTGCTACACAGTGGAACCCCTCTATAACGAACACCACTGGGAACCAACATTTTGTCACTTAGGCCACTCCAAATGAGACTATAGTTTCCTGTCCTCCGCCCGCCCCCTCCGGAGTCTACCGCGCTAGTTGACCATTATGGCCATTATTATTAAGGTGGCACGGTACCCTGTATTTTCAAGGTCAACAAACCTGGAATCCAAGCGCATAGAACTCTTTGTCTTGGTAAAAGTTTAGCGCACAGTCCGTTTTAGGAGTCTCAAACCGTTCACGGTCCGTAAAATTGGGGATTTTCCCCATTTCCTGTCGGCATTGCCATCCAATAATCAGTTTATAATTAAGTTAGTTAAGATGTGGCCTGGCGGCACCCTTCATGTGGTGCTCGGAACTTTGAAGATAAGCTTAGATCGACTTAAAAAAAAAAAAAAAAAAAAAAAGAAAAAAAAAAAAAAAGAGAAGGAGTTTAGTAGAGTGCTGTAGTGTCAGTAGCTGTGAGTAGTGCGTGATGCCTGCTTGTGAAAGCAAGTTGTGTCTAGAAGCAGCAGAAAGGCCACAGTGGCCAAGACTGTATTTGTTGAGTAGGCCCAGGTCTCGCGGCCGTATGCCTAGTCTAGTTGGTGACCGTGGCCAGGTGCTTCGAGTGCTGGGCTGGGCTTTAACTAGAATACGCAATTTATCGTTTGTGCTACAGTCTGACAGACAAGGGAGCTGAACGGTGGCTGCATGTGGAACAGAGCCGTGAGTTGTTTAGCGACATAAGGGGGAGAGGTGGGGCTAGTAATGCTTGCTTCCACTCGTGAATGAGCCCCTCCCGTAGACAAGCTGTGAATTTTTCGAAATGTGCATTCATTTTGGTGCAGTCAAAGTTGTCCATTCCAAGAGTAGTGACAAACATGAGTCTAGCCTGACTTTGAGAGTAGCTTTGAACAAAAGCTGGCATAGATTGATTTGAGATACATTGGTGGTTGGGACGCTACCTACAGTGAGCGTGTAGATGCGTCCAACGAGTGGCAATTTTGGGTTCATGAATATATTAATGAGCTACTAAAACCCTTTTTAAAATTAGGCAAAGCAAGATTGCCCTAAACCAAACCCTAACCCTGAAACTAGGAGTAACCCTGGTCCTGACTGTAACCCAAGTTTATGTTTTCGTTAACCTCCGCCGAGGGACGACCGTGCCACCTTAACATACTATAGACTCGTGTAAAAGCAGACAGTGCCAACGTCGCCCGATTCAGTGGAAGACTAACAGTGTGAATGTGTTTGACAGCTCCAGGATGCGCCCCCGGACATTCCAGCGCAGTTAATGGACATTGTTTTGTTTTCTGCACGAATTCATTGCGCTTATAATGAGTAATGGTTAATGGTAATAGACCGCCCGCCCGCACGTAAAATAACAGAAGTCAGGATGGGAAACTATAGTTTCGTTTGGAGTGGCCTAATAGCAAGGTGTCCCTAACTCAGAGGCTTCTGGTATATTTCCGGTAGGTGTGGTATGCATAATCGCACTGTTGACCACAATGTGGCTGCGTTTTCAGAGCTTTCCTTTGCTGTACGCTGGCAGGGAAGGCTAAGCAGAGGCTAGTACTACCAGTAACAACACTAATCTAATGTCAAGTTGTTAACTACAGCAGCGATGGTGGACAATCTTGGTGAAAAGTTTGATGAGTGTCCGATAAATCAGGGTCGTTGAGTATTGTTTGTGTACATGTATTCTAGACAACCTTTTACTAGGCTTTGCTAATTCTTTCTTCATTGCCCATGGGTGTATTTCAGGACATTATCACAGTTAAAGATACTTTAAGGTGTTAACCACTGGTAACTATTACTTTAAGGTGTTAACCACTGGTAACTTTAAGGTGTTAACTACTAGATTAACAACACTTCAAAATGGGAGCATTGGTACAAGTAACTCTTACTTTAAGATGCTTGCCACCTTGAATATAAAGGCAGCAATGACGAGTGCAAAGGACAGTGCTCCTGCAAGTGGCCCTCTGACTACACTATCAGTCGGCCTCTCCTTGTCTAGTAGCTGCTGATTGACACATTCATTTAGTCTATCAACCTGTGTGTGTGTGTGTGTGTGTGTGTGCATGTGAGTGTGTGTGCAAGGAGCATGAGTATGCATGAACATCAGATTCTCTCTTGCTCTCCCCTCACACTATCTCTACCCTTGCACCCTCCTCTCCCACTACTACTAAGATGATATGATCATCGTGGGGCGAGCCTGAGCGAACAATACATTGCTGATTTCATGGCACACAAACCATGCATAACAGCAGGGTTTGTCATGTCTGCTGTTTCATGAGTGCACATGGTAAGCAAAAACTTCATGTAGCCAAGCACTTAGTTGTCACCAGATATAGATGATCATACATGTTGCCAAATTGCCGTCATTTCTCCGGTCAAGGAAGCTACTACGGCTACACACAAACTTGGACTAAACTTCACACTGAAGTCATGAACTGAATCTCTGGAGCTTAATTATGAGTGTTGATTATGCATGGCCCTTCCTCAAGCAACCTAAACTCTACTGGGCGTAATTTGTCTGTGAGTAGCCTGCCCTTGTCTGTCACGGTCCGCAGTTGCCATGCATGCGTTAACTTGAGTCGTCTCCGCTCCGAGTTTCTTTCACGTCGACGCTGCGTTCCTTCACTGAGTATCCGACGTTCATTCAGTCTTCGTGAAATATTTAAATGTGCTCATTTAAAATTTACGGTATATGGCCGCAAGCAAGCACGTATACACACACACTTCCACAATGCAGTCACGCTAGTGTGGGGCTCGCTCAGGCTCGCCCCAATCATTCTCACTCCTTCCTCTCCCTTCCCCCTCCTCTCCCCTCGCACCCACACTCCCTCCTCTCCCTTCTCCCTCCTCTCCCCTTACACCCTCATTCCCTTCCCTCCTTCCCCTCACACCCTCAATCCTTCCCCTCCTTCCCCCATTCTCTCCCCCTCCACCTTAGATTGGCACTCCTCCACAGCGTCCTCAAGGTCCTGGCTCTTTCCTATTGTTAGAGTCTCCATCTGGGCCAGCTGGGTGCGCAGCTCTCCTACCTACAGGACAAGATTAATATTGGGACAATATAATTCAACTATGAAATGTTCATGCTTGCGTGCACACAGTCACACACACACACACACACACACACACACACACACACACACACACACACACACACACACGCACGCAGTCCCGGGGAAAAAATCAAATATTATATTATTCTGTTGCATGTTTCGAGTACATCACTGAGTTCGACATGCTGTAGCGCTGAGCTTCCACTACACTGCTCATACACACTACACAAATACATGGATATCTATGAAGTCCATATAAGCCCCACCCTTAGCAGAAGCTCAGTGTTATAGTGCGTCAAACTCAGTGATGCGTTAAAAATACACAATGGAATAATATTCGATTCCTATTCAGGACTGCCACGTAATAGGCCTAGACGTATGTACATAGATTAATAAACTCTTGTGACAATGTGTCTATACCACATCACACCACAACCCTCCCATACCTCGTGTTGATGTAGCTCGGTGACATCGTTGACTTGTCCCTCCAGCCGCTCTGCTCTCTCCTTCTCCTGCTCAAGTTTCTCAAACAGCATTGTAATTTGTTCCATCAACTGCGATATGTGCCTGTGTGTGCATGAACCAATGGTTTCCCAGTAATGTTTTGTAGCTATTACCAGGTTTATTTTGCATATACACCTCCCAAATGCCCTCACATGCACACATGCAAGCATACTCGCGTGTGCACGCACACACACACACACACACACACACACACACACACACACACACACACACACACACACACACACACACACACACACACACACACACACACACACACACACACACACACACACACACACACACACACACACACACACACACACACACACACACACACACACACACACACACCCACCCTCTGGTCCACAATTTCCTGTTTGAACTTTTCATGATCCACTATATTATCATCTGAAGATTCTTGTTGCTCTTTCAGACTTGTAAGGCTCCTAGAGGAAGAGAAAGTGTGTGTGTGTGCATGTGTGAATGTGTGTGTGTATGCATTTGTGTGTGTGTGTGCATGTGTGTGTGCATGCATGTGTGTGTGGGTGTGAGGGAGTGTAAATGCAGAATGTAAGATTTACTGTAGATCAGAAAATTCACATCAAATTTTCATGTTAACATTTTGTCACTCAACTGTTCTGTAATGTAAGTTGTTATACACGTACTTAGTCAAGTGTTTCATTTATCTTTTGCCGCTGGAAGGCCTGTTGTAAGAGCAGGTGAAGACTGGAGATACTTGGTATAACTGACACTGAGCTACGAGCTTACAGTTCAGGGTCGTTGGTGATAATCTGTGATCCTTCCCCACACAGAACTTCATCTGACCCTTGAACCCTGGAGATGGGTGTGATAAGAACAAGGTTCATTCTCAGGATGAAATCATTTTGTATCGTCTACATATCGTCTAGAGTAATTGGGTTAGCATGCATAACGCCAGGCAAACTAGATTTATTGCAGCTTACTCGATTTGCATTCGTGCGGGTGTTCACTAGTGGTCATTATTTGTTACTAGAAAACGCTATATAAGCTTGGAAAATCTACAGTGCTGCGGCCATTAAAAGTGGGCGTGTCATTGTTTGTAAGGCGATAATGACATTGGTGTGGCAGGTCTCAAATGAAGTGAAACAATAAATCTAGTTTGCCTGGCCTAACACTAAGTAAACAATAGACTAGGAATACCATGCGCAGAGTATGCCTCGTGCAGAAGAATATCCGGAAATATGCAAGTAGATATCCGTTGTAACCACGTGTAGCGTGTAGGTGCTAGGTGCAGGAGACGAGAAAGAGCGATGAAGATGGCAAAGCGGTCGTCTGAAGAGTTTCAGGAAGTGAGCGTAGTGTCATGCGAGTATCTGTCAGACTCTTTCTCCTTTGCCTTACTCTCTTCTGATGCAGTGTCCTTTTGTTTCCGTCTTCGCTCTCTAGTACGATCACGCTTTGACTGCTTCTGCTCCATTTCTGCTCTCGGACGATCTTTTTCACACGTTGATTGCCTCCTGCTCCCACCAGTACCATGTGGCCCCTGCTCCGTTTCGGCTCTTGCACGCGCATGATCTTTCGATCGCCTCCTGGTCGGACCAGTACCACGTAGCAAGTAGTCTAGGGACAAGACCACAGAAACCGCGCCCACGCAATTAAAGTGTGACGGATATACATACATACATACATACATACAAACGCGAGCTGACTACACTGCACGATTAGTAGCCTTGTGCTAAGGCGCTCGGCAATCATAGACTATTACGGTAGTTAGCAATTTGTGACATTCAATCACACTCTGAGAAAGACTATGTATCTAGTGCTCACATGACGTCCTCTTCAATAGAGTCATCATCATCCTCATCCATGACTGTGTGAGGGGGTGAGGGGTATGTGTGTGTGTGTGTGTGTGGGGGGGGGGGGGGATGAATGGGGGGTCATTGCATGAAGTGCTAGGTAACAAGTTGCAAAACGTATGTAGCTGATGTGTGTCTGTGTGTGTGTGTGTGTTTACCTTCCTCGACATCATGTGGTGCTGAATTGATAGTGAAACGTTTTCTCCTAAGCCTGCTGCCAGCATTGCTCCTACATATGGACAGTGGAAGAAGGAGGGGCATAAGTATCAGTTCAAGGTACAAACTATCATCCATACATTATAGGGACTTACAGTTTCCCTTTCAGTCCACTGTAAATGAACGAGGTGGGTGGGTGTGTGCAACAGCAAGAGAGGAGAGATGAAATCACTAGTAAAAAAACAGTTTCTAGAAGCTGTAAAACATCCACTTTCTTCTTCCTTTCCCTCCTTCACCCTCTCTTTACTTCCCTCTCCCATCCCACTTCCTTTGTCTCCCTCTACTTATCCCCACTTCCTCCCCCTCCCCTATCACTCTGCCTCTCTCCTACTCTTTTCCCATCTCTCATGACCTCACTCTTCTTCTCCTACTCCCTTTCATACACTTTCTCCCATCCATCCTCCCATCCCCCCTCCCACCTCCCTCCCATCCCCCTCCCACCCCCTCCCATCCCCCTTCCATCCCCCCTTCCATCCCCCCCTCCCATCCCCTCATCCCCTCACTCCCATCTTTCCTCCCATACCTGAGTGACATTACTCTAAGTCCCTTCCCATGTGGTTCAACACCCTCGCGAAGGTCTCTCAGCTGGCTCTCAAGTTTCTCAATCTTCTTTCTCTGCTGCTCAACACTGGCCTTAGACTTCAGATGGTTACGATGGAAGCGAGACTTCAACCTGTGTGTGTGCGTGTGAATGTGTGTACGTCATTAGAATTAGGTAAACAATTTGTGTGCCTTTAACAAAGATTTCCTGATCTTTGGTACAGAATCTTTGCAGATAACTAGTTTTAGAAAACAGAAAAAGGATAGGCAGATTGATAGATACATAGATAAGTCTATGGATAAAACCAAACAGACAGACACATGGGCAGAGCCAGACAGACTGACCTCTGTTGGGCCTTGTCATTCATGGTACTTTCCAGTCCCTGAAGGTACTCGTTCTGACTATCCTGATACGCTTCAGCCTCCTCATGAAGTAGTCTCCTTGCCTTCTCAATCTTACGCTCAAGATCACAGATCTGTTGCATCTTGCGGACCTATACATGGTTGGGGGAGTGAAGGGAGAGTGGAGAGGGATGTGGAGGGGGGAGGTGAAAGGATATTGCTTCACAATCTATAATACAAGAGTCAAGTCTAAGACAAAAAAAAAAATCTCTCAAGTTAACAACATAAAACAGCAATAACGACAAAAGAACAACAAAAACAACAACAAAAACAACAGAAACAACAACAAAAACAACACTTCGTCCACAAGAATAACATTTTGTCAGAAGGGGACGGTGGTGCTTGTTGTCATGTGCTTGGTCACAAATTGCCAATTGTGTGTGGAGAGAACAGCATGCACTCCATACTGCTCTGTCCCTGTGGGTCATCTAGCCTTGTTTCCAGGCTCCTACTCCATTGCATGACAGCCGGAGAGGAGCCTGGAGATGAGACTTCTGGGTCTGGTGGGCATATGATGGTTGGAATGGACAACAAGCGATTAATGTTGCTTACAGATTATGAATCTGATTTGTGTACCTGTCCAACAGTTTGGTTCCATCCCTACATGCTCTTGTTTTCATTCAGAAAACTTTTTTGTGACTTGTATATAACCTGGGTTCAAGCACTTTAGCATGAACAGGTTAAACCAACCAACCTACTTGCAATCAATTCTGAGTGGCCAGGAGCCAGCAGTGAGTCCCTAACCAAATTCTAAGAAGTGCATGGGTCAGGCTGGCAAACTTGTTTACTCTCACGACCAGCTTCCTGACCAGCTTCCTGACCAGCTTCCTGACCAGCTTCCTGACCAGCTTCCTGACCAGCTTCCTTTATGGTTATCTAATATCTGGATGAACTCATGACCCCAGTTGTCTGTAATCTCAATTTCCTTTCACAGTGGTATAAGTAGCCCAGTTTCTACTGGAACTGTAGTCTGCATGTGTGAGCATTGGAGAGAACAAGAATGGCAGCTCTGAAGATCATCATTGTCGTGGCTGCTCTACTCTTCTGTCCCTCACTTGGAGCTGGATACAACTGTACCAGAAGGTACCAGAGGTTGCTGAAAGAAGCTGCAGCTGTCAAGGCTCAGTGCCCAAATGCTGCCTTTCATGACTGCTGCCAGGTAGGTGGGTGTTTGCAAAGAGGAGTGTATCACTTAGAAGTTCTGTAAGTAAGAAGACGACTAGATGGCTTTGTACAATATTTCTCTTGAATGATTCACGTCAAGGATGATTATTATTAACAAAAATTTGTATTCATAGCCTGCGGGTGCGGTTCTAAATTTGGCATAGTTGTTATAGGGATCGAATGACATGATGAATACCCAGTTATCTGGAGCTGCTCGAGGTTCACTGTATTGTCCGGTCTAGTTGCAGTTTGCCTGATACTAGCTGATTCCCTGGTAAGTGGTAGTTGTGACTATTTTTCATTTTAAGCTTCAGGCTATCGCGTGTTTTAATGACTGCTGCCAGTGTGTTTGTAAGGAGGTAACTTGTGCAAATATTACTCAGAAGTTTAATAGAAGATCACTAGTTAATTATTCATTGTGTGATACCGATTCCTTAATTTTTGTAGATAAAGAACATTTCCCCTGTTCCAATACGCTCTGGGCAATATGAGATCAGTGATATTTGTGATGTAGACCCCTTTGAAGAACTTGGTAAAATGAAGGTCCGATGTGACATGGAGACAGACAAGGGAGGGTGGATAGTGATTCAGCGTCGAGTCCCGAATGGGACAGTTAACTTCTATCGAGGATGGAAAGATTATGAAAAAGGATTTGGTGACCTTGACTCTGAATTCTGGTACGGTCTGAGGAACATACACTGCCTGACAACTCGAGAGAGTGTGGAACTGCGCATAGACTTGCAAGATGAGCAGGGGAACAAAGTCACATGGGTGTACCAGCAGTTTAGTGTGGATGGACCCGACCAGAAGTACCGTCTGCACATCGGACAGGGAACTGGGACACCACCAGGGTCATTTGATGCCATGGCCTTCCATAATAACATGAACTTCAGTACTTTTGATCGTGATAATGACCAGAATGGTGGACCCTGTGCAGCTAGTTACAAGGGAGCATGGTGGTACAACAACTGCCACAAATCTAATCTGAATGGCCCGCATACTGGACCCAGTATTACCAGGCGTATTGCATGGCACAATGGCAATAAGTATGTCTACTACCCCAGTGTGGAGATGAAAGTTCGTCCCAAAACCTGCCAACACTCACAGCAGTGCACTCAGTAACTGCCAACAAGGACTACTATGCATTTTGTTATGTACTGTGGCACAACTTAAGGACACACACATGCATACATCTAAACCATGTATTAATACAATCAACCAACTATTGAAAATTGATGCCATACAAGTCTATCAATCTCACGTGAGTGTGAAAAATGAAAAATCTAACGAGGTAGGCAAGATTGATGGTACCCAATCAACAGTTTTACCCAGGGCACTACTGCAGGTATCTACTTACAATGCATAGAGCTGAGTAGTCTCGTGCCCAGCCCCTACGCGCCTCCCGGCAAGAAACGGTCTGGTGAACGAAGTCAATTTCTTGGGCTTATTCCCCAAAAGTGGTGAGGGCAAATGAGATTGCGAGATCGGTAGTTAATACATAGCTCTTCCCTTAAAACAGTAAATTTTTTTATCTCTACTCGAGTATCCATACCGGGTTTGGCATAAAGTGTTTTGAACATTGCTAGGTGACACTGTCACAAAAGTGTGCGCTAGCCCAAGAAATTTGACTTGGTTCACCAGACCATTTCTCCTTGTGAGAGGGTGGGGTCTGGGGACGAGACTAAGAGCTGAGTACCGGTACCTAAAAGTAACTACCTAATAAGGAAATTGTACCGAGTACAGTAGATATGTGCAGGTACAACCTTGATATCTGCACAATTAGTGGCTGATAGTATCACAACATTGCTACCTACTCATCACTCAGCTCTTCTTCAGTACAGGTATTGGGAAATTCACAATGGCAATGTCGTGATTAGATCATCTTGCCTTTTCACTTTCACCTCATCACATCTAAAATCTCTTTACTGTCACGGTTGCTTAAAGTTTCTCTTATGGAAGCATTGCATGCTGCCATGAAATATTGAATGAATACCTCTCTAGTTTATCAAAGCAATTCACATACAACAATGTAAAGTTTTTTGTTATGTGTAAACGTTCCCAAGACTTGTTCTTACACAAGAGTTGAGTAATTATGTTAAAGGTTATGTAGTACCTTGGTAACAATGTGTGTAGAACATGTGTACATAATTATGTAGGTAGCAGTGCTACGATGTGATATTTGTAGGTACACAATATGTGGAACGGAGTCTAATCCTAATGTGTAGTGGGATATGTGGCAAGTTATAGGGAGGGTAACTGAATGAAGCATATGTATGCATAGAACACCTGTTTGTTTGTTTTTTGAGTGGAAGATGGGCCATGTCACTTTGTGGCTCTTGATGTGCACCCTCATTCACTTGTTCCCAATCTCATAGATCTGATGTGATGTGCAGACCTCAATTGTCTCCATCTTCATTGACACACAACAAAACCCAATACAGTCACATAAGCTACGTATGTTCTATGCATATGCAATGATTATGTTACACATTTAATAAATACCCAGTCAGATAGCAAATTATTAAAAAAAATCTCCCAGTACAGTGTATAACCAAGTTTGGCCACTTCTCATAACATTAGCAATATCCTAGTAATAGTTATATCCCTCCCTGGGGGATGGTCGTTTTACATATTGGTGTCAGGCAACACCTGACACCAATATGTAAAACGACCACCCTACAGTGATGTTACCTACATTGTAGGCAACATCAATGTAGAAGAGAGCTATGAGCAACATTCTCATGTGTTGCTTAGGTAACAGGTTATATCTACATGTTACAAATGTGTATCTCGTCACTTCCAACACCTCTTCTGTGAGCTAAGTGATGACGTGAAACACACACCATTATTGTAAATGGTTAAAGGTAAAACAAACAGCTTACAATGTCATTGTATGTGACTGTAATGACTGGCAGTTGGTTGAATAGTATCATCACAGAGAGGCATTAGCTCAATAGGAAAAACTGGTACCAGATGTTGCTGAGTTGGTTGTGTACCAGCAACTATCACAACGTGACATAATAATGTTTTGCGTAATCACTCAGCTCACGAGAAGACATCTCTGGCTAAAAATGTCTCTTAACCTGTACTGTCCAAATCCTTTCTATTGTACCAGCAAAACTTCTGCTTATATCTCGCTTGCCCTACTACAAAGTCTTCAAACAAGCTACCTGTGTATTATGGATGTTCTAAGCATTTAGAATGAATCACTCTGCATGGATTCTCTCTAGATCTCCTAATGGAGAGAATGTTCCAGACAACTCCAATTGAGTGGCTGCCAGGTGTGCAACTAAAGTATTCAGTAGCCTCGTTCCCAGGCCTGCCCTGTTTTCATTCTTTGGTTTGCGTTCAGTATGATACACAGAAGCGGAAGAGCGGATTCCTGGTGACTGCTGGCTTTTCACTTTCCTCTATTTTAGCCATACAACCTCTAAAATGTCTTTTATCCTACTACATTCTACAAATACGTAATTGGTGTACTATTGTGTCTCCCATTGTCACTTATAATAACCTACATGTATGATTGGAGTGTAACCTTTCACATCATCACTCAGCTCTTCTGCACAAGAGGTGATGGGAAAGGTTAAAGGCAAAACAAATAGTTCACAATGTCATTGTATCTGACCGTCATTTAGTTGAATAGTATCACAACATGACAACGTCACCTACAATACTGTGTTACATCATCACTTATGAGACGACATCTGGCGTGAGAAAACATCTCTGGCTATAAAAGGAGAGATCAGAGTTGCCATTAGGACCATCAGCTGAAGTTGCAAGAGCTTCTTAGCCCGTAGTGTCCACCGTACCATGGCAGTTTTCAAGATCTTCATTGTTGTGGCTGCTCTACTCTTCTGTCCCTCACTTGGGGCTGGAAACAACTGTACCCAAAAATACCAAAAGTTGCTGAAAGAAGCTTCAGTTGTCAAGGCTCAGTGTCCCAACGCTGCCTTTCATGACTGCTGCCAGGTGGGTGTGTTCGTAAGGAGATGACTTCTGTGTTACTCTAAAATTCTGAAAGTAAAAAGATGAATAGCTTATAATCTTAACCTGTCTCTTTGATTCATGCAGATACAGAATATTTCTCTTGTTCCAACAAGTTCTGGGCAATATGAAATCACAGATATTTGTGATATCAACTCCTTTGGGAACCGTGGTAAAACGAAAGTCTGGTGTGACATGGAGACAGACGAGGGAGGGTGGGTAGTGATCCAGCGTCGAGTTCCTAATGGGACAGTTAACTTCTACCGAGGATGGAAAGATTACGAAAAAGGATTTGGTGACCTTGACTCTGAATTCTGGTATGGTCTGAGGAACATACACTGCCTGACAACTCGAGAGAGTGTGGAACTGCGAATAGACTTACAAGATGAGCAGGAGAACAAAGTCACGCGGGTGTACCAGCAGTTTAGTGTGGATGGACCTGACCAGAAGTACCGTCTGCACATTGGACAGGGAACAGGGACACCAGGGTCAAATGATGCCATGGCTGGGTCTCATTCATTAAATAACATGTACTTTACTACTTTTGATCGTGACAATGACCAGAGTAGTGGAAACTGTGCAGCTAGTTACAAGGGAGGATGGTGGTACAAGGGATGCCACAACTCTAATCTGAATGGCCCACATACTGCATCCAGTACACACCAGCGTGTTGCATGGTACAATGGTACGTGGGTCTACTACCCCAGTGTGGAGATGAAAGTACGCCCCAAAACCTGCCAACACCCACAGCAGTGCAGCCAGTAACTGGTGCCTTGTTAACATGACTCAGTAGTGTGCATTCATTTAGTAAACACATGTATTGCCAATTTTCTACTTACATACACTGAACTGTGTAAGCATATTAGTAAGCACTTATTGCTGACTTTCTACTTATGTAAGGCCTAGACTAAACTGAGTTTACTGCATTATTGATTGCTTTCTTTGGTGAAATAAAACATTTGATCATGTGTGAATGGGAGTGATTGGTTCATGAAAGTACGTAAGCTATGTGACTAAATTTGATAATGAAGTGTATGGATCACCATACAACTATAGCCTAATCATGCGTAGCAATCATAGCTATTAGCTAACCTAAGGTAGATGAGTCTGCTATGCAGAAAGAGAAATACTTGACACTATAATGTGATGACATGAATGCTGAGGTGAGTGCAATAGCTACAACAGTTACCAACATTCTGAGGGCTCTCACATCTCCTTTATACATGGCATTGCCTATGGGACCATGACAAGGTGTAGGTATGAATAACATTTAGGCTCTGAGTGACATCACTCTCAAAAACTGGGAAGAAATGAGAAATAAGATGATTGGAATGTAGCCTCGTTCTCAGGGAGTGAGGGAATTTGGAATGTAAACAAGCAGCCAAGGTTGTAGAGTAAGATTAACTGTTGCCTACATATGTATCTGTATTGTATAGCCATCTGCAAAATTTGATAGTCTCACCAACAAAAGAAGCATGTATCAGAAAAAATGAGGAAAAATTAGCGATGATACAGAGTAGATAGTTCAGTGCTGCACACAACACAATGCAGAGTGGGTACACAAGCTGCATGTACATTAAGTGGTCAACCAGATTGCTAAATTAAGGTTTAAAATAAACTATTTTGGGCCATTTTTAAAATTTGAACACAGTTAGACTGAGTTACCAATCAAGTTCTGACACAGTGGGAGGTGTGGTAGAACACATGTGCAACTCTGTTTGGCAGCATTTGGTTTGTTATGGACTGATGGTGCCCAAGAGATGGCAGAGTTGTTTGGTAAGTTGTGAGAGAAGAGACATCCTTGCCAGAATACCCTGCACATTATGTTATATATGATTCTGTGGATCTGCAAGATTCAATATCACAAAATAACATTGCTACCTAGGTATGTACACGTACTATCACATCTTGTACACAACCTTTCATCGTCATCACTCAGCTCTTCAGAAAAGGTCACAGCAACCTGCAAGGCTGGAATAAGAAAAATCTCTGGCTATAAAAGGAGAGATCAGACTTAAGAGCTGCCATTTGAACCATCAGCTGAAGTTACAAGAGCCTCTTAGCCTGTAGTGTCCCAACATTTTCTACTGCAATAGTGCTTTGTGTGAGGACTAGGAGAGAGCAAAAATGACAGCTCTCAAGATCTTCATGGTTGCGGCTGCTCTACTCTTCTGCCCCTCACTTGGGGCTGGATACAACTGTACCAGAAGGTACCAGAGGTTGCTGAGAGAAGCTGCAGCTGTCAAGGCTCAGTGCCCAAATGCTGCCATCCATGACTGCTGCCAGGTAGGTGTGTTTGCATTAATGTGCATCATGTATTTTGTGAGTAGATAAATCTCAAAAGTTAGCTATGGTGTATAAACCTATTTCTTTGATTCACACAGATACAAAACATTTCACTTGTTCCAACAAGTTCTGGGCAATATGAGATCAGCGATGTCTGCAGTGGTGTCAACTCCTTTGGAAACCCTGGTAAAGTTAAGGCCCGATGTGACATGGAGACAGACAAGGGAGGGTGGATAGTGATCCAGCGTCGAGTCCCTAATGGGACAGTTAACTTCTACCGAGGATGGAAAGACTATGAAGAGGGATTTGGTGACCTTGACTCTGAATTCTGGTATGGTCTGAGGAACATACACTGCCTTACAACTCGAGAGATTGTGGAACTGCGAATAGACTTACAAGATGAGCAGGGGAACAAAGTCACGTGGGTGTACCAGCAGTTTAGTGTGGATGGACCTGACCAGAAGTACCGTCTCCACATCGGACAGGGAACAGGGACACCATCAGGGTCATTTGATGCTATGGCTGGGACTCATTCACCGAATAACATGTACTTTAGTACCTTTGATCGTGATAACGACCAGAATGGTGGAAACTGTGCAGTGACATACAGGGGAGCATGGTGGCACAGGAATTGCTTCTATGCTAATCTGAATGCCCCACATACTGGATCTCTAAATTTAGGTAACTGTATCGTATGGTACAGTGGCAGTCGGTGGGTCTACTACCCCAGTGTGGAGATGAAAGTGCGCCCCAAAACCTGCCAACACTCACAGCAGTGCAGCCAGTAACTGGTGACTTGTTAACATGACTATGTAGTGTGTATTAGTAGTTGCATATTTAAGAAACTGGAGTGAACTATAAGTTTACTGCATTTAAGCAGCATTTGATTTTGTGAAAATAAAATGGCTGATTCCGTGAGCTCTGGAAAATGAATGGGTGAAGCATCATTAAAATACCTAGGCTATTCATACTTTAGGTAGTTCATGCTGTCAGCATAAGTGTTACCGAGACCCTTCAGCTACATGTATACACATTCTGAAACTCCAGTCTCCAGTTCTAGTGATTGTAGCCTCTTGTAAATTCAGCAGCAAAGTCAAACTGACAGATTTACAATGAGGAGCATGACCAAGATGGTGAGAGATCAATTTGAGTTGGCAGATCAATTTACTAGAGGAAATCCACCATTCAACTTGCTAGTGTGGGGCTTGCTCAGGTTCACCCCAATTATTTCCTATGACTGAATTGAGTTTTGTACAACACATTTAGGAGGATTTACAGATTTGAATTGAATCACACATTTAGGAAGATTTACAGATTTGAATTGAATCACACATTTAGGAGGATTTACAGATTTGAATTGAATCACACATTTAGGAAGATTTACAGATTTGAATTGAATCACACATTTAGGAAGATTTACAGATTTGGATTGAATCATGTTTTGTGATATGGGACATCTAAGAAAATTTCATAATACACAGGCTGGAGGAAGTAGTGGACACCCAATTTGGGTGCATGTTCATAGTGCAATGGTGCACCTCCCTATGAATAAAACTCAGCTCTTCTCCAGAAGAGGTGTTGGGAAAGGTTAAAGGTAAAACAAACAGCTTACAGTGTCATTGTATGTGACTGGCAGTTGGTTGAATAGTATCATCACAGAGAGGCATTAGCTCAATAAGATAAACTGGTACCAGATATTGCAGATGTTGCCGAGTTGGTTGTGTACCAGCAACTATCACAACGTGACATTGTTACCTACAATAATGTGCTGCATCATCACTCAGCTCACGAGAAGACATCTCTGGCTATAAAAGGAGAGATCAGACTTAAGAACTGTCATTTGGACCATTAGTCAAAGTTACAAGAGCCTCTTAGCCTGTAGTGTCGATCCTAACCCCTTCTACTGCAACAGTGGTCTGTGTGAGCACCAGGAAAGAAGAACAATGACAGCTCTCAAGATCTTCATTGTTGTGGCTGCTCTACTCTTCTGTCCCTCACCTGGGGCTGGAAACAACTGTACCAGAAGGTACCAGAGGTTGCTGAGAGAAGTGGCAGTTGTCAAGGCTCAGTGCCCAAATGCTGCCTTTCATGACTGCTGTCAGGTGGGTGGGTGTTTCATAGGCATAGGAAGCAAATTTGAACTGTAGAGGCCATACTGTGCCACGTGAAGCGCTGCTAAACAATGGAAGTAATTTCGGCGCAAGTAGCGTGGCGGAAAATTTTTTTAAAGTGTGCACCTTTAGACTGCAAGATAAAGCCTTTTTTCAACGGTGTATAATATTCTAGCCTCGTTCTCAGACCTTACCAACCCTCCAGTACAATATTCATTTTATGTGGAAAACAAATTATACTGACTTCATCGTCGTTCCCAGGAGACCGCCCGGCTACTGGTGGCTAGCTTTCGTCGCTTGTAGTAGTCCCTTTGAAAATCTGCATTAGCTTCGTAACGAGCCATCTCTCTGCCAAGATTTCGATCACCTTATAGTGTACTTTAATCGGAAATGTACGCATGTAACTGCATATGAGACTGATGCAACGAAGAGGCTGCTTGAGCTTTAATATCCTCGTTTCTATATATCTCCCAGAGAACGAGGCTAGCTTGAGCTAACTTAGCAGGTTATAAATATTAATTTACGGCCTAAAAAGTGTAGCAGCCAAAGCCGCTACGGTTCCTACGCCACTGTGTTTGTAAGGAGTGTGTGTCACATAGACATTCTGTAAGTAAGATGACCAGCTGTGACAGGTTTGTTCTAGTTGCTTTGTATGATATTTCTCTTGAATGATTCATAATCTTTTCGTGACTGCTACCAGTGTGTTTGTAAGGAGGTACCTTGTACAAATATTACTAATAGAAGATCACTAGTTAATTATTTATTGTGTGATACTGATTCTTGAATTTTTGCAGATCAAGAACATTTTCCCTGGTCCAATAAACTCTGGGCAATATGAGATCAGTGATATTTGCAATGTAGAGCCCTTTGAAGAACTTGGTAAAATGAAGGTCCGATGTGACATGGAGACAGACGAGGGAGGGTGGATAGTGATCCAGCGTCGAGTCCCCAATGGGACAGTTAACTTCTACCGAGGATGGAAAGATTATGAAAAAGGATTTGGTGACCTTGACTCTGAATTTTGGTATGGTCTGAGGAAGGTACACTGCCTGACAACTCGAGAGAGTGTGGAACTGCGAATAGACTTACAAGATGAGCAGGGGAACAAAGTCACGTGGGTGTACCAGCAGTTTAGTGTGGATGGGCCTGACCAGAAGTATCGTCTGCACATTGGACAAGGAACAGGGACACCATCAGGGTCATTTAATAGCATGGTTCACCATAATAACATGAACTTCAGCACCTTTGATCGTGACAATGACCAGAATAGTGGTAACTGTGCAGCTGGTCTCAAGGGAGGATGGTGGTACAACAACTGCCACAAGTCTAATCTGAATGGTCAGCATACTGCATCCAGTACAGTCTATCGCATTGCATGGCTCAATGGCAGTAAGTGGGTCTACTACCCCAGTGTGGAGATGAAAGTGCGTCCCAAAACCTGCCAACACTCACAGCAGTGCAGCCAGTAACTGCCAACAAGGGACTCCTATGCATTTTGTTATGTACTAAGACTGTAAGAGCACACTTGAGGACACACACATGCATACATCTAAACCATGTATTAATACTCCATTTCAATCAACCAACTATTGAAAATTGATGCCATATAAGTCTATCAATCTCATGTGAGCATGAAAAATGAAAAATCTAATGAGGTAGGCAAGATTGATGTCAATGGTTTTACCCAGGGCACTACTGCAGGTATCTACTTACAATGCATAGAGCTGAGTAGTTTCGTGCCCAGCCCCTACGCGCCTCCCAGCAAGAAACTGTCTGGTGAACAAAGTCAATTTCTTGGGTTTATTCTCCAAAAGTGGTAAGGGCAAATGAGATTGTGAGATCGGTAGTTAATACATAGCACTTCCCTTAAAACAGTAAATTTTTTTTTTATCTCTACTCGAGTATCCATACCGGGTTTGGCATAAAGTGTTTTGATCGTTGCTAGGTTACATTGTCGCAAAAGCGTGCGCTAGCCCAAGAAATTCAACTTGGTTCACCAGACCATTTCTCCTTGTGAGAGGGTGGGGTCTGGGGACGAGACTAAGAGCTGAGTACCGGTACCTAAAAGTAAATACCTAATACAGTAGATTGTTGTGTTGGCACAACCTTGATATCTGCACCATTAGTGGCTGCAAATATCACAACATTGCTACGTACTCATCACTCAGCTCTTCTTCAGTAAAAGGTGTTGGGAAATTCATAATGGCAATTCATGATTAGATTGTCTTGCCTTTTCACTTTCCTCTCTTTCACCTCATCACATCTAAAATCTTTTTACTGTCACGATTGCTTAAGGTTTTCTCTTATGGCAGCATTATATGTTGCCATGAAATTTTGAATACCTCTCTAGTTTATCAAAGCAATTCACATACAACGACAATGTAAAGTTTTTTTATGTGTAAACATTCCCAGGACTTGTTCTTACATAAGAGTTGAGTAATTATGTTAAAGGTTATCAAGAGTTCATAAGTGTGCAACTCCCATATGGTTTCTATACCCGCCATCTGGATAGGATGAGGTAGGCAATCTGCAGTGAATATGCTAATCAGGTACTTAACATGAAGCCATTGCTAGTTTACATTAGCTATGTGAAAGCTCACCTCTTTATTGCTGTGTTTCACAGCTAAGCATATTCACTGCAGATTGCCTAAGTCATCCCATCCAGATGGTGGGTGTTGAAACCATATGGGAGTTGCACACTCTTACTGTTATGAACTCTTGAGGTTATGTATTACCTTGGTAATAATGCATGTAAAGTATGTGTACATAATTATGTAGGTAGCAGTGTTACGATGTGATATATGTAGGTACACGATATGTAGAACGGAGTCTAATCCAAATATGTAGTGGGATATGTGGCAAGTTATAGGGAGGGTGACTGAATGAAGCGTATGTATAAACACCTGTTTGTTTTTCACCACTGAGTGCAAGATGGGCTTTGCCACTTTGTGGCTCTTGATGTGCACCCTCAAGTTCCCAATCTCATAGTGATGTGCAGACCTCAGTTGTCTCCATCTTCATTGACACACAACAAAAACCTGCACATAAGCTACGTATGTTCTATGCATATGCAATGATTATGTTACACATTTAATAAATACCCAGTCAGATAGCAAATTATAAAAAAAAATCTCCCAGTACAGTGTATAACCAAGTTTGGCCACTTCTCATAACATTTGCAATATCCTAGTAATAGTTATATCCCTCCCTGGGGGATGGTCATTTTACACATTGGTGTCAGGCAACACCTGACACCAATGTGTAAAACGACCACCCTACAGTGATGTTAACTACATTGTAGGCAACATCACTGTAGAAGAGAGCTATGAGCAACATTCTCATGTGTTGCTTAGGTAACAGGTTATATCTACATGTTACAAATGTGTATCTCGTCACTTCCAACACCTCTTCTGTGAGCTAAGTGATGACGTGAAACACACACCATTATTGTAAAAGTTTAAAGGTAAAACAAACAGCTTACATTGTCATTGTATGTGACTGTAATGACTGGCAGCTGGTTGAATAGTATCATCACAGAGAGGCAATAGCTCAATAGGATAAACTGGTACCAGATGTTGCTGAGTTGGTTGTGTACCAGCAACTATCACAACGTGACATAATAATGTTTTACGTCATCACTCAGCTCACGAGAAGACATCTCTGGCTAAAAATGTCTCTTAACCTGTACTGTCCAAATCCTTTCTATTGTACCAGCAAAACTTCTGCTTATATCTCGCAGAGAAATTTTCACCCTCTTGGTGGTGTAGTCTTATTTTAAAATTCCGACTACCGTCCCTACTGTGGATAGTAATATAGGATGAGAAACTACTAATTAAGGTCGCTTGCCCTACTACAGAGTCTGCAAACAAGCCACCTGTGTATTATGGATGTTCTAAGCATTTAGAATGAAATGAATCACTCTGCATGGATTCTCTAGATCTCCTAATTTTCCGGTCAACTCCTACTGAGTGGCTGCCAGATGTGCAACTGAAGTATTCAGTACCACCTGTGCAGTATATACAGAAGATTCTGAGGGCTGGTGGTTGTCTGGCTGTCATAGCTCAGTGGTGGAGCACTGGTGGCCAAGCCAGGTGTCCTGGGTTAGATTCCTGGTGACTGCTGGCTTTTCACTTCTCTATTTTAGCCATACAACCTCTAAAATGTCTTTTATCCTACTACATGCTACAAATACGTAATTGGTGTACTATTGTGTCTCCCATTGTCACTTATGACACGGAGCTCTGAATGACGTGGCTTTTCGTTCTTCGGTTTGCATTCAGTATAATACATGGAAGCGGAAGAGCGCGAAAAACCGCTCTTCCGCTTCCGTGTATTATACTGAACGAGTGTAACCTTTCACGTCATCACTCAGCTCTTCTGCACAGAGGTGATGGGAAAGGTTAAAGGCAAAACAAATAGTTCACAATGTCATTGTATCTGACTGGCATTCAGTTGAATAGTATCACAACATGACAACGTCACCTACAATACTGTGTTACATCATCACTCATGAGACGACATCTGGCGTGAGATAACATCTCTGGCTATAAAAGGAGAGATCAGACTTAAGAGTTGCCATTAGGACCATCAGCTGAAGTTGCAAGAGCTTCTTAGCCCGTAGTGTCCACCGTACCATGGCAGTTTTCAAGATGTTCATTGTTGTGGCTGCTCTACTCTTCTGCCCCTCACTTGGGGCTGGAAACAACTGTACCCAAAAATACCAAAAGTTGCTGAAAGAAGCTTCAGTTGTCAAGGCTCAGTGCCCAAATGCTGCCTTTCATGACTGCTGTCAGGTGGGTGTGTTTGTAAGGAGATGACTTCTGTGTTACTCTAAAATTCTGAAAGTAAAAAGATGAATAGCTTATAATCTTAACCTGTCTCTTTGATTCATGCAGATACAGAATATTTCTCTTGTTCCAACAAGTTCTGGGCAATATGAAATCACAGATATTTGTGATATCAACTCCTTTGGGAACCGTGGTAAAACGAAAGTCTGGTGTGACATGGAGACAGACGAGGGAGGGTGGGTAGTGATCCAGCGTCGAGTTCCTAATGGGACAGTTAACTTCTACCGAGGATGGAAAGATTATGAAAAAGGATTTGGTGACCTTGACTCTGAATTCTGGTATGGTCTGAGGAACATACACTGCCTGACAACTCGAGAGAGTGTGGAACTGCGAATAGACTTGCAAGATGAGCAGGGGATCAAAGTCACGTGGGTGTACCAGCAGTTTAGTGTGGATGGACCTGACCAGAAGTACCGTCTACACATCGGACAAGGAACAGGGACACCAGGGTCAAATGACGCCTTGGCTGGGTCTTACTCATTAAATAACATGAACTTCAGTACTTTTGATCGTGATAATGACAAGCATGGTGGGGAAAACTGTGCAGCGAGTCACAAGGGAGCATGGTGGTACAGGAGCTGTACCCACTCTAATCTGAATGGCCAGCATACTGGATCCCTAAATTCACACCGGCGTATTACATGGTACAATGGCAGTCGGAGGGTCTACTACCCCAGTGTGGAGATGAAAGTGCGTCCCAAAACCTGCCAACACCCACAGCAGTGCAGCCAGTAACTGCCAAGAAGGGATGTCTTGTTAACATGACTCAGTAGCGTGTGTATTAGTAAGCACTTATTGCTGACTTTTTACTTATGTAAGGCCTAGACTGAACTTTACTTCATTATTGATTTTTTGGGGGGTGAAATAAAACATTTGATCATGTGTGAATTGAGTGATTAGTCTCGTGCCCAGACCCCGCCCTCTCACGAGGAAATAAAGGGTCTGGTGACATTCGGCCGATTCCTCGGCTTCATTAAATTGATTGCTTTTCGACGAGGAATTTGCCAACAGCCAATCACGTTGCAGAAAACACAATCTGTAGTGTAACACCGGAAGTTCTTGACTGGTTCAACACGATGACACAGCACTTTTTTTGGCACGTAAATTAGTTATCAGTCTGCAACTGTAAGCTATGAATTTTTAATGAAGCCCGAGGAATCAGTCGGATGTCACCAGACCCTCTCCTCACGGGTGGGGTCTGGGCACGAGACTAGGAGTGATTGGCTCATGAAACATAACTTTCAGATATTGAAGTGCATGGATCACCATACAACTATAGCCTATCATGCATAACAATCATAGCCATTAGCTAACTTAAGGTAGATAAGTCTGCTATGCAGAAAGAGAAATACTTGACACTGTAATGTGATGATATGAATGCTGAGGTAAGTACAGCAGTCACCAACATTCTAAAGACTCTCACACCTCCTTTATACATGACATTGCCTATGGGACCATAACAGGGTGTAGGTATGAATAACATTTAGGCTCTGAGTTACATCACTCTCAAAAGAAATGAGAAAGAAATGAGAAAGGATGTGAGATGATTGGAATGTAGCCTCATTTCTCAGGGAGTGAGGCAATTTGGAATGTAAACAAGCAGCCAAGTTTGCAGAGTAAGATTAACTGTTGCCTGCGTACGTATGTATCTGTCTTGTATGTATCTGTATTGTAATGCAAATTTGATATATATCATGACAATACATGTATATAGTAAGGTCTCACCAACAAAAGAAGTATGTATCAGTATGCACGCGAAAAAATGAGGAAAAATTAGCGATGATACAGAGTAGATAGTTCAGTGCTGCACACAACACAATGCAGAGTGGGTACACAAGCTGCATGTACATTAACCCTTTAGGGCCTAAAATATTTTGAAAATGTTCTGAACGTGTAATGTCTGCTGAGAAACTCGCTGAAAATGTGTGTAGCAATCTTTACTACGCCCTGCAGCAATAGTTACCGCTTTCACGAGCCTCGGGGGTATGCCCCGACAGTTATTTGCAATGATTGTTATTCAAGGCAGGAAGGGGTGGGATTCAAGGGGCGGAGCGTTCGCCAAGGTAGCCCTGTGGTAAGCGTAGCGGTTGGATCTTTACAAAACTTCTCGTTCTTTGGTTGAATGGCGCTACTTTCTTCACTGCTAAAGAGGAGGGGTCAATAGTAACTCACAACGGAAGCGTTGTTCCAGGTAAGCATAAAACGAAGGCACGATAAGTTTTTCCACTTGTACCGTTCGAACACTATTTACGCTAGGAGACCTGTCGTTGCCAAAACAGTTGCTCGCTATGATGCTCAGCACCCTAGCCCGCCTTTATTACTACAATTTCAGAGAGGGTGAGAACCAACAAACTGCCAGCAATAGTGTCAGTTCTTGTGGGAATAGCATTGCAAAGTGAGAAGCCACAAAACAGTACAATCTCAGTCCCGCACCTTTTGGTGCTATCGGCCCTAAAGGGTTAAGTGGTCAACCAGATTGCTAAATTAAATAAAATTAGGTCTATTTTGGGCCATTTTTTACGTTTGAACACAGTTAGACTGAGTTACCAACCAAGTTCTGACACAGTGGGAGGTGTGGTAGAACACATGTGCAACTCTGATTTGGCAGCAGATGGTTTGTTATGGACTGATGGTGCCCAAGAGATGACAGAGTCGTTTGGTAAGTTGTGAGAGAAGAGACATCCGTCCCAGAATACCATGCACGTTATGTGGACCTGCAAGATTCAACATCACAAAATAACATTGCTACCTACGTACGTACACGTACTATCAGATCTTGTACACAACCTTTCAACGTCATCACTCAGCTCTTCAGAAAAGGTCACAGCAACCTGCAAGACTGGCATAAGAAAACATCAGACATCTCTGGCTATAAAAGGAGAGATCAGACTTAAGAACTGCCATTTGGACCATCAGCCAAAGTTTCTTAGCCTGAATAGTCCACACCCTTTCTACTGCAACAGTGGTCTGTGTGAGCACCAGGACAGAACAACACTGACAGCTCTCAAGATCTTCCTTGTTGTGGCTGCTCTACACTTCTGTCCCTCACTTGGGGCTAAATACAACTGTACCCAAAAATATCAAAAGTTGCTGAGAGAAGCAGGAGTTGTCAAGGCTCAGTGCCCAAATGCTGCCCTTCATGACTGCTGTCAGGTGGGTGTTTGTAAGGAGGTGACTACTAGGCCACTGGAATTTTTTGTATTGATCGGAAGCTGATTATTGTGTGTCATGAGCTTCTTCTTCAATTCATGCAGATACAGAACATTTCACTTGCTCGAAGTTCTGGGCAGTATGAGATCAGTGATGTTTGTGGTGTCCATTTATTTGGAAACAATGGAAAAACAGAGGTCCTATGCGATATGGAGACAGACAAGGGAGGGTGGATAGTGATCCAGCGTCGAGTCCCTAATGGGACAGTTAACTTCTACCGAGGATGGAAGGATTACGAAGAGGGATTTGGTGACCTTGACTCTGAATTCTGGTATGGTCTGAGGAACATACACTGCCTCACTGCTCGAGAGAGTGTGGAACTGCGAATAGACTTGCAAGATGAGCAGGAGAACAAAGTCACGTGGGTGTACCAGCAGTTTAGTGTGGATGGGGCTGGGCAGAAGTACCGTCTGCACATTGGACAGGGAACAGGGACACCATCAGGGTCATTTGATGCCATGGCTTATCATAATAACATGTACTTTATTACTTTTGATTGTGACAATGACCAGAATAGTAGAAACTGTGCAGCTAGTTACAAGGGAGGATGGTGGTACAACAGATGTGCCAATTCTAATCTGAATAGCCAGCATACTGCATCCAATACAGCCTATACACACCAGCGAGTTGCATGGTACAATGGCAGTAAGTGGGTCTATTACCCAAGTGTGGAGATGAAAGTTCGTCCAAAAACCTGCCAACACCCACAGCAGTGCACCCAGTAACTGCCAATAAGGGATGTGCACTAGTAAAAATATGCTTGCAATACTTAACACTGAACTGATTTGATTTGAATAATTGAAGCACTGCTTATATTTAGTGACTGGTTCATAACAGCATAAGTACTTGTATTATCAGCTTTTTGTGCACATGTATGTATACCCATACCGTAGATCGGCAAATTTTTGTCTGTTAAATTACTGCAGTTTTATTTTCGTTGGTGGAGCACACTAATAAAAACTGAATGCACTGAAAATTAACTCACGTTTTATTTCCAGTTTGCCCATCTAAGTCTATGGACAATATTAAAGTGATTGGTTTATGAAAATAGGTGGATGAGTGCTTTTGTACCACTAGCTACATCTGTAAGATTCTGAAACTGATGTGGATGCGAATACAACTGGTTGTGGAACGTAACAGAACTCCTAGCTAAGTCAAACTCAACAGGTAGTTACACACAATACTGCCACACTGACTGTATTGCTGACCAGTACATTAAAACTGAACCAACACAATACTGCCTCACTGACTGTACTGCTGACCAGTACATTAAAACTGAACCGACACAATACTGCCACACTGACTGTACTGCTGACTGGTACATTAAAACTGAACCAACACAATACTGCCACACTGACTGTATTGCTGACTGGTACATTAAAACTGAACCAACACAATACAGCCACACTGACTGTATTGCTGACCAGTACATTAAAACTGAACCGACACAATACTGCCACACTGACTGTATTGCTGACCGGTACATTAAAACTGAACCAACACAATACTGCCACACTGACTGTATTGCTGACCGGTACATTAAAACTGAACCAACACAATACTGCCACACTGACTGTATTGCTGACCAGTACATTAAAACTGAACCAACACAATACTGCCACACTGACTGTATTGCTGACCAGTACATTAAAACTGAACCGACACAATACTGCCACACTGACTGTATTGCTGACCGGTACATTAAAACTGAACCGACACAATACTGCCACACTGACTGTATTGCTGACCGGTACATTAAAACTGAACCGACACAATACTGCCACACTGACTGTATTGCTGACCGGTACATTAAAACTGAACCGACACAATACTGCCACACTGACTGTATTGCTGACCGGTACATTAAAACTGAACCGACACAATACTACCACACTGACTGTATTGCTGACCGGTACATTAAAACTGAACCAACACAATACTGCCACACTGATTGCTGACCTGTACATTAAAACTGAACTGACACAATACTGCCACACTGACTGTATTGCTGACCGGTACATTAAAACTGAACCAACACAATACTGCCACACTGACTGTATTCCTGACCTCGGCAGAGTCCGGATCACCATCAGTTTCATCATCGTCTTCCTGTGAGGGTGTGAGGATGTGAGGGAGTGAGGAATGTGAGGGAGTGAGGAATGTGAGGGGATTAGAAGGTGCAAGGGTGCAGGTATACAGCAAGGGGAGTGTATGAGGAGTGGAATAAGGTGACAGTATGTGAGGGCAGAAGGTGATACTAGGATTTGTGTACATGTATGTGTGAGGTTGTAGGATGCAGACTAGCCTACCAATCACTGGGGTGAAGGTAAGACAATATTTAGTAACTCTGTATTATATGTGTACTGTTGCATGTCTAGCTAATCCCTGCATGGACTGAAGATTGGGCTAAGCAATGGATTTGTTTGCAGAAAGTGTGAACTGTGCTAATGGAAGTAGTTCAAAGGATTATGCATAAATGGATAATTGACTTTGTTTAGCAAATGGTTTAGCTAAACCTTAAACTCCATTAGTTTGATAAACATGCAAGGTGTCAAATAAACTGTCTATAACATCATGTTAAAGTAGCTAGGCAATGGGAATGCCATTATAGATTGTGTATTTGAGGTCTTGGATGTTTAGCAAACTAATGGACTTCCAATGGCCTTGTTCCCAGACCTTCCTCAGCTTCAAGTTTTGATCACTTGCAAAATAAATACTGCAAGAGGTCGAAACCTGGAGCCAAGGAAGGCCTGAGAACGAGGCTAGACCTTTAAAACTTGTTGGCTAAAATACCAAAACTTGCATGAGTGGAATGAAAAATATTAAAACATGAAAATTGGACACGTTAAATTGACCAATAAGTCTCTGCATTTTGCTCTTTCCAGAGCAAAATGCAGAGACTTATTGGCCAAAACCAAGCTACCAGATCCACCATAAGACTGCCAACACTGATATCCAGCTGTTCCAATTAAAAAGGAGTGGAAAACAGAGATCACTTCTGAGAAAAAGGTAGAAATGTAGGCGAGTGGCAGAACATGGGGGGCTGCCAACAGTTTGCTAAGCTTAACAACTCGCTAAATGCATGCATTACAGTCTCACAAAAGTGGTGCCACCTGCCACAAACTATTTCCTGCATAGGGTCAAAGTTTACTTGAATAAAACCTCATCCTTGAGCTAGTCTCGCATGGTGAACAGAACGACTCATAAAGCTTTGAGAAGCACTAATAGATGCGTAGCTGATGTAAGAAGCTTTGTATTATACTGTACCAGACCATAAGGTAGCTTCTTCAGATGTCAAATTGTACTGACCTTCCTGACCTCCCTGATACGGACCTCCCTGATACGGACCTCCCTGATACTGACCTCCCCGATACTGACCTCCCTGATACGGACCTCCCCGATACTGACCTCTCTGATACTGACCTCCCCGATACTGACCTCCCCAATACTGACCTCCCTGACCTCCCCAATACTGACCTCCCTGATACGGACCTCCCCGATACTGACCTCCCCGATACGGACCTCCCCGATACTGACCTCCCCGATGATGCCAAACAAATACTGCTTACTCTTAGTGTTGATCATGAATATAGAGGCTGAAAACAACACCAAACCAAAGATTTTGTGTTGGAACAAATAGAGTTTCGTATATGTGATAGTTTTCTACACCATGGGCTGGGTATGTGACTGCTACTGACCTCCCTGATGATTCCAGGGTCAGACGTATAGCCGTCATCAGAGTGGTACTGTTTGTCCGTACGACGTTTTGTCCTATAGTGAAGAAACAAATCAGGGTCACTTGTAGGCAACTCTGTCCAGGTCACCTCCACTTCCCACCAGCATCCACCTAGCATCTTCCCACTTTTACCCTACATTGTTTCATCACTCACCCAGCCCTTCCCACCTCCATCCAGGCCCACCCAGCCCTTCCCACCTCTACTCCCACCTTCACCCAGCCCCTCCCACCTCTACCCACCTTCACCCAGCCCTTCCCACCTCCACACAGCCCCTCCCACCTCCACCCAACTCTTCCCACCGCTACTAAGCCCCTCCCACCCCCACTCACCTCCACCCAGCCTTCCCACCTCGACTCACCTCCATCAGGCCCCTCTCACCTCTACCCACCTTCACCTAACCGTTCCCACCTCCACTCAGCTCCACCCAGGCCTTCCTACCTCCACCCAGCCCTTCCCACCTCTACCCACCTTCACTCAGCCCTTCTCACCTCCACCCAGCCCCTCACACCTCCACCAACCTCCACCCAGCCCTTCCCATCTCCACCAAGCCCTTTCCACCTCCACCCAGCCCCTCCCACCTCTCTTCCCACCCCCACTCACCTCCACCCAGCCTTCACTCAAGCCCCTCCCACCTCTACCCACTCCACCCAGCCCTTCCACCTCTACCCACTCTACCCAGCCCCTCCCACCTCTACCCACCTCCACCCAGCCCCTCCCACTTCTACCAACCTCCACCCAGTCCTTCCCATCTCCATCCAGTCCCTCCCACCTCTACCCACTTCCACCAACCTCCACCCAGCCCCTCCCACCTCTACCCACTTCCACCCAGCCTTCCCACCTCGACACACCTTCACTCAAGCCCCTCCCACCTCTACCCACCTTCACCCAGCCCCTCCCACCTCCACCCAGCCCTCCCACCTCTACCCACTCCACCCAGCCCTTCCACCTCTACCCACCTCCACCCAGCCCCTCCCACTTCTACCAACCTCTACCCAGTCCTTCCCATCTCCATCCAGTCCCTCCCACCTCTACCCACTTCCACCAACCTCCACCCAGTCCTTCCCATCTCCACCCAGCCCCTCCCACCTCTACCCACTTCCACCCAGCCCCTTCCACCTCCACCCAGTCCCTCCCACCTTCACCCAGTCCCTCCCACCTTCACCAAGCCCTCACACCTTCACTAAGTATGCTTCCACGTCTACCCAGCCCTTCCTATCTCCACCAAGCCCCTCCCACCTCTACCAAGTAACTACCCAGTATATGTTTCCCTCCCAAACGGTTGATGTCAAGCAATTATACACTGGGTGGTGAAACACACCAAAAAAACCTTCGTCTCAGACCACTCATTCATCAATAACAGAATTCTCCAAGCACCATTGTTGGTCAATAACTGAGAACTGAGATGCTCACCTTCTGAATGTCCTTATTCTCATTGGTTGGAGGACTCGAGCAAAAAGAGCCCTGTTGGGGTGATCAGCGGACACAAGAGGGTACTGGAGGTGGAAGGATAGAGGGGGGAGGAGGAGGAGGAGGATGGAGAAGGTGGAATGGAAAGGGGGGGAGTGTAAAGACGCAGATAAAGGAGGAGCAGGATATACATGTAAATAGGAGGTAAGGAAGAGATGCAGGTGGAGAGAGGGGAAGCACATTGTAGATACAGAGAGAGGACGGAGGTGGGGGTAGAATGTGGTGGGAAGAGGAGCAGGAGGAGGAGGAAGGGGAATAGATAGCAACACAAACCTCAGCAGCAGTGTGGCTAGCAGGTGTGGTGGTGGGGCCATGGGGACGACGAAGGAGCTTCTTCATTCCTGCAAACACACACACAACAGTGTGTAAGTGATTTAACAGCATCCACCACCCAACCAGCTTTATTCATAGCCAATAGGGCTAACCTACACATGCTTTGTCTTGAATGTGTATTATTCTGGTATATATTTTGATTACATTGCAATGTTCAAAGTGTTGTATCACTGATTATTATTGCGCATCTGTGCCATCCCTACATAGAGAGTCTACTGACTCTCTGATTAAGGATGGGGCTCTACCCTGTAAATGCATCATCCACTTACAGTCCCTATCTTGTGCAGCTGATGGGGCCAAACATGTCCCGTGCTGTGGGTAACTTTTCATAACATCTAGGCCTGCCTTTTTTCAGGGAGATGTGGTTCAATGATTGTTCATGCACGTGTGTCGATGCATCTATGCAGTGTGTACGCCCCTTAACAAAAGTTCAGCAATGCATACACGACAAAATACATTGTAAGATTCAATTAACGAGACTGCAACACATGTATACTACGAAGACACTCATTACTGTAGCATGAACCTAACGTCCCTCAACAAAAGTTCAGCAATGCAGTGTTTTGAATGTAGCAATGCATACGTGATCAGGGGCGGAGATATAGGGGGGCAGGGGGGGCTTAGGCCCTCCCACTTTTCAGATTGGGGGGGCTCAGCCCCCCCAGTTTTTCTACTAGTTGTACAGAGAAATACAATATCATCTTGTTTCCAGGATTAGGACTACACTGGGCTACACTGCCACTAGTTTGTTCTGCGGCTCTCCCACGACAGCGTATAGTAGACTCGCCCAGACCCCACGAGACTAAGCGTATAGTTTGCTCTCATGCGGTCTAATCATGCGCAACCTCGGGCCCTACCCTTTTACTCAGGTAGCATTAATTAGAGTAAGGTTGGGGGGGGGGGACTGTGAAACTGATTGTAAAGCGTGCTATACTGACTCAGTATAATGTAAAAATTGACCTTAAAAGGTAGGGTATGGCTTAGCAACTTTCATTACACGCCATTTATATTATCCTGACAAGTTTACTATATCGAGTCTGAACTCTGACGTCACATGACACGGAAGAATCAGAAAATAGTCCGGAGTCCCCACATTTTGGGGAGATTAAACACATGCGCAAACAGTCTGTACCAGGCGCTTTTCCGTTTTCGTGCGCACCGGGGACGAGGCTAGAAACCATAGTGAGTCATGCATGGAGGGCACTAAAAGGAAGCACCTGCCATATTGCACTGGACTACAACATGACAGAGACTGGAAAAAATGAGTTGTCATAAAACTGACATAATGCAAATCTGAATGGACTTGGGACCAGAATCAAGTTTTGCAGCATTGGTGCCATTAGCAGCGATTACTGTAATGAACTATAAAACATCCTACACTCAATTGAAAAGATTAGAACGTGCCACTTCTCAAGCTCACCCTAGTCTCATTCCTGGGCCACATGGCCTGGGAATGAGGTTACCTTTACATACCTTTCCAACTCTGCCCCAAAGCCCTTCCTATATAAAGATATCTCCTCACCCACTCCCCTCCCACCTCCTCCCCCTCACCTCTTACCATTCCCTTCCCTACTTCTCTTCTTCTTCCTCTCCCCTCCCCTCCCTCCCTCCCTCCCCTCATATAGCTATCCCACCCCCTCACCTCCCTCATCTGATTTCACTCTCCCAACCATTCCCTCCCACCTCCACACCCTCATCTCCCTCTCTTCCCACTGCTCTCCCACCCACCCCCTCCCACTCTCCCGTCCCCTCACCTCCTACGAGTCTCCCCGAGGACCCTCGCTGGCTCAGCTGGGGTGAGTCAGGTGAAGCCATGATGGCGGTTGCACTAGAGACCTGTACCAACTGGGGGGGACTGAGGGACACATCATGATCAAAGCCGGGAGCCGGGGGTGACCCCACAGATGTGGGAGACTGGAAGCCAGGTGGGCTGTCCGAGCCAGACATCCTCAGTCCAACTACTGAAGTTGCTGTTTGTTAAGCTGTGTCAAGCTTGAAGTTAGACACTTGTTGCACTTCTCACTGAGTGTAGAGATGAAGTTTAATGAGACAGTGCCTTGCCCTTCTAGCTCACTTAAGAGTCAGACACTCCCTTCTGAGACACTCCAAGAAATGAGGTTTGAAGGTCGACTCTCCTTCTCGTAGTTTCCACTGCACATAGAGATGACCTTATTGTTGCTTACTATGTGTAGAGAAGAGTTTGAAGTCTGATAATTCCTACTATTGTTTTGCTCTCTCACTGTATGTAGAGATGGGGCTGTTTGAAGTTCAACTGTCGTCCTGCTATTGTCACACTGTGTGCAGCGAAGGGTTCTGAAACTTTTCACCAGACACTTCAAGTGAAGGGTTTGAAGTTCAATACTTCTTTTTGTTTTCTAAGTTCCAGTAGTAATAGGGACTGGAGTCTGTCACTTCTTACCAAAAGATGATGTTTGATAAACAAAGCTCTGATTGTGGAACAAAGGACCAGCCATACAGCAACCACAACACTTGCCACGCGTAAATCAGACCCCATATCGCGAAAGTCCAGCCGGCAGGGGTAACTTGAGAAGGGTACACCTCTCCTGTTTCGTTCCTGAAGCCGAATCTTGTGACAGCGCCAACACGTCCCGTGGCAAATATGTTAATGACAATATCCAACGCCACGGAGGCCAGCGCGAGGAGCACAATTTCGCACACCACCTTGGCACAGGAGTGAAAATCACGGGGCTCCGATGGCTTTCCCATTGTGGCTGCCTTTCTATACACGGTTCACACACAGAAGCTTCACTCTTGATAATCATCCCCATACGCATAATCACCACGTGGTCGTGTGCGCATGCTACGTAACTCGAGCGAGCCACGCCTACAAAATTAATTTGTGGGATCCAGCTGCGCTGCGTTACCGTAGCCAACAATCATAATATATTAACGGCATCCCCATGCTCACTGCATGAAACTATAGCGGGGTCTTGTGAGAGTCGTTTCCAGACAAGTGAAGATTGGAATTGTGTGTGCTCAATTGTGTACTTAGCTTCAAAGTAACTAGGTATGTAAATATGAAGGTGTGATGAGTAAAAGCTAAGTGCATGGTCCATGTAAAAGAAGCCCAGTGTGTGTGAGAAAATTGTCTAATGGTGCTGCTCTTAGTGTGGGCGTGTCTACCCAGCATGTCTAGGTAATGCATCTACCAGTTACAGTATCACAATGGCCGGAGCTGACAAGGCTGAAACGCATCCCTCACAGTGGGCGACTTTGCATAACATCAGGGCTAGCCTCTGTTTAAAAAAACAAAGATCGAAGTTTTCCAAAACATTAGCTATGAGGTTGGATCCAGGTGCCTGCCTAAAGGGGGATGTGGTTCATAAGATTGTTCTGTAGAAACTGTGATTGAGCTGAGAGTAGCTTCTGCCCTAGCTGCATGTCTGGAGAATGCTGTTATATATACCTAGCAAATGCACTGCTAACTACTATATCACACTATTAGTCTTATACTTTATTCACTCTCAGTAGCTATCCCATGCATGCAATGTTGATCTACAAGTGAAAACCTCAATGAGTTGTGAGCTTGTCTGTGAAGGAGTTTGCTATACCATGCGCGTGTAGTGCTGAGTGCATATTCATTAGTGCATGCCAATGCCCACTTACCATATATATGATTTGTCTCTGTTGTATATAGTTAAGTTCTAACCATGAATAGCTAGCCATTGATATGCAGAATATCCCAGACATTTCCAAGGAAATAGCTTTGCAAATAAGAAAAACTATATCAGTCCATCTAAAACTCAGTATCCAAGAAACCAATGAGGACGGTTTTGTGGACCTGGTATTGTGCAGTTATTTACACAACACTAATTTACTACTCCCTCAGGTTTAATTGCTAGCCTCCAATCTCCTCTATACCATTTAGCATAGCAAATATACAGAACACATTGAATTCACAAGATACATCACACACCTGAATTAGAAGTGGTTGTGACATGTACATACATACATACATACATACATACAGACACCAAAAAAAGTGTTCCATGCATGCTACGACTATATAACTATTGGTAGAGCCAATAGCACACAAAAGCCAGTACTAAGACTAGCAAACCAATAAGTCCTGGTACAGTCCTGCAACAAAGACAAAGGAATCAGTTTATGAGAGAAAGAGCGCATAAAGTTATTAGCCTTGATCCCAATATTCCCGTGCGGGGAGATCCTCGGAACAAGGCTACATATACTGCCAGGCAAGACAAATTATACTTCATCACCTCACTCCCAGGCCGCAAAACGCATTTTGTATATACACATGCTCTTCATCTTGAACAAGGAGTGATACGTTTTTCACTTTGCGAATGTTGAAACCTCCAGCGCTTGGGACAGGGACAGTAACTACAAGAAAAGGTCTCAAGCTTGTTCTTTCAATCAGGGACCCCTCCCCCCCTCTGTCATCATTCATGTGATAAAATGGACCAGGCCTTCCTACCCTCCAGTTTTTGCATACTGCAAGGTGATCAAAAACTGGAGGGTGGGAAGGTCTGGGAACGAGGCTACTTCATCATAGAAAGTGAACAAAGCTCCATTCTTGGTGATATACTCCACAGTAGAATGGGGCTTTTAACATTCCAGCTAAAACTCACAAGTGAAACTACCTGAGTGAGTCATAGGTTTGTCTGTACCATTTTAGACACTGCTACACAGTGGAACCCCTCTATAACGAGCACCATTGGGAACCAACATTTTGTCCCTTAGGCCACTCCAAATGAGACTATAGTTTCCCGTCCTCCGCCCACCCCCTCCGGAGTCTACCGCGCCAGTTGACCATTATGGCCATTATTATTCTAAATATCTATGTAGACTAGCATTAACATACTAGACTCGTGTAAAAGCAGACAGTGCCAACGTCGCCCGATTCAGTGGAACGCTAACAGTGTGAATGTGTTCGACACCTCCAGGATGTGCCCCTGGACATTCCAGCACAGTTAATGGACATTGTTTATTTTTCCCACACAAATTCATTGTGCTTATAATGAGATTCATTGTAATGGTTAATGGTAATAGACCGCCCGCCCGCACGTAAAATGACAGAAGTCAGGATGGGAAACTATAGTCTCATTTGGAGTGGCCTTATAGCGAGGTGTCCCTAACTCAGAGGCTTCCAGTATATTTCCGGTAGGCGTGGTATGCATAATCGCACTGTTGACCACAATGTGGCTGCGTTTTCAGAGCTTTCCTTTGCTGTACGCTGGCAGGGAAGGCTAAGCAGAGGCTAGTACTATGAGTAACAGCACTAATCTAATGTCAAGTTGTTAACTACAGCAGTGATGGTGGACAATTTTGGTGAAAAGTTTGATGAGTGTCTGATAAATCAGGGTCGTTGAGTATTGTTTGTGTACATGTATTCTAGACAACCTTTTACTAGGGTTTGCTAATTCTTTCTTCATTGCCCATGGGTGTATTTCAGGACATTATCACAGTTAAAGATACTTTAAGGTGTTAACCACTGGTAACTATTACTTTAAGGTGTTAACCACTGGTAACTTTAAGGTGTTAACTACTGGTAACTTTAAGGTGTTAATTAACCACTGGTAACTTTAAGGTGTTAACTACTAGATTAACAACACTTCAAAATGGGAGCATTGGTACAAGTAACTCTTACTTTAAGATGCTTGGCACCTTGAATATAAAGGCAGCAATGACGAGTGCAAAGGACAGTGCTCCTGCAAGTGGCCCTCTGACTACACTATCAGTCGGCCTCTCCTTGTCTAGTAGCTGCTGATTGACAAATTCATTTAGTCTATCAACCTGTGTGTGTGTGTGTGTTGTGTGTGTGTGTGTGTGTGTGTGTGTTGTGTGTGTACGTGCAAGGAGCATGAGTACACATGAACATCAGATTCTCTCTTGCTCTCCCATCACACTATCTCTACCCTTGCACCCTCATCTCCCACTATCATTCTCACTCCTTCCTCTCCCTTCCCCCTCCTCTCCCCTCGCACTCTCATTCCCTCCTCTCCCTTCTCCCTCCTCTCCCCTTACACCCTCACTCCTTCCCCTCCTTCCCCTCACACCCTCACTCCTTCCCCTCCTTCCCCCATTCTCTCCCTCTCCACCTTAGATTGGCACTCCTCCACAGCATCCTCTAGGTCCTGGCTCTTTCCTATTGTTAGAGTCTCCATCTGGGCCAGCTGGGTGCGCAGCTCTCCTACCTACAGGACAAGATTAATATTGGGACAATATAATATTTAATTCAACTATGAAATGTTCATGCTTGCATGCACACACGCACACACACACACACAGTCCCGGAAAAAAAATCGAATATTATATTATTCTGTTGCATGTTTCGAGTACATCACTGAGTTTGACATGCTGTAGCGCTGAGCTTCCACTACACTGCTCATACACACTACACAAATACATGAATATCTATGAAGTGCATATAAGCCTTAGCAGAAGCTCAGTGTTATAGTGCGTCAAACTCTGTGATGCGTTAAAAATACACAATGGAATAATATTCGATTCCTATTCAGGACTGCCACATAATCCTAGACGTATGTACACATAGATTAATAAACTCATCTTGTGACAATGTGTCTATACCACCATCACACCACGACCCTCCCATACCTCGTGTTGATGTAGCTCGGTGACATCGTTGACTTGTCCCTCCAACCGCTCTGCTCTCTCCTTCTCCTGCTCAAGTTTCTCAAACAGCATTGTAATTTGTTCCATCAACTGCGATATGTGTGCCTGTGTGTGCATGAACCAATAGTTTCCCAGTAATGTTATGTAGTTATCACCAGGTTTACTTTGCATATATACCTCCCAAATGCCCCCACATGCACACATGCAAGCATACTCGCGTGTGCACGCTACGCACACACACACACTCACACACACACACACACACACCCACACACCCACACACACCCACACACCCACACCCACACACACCCTCACACACACACCCTCTGGTCCACAATTTCCTGTTTGAACTTTTCATGATCCACTATATTGTCATCTGAAGATTCTTGTTGCTCTTTCAGACTCGTAAGGCTCCTAGAGGAAGAGCATGTGTGTGTGTGTGTGTGTGTATGCATGCGTGTGTGTGTGTATGTGTGTGTGTGCATGTATGTGTGTGTGCATGCGTGTGTGTGTGGGTGTGAGGGAGGATAAATGCAGAATGTAAGATTTACTGTAGATCAGAAAATTCACATCAAATTTTCATGTTAACATTTTGTCGCTCAACTGTTCTGTAATGTAAGTTGTTATACTTGTTTCATTTATCTTATGCCACTGGAAGGCCTGTTGTAAGACTGTAAGAGCAGGTGTAAGTTGTTACACTTGTTTCATTTATCTTATGCCGCTGGAAGGCCTGTTGTAAGAGCAGGTGAAGACTGGAGATACTTGGTGTAACTGACACTGAGCTACGAGCTTACAGTTCAGGGTCGTTGGAGATACTTGGTATAACTGACACTGAGCTACGAGCTTACAGTTCAGGGTTGTTGGTGATACTTGGTATAACTGACACTGAGCTACGAGCTTACAGTTCAGGGTTGTTGGTGATACTTGGTATAACTGACACTGAGCTACGAGCTTACAGTTCAGGGTTGTTGGTGATACTTGGTATAACTGACACTGAGCTACGAGCTTACAGTTCAGGGTCATTGGTGATAATCTGTGATCCTTCCCCACACAGGACTTCATCTGACCCTTGAACCCTGGAGATGGATGTGATAAGAACACGGTTCATTCTCAGGATGAAAACATTTTGTATCGGCTAGAGTAATTGGGTTAGCATGCATAAAGCTAGATTTATTGCAGCTTACTTACTCGATTTGCGTTCGTGCGGGTGTTCACTAGTGGTCATTATTCATTATTCGTTACTAGCAAACGCTATTTAAGCTTGGAAAATCTACAGTGCTGCGGCCATTAAAAGTGGGCGTGTCATTGTAAGGCGATAATGACATTGGTGTGGCAGGTCTCAAATGATGTGAAACAATGAATCTAGTTTGCCTGGCCTAACACTAAGTGAACAATAGATCATAGACTATTACGGTAGTTAGCAATTTGTGATGTTCGATCACACTCTGGTTGCCTGAGAAAGACCACCAGAACGTATCTAGTGCTCACATGACATCCTCTTCATTAGAGTCATCATCATCCTCATCCATGACTGTGTGAGGAGGTGAGGGGTGTGTGTGTGTGTGTGTGAGTGTGAGGGGATGAAGGATGTGTAGGGTGGGGGTCATTCCATAAAGTGATAGATAACAAGTTGTAAACTTATGTAGCTGATGTGTGTGTGTGTGTGTGTGTGTGTGTGTGTGTGTGTGTGTGTGTGTGTGTGTGTGTGTGTGTACCTTCCTCGACATCATGTGGTGCTGAATTGATAGTGAAACGTTTTCTCCTAAGCCTGCTGCCAGCATTGCTCCTACATATGGACAGTGGATGGAAGGAGGGGCAGCCGTAAGTATCAGTTCAATGTACAAAGTATCATCCATACATTATAGGGACTTACAGTTTTCCTTTCAGTCCACTGTAAATGAACGAGGCGGGTGGGTGTGTGCAACAGCAAGAAGGAGAGATGAAATCACTAGTACAAAAACAGTTTCTAGAAGCTATAAAACATCCACTTTCTCCTTCCTTTCCCTCCTTCCTTTCCCTCCTTCACCCTCTCCCATCCCACTTCCTTCTTCTCCCTTTGTAGCCCTCCACTCATCCCCACTTCCTCCCTCTCCCCTATCACTCCACCTCCCCCTCCCATCCCCTCATCCCCTCACTCCCATCCCTTCCTCCCATCCCCCCTCACATACCTGAGTGACATTACTCTAAGTCCCTTCCCATGTGGTTCAACACCCTCGCGAAGGTCTCTCAGCTGGCTCTCAAGCTTTTCAATCTTCTTTCTCTGCTGCTCAACACTGGCCTTAGACTTCAGATGGTTACGATGGAAGCGAGACTTCAACCTGTGTGTGTGTGTGTGTGTGTGTGAATGTGTGTACGTACATGTGTGTCTTGTCATTAGAATTAGGTAAACAATTTGTGTGCCTTTAACAAAGATTTCCTGATCTTTGGTACAGAATTTTTGCAGATAACTAGTTTTAGAAAACAGAAAAAGGATAGGCAGATTGATAGATACATAGATAAGTCTATAGATAAAACCAAACAGACCGACACATGGGCAGAGCCAGATAGACTGACCTCTGTTGGGCCTTGTCATTCATGGTACTCTCCAGTCCCTGAAGGTACTCGTTCTGACTATCCTGATACGCTTCAGCCTCCTCATGAAGTAGTCTCCTTGCCTTCTCAATCTTACGCTCAAGATCACGAATCTGTTGCATCTTGCGGACCTATACATGGTTGGGGGAGTGGAGGGAGAGTGGAGGGGGATGTGGAGGGGGAGGTGGAGGGGGGAGGTGAAAGGATATTGCTTCACAATCTATAATACAAGAGTCAAGTCTAAGACAAAAAAGGAAAAATCTCTCAAGTTAACAACATAAAACAGCAATAACGACAAAAGAACAACAAAAACAACAACAAAAACAACACTTCGTCCACAAGAATAACATTTTGTCAGAAGGGGACGGTGGTGCTTGTTGTCATGTGCTTGGTCACAAATTGCCAATTGTGTGTGGAGAGAACAGCATGCACTCCATACTGCTCTGTCCCTGTGGGTCATCTAGCCTTGTTTCCAGGCTCCTACTCCATTGCATGACAGTCAGAGAGGAGCCTGGAGATGAGACTTCTGGGTCTGGTGGGCATATGATGGTTGGGATGGACAACAAGCGATTAATGTTGCTTACAGATTATGAATCTGATTTGTGTACCTGTCCAACAGTTTGGTTCCATCCCTACATGCTCTTGTTTTCATTCAGAAAACTTTTTTGTGACTTGTATATAACCTGGAACCAAGCACTTTAGCATGAACAGGTTAAACCAACCAACCTACTTGCAATCAATTCTGAGTGGCCAGGAGCCAGCAGTGAGTCCCTAACCAAATTCTAAGAAGTGCATGGGTCAGGCTGGCAAACTTGTTTACTCTCACGACCAGCTTCCTGACCAGCTTCCTGACCAGCTTCCTGACCAGCTTCCTTTATGGTTATCTTATCTAGCAATATCTGGATGAACTCATGACCCCAGTTGTCTGTAATCTCAATTTCCTTTCACAGTGGTATAAGTAGCCCAGTTTCTACTGGAACTGTAGACTGCATGTGTGAGCATTGGAGAGAACAAGAATGACAGTTTTCAAGATCTTCATTGTTGCAGCTGTTCTACTCTTCTGTCCCTCACTTGGGGCTGGAAACAACTGTACCCAAAAATACCAAAAGTTGCTGAAAGAGGCTTCAGTTGTCAAGGCTCAGTGCCCAAATGCTGCCTTTCATGACTGCTGCCAGGTGGGTGTGTTCATAAGGAGATGACTTCTGTGTAATTCTTAAAGTAAAAAGATGAATAGCTTATAATCTTAACCTGTCTCTTTGATTCATGCAGATACAAAACATTTGTTCCAACAAGTTCTGGGCAATATGAAATCACAGATGTCTGTGATATCAACTCCTTTGGGAACCCTGGTAAAACGAAAGTCCGATGTGACATGGAGACAGACGAGGGAGGGTGGATAGTGATCCAGCGTCGAGTTCCCAATGGGACAGTTAACTTCTACCGAGGATGGAAAGATTATGAAGAAGGATTTGGTGACCTTGACTCCGAATTCTGGTACGGTCTGAGGAACATACACTGCCTGACAAGTCGAGAGAGTGTGGAGCTGCGGATAGACTTACAAGATGAGCAGGGGAACAAAGTCACGTGGGTGTACCAGCAGTTTAGTGTGGATGGGCCTGACCAGAAGTACCGTCTCCACATTGGACAGGGAACTGGGACACCAGGGTCAAATGATGCCTTGGCTGGCTCTTACTCATTGAATAACATGTACTTTACTACCTTTGACCGTGATAATGACGTGACTGGTAGGGAAAACTGTGCAGTGAGTTACAAGGGAGGATGGTGGTTCAGGGGCTGTTTTACTGCTCATCTGAATGGTCCACACACACCCATCACACCGCCACCAGGAGATCCAACTGCAACACGTCTCATAACTGCTGACAGTGATAGCCATTGTGTGTGCATGACTATTATATAGCTATAGAAACACACTAGGTATGTATATTTTTGTGAATCCGTTTACGCGTATTTGTACTTGATCTTGAAAAATTTTGTAGCATCATTCTGAAGCTGAGGCTGTACAAGTACATGGCAGTTGCTGCCAACTGCTTGTCAAGCAAGAAAAGGCAAACCCAATGGTACTGTGCTAGCTTGCTTGGTTGTGCATCACGTACAACTTTTTAAGCTTGTCGCTTCTAGTGGGGAGAGCCTAGCCCATTTCCAGGCCACTCCCAGATTTTATCACACACGGCTCTGAGCTAAAATCTGGGAGCAGCCTGGGAATGAGGCTTTGGAGAGCCTGGTATTCATGATGAGTAAACTCTCATGTCTGGCTCCTCCTAAGCCTTACTAAACAACATCATGTCTGTATAGTGGAAACTAGACCCTCCACCTAGAAAAGTTGGAACTGAGTGAGAGATATGGTCTAGCTTCCTAGAGTAGCTAACAATAACAGCCAGTCAAACTGTAACACATTCTGCCCCTCACTTTAAGGTGTTAACCACTGGTAACTATTACTTTAAGGTGTTAACCACTGGTAACTATTACTTTAAGGTGTTAAGCACTGGTAACTATTACTTTAAGACCACTGGTAACTATTACTTTAAGGTGTTAACCACTGGTAACTATTACTTTAAGGTGTTAATTAAGCCTGGAGATGAGACTTCTGGGTCTGGTGGGCATATGATGGTTGGGATGGATAACAAACGATTAATCTTGCTTACAGAGAGTATCAATCTGAGTTGTGTACCTGTTCTACAGGTAAACATTGCAATCAGACTTAATACCAAACTCTGAACTTTCGTTTCATCACTCCGCTTTTCCTCTTAAAGGTCAAATTTAGCAATCACCTAGCTTTATATTTGAAATGGCAATGATTACATTTTAGATTAGTCTATCAAGCCAGACCCTCTGAGAGATGGTCTAGCTTGATAGACTAATTTTAGATGTCGTTATTACACTACTGGTCCATCAGACCAAGCCACCCAGCTTACAGAATATGAATCTGAGTTGTGCACCTGTTCAACAGGTAAACATGGTCATCAGACTTAACAACAAAATAACAACTCTGAAGTTTCGTTTCATCACTCAGCTCTTCCTCTTAATGGTCACATTTAGCAATCAATTACAATTAGCAAATGATAATGATTACATTTTAGATGTCGTCGTTACACCGCTGGTCGCATCAGGTTCAGCCGTAACATTACATGTAAATTGCATTGGTAGTGTGTAATAAGTTCAAGCCTCTCAATTGTGTATGAAAGCAGTAAATCATGAATATTAAAAAATACCAACACAGGGATGGTCAACAAGTACTTGCACAGTATGAATTTGAGGTAAACATGGCCACCAGATTTAATAAACAAAATAACAACTATAAACTTTCATTTCATCACTCAGCTCTTAGGTCAAATTTTTGTAAGTGATGAATTTTACATGCAGTTCATAGGAACGCACAAGGTTGGTGTAAACAGAACTTCTCTGGCTATAAAAGGAGAACTTAACAGCTGCCGAAAAGTGAACACACTAATAGCGCGGCCTGTGAGTACCAGGAGAGAACAAGAATGACAGTTTTCAAGATCTTCATTGTTGTGGCTGTTCTACTCTTCTGTCCCTCACTTGGGGCTGGATACAACTGTACCAGAAGGTACCAGAGGTTGCTGAGAGAAGCTGCAGTTGTCAAGGCCCAGTACCCAAATGCTGCCTTTCATGACTGCTGCCAGATAGGTGTGGTTAGCATTAATGTGCATTGTGTATTTTGTGAGGAGATAAATCTCAGAAGTTCTGTAAGTACGTAGTTATGGTGTATAAACCCATTTCTTTGATTCATGCAGATACAAAACATTTCACTTGTTCCAACAAGTTCTGGGCAATATGAGATCACAGATGTCTGCAGTACTGTCAGCTCCTTTGGAAACCCTGGTAAAGTTAAGGCCCGATGTGACATGGAGACAGACAAGGGAGGGTGGATAGTGATCCAGTGTCGAGTCACTAATGGGACAGTCAACTTCACTCGAGGATGGAAAGATTATGAAGAAGGATTTGGTGACCTTGACTCTGAATTCTGGTACAGTCTACGGAACATACACTGCCTGACAACTCGAGAGAGAGTGTGGAACTGCGAATAGACTTGCAAGATGAGCAGGAGAACAAAGTCACGTGGGTGTACCAGCAGTTTAGTGTGGATGGAATGGCTGGGGGTCAATCATTGAATAACATGTACTTTAGCACCTTTGATCATGATAATGACGAGAATGGTGGAAACTGTGCAGCAACTTACAAGGGAGTATGGTGGCATAGGAGCTGCTACACTGCTAATCTAAATAACCCACATGCTGGAAATTCAGCTGTAAATCGTATTACATGGTATGATGGCAGCAAGTGGGTCTACTACCCCAGCGTGGAGATGAAAGTGCGCCCTAAAACTTGTGAACACCGACAGCCACAGCAGTGTAACCAGTAACTGGTGTCTTGTTAAAATGACTGGGTAGTGTTGTATTAATAAATTCACATTATACAGTGCTGTCTTAGAACTGGAGTGAAATGAGTTTACTGCATTGAAGCTGCATTTGATCCTGTGCTCCAAAACGCTTCCAGTAACATGAGAGTTCAATGCTAAGTCAGGGCATTGGAATTGAAATGTTGGATTTGGAATGATTCTAAAATTTTGCATTTGGATGAGTGAATGTGAATTGAATGGGAGTGAGGGCATTTGTATCAGGAATGGAATAGAATAGAATTGGAGTCTTAGGTGGAATTTCACAATTCTGTACCAATTCCACACTAGGCACGTTCAAACTGTGTTACTATACTGTGATATGTTCAGATTGACTTGAATGAATTTCATAGTATTAGAAGTTAGAACTATGATATGTGCTAAGTTGTGTGTGGAGACTCTGGACGTCTGGAGTCAGGAATTGTTTTGAAATTAAGTGGAATGGTGTGGAATTATATAGAATTGTCATGCAATGGCAAGGTTGCCTAGAATTATTGTGAATTGGAATGTGACCTAGAACAGAGTGAGTTGAATTGGAATTGAATTAAAGCTTCAGCTGAATGAATGTGAATTGAATGATTCTGCCTTATATCCTCAATTCCAATGCCCTGATGCTAGTTAACCTTTACTAAATGGCTCACTGTTTCATGTTTCAGGCATGGAGTTGACCGCATAGTACAGGCTTAAAAGAATTATTGACTCTTGTCTGCAAGGAAAGTGAGCCTATAAACAGTGATACAGAAAGTGAAAAAAGTCCTGTACACTGTCAAACCCTGTCTGGTGAAACATGTGATGAAGACCAAACATCTCTGCATTTCCAGCTCTTTCCTATTTAGCGTTGGTATGTACATATTGTCCACCAATTGTAGTATGGTCAACAACTCAGATACGGTGGACACGGGGCAAAATGTATGCAGACCCTGGACACGTCATAGTAGAGTATACCAGAGCATACATGTTACAGAATTCGAAGCTGTATGCATAGAATATGCAATCAAAGTCACACCTGGCAAAAAATGAAAACCCTAGTAAGGGATAGCAATGCATTTTGACAATAGTAGAGAGCTGTAGTCTGAAATGCTGCAGATATCTCTTGGCAATTTAGTCTTGATCTATGAGGTCTAGCTTCTTCAGGTGACGAGACTGGATAGGTCAAAATGTTGTGTATAAAGCCAAGATATCTGCGGCTGTTCAGACTATAACTCCCTATGTTCTACCAAATATAACCAAGGGCGTATCGAGCCGCCGAAGGCAGCGAGAGGGCATACAACTTCCCATAGTCCATGTATAGACGGCATAGTGCTGAGTGTTACTAAAAATAAAGTTTCCAGTTAAGCACGTGAAAAATCGTGTACGGTACGATTACGAACGTTCAACGGAAAGTTTTCCTGGGAGATGGCAGCAACGAAGAAATGCCATCAAAGCTAAGGAAGACAGTCTCTTCCAGTCAGGATAACTCACCAACCGGGGTAGTGGGCCAGATTCAGCGCAAGTATCGTCAGAAGCAGCTTGAACATTTGCCGCTCTCAACAACAGCTCGACGTATGCTAACCATATCATTCTGTATGGCAGTAAAATACTTTCTGTATCCGAGAAATCTTCGATTTCCAGCTGGCACGCTAAGTCTTCGGTGAAGACGAACGCTGCAGATGGGATGTCAGCCATTCCAGCTAGCTGGCCAGCGGCATGAGAATTCTAGAATTACGCAATTGCCCTTACGTCATGTACGTGCTGAATACCGGAAACAAATTTGAAAATGATATTAATTTTAGTAACACTCAGCATTTTGCCGTCTATGAACGTAGCACACCCTCTTGATTTTGATTCGCCCTTGATATAACAGATGAGTCTTTTTCCACCCTTTCCCAACTAGTAATGGCTTGTTTCCCTACATACAGAATTAGCACCCATGAACAATAACTGATATAGCTAGCTACCAATGTATAAACTCCTGACAACAGTTAATCAAGATGAAACAAGCCAGTTGTTGTTGGACTCCCTCTACTCTACCCCATGATCAGTGTCAACTACATGGTAGTTGGATGGCTATGGCTATCCACAAAAATATCAGAAGTAGCCATGTTGCTGCTTAGGTGAAATAGATTGACCTAGAGCACAAGGTTCATAGCTTTCTACATTGTACTTTAGACCTGAGTTTATTCAGTCGCATTTGATTTAGAATATGTTTTGTGATAACCAGCTATCTGGAAAACAGGGTACGGCATCACTGAAAATGAAGACTGATGTTGACAGGGTATAGCTCTCCTCTGTTATGCTGAGATAGAAATACTCTTGGGATTACTTACTGAGGTGAAAAAGCCCTACAACTGTATTACTATCCAACATTCAGACCAAGAGGCTGTACAAGCATAGGTAGTAGACTCAGGCCTATCACCTGCATTGTTCATATTTCTAAGGCAGCACACATGAGTGTTGCTCAAATTTTTATCATACAGTGGCGCTATCAACATAGGTAAAGGACACGTATATATTTCATTTTCATGAGTGTAATGTGTTCAGCACTCATTCTCGACTATTTGAACCTCAGTATATATAAGCCATTAGTCGTGAGTGTGAATACATAACCACATGTGGAAGTCCCAGGTAGAAATTAAACATTATTCTAGTTCTATTGTGTATCTCAATCGGAATGCAGCTCAGCCACACCCATCAAGTACACACATGAAGCTCATACTTGTAATATGTACAAGGAACGTCTGCACAGTATGCCTGTATGGTGCAATAGATAGTCTTCTTTCGTCTTAACAACAGCACACAGAGATTCGCAAAAATCATGCGTTGTGAAAGTTAAACAGCCAGTGCACAGTTTGCCTGCCTTACTAGCTATGGTGGGGCTTTTTAAACAAATTCTGCATCAATTGTCTTCAATTTCATTGACATACACCATAATGCACAATTTGTACACAAGCTAGCTGTATACTGTGCAAGTGCAAAGATAACATCATATATGTAAGTAGTCAAACACCAAATCCCTAAATTATTCCCATTTTTGGCCATTTCACCCATGTTAGTATTTGACAAGCATTTCAGTTATGATTCTGCAATTACCTACAAGATTCACTATCACAAAATAACACTGCTACCTACGTATGTACATGTACTATCAGATCTTGTACACAACCTTTCAATGTCATCACTCAGATCTTCCTTCAGGCTATAAAAAGGAGTGATCAGATTTGACCATCAGCTAAATGTACAAGAGCCTCTATGCCTTTCTACAACAACAGTGGCCGGTGTGAGAGAACAAGAATGACAGCTCTCAAGATCTTCCTTGTCGTGGCTGCTCTACTCTTCTGTCCCTCACTTGGGACTGGATACAACTGTACCAGAAGGTACCAGAGGTTGCTGAAAGAAGCTGCAGTTGTCAAGGCTCACTGCCCAAATGCTGCCCTTCATGACTGCTGCCAGGCAGGTGGGTATTTGTAGTTTTAGAAATGACATAGCAAATAGTTGAAGACACAACTTTGTAGTTGCATGTCCCAAGTGCACATTCTGTCGGAGGTTATGAGTGTGTTTGAAAAGTGCTATCGGATATATTTAATTGTTAATTCTGTGAATGTCTCTTTGTATTCATGCAGATACAGAACATTTCCCCTGTACCAATACGCTCTGGGCAATATGAGATCAGTGATATTTGCGATATAGACCGCTTTGAAGAACATGGTAAAATGAAAGTCCGATGTGACATGGAGACAGACAAGGGAGGGTGGATAGTGATCCAGCGTCGAGTTCCTAATGGGACAGTTAACTTCTACCGAGGATGGAAAGATTACGAAGAGGGATTTGGTGACCTTGACTCTGAATTCTGGTATGGTCTGAGGAAGGTACACTGCCTGACAACTCGAGAGAGTGTAGAACTACGAATAGACTTACAAGATGAGCAGGGGAACAAAGTCACGTGGGTGTACCAGCAGTTTAGTGTGGATGGACCTGACCAGAAGTACTGTCTGCACATCGGAGAGGGAACAGGGACACCACCAGGGTCATTTAATAGCATGGCTCAACATAATAACATGAACTTCAGTACTTTTGATCGTGATAATGACCAGAATGGTGGAAACTGTGCAGCTGGTTTCAAGGGAGGATGGTGGTACAACAACTGCCACAAGTCTAATCTGAATGGCCCGCATACTGCATCCAGTACAGTCCATCGTATTGCATGGATCACTGGCAGGAAGTGGGTCTACTACCCCAGTGTGGAGATGAAAGTGCGTCCCAAAACCTGTGAACACCCACAGCAGTGCAGCCAGTAACTGCCAACAAGGACTACTATGCATTTTGTTATGTACTAAGACTGTGGACACAACTTAAGAGCACACTTAAGGACACACACATGCATACATCTAAAGCATGTATTAATACTTCATTTCAATCAACCAACTTGACGCCATACTGTACATCGGGAAAATTTCGCTGTTAAAAAAGTGTCGTGGTTGAGACCAACCGCAAAAATTTAACATGTGAATAAAAACATATGTGGCGGTGATTAACGAATAAGCGTCCGCGCACGTCCACACCTCCCGAGGTAAATGTCTGATCGACGACTACTCTTGACAGCCACAGCGTTACAGCCAGCGATACATGCATGCTCTCCCGATACCTGGTAGTAGACTAAACGCTAAGAATGCTGCAGGCACTCGTCCATATTGTAACCGTCAACCGTTAAAAATTTTTTGCGGATCAAATGAACCGCGAAAATATACCAACACGAAAATGTTTTACGCGAATCATTTTTAATGTCAAAATTTCCCCTCAGCTCTTCTTCAGTAAAGGTATTGGGAAATGCACAATAGCAATGTCGTGATTAGATCATCTTGCCTTTTCAGTTTCCTCTCTTTCACCTCATCACATCTAAAATCTCTTTAATGTCATGATTGCTTTAAGTTTCTATAATAGTTCTCTCCTGGTGCTCACACAGACTGCTGCAGTAGAAAGAGGCCGCTGGTACAATAGAAAGGGTTTGGACACTTCAGGCTAAGAGGCTCTTGTAACTTGCATTGCATGTTGCCACGAAATATTGAATGAATACCTCTCTAGTTTATCAAAGCAATTCACATACATTGACAATGTAAAGTTTTTTTGTTATGTGTAAACATTCCCAAGACTTGTTCTTACATAAGAGTTGAGTGATTAAGTTAAAGGTTATGTAGTACGTTGGTAACAATGCGTGTAGAACACATGTACATAATTATGTAGGTAGCAGTGTTATGATGTGATATTTGTAGGTACACAATATGTGGAACAGAATCTAATCCTAATGTGTAGTGGGATATGTGGCAAGTTATAGGGAGGGTGACTGAATGAAGCATATGTATGCATAAAATACCTGTTTGTTTGTTTTTCACCAATGAGTGGAAGATGGGCCATGCCACTTTGTGGCTCTTGATGTACACCCTCATTCACTTGTTACCAATCTCATAGATCTGATGTAATGTGCAGACCTCAATTGTCTCCATCTTCATTGACACACTACAAAACCCAATACAGTCTCTGCACAAAAGCTACCTATGTTCTATGCATATGCAACGATTACATTACACATTTAACAAATACCCAGTCAGATAGCAAATTATAAACTTCCCAGTACAGTGTATAACCAAGTTTGGCCACTTCTCATAACATTAGCAATATCCTAGTAATAGTTATATCCCTCCCTGGGGGGATGGTCATTTTACACATTGGTGTCAGGCAACACCCGACAGCAATGTGTAAAACGACTACCCGACAGTGATGTTACCCAGGCAACATCAATGTAGGAGAGGGCTATGAGAAACATTCTCATGTGTTGCCTAGGTAACAGGTTATATCTACAAATGTGTATCTCGTCATTTACAATAATCCAGATAACCTATGATTGTGTGTGTAACCTTTCATGTCATCACTCAGCTCTTCTCTACAAGAGGTGATGGGAAAGGTTAAAAAAAGGGTAAAACAAACAGCTTACAATGTCATTGTATGTGACTGCGATGACTGAGAGGCATTAGTTCAATTCCTTTCTATTGTAGTAGCAAAACTTCTGGTTATATCTCACAGAGAAATTTTCACCCACTTGGTGGTGTAGTCTTATTTTAAAATTCCGACTGACGTCCCTAGTGTGGATAGTAATACAGGATGAGAAACTACTAATTAAGGTTGCTTGCCCTACTACAGAGTCTGCAAACAAGCTACCTGTGTATTATGGATGTTCTAAGCATTTAGAATGAATGATTCACCCTGCATGGATTCTCTAGATCTCCTAATGGAGAGAATGTTCCAGACAACTCCTACTGAGTGGCTGCCAGGTGTGCAACTAAAGTACCACCTGTACAGTATATACAGAGGATTGTGAGGGCTGGTGGTTGTCTGGTTGTCATAGCTCAGTGGTGGAGCACTGGTGGCCAAGCCAGGTGTCCTGGGCTTGATTCCTGGTGACTGCTGGCTTTTCACTTTCCTCTATTTTCGCCATATAACCTCTAAAATGTCTTTTATCCTACTACATGCTACAAATACGTAATTGGTGTACTACTGTGTCTCTCATTGTCACTTATAATAATCCAGATAACCTATGATCATGTGTGTAACCTTCACGTCATCACTCAGCTCTTCTGCACAAGAGGTGATGGGAAAGGTTAAAGGCAAAACAAATAGTTCACAATGTCATTGTATGTGACTGCAATGTCAGGCATTTAGTTGAATAGTATCACAACATGACAACGTCACCTACAATAATGTGTTACATCATCATGAGACGACATCTGGCGTGAGAAAACATCTCTGGCTATATAAAAGGAGAGATCAGACTTAAGAGTTGCCATTTGGACCATCAGCCAAAGACAAGAGCTTCTTAGCCTGTAGTGTCCACCGTACCATGGCAGTTTTCAAGATCTTCATTGTTGTGGCTGCTCTACTCTTCTGTCCCTCACTTGGGGCTGGATACAACTGTACCAGAAGGTATCAGAGGTTGCTGAGAGAAGCTGCAGTTGTCAAGGCTCAGTGTCCCAATGCTGCCTTTCATGACTGCTGCCAGGTAGGTGGGTGTTTGCATTAATGTGCATCGTGTATTTTGTGAGGATCCAAAGTATAGTTATGGTGTATAAACCCGTTTCTTTGATTCATGCAGATACAAAACATTTCACTTGTTCCAACGAGCTCTGGGCAATATGAGATCTGTGATGTCTGCAATACTGTCAACTCCTTTGGGAACCATGGTAAAACTGAGGTCCAATGTGACATGGAGACAGACAAGGGAGGGTGGATAGTGATCCAGCATCGAGTCCCTAATGGGACAGTTAACTTCACCAGAGGATGGAAAGATTACGAAGAGGGATTTGGTGACCTTAACTCTGAATTCTGGTATGGTCTAAGGAACATACACTGCCTGACAACTCGAGAGAGTGTGGAACTGCGAATAGACTTACAAGATGAGCAGGGGAACAAAGTCACGTGGGTGTACCAGCAGTTTAGTGTGGATGGACCTAACCAGAAGTACCGTCTGCACATTGGACAGGGAACTGGGACACCACCAGGAATACCTGATGGCATGGCTTACCATAATAACATGTACTTTAGCACTTTAGATCGTGATAGTGACAAAAGTGGTAGTAGGAACTGTGCAGTCAATTACATGGGAGGATGGTGGTACAACAACTGCATCAGTTCTAATCTGAATGGGGCACATACTTCATCATATACACCCGCGAGTGTTTCATGGCACATTGGCAGTCGGTGGGTCTACTACCCCAGTGTGGAGATGAAAGTGCGCCCCAAAATCTGCCAACACTCACAACAGTGCAGTCAGTAACTGGTGCCTTGTTAACATGACTATGTAGTGTGCATTAGTAGTTGCATATTTAAGAAACTGGAGTGAACTATACGTTTACTGCATTTAAGCAGCATTTGATTTTGATGTTTTGTGAAAATAAAATGGCTGATTCCGTGAGATCTGGAAGATGAATGGGCGAGGCATCATTAGACAGAGTAATATACCTAGGCTATTCATACTTTAGGCAGTTCATGCTGTCAGCATAAGTGTTACTGAGACCCTTCAGTTACATGTATACACATTCTGAAACTCCAGTGTCCGCTTCTAGCCATGTGATTGCAGTCTCTTGTCAATTTAGCAAAGTCAAATTGACAAATTTACAATGAGGAGCATGACCAAGATGGTGAGAGATCAATTTAAGGAAGTTAAGTTGATAGAGGAAATCCAACATTCAACTTGCTAGTGTGGGGCTTGCTCTGGTTCACCCCAATTATTTACTATGACGGAATTGAATTTTGTACAACACATTTGGGAGGATTTACACATTTGATTCGAAACATGTTTTGTGATATGTGACATCTAAAAATTTTCAGAATACACAGGCTGGAGGAAGTAGTGGACATCCAATTTGGGTGCAATGATGCACCTCCCTATGAATAAAACTCAGCTCTTCTCCAGAAGAGGTGTTGGAAATGGTTAAAGGTAGAACAAACAGCTTACAGTGTCATTGTATGTGACTGTAATGACGCAGTTGGTTGAATAGTATCATCACAGAGAGGCAATAGGATAAACCAGTACGTGACATTGTCACCTACAATAATGTTTCATGTCATCACTCACGAGAAGACATCTCTGGCTATAAAAGGAGAGATCAGACTTAAGAGTTGCCATTTGCATCATTAGCCAAAGCTACAAGAGCCTCTTAGCCTGTACTGTCCAAATCTTTTCTGCTGCAACAGCAGTCTGTGTGAGCACCAGGAAAGAACAGGAATGACAGTTTTCAAGATCTTCATTGTTGTGGCTGCTCTACTCCTCTGTCCCTCACCTGGGGCTGGATACAACTGTACCAGAAGGTACCAGAGGTTGCTGAGAGAAGCAGCAGTTGTCAAGGCTCAGTGCCCAAATGCTGCCTTTCATGACTGCTGCCAGGTGAGTGGGTATTTGATTTAATGTGCACTGTGTATTTTGTGAGGAGGTAAATATCAGAAGTTCTGTAAGTACAGCAAGAGACAATAAGTTATGGTGTACAAACTTGTCCTTTTGATTCATGCAGATACAAAACATTTCACTTGTTCCAACAAGTTCCGGGCAATATGAGATCAGTGATGTCTGCGGTACTGTCAACTCCTTTGGGAACCCAAGTAAAACAAAGGCCCGTTGCGACATGGAGACAGACAAGGGAGGGTGGATAGTGATCCAGAGTCGAGTCCCTAATGGGACAGTTAACTTCTACCGAGGATGGAAAGATTACGAAGAGGGATTTGGTGACCTTGACTCTGAATTCTGGTACGGTCTGAGGAACATACACTGCCTGACAACTCGAGAGAGTGTGGAACTGCGAATAGACTTACAAGATGAGCAGGAGAACAAACTCACGTGGGTGTACCAGCAGTTTAGTGTGGATGGACCTGACCAGAAGTACCGGCTGCACATTGGACAGGGAAAAGGAACGACAGGGTCATTTGATGCCATGGCTGGGTCTCATTCCTTGAATAACATGTACTTTAGCACCTTTGATCGTGATAATGACCAGAATGGTGGAAACTGTGCAGTAGAACGCAGGGGAGCATGGTGGTATAGGAGCTGTACCCACTCTAATCTAAATGGTCCGCATACTGGCCAAAGTGGATGGCGGAGTCTCGAGTGGTACAATGGCTCAGATATTATCTACTACCCCAGTGTGGAGATGAAAGTGCGTCCCAAAACCTGTGAACACCCACAGCCGCAGCAGTGCACTAACTAACTGGTGTCTTGTTAAAATGACTGACAGTGTTGCATTAATAATCATATTATGCATTGCTGCCTTCCTAGATGATTGAACTGATTTTACTGCATTTGATTGTACTATTTGGGGCGAGCCTGAGCGAGCCCCACACTAGCGTGACTGCATTGTGCACGTGTGTGTGTATGCTTGTTGGTTTGTTTGTTTGGATCGACCACTTACTGTAAATTTTAAATAAGTGCATTCAAATATTTCACGATTATTGGATGTCCACGCTGACGTGCGTGTACTTCAGCTAAGCCGTGAGAACAACCGTGAAGGGCTACTGCCAGACTGCAGGGTCGGCGTGAAAGAGAGCGAGACGATTCAAGTTGAATGCATTAGCAGCACGCACGGCAACTTGCTTTCTGGACTATAATTTGTACGAGTCTGACGATCGCATGACAAGGCAGGCTGCTGCGAGTGACAGACAGCAGGATGTATGCTGGCTTCAGGTACCCACCTGCCATGACCGCTCATACATAGCAGGGATTCCCCTGCTAGCTCATGGTTTGATTGTGAAGCTTAGCCCATGCCAGTGTAGCCATAGTAGTCCGGCTGGACGAATAGCTGCATGTCTGTGTGGGCATTCCAAATGCAATTTGTTACTCGCTCAGGCTCGCCCCAGGATGATTCAGTATCTTTCTAGTTATTGTCTTGTGTGATGAATGAAACATTGTTATATTTAGTAAGTGGTATATTAAGTTGACTGACTACCATAGATCGGGAAATTTTTGCTGTTAAAAGTTTTTCGCCAGTTGCTTAGGCGGCGAAAATTAAACGCGCGAAAATTAAATTTTAATTTTTGCCACTTGGCCATGCGGCGAAAATTAAATGTGCAAACATTTCTTACGCGAAAAAAAAGCTACACAAAAATTTTCCGATCTACGGTAATTTAACAAAGTTTAATTGACAGACCACTTTTAACAAAGTTTTTTACAAAGTTTTACTGTCAACTTAAAGCCACAGCAGTGTAACCAGTAACTGCTGGCCATTGTATGTGTGACTATTATAAACACACTATGTATGAACAATGTGTGTGCCCATAAAAAGAATGTCTTTTAAGGTTTATGTGTATTTGTATTTGATCTTGAAATTTTGTGCCATTATTCCAAGGTAGTTGCTGCCAAATACTTGTCAAGCAAGAAAAGGTAAAATCAATGGTACTGTGAGCCTCTTTGCTAGCTTGGTTGGTTGTGCATCAACCCAGTTTGTCACTTCCAGTATGGAAAAGTGGGGAGAGCCTAGCCTCGTTTCCAGGCCACTCCCAGATTTTATCTCACACAGCTCTGAGCTAAATTCTGGGAGCAGCCTGGGAATGAGGCTAAAGAGGGCATAATCTCACGTGAGCATGATTTATGACAAAGCTCGCAAATGGACAAAAGGTGACCTTTCATACATTGTTCAACCAACTACATTTCAATGTTTGATGTGTATGACTCACTAGCTAGAGTATGCATGGTATGTTACATGGCATCTTTGTTACTGTTCTGAGCTCCAGTGACCCATGCAGAATTACATTCTTTATCTATTCTGACATCACCCACATGAGATTATGTACGAGCTATCAAGGTCAAAGTTGAGGTATGAAATATATGGAACCTCTCTGGTCAAAAAGAGCTGCCATTACGATCATCAGCCAAAGTTACAAGAGTCCCTTATCTGGAAGTACCAAAGTTTCTAAATTTCAAGATCTTCATTTTTGTGGCTGCTCTACTCTTCTGTTCTTTGTTTAGGGTTGGATTGTGTATCAGCAAATATCACAACACCATACTGTTATATACCTAATGCAAACCTTCACATTATTACAGTGAATCTCTATAATGCGGACACCATTGGTACCATCTCAAGTGTCCTGAGTAATGAGGTGTCCCTACTTCGGAGGCTTCCGGTATATTTTTGGTAGGCGTGGCAATGCGTATTCGTGCTGTTGAGTGCTATGAAGGCATATTTGAGAGCTCTCTGCAGCTGTATGCTGTCGGTAAAAGATAACCAGACTATACGTACCAGTGCTGTTATAATGTCCAGCTGTTGAATCAATCAGCGGTGCTGGACAATCTTGTGCGAGAGGCATGCCAGCATCCACACTATCAAATGAATTTTGTACAGACCAGGTACTAGAGGGACTGAAAAACCTATCCGCTTTATGGAACAGTGAGGTGTCCACATTTGGGAGTGTTCTTAAGTATTGTATTAATGGCGCCTCAATTGGGACCGTGTCAAGTGGCCGCGTAAGTGAGGTGACTGCTATTAGGAGGCGTCCGTAAAGGGAGGTTCCACTGTATATATCACTGTAAAAAGGAAAAGGTCGCTATGACTCAATTAATATTACAGTTTCCTTGTCTGCATCATTAAACAAGTGGAGTCACTAGTCTTACTGCAGGAGTCCTAGTGTCTACTTTAGACTGTAAACAGCAAACAACTTGATTAGACTTTCCAGAACATTGATAAATGTCATGGGAGAATACTTTGCTAATGACATTGTCCAATGATGCAAGTATAAAACAGACGTAACCATAATTGGTCAAAACGTCTTTTGTTTACAGCGCATGCACTGTTCTTTGGCCTATAAAAGAAGGCCGGATCAGAATTAAGAGCTGCCATCAGCCAAAGTTACAAAAACTGCCTTTCTACTGCAATAGTGCTTTGTGTGAGCACTAGGAGAGAACAAGAATGACAGTTTTCAAGATCTTCATTGCTGTGGCTGCTCTACTCTTCTGTCCCTCACCTGGAGCTGGATACAACTGTACCAGAAGGTACCAGAGGTTGCTGAGAGAAGTGGCAGTTGTCAAGGCTCAGTGCCCAAATGCTGCCCTACATGACTGCTGCCAGGTGAGGGTGTGGTTGTAAGTAGGTGATTTAATTTTGTGTTACTCAGAAATTCTGAGATGACTAGCTAAGTGTTCATTGTGTGATACTGATTCTCTTGTAGATAAAGAACATTTCACCTGTTCCATTACGCTCTGGGCAATATGAGATTGGTGATATTTGCGATGTAAACCCCTTTGAAAAACTTGGTAAAATGAAAGTCCGATGTGACATGGAGACAGACAAGGGAGGGTGGATAGTGATCCAGCGTCGACTCCCTAATGGGACAGTAAACTTCTACCGAGGATGGAAAGATTATGAAAAAGGATTTGGTGACCTTGACTCTGAATTTTGGTATGGTCTGAGCAACATACACTGCCTGACAACTCGAGAGAGTGTGGAACTGCGAATAGACTTACAAGATGAGCAGGGAAACAAAGTCACGTGGGTGTACCAGCAGTTTAGTGTGGATGGACCTGACCAGAAGTACCGTCTGCACATTGGACAGGGAAAAGGGACACCACCAGGGTCATTTGATGGCATGATTGGGACTCATTCATTGAATAACATGTACTTTAGCACCTTTGATCGTGATAATGATGCATCAGGTTCAAACTGTGTAGAGTCACACAAGGGAGCATGGTGGTACAAGACCTGCACCTACTCTAATCTGAATGGCCAGCACACAGCATCCAGTACACACCAGCGTGTTGCATGGTACAATGGCAGTAAGTGGGTCTACTACCCCAGTGTGGAGATGAAAGTGCGTCCCAAAACCTGCCAACACCCACAGCAGTGCACCCAGTAACTGCCAACAAGGGATGTCTTGTTACCATGACTCAGTAGTGTGTAATAGTAAGCACTATTGCTGACTTTTTACTTATGTAAGGCCTTGGCTGAACCGAGTTTACTGATTTTTTGGGGTGAAATAAAACATTTGATCATGTGTGAATGGGAGTGATTGGTTCATGAAAGTACATGTACATAAGCTATGTGACTAAATTTGATATTGAAGTGTATGGATCGATTACCTTACAACTATAGCCTATCATGTGTAGCAATCATAGCTATTAGCTAACTTAAGGTAGATGAATTTGCTATGCAGAAAGAGAAATACTTGACACTATAATGTGAAATGTGATGATATGAATGCTGAGGTGAGTGCTATAGCTACAACAGTCACCAACATTCTGAGGACTCTCACATCTCCTTTATTGGGGCGAGCCTGAGCGAGCCCCACACTAGCGTGACTGCATTGCGCACACATGTGTGTACCTATGGACGGACCGACCACCTACCGTAAATTTTAAATGAGCGCATTCAAATATTTCATGAAGATCGATATCGTGAAGCATGTGAAGGCCAGTGAAGGTCTGACTGTCAGACATGTCAGAGTGCAGCGTCGGTGACCCGGAGCGAAGACGACTGAAGTTGAAGCACGCGTGGCAACTTAATTCTGGTTTGTGCTTCTATCGACGATGGCAGGCCGCTCACAGGTGGTACAAATTTAATATGGACAGTGGTTGACTGCATGTGTAGCCACGTTAGCTGCCCTGGCTGGAGAAATGGCTGACACAGTATGTGATACTTATATTTATCTCGGTTTCAGGTCAGGGCAATGCAAAAAAAAAAACGGCACTCATAAACGCCGTGAAGTTCGGCTCATGATTTCAGTGTAAAGCTTAGTCATTGCATGTGTAGCCCAGGCTGGAGAAATGGCTGCAACTTGTTGGCATATGTGATACCTAGCTATAGGGCTTATCATATAGTACTTATGCGTCATCAGGTTTGGCTTATTACGCTCATGTAACAGTAGACAGTGACAAATCCTGCTGTGTGCCGTGACAAGTTAACATTTGACATTTAAAGCAAAGCAAAAACACTTTTAAAGCCCCCCGTGAATGGTAAATGCCTAAATGGATGTGCAAGTAGGAGGATGATTGACTTGATGTGTTACATCACTTAGCTATCAGTGACATAATATCCTGTATCAGCTTGCTCAGGCTCGCCCCCACAATGTTCTACATTTTCTAGTACATGGCATTGGCTATGGGGCCATAACAAGGTGTAGGTATGAATAACATTTAGGCTCTGAGTTACATCACTCTCAAAAACTGGGAAGAAATGAGAAATAAGATGACTGGAATGTAGCCTTGTTCTCAGGGAGTGAGAGTTCATCAACTATGCGTCTCATGCTGGAGATGCCTCCCCATTGACAAACGCAATGGACGTCGAATGAGCTTACGAAAGCAGCCTTCCAGAAATCTGGGGGTGTTTGCTTTGAAATAACAGTAGAGAGCCATGTTGCTCTTGACATCCATGTAACAGTGCAGAAGTGGAATAGCTATCGTTTTGTTTCAGGACCATACCATGGACTCCCGAGCAATTGAGCCGAAAAGTTTCGAGGAGCGTAATTTTCGCGGTACAGGACGAATCCTTGAAAACCGTGAAAATTGTGCGCGTTGAAAATTTGGCGCTATACGATAGTTCAGTGCTACACACAACACAGTGCAGAGTGGGTAACACAAGCTAGCTGTATACTGTGCATGTACAGTAGGTGGTCAACCAGATTGCTAAATTAGAGTCTAAAATTAGGTCTATTTTGAGCCATTTTTTTCACATTTGAGTTAGAAACCAAGTTCTGACACAGTGGGAGGTGTGGTAGAACACATGTGCAACTCTGTTTTGACAGCACATGGTTTGTTATGGACTGATGGTGCTCAAGAGATGGCAGAGTTGTTTGGTAAGTTGTGAGAGAAGAGAAGAGACATACCAGAGAATACCCAGCACGGTATGATATATATGATTCTGTGGGCCTGCAAGATTCACTATCACAAAATAACATTGCTACCTACGAATGTACACGTACATGTACTATCAGATCTTGTACACAACCTTTCATGTCATCATTCAGGTCTTTAGAAGGTCACAGCAACCTGCAAGGCTAGCATGAGAAAACATCTCTGGCTATAAAAGGAGAGATCAGACTTAAGAGTTGCCATTTGGACCATCAGTTGCAAGAGCTTCTTAGCCTGAAGTGTCCCAACCCTTTCTACTGCTGACCTGTATGAGTACCAGGAGCGAACAACAATGACAGCTCTCAAGATCTTCCTTGTTGTGATTGCTCTACTCTTCTGTCCCTCACTTGGGGCTAAATACAACTGTACCCCAAAATATCAAAAGTTGCTGAGAGAAGTGGCAGTTGTCAAGGCTCAGTGCCCAAATGCTGCCCTACATGACTGCTGCCAGGTAAGGTGGGTGTAAGGTGGTGACTACTAGGCCACTGGCATTTTTGTATTGATCGGAAGCTGTACGTTCAGATATGACAGGTTATTGTGTGTCATGAGCTTCTTCCTCAATTCATGCAGATACAGAACATTTCACTTGCTCGAAGGTATGGGCAGTATGAGATCAGTGATGTTTGTGGTGTCCATTTATTTGGAAACAATGGAAAAACAGAGGTCCTATGCGATATGGAGACAGACAAGGGAGGGTGGATAGTGATCCAGCGTCGAGTGCCTAATGGGACAGGTAACTTCTACCGAGGATGGAAAGATTACGAAGAGGGATTTGGTGACCTTGACTCTGAATTCTGGTATGGTCTGAGGAACATACACTGCCTGACTGCTCGAGAGAGAGTGTGGAACTGCGAATAGACTTACAAGATGAGCAGGAGAACAAAGTCACGTGGGTGTACCAGCAGTTTAGTGTGGATGGACCTGACCAGAAGTACCGTCTGCACATTGGACAGGGAACAGGGACACCATCACGGTCACGTGATAACATGGCTGTGTATCACTCGTTAAATAACATGTACTTCAGTACGTTTGACCGTGACAATGACCAGAGTAGTGGTTCAAACTGTGCAGCTAGTCACAAGGGAGGATGGTGGTACAATGGCTGCACCTACTCTAGTCTGAATGGTCAGCATACTGCATCCGGTACACACCAGCGACTTGTGTGGTACAATGGCAGTAAGTGGGTCTACTACCCCAGTGTGGAGATGAAAGTTCGTCCCAAAACCTGCCAACACCCACAGCAGTGCACCCAGTAACTGCCAACAAGGATACCATGACTAACTACATGTATGTAGAGTATAGTAGTGAAACATAGGGCTTGTAATAAGTAAGACCAGACTGAAATGCGTTTTTTTGTACTCCATTTAAGCTGCACTTGATTTGAATCATGTATATGATCAAATAAAATTTGACATCTTGAAAATGAACCTCGAAGCACTACTTACATACATGTATATCAAAACAACTACCGTAGATCGGGAAGTTATCACGTTAAAAATAATTTGCGTGAAAAATTTTCGTGGTGTTAAATTTTTGCCGTTTCATTCGATCCGCAAAATTTTTTGACGGTTGACAGTTGCAATATGGACAAGCTCCTGGAGCGTTCTTAGCGTTTAGTCTACTACGAGGTATTGGGAGAGCCAGGTATCACTAGCTGTAGTCGTCGATTGGACATTTACCACGGGGGGGTGGACTTCTGTGCACACTTATTCATTGATCATCGCCAAGTAAGTTTTTTTTCGTGTGTTAAATTTTCGTGGTTGGTCTTGACTGCAAAATTATTTTAACAGCGAAATTTCCCGATCCATGGTATACATGTACATGTACATATCTTACTGCAACATTATTACAGAGGTTTTCAGGTTGCTTGTCAAACTGGACAAGCTGCAAGTGCAAAGTCACTTATGTAAAATAACCACTAATCAGATTTAACACTGTTCACCTAAAGCCTGCTTGTGTAACAATTTAATTAGTGGGTAGTTTAAACAAGTGGACTTTGCATTTGGCACTTGTGCAGTTTGACAAGCAACCTGAAAACCTCTGTAGGCACTAGGTGTATGCATGTGCAGAGTAAGGCTAGCGTACGCAAGGTGCATATATAGACTGAGAACTAGCGCATGACACGAAGGGCACGCTTTTGAGGAGTTTGCAGACATTAGCAAGGTGTTGCAGCCTTCACCTAGTGCCAAAATGGAATAGCATAGTGACTTCACTATCGCTGTCCATTTTCGCTTCACTCTGCTTGTCTCTTTGCCTTCGCTCCCAGTAAAGTGTCGCAAGGCATTGACTACACTCTGCTGGCCCCTCAAACTCCATTTCCTTGGAGCTTCTGTTTTTTGGTCCACTCTGTCTAGCTCTCGGCCTTTACTTTGTTATTGCTGTCATACACTGGTTGCGCTCTGCTGACCTCAGTATTATACAATGAGACTGATAGCGCCGCTGCAGTGCTGGGGACAAATTGCATTCCTAAGTGTGACAGATGTGTGCGTGATGGATATTAGTCCATAATTATGTAAGCCACACCCCACCAACCGAGAACAGACACTGCTAAGGCATTCAGCAGTTAGCAGGTTTTATTTGCACATGTATACCCATATTATTATGAGCTGAAGGCAAACAAAAAAGTGTAATATCTCATGCATGCCGTCCTGCGCAGTGGGTGACTTTGCATAACACCTAGGCCTATTTTTAAGGGAGATGTGGTTTGTTGATTGTCATACATATCAAGTGCTGGGCATTATGACCTGGGCATTGTGACCTGGGCATTATGACCTGGGCATTATGACCTGGGCATTATGACCTGGGCATTATGACCTGGGCATTATGACCTGGGCATTATGACCTGGGCATTATGACCTGGGCATTATGACCTGGGTATTACTGTATAGCCCGAAAATATTATAATTTGGTGAAATGGCTTCAAAATAGCTAAAATAAATATATTAGCAGAATTTAAATACTGAACCAACACAATACTGCCACACTGACTGTATTGCTGACCAGTACATTAAAACTGAACCGACACAATACTGCCACACTGACTGTATTGCTGACCAGTACATTAAAACTGAACCGACACAATACTGCCACACTGACTGTATTGCTGACCAGTACATTAAAACTGAACCGACACAATACTGCCACACTGACTGTATTGCTAACCGGTACATTGAAACTGAACCGACACAATACTGCCACACTGACTGTATTGCTGACCGGTACATTGAAACTGAACCGACACAATACTGCCACACTGACTGTATTGCTGACCGGTACATTGAAACTGAACCGACACAATACTGCCACACTGACTGTATTGCTGACCGGTACATTGAAACTGAACCGACACAATACTGCCACACTGACTGTATTGCTGACCGGTACATTGAAACTGAACCGACACAATACTGCCACACTGACTGTATTGCTGACCGGTACATTGAAACTGAACCGACACAATACTGCCACACTGACTGTATTGCTGACCGGTACATTGAAACTGAACCGACACAATACTGCCACACTGACTGTATTGCTGACCGGTACATTGAAACTGAACCGACACAATACTGCCACACTGACTGTATTGCTGACCGGTACATTGAAACTGAACCGACACAATACTGCCACACTGACTGTATTGCTGACCGGTACATTGAAACTGAACCGACACAATACTGCCACACTGACTGTATTGCTGACCGGTACATTGAAACTGAACCGACACAATACTGCCACACTGACTGTATTGCTGACCGGTACATTGAAACTGAACCGACACAATACTGCCACACTGACTGTATTGCCGACCGGTACATTGAAACTGAACCGACACAATACTGCCACACTGACTGTATTGCCGACCGGTACATTGAAACTGAACCGACACAATACTGCCACACTGACTGTATTGCCGACCGGTACATTGAAACTGAACCGACACAATACTGCCACACTGACTGTATTGCCGACCGGTACATTGAAACTGAACCGACACAATACTGCCACACTGACTGTATTGCCGACCGGTACATTGAAACTGAACCGACACAATACTGCCACACTGACTGTATTGCTGACCAGTACATTAAAACTGAACCGACACAATACTGCCACACTGACTGTATTGCTGACCAGTACATTAAAACTGAACCGACACAATACTGCCACACTGACTGTATTGCTGACCAGCACATTAAAACTGAACTGACACAATACTGCCACACTGACTGTATTGCTGACCGGTACATTAAAACTGAACTGACACAATACTGCCACACTGACTGTATTGCTGACCGGTACATTAAAACTGAACCAACACAATACTACATTGATTGCTGACCTCGGCAGAGTCCGGATCACCATCAGTTTCATCGTCCTCTTCCTGTGAGGGTGTGAGGGAGTGAGGGAGTGAGAATGTGAGGGTGTGAGGATGTGACAATGTGAGGGAGGTGCAGGGTATAGGTATACAGCAAGGAAATGTGAGGGAGGGTATGAGGTGTGGAATAAGGTGACAGTGTGTATGTATGCATGTGTGAGGTGGTAGTACGGTGTAGACTAACCTATCAATCATTGGTATAGACTAACTTTTAGTAACTCTGTATTATATATGTACTGTGTACTGTTGCATATCTCACTAATCTCTGCACTCACTGAGGATTTTTTACACTCCAAGTTACAGTTGGAGTGTTAAGAACAAAAGTGGGCTCAACAATGAATTTGCTTGCAGAAAGCCAACTATAATGAGAACAGTGCTACATGGAGGTAGTTCAAAGGATTACGCATCAAAAGCCTAATGTAACAATTGGTTTAATTGACTTTGTTTAGTAAATGGTGTTTAGGTAACCCTTAGAACTCCATTAGTTTGATAAACACGCAAGGTGCCAAATAAACTGCCTATAACATCATGTTAAAGTAGCTAGGCAAAGGGAATGCCATTATAGATTGTATATTTGAGGTCTTGGATGTTTAGCAAACTAATGGACTTCTAATAGCCTCGTTCCCAGGCCTTCCTCAGCTTCAAGTTTTGATCACTTGCAGTGTATGCAAATAAATGCAAGAGATCAAACACCTGGAACTGATGAAGGCCTGGGAACGAGTGCCTCAATTTCTCACAGCATGCTTATGAAGTTTAACATATCAAATTTTCATTGGGATAATTTCGTCAAAATTCATAAGTTAGAGATCCGTAATTAATTCCTATTAGTGAGCTCTATTCCACTCATGCATGTTCGGTATTTTAGCTAACAGCTGTTAAATTGACAAAGAAGTTTTGAGCTGCATTGTTAATAATCTCTGCTGCCAACACTGAAGATGCTAATATCCAACTGTTCTAATTAAAAGGAGTGTATAACAGAGATCACTTGTGAGAAGAAGGTAGAAATGTAGGAAGACAAGTGGCAGAACATGGGGGCTGCCACCAGTTTGCTAAACCAAACAACTTGCACTCACGAAAGTGGTGCCACTAGCCCCAAACTATTTCCTGCATAGGGTCAAGTTTACTTGAATAAAAGCCCATCCTTGAGCTAGTCCAGCGAACAGAATGCACTCATAAAGTTTTGAAAAGCACTAAGTGTGTCAGACGTAAGAAAATTTAAACTTTGTATTGTACTGTAGCAGACCACAAGGTAACTTTGCATATCTCCTTCAAGTGTCAAATTGCTATTAGACTTGTCTAGCACTTGCTAATTCACCAATAATTACATCATGGTCACGGTTGCACATATGTAGCAATCGAGTAAAAACTTCCTCATTGCAAAGGTCAGTTGTGTGTACATATGCAAGAGCCAGCCAGACATTGTGTTGACCATAATGTGCATCTTGGACTGGAGTATAACCACACTCCACTGTAACAGGATAGGAAGGGTATCATAGGCAGTTTGTTTGACACCTTGCATGTTGATCAAACAAATGGAGTTCACCTAAACTAAACAAAGTGAGTGTACATGTAGATAGTCTCACATACCGGGACTGGGTATGAGACTAATACACACACATGTACTGACCTCCCTGATACTAATCTCCCTGACTATGCAAAACAAATACTGCTTACTCTGAGTGTTGATCATGAATATAGAGGTTGGAAACAACACCAAACCAAAGATTTTGTGTTGGTACAAATAGAGTTTTGTACACCATGGGCTGGGTATGTAACTGCTACTGACCTCCCTGATGATGCCAGGGTCAGACGTATAGCAATCATCAGAGTGGTACTGTTTGTCCGTGCGACGTTTTGTCCTATAGTGAAAGAAACAAATCAGGGGCACTTGCAGGCAACTCTGTCCAGGTCACCTCCACTTCCCACCAGCATCCTCCCACTGCCACCTAGCATCTTCCCACCTTTACCCTACATCGTTTCATCTCTCACCCAGCTCTTCCCACCTCTATCCAGCCCCTCCTACCTCCATCCATCTCCACCCAGCCCTTCCCACCTCCACCCAGCCCTTCCCACCTCCATCCATCTCCACCCAGCCCCTCCTACCTCCATCCATCTCCACCCAGCCCCTCCCACCTTCACCCAGCCCTTCCCACCTCCACCCAGCCCCTCGATCCCACCTCCACCGAGTCCCTCCCACCTCTACACAGCCTTCCCACCTCCACCCAGCCTTTAATTCCCACCTCCACCAAGCCTTCCACCTCCACCCAACCCCTCCCACCATCACCCAGCCCCTCCCACCTCCACTCTGCCCTTCCCACCTCTACCCACCTTTACCCAGCCCTTCCCACTGCCACCCAACCCCTCCCACCTTCACTCAGCCTTTCCCACCTCCACCCAGCCCCTCCCACCTCCACCGAGTCCCTCCCACCTCCACCAAGCCCCTTCCACCTCCACCAAGCCCCTCCCACCTCTACACAGCCTTTCCCACCTCCACCCAGCCTTCCACCTCCACCCAGCCCCTCCCACCTCCACTCACCTTTACCCAGCCCCCCACCTCCACCAAGCCCCTTCCACCTCCACCCAGCCCCTCATACCTCCACCAAGCCCCTTCCACCTCCACCCAGCCCCTCCCACCTTCACCAAGCCCCTCACACCTTCACTAAGTACGCTTCCATGTCTACCCAGCATATGTTTCCCTCCAAAATAGTTGATGTCAAGCAATTATACACTGGGTGGTGAAACGCACCAAAAAACCTTCGTCTCAGACCACTCATTCATCAATAACAGAATTCTCCAAGCACTATTGTTGGTCATTGTCAATAAATGAGAACTGAGACGCTCACCTTCTGAATGTCCTTATTCTCATTGGTCGGAGGACTCGAGCAAAAAGAGCCCTGTTGGGGTGATCAGCGGGCACAAGAGGGTACTGGAGGTGGAAGGGTAGAGGGGGGAGGAGGAGGGGGAGGAGGATGGAGAAGGGGGAACGGAAAAGGGGGGGGGGGGGGGGGGGAGTGTAAAGATAAAGGAGGAGGATATAAGTAGGAGGTGAGGAAGAGATGCGGGTGGAGAGAGGGGAAGCATGTTGTAGATAGGGAGAGAGGATGTAGGTAGGGGTAGAATGAGGTGGGAAAAGGAGCAGGTGGAGGAGGAAGAGGAGTAGATAGCAACACAAACCTCAGCAGCAGTGTGGCTAGCAGGCGTGGTGGTGGGGCCATGGGGACGACGAAGGAGCTTCTTCATTCCTGCAAACACACAACAGTGTGTCAGTGAACAACGGCATCCACCACCCAACCAGCTTTATTCTGAATCATAGCCGATAGGGTTAATTAACCTACACATGCTTTGTCTCGAATAGAAGATGTATTATTCCGGTATATATTTTGATTACATTGCAATGTTCAAAGTCTTGTATCATTATTATTGCGCCATCCCTACATAGAGAGTCCACCGACTCTCTGATTAAGGATGGGGCCCTACCCTGTAAATGCATCATGCACTTACAGTCCCTATCTCCAAGCACAGCTGATGAAGCCTAGTATTGGCCAAAACATGTCCCGCGCTGTGGGTAACTTTTCATAACATCTAGGCTTGCCTTTTTTCAGGGAGATGTGGTTCAATGATTGTTCATGTACATGTATCGATGCATCTATGCAGTGTATACGCCCCTTAACAAAAGTTCAGCAATGCATACACAACAAAATACATTGTAAGATTCAATTAACGAGACTGCAACACGTGTATACTACGAAGACACTCATTACTGTAGCATGAACCTAACGTCCCTCAACAAAAGTTCAGCAATGCAGTGTTTTGAATGTAGCAATGCATACGTGATCAGGGGCGGAGATATAGGGGGGCAGGGGGGGCTTAGGCCCTCCCACTTTTCAGATTGGGGGGGCTCAGCCCCCCCAGTTTTTCTACTAGTTGTACAGAGAAATACAATATCATCTCGTTTCCAGGATTAGGGTTACACTAGGCTACACTGCCACTAGTTTGGTCCGCAGCTCTCCCACGACAGCGTATAGTAGACTCGCCCAGACCCCACGAGACTAAGCGTATAGTTTGCTCTCATGCGGTCTAATCATGCACAACCTCGGGCCCTACCCTTTTACTCAGGTAGCATTAATTAGAGTAAGGTTCACAATAATTGGGGGGGCATGGTTGCACACCCCCACAGCTTAACATTTAGAACATGAGCTCCCCCCACTTCTTGGTAGCTGTCTCCGCCTCTGGTGATGGAATAAGATTCATTTTCTATATGAGACATAATTATATACTCATTACTCTAGCATGAACCCAAGTAAGCAGTGTCTCATTGAGTAACATAGCCTTCAGGGAGGGGGGGTGCGGCAAGCGCGAAGTGTGAGGCGCAAGCTCAGTTATTTAACATGCTCCAGACCTGACAGTCAGACCTGGTCAAAGTCATTGAGAAAGAAAGGTGAGAAAAAAAGACCAGAAAGGAAAAGAAAGAGGGAAAAAATGACAGTAACTCAGGGAGGGACGACTCGAACACATATGACCTGGCAAATGGCCTGCCATGCTCTGAGCTACTGAGTCATTCGGCAACTCATCGGCCAAGTTTGAGTATTTAAGGTTGGGGGGGGGGGGGGGGGGGGAACTGTGAAACATGATTGTAAAGCGTGCTATAGTGACTCAGTATAATGTAAAAATTAACCTTAAAAGGTAGGGTGTGGCTTAGCAAGGCTTCTGTGGCACACAAACTGAAATCAATACACACTTTTACAAAACCACAAACATGAGAGGAACCTACATGCGCATGTAGACTGCAGGTTTCAGAAGCTACTTTTCAAGTAATCTTAGGGGCTCTACAATTCCTACTATAGTAGAGCTATGAAGCTTCAAATCATGCCAGAATGTTGACATTTTTGTCAGAGTCATTTTTGGGCCAGTTTTACCTGTCAGTACAAGTTGTTAAAATGTAACATGCTAAATTTTCTGCGTGCCTCCTCCCCCGTTTTTACCTTCCGTTTTGTATTATTTATCGTGAACGGAAACGGGGGAGGACTGGGAACGAGGCTAGTAAGGACCAATGAGATTGTATGACTGTTAGTTACTTCCCATACATGTAACAGTAAATTTTGCATCTCTACTTGGGTATCACAACGTTTTGGAGGAGATGTATTGCAAAGTATTTTAAATGTCTTTACACTAGTCATAAACGCGCATGTTAGCCCAAGAAATTTGACTTGGTTCACCAGACTGTCTTTCCTTGTGAGAGGGTGGGGTCTGGGTATGAAGACTACACAGTGCCATAGGTTGGCAGGCACGAGTTTTGGCAATGACAAATTACCAGGTTTGAAAACTTTCCCTAGTAAAAATATTCTTGCTATTTCATAACTAGCACAAACCTCAGCCCGGGGACACACACACCTCTCATTACTATTGTTATATGTTGTAATGTGTATGAGAGCAGGAAATGAACCATTAAACATCTATGATAAACATTTTGTTGATATTGTGTACGTGAACGCTCCCTGTTCATCGCTTCATTTCATGTGTGGTTAGATGTACAATGCAATGGGGGGTAAGTTGTATTTTTGTGTTTGTTTGTTTGTTATGGTTTACCTGGGATGACCCAGGCTAAATTGAAGGGGTTCCCCCGGGACTGACGGCTTAACGGGACGTCCCCTCCGAAGGACGCGAAGGAAAACCTTCGACTCAATTTTTGAGGTAGGGCTGAGTGCACCCAGAAGAGAAATAAATCTCTGCTGCTAGTGGGACTGGAACCCTGGACCTTTTGATCCGCAGTGCAGTGCTTTAACCAATAGGCCACCAGCAACCCCCGTACCGTACTACACTATTACACAACTACCTATACCTACTCCTTCAAGTGCTACTGCAGTGTAGTACTGCAATTGTACTTCACCACTTCAGGAAGGGACGTACAGTGTAGCATGATGGTTGTTTATAGGACTTCAATGTGACAGAATTGAGAACGCAACGTCTTGACCAGGCTGTGCTGGTTTTTATCAGGCAAAACCCTAATCACTAATTCACCCTAATTAACCATCTTTTCCTATACTTCTGGTGAGATGTAGCCTCGTTCCCAGGCTCTCCCCTCGCATTTTATTTTTCGTTGGGGTGAGGGGTGAGCCTGGGAACAAGGCTAGGTGAGATGTACATTCATGTATAATTACAGTGCTACATTGTGCCTTTTTTCGGATCCTATAATGGCTGGGAGTCAACTACTGTACACAAGCCGTGAGATCCTTTGTCTTTCCTCTCATTTGAAGCTGCCATGCATCAGCGCAATTAGAGACAGGTTGTCATCATCGCTCAGCAGACGCCGCTCACTCAGGTATCCATCTAGCATACACACTACTACCTGAGCCAGCATCAAAGGCTACCCTGGCCAAGGTCAAAGACGGTTGTCATGGGAATGTTTCCTGCTTTGTGAGGAATGTGCAGCATTGCTGTTTTCAACACCAGCCAAGATATGTCCTAATATGGAATGCCAATGCTACCACCAGCAGAGCCATATGAAACCATATAGCCTGGTGCCAGGCGGGAGGAAGAGCGCCTGGTAAAACACTGATGCGCTTCCGGTTAATTAAAAATGGCGTTGCTCACGTTTATGACGTTTACACTGTTTAGGGGCGTGTGCTCTGACAAAATTTACATCTCGACGTGGCCCAGTTAGCGAAAATGGCATCGGTGTGCCGCCTTTGTGGATCCTCTGTGGCTTACAGCCACCATAGAGTAGCATTATTTGGTAAAAAAGCTAGCCAGGAAAGACTAGCATCAAGGATAAGCGCTCTGTTGGATATAACATTGAACGATGACGACGGCTTACCGAATCTCATGTGTGCGAAGTGCAAGCGGACGGTTGAAAGTTTAGAGAACCATACTTGGGGTCGCAAGTCGCTGAAGGGCTTGAGAAATCGCTTGTTGCAAATCCGAACTTTCATTACACGCCATTTATATTATCCTGACAAGTTTACTATATCGAGTCTGAACTCTGACGTCACATGACACGGAAGAATCAGAAAATAGTCCGGAGTCCCCACATCTTGGGGAGATTAAACGCATGCGCAAACAGTGTGTACCAGGCGCTTCTCCGTTTTTGCGCGCGCCGGGGACGAGGCTAGAAACCATAGTGAGTCATGCATGGAGGGCACTGAATGGAAGCACCTGCCATATTGCACTGGACTACAACATGACAGAGACTGGAAAAAATGAGTTGTCATAAAACTGACATAATGCAAATCTGAATGGACTCTGGACCAGAATCAAGTTTTGCAGCATTGGTGCCATTAGCAGCGATTACTGTAATGAACTATAAAACATCCTACACTCAATTGAAAAGATTAGAACGTGCCACTTCTCAAGCTCACCCTAGTCTCATTCCTGGGCCACATGGCATGGGAATGAGGTTACCTTTATCCTAATTCCCTTACATACCTTTCCAACTCTGTCCCAAAGCCCTTCCTATATAAAGATATCTCCTCACCCACTCCCCTCCCACCTCCTCCCCCTCACCTCTTACCATTCCCTTCCCTACTTCTCTTCTTCTTCCTCTCCCCTCCCCTCCCTCCCTCCCCTCATATAGCTATCCCACCCCCTCACCTCCCTCACTCTGATTTCACTCTCCCAACCATTCCCTCCCACTCATCTCCCTCTCTTCCCACTGCTCTCCCACCCACCCCCTCTCACTCTCCCGTCCCCTCACCTCCTACGAGTCTCCCCGAGGACCCTCGCTGGCTCAGCTGGGGTGAGTCAGGTGAAGCCATGATGGCAGTCGCACTAGAGACCTGTACCAACTGGGGGGGACTGAGGGACACATCATGATCAAAGCCAGGAGCTGGGGGTGACCCCACAGATGTGGGAGACTGGAAGCCAGGTGGGCTGTCCGAGCCAGACATCCTCAGTCCAACTACTGAAGTTGCTGTTTGTTAAGCTGTGTCAAGCTTGAAGTTAGACACTTGTTGCACTTCTCACTGAGTGTAGAGATGAAGTTTAATGAGACAGTGCCTTGCCCTTCTAGCTCACTTAAGAGTCAGACACTCCCTTCTGAGACACTCCAAGAAATGAGGTTTGAAGGTCGACACTCCTTCTCGTAGTTTCCACTGCACATAGAGATGACCTTATTGTTGCTTACTATGTGTAGAGAAGAGTTTGAAGTCTGATAATTCCTACTATTGTTTTGCTCTCTCACTGTATGTAGAGATGGGGCTGTTTGAAGTTCAACTGTCATCCTGCTATTGTCACACTGTGTGCAGCGAAGGGTTCTGAAACTTTTCACCAGACACTTCAAGTGAAGGGTTTGAAGTTCAATACTTCTTCTTGTTTTCTAAGTTCCAGTAGTAAACGGATTTGGAGTCGGTCACTTCTTACCAAAAGATGAAGTTTGATAAACAAAGCTCTGATTGTGCAACAAAGGACCAGCCATACAGCAACCGCAACACTTGCCACGCGTAAATCAGACCCCATATCGCGAAAGTCCAGCCGGCAGGGGTAACTTGAGAAGGGTACACCTCTCCTGTTTCGTTCCTGAAGCCGAATCTTGTGACAGCGCCGACACGTCCCGTGGCAAATATGTTAATGACAATATCCAACGCCACGGAGGCCAGCGCGAGGAGCACAATTTCGCACACCACCTTGGCACAGGAGTGAGAATCACGGGGCTCCGATGGCTTTCCCATTGTGGCTGCCTTTCTATACACGGTTCACACACAGAAGCTTCACTCTTGATATTAAATCATCCTTATGCATATCACCACGTGGTCGTGTGCGCATGCTACGTAACTCGAGCGAGCCACGCCTACAAAATGAATTTGTGGGATCCAGCTGCGCTGCGTTACTGTAGCCAACAATCATAATATATTAACGGCGCATCCCCATGCTCACTGCATGAAACTATAGCGGGGTCTTGTGAGAGTCGTTTCCAGACAAGTGAAGATTGGAATTGTGTGTGCTCAATTGTGTACTTAGCTTCAAAGTAACTAGGTATGTAAATATGAAGGTGTGATGAGTAAAAGCTATAAGTGGTCCATGTAAAAGAAACCCAGTGTGTGTGAGAATATTGTCTAATGGTGCTGCTCTTAGTGTGGGCGTGTCTACCCAGCATGTCTAGGTAATGCATCTACCAGTTACAGTATCACAATGGCCGGAGCTGACAAGGCTGAAACGCATCCCTCACAGTGGGCGACTTTGCATAACATCAGGGCTAGCCTCTGTCAAAGGCTGTTTAAAGAAAGAAAGATCAAAGTTTTCCAAAACATTAGCTATGAGGTTGGATCCAGGTGCCTGCCTAAAGGGGGATGTGGTTCATAAGATTGTTCTGTACAAACTGTGATTGAGCTGAGAGTAGCTTCTGCCCTAGCTGCATGTCTGGAGAATGCTGTTATACCTAGCAAATGCACTGCTAACTACTATATCACACTAGTGGTCTTATACTTTATTCACTCTCAGTAGCTATCCCATGCATGCAATGTTGATCTACAAGTGAAAACCTCAATGAGTTGTGAGCTTGTCTGTGAAGGAGTTTGCTATACCTGCGCGTGTAGTGCTGAGTGCATAATTATTCATTAGTGCATGCCAGTGTCCAATTACCATATATATGATTTGTCTCTGTTGTATATAGTCAAGTTCTAACCATGAATAGCTAGCCATTGATATGCAGAATATCCCAGACATTTCCAAGGAAATAGCTTTGCAAATAAGAAAAACTATATCAGTCCATCTAAAACTCAGTATCCAAGAAACCAATGAGGACGGTTTTGTGGACCTGGTATTGTGTAGGTATTTACACAACACCAATTTACTACTCCCTCAGGTTTAATTGCTTGCCTCCAATCTCCTCTATACCATTTAGCATAACAAATACAGAACACATTGAATTTACAAGATACATCACACACCTGAATTAGAAGTGGTTGTGACATGTACATACATACATACATACATACAGACACCAAAAAAAGTGTTCCATGCATGCTACGACTGTATAACTATTGGTAGAGCCAATAGCACACAAAAGCCAGTACTAAGACTAGCAAACCAATAAGTCCTGGTACAGTCCTGCAACAAAGACAAAGGAATCAGTTTATGAGAGAATGAGTGCATAAAGTTATTAGCCTTGCCCAATATTCCCGTGCGGGGAGATCCTCGGAACAAGGCTACATATACTGCCAGGCAAGACAAATTATACTTCATCACTAGCCTCACTCCCAGGCCGCAAAACGCATTTTGTGCACACGCTCTTCATCTTGAACAAGGAGTGATACGTTTTTCACTTTGCGAATGTTGAAAACTCCAGTGCTTGGGACAGTAACTACAAGAAAAGGTCTCAAGCTTGTTCTTTCAATCAGGGACCCCTCCCCCCCTCTGTCATCATTCATGTGATAAAATGGACCAGGCCTTCCTACCCTCCAGTTTTTGCATACTGCAAGGCGATCAAAAACTGGAGGGTGGGAAGGTCTGGGAACGAGGCTACTTCATCATAGAAAGTGAACAAAGCTCCATTCTTGGTGATATACTCCACAGTAGAATGGGGCTTTTAACATTCCAGCTAAAACTTGCAAGTGAAACTACCTGAGTGAGTCATAGGTTTGTCTGTACCATTTTAGACACTGCTACACAGTGGAACCCCTCTATAACGAACACCATTGGGAACCAACATTTTGTCCCTTAGGCCACTCCAAATGAGACTATAGTTTCCCGTCCTCCGCCCGCCCCCTCCGGAGTCTACCGCGCCATTTGACCATTATGGCCATTATTATTCTAAATATCTACGTAGACTAGCATTAACATACTAGACTCGTGTAAAAGCAGACAGTGCCAACGTCGCCCGATTCAGTGGAACGCTAACAGTGTGAATGTGTTCGACAGCTCCAGGATGCGCCCCCGGACATTCCAGCGCAGTTAATGGACATTGTTTTTTATTTCCGCACGAATTCATTGTGCTTATAATGAGATTCATTGTAATGGTTAATGGTAAAAACCGCCCGCCCGCACGTAAAATGACAGAAGTCAGGACGGGAAACTACAGTTTCATTTGGAGTGGCCTTATAGCGAGGTGCCCCTAACTCAGAGGCTTCCAGTATATTTCCGGTAGGCGTGGTATGCATAATTGCACTGTTGACCACAATGTGGCTGCGTTTTCAGAGCTTTCCTTTGCTGTACACTGGCAGGAAGGCTAAGCAGAGGCTAGTACTATGAGTAACAGCACTAATATAATGTCAAGTTGTTTAACTACAGCAGCGATGGTGGACAATTTTGGTGAAAAGGTTGACGAGTGTCCGCTAAATGTTTGTGTACATGTATTCTAGACAACCTTTTACTACGGTTTGCTAATTCTTTCTTCATTGCCCATGGGTGTATTTCAGGACATTATCACAGTTAAAGATACTTTAAGGTGTTAACCACTGGTAACTACTAGTGAGATGATTCATCATCATGGGGCGAGCCTGAGCAAGCAGCAAACTGCTGGATTTACTACTTTGTCATGGCACACAGCAGGATTGTTCACTGTCGAGCGAAATTAAATAAACGCATATAAGTAGCTAAGTCATCACCAGAGATAAATACAAGTATCACATAATTACGCCAGCCATTTCTACAGCCAGGGCAGCTAACGTGGCTACACATGCATGGACTAAGCTTTACACCGAAATCATGAGCTAAATTTCTGGCGTTTATGAGTGCCGTTTATGCATGGCCCCGGCCCCGCTACCTGAGCGACCCAGTCAACCACCGTCAACTACCGTCCATATTAAATTTGTACCGCCTGTGAGCGGCCTGCCGTCGTCGGTAGAAGCACAAACCAGTGCCACGCGTGCTTCAACTTCAGTCATCTTCGCTCTGGGTCCCTGACGCTGACTCTGACAGTAGCCCTCCTCTGGCCTTCACATGCTTCACGCACGATATCGGTCTTCATGAAATATTTGAATGCGCTCATTTAAAATTTATGGTAAGTGGTCGGTCCAAGCATAGCCGGCCGGATACACACAAGCGTGCGCAATGCAGTCACGCTAGTGTGGGGCTCCCTCAGGCTCGCCCCAATTACTTTAAGGTGTTAACCACTGGTAACTTTAAGGTGTTAACCACTGGTAACTTTAAGGTGTTAACTACTAGATTAACAACACTTCAAATGGGAGCATTGGTACAAGTAACTCTTACTTTAAGATGCTTGCCACCTTGAATATAAAGGCAGCAATGACGAGTGCAAAGGACAGTGCTCCTGCAAGTGGCCCTCTGACTACACTATCAGTCGGCCTCTCCTTGTCTAGTAGCTGCTGATTGACAAATTCATTTAGTCTATCAACCTGTGTGTGTGTGTGTGTGCAAGGAGCATGAGTACGCATGAACATCAGATTCTCTCTTGCTCTCCCCTCACACTATCTCTACCCTTGCACCCTCCTCTCCCACTATCATTCTCACTCCTTCCTCTCCCTTCCCCCTCCTCTCCCCTTACACCCTCATTCCCTTCCCTCCTTCCCCTCACACCCTCACTCCTTCCCCTCCTTCCCCCATTCTCTCCCCCTCCACCTTAGATTGGCACTCCTCCACAGCGTCCTCAAGGTCCTGGCTCTTTCCTATTGTTAGAGTCTCCATCTGGGCCAGCTGGGTGCGCAGCTCTCCTACCTACAGGACAAGATTAATATTGGGACAATATAATATTTAATTCAACTATGAAATGTTCATGCTTGCGTGCACACACACACGCACGCACGCACACACACGCACGCACGCACGCACGCACGCACGCACGCACGCACGCACGCACACACACACACACACACACACACACACACACACACACACACACACACACACACACACACACACACACACACACACACACACACACACACACACACACACACACACACACACACACACACAGTCCCGGAAAAAAAATCGAATATTATATTATTCTGTTGCATGCTTCGAGTACATCACTGAGTTCGACATGCTGTAGCGCTGAGCTTCCACTACACTGCTCATACACACTACACAAATACATGGATATCTATGAAGTGCATATAAGCCCCACCCTTAGCAGAAGCTCAGTGTTATAGTGCGTCAAACTCAGTGATGTGCTCTAAATACACAATGGAATAATATTCGATTCCTATTCAGGACTGCCGCATAATCTTAGACGTATGTACATAGATTAATAAACTCATCTTGTGACAATGTGTCTATACCACCATCACACCATGACCCTCCCATACCTCGTGTTGATGTAGCTCGGTGACATCGTTGACTTGTCCCTCCAGCCGCTCTGCTCTCTCCTTCTCCTGCTCAAGTTTCTCAAACAGCATTGTAATTTGTTCCATCAACTGCGATATGTGTGCCTGTGTGTGCATGAACCAATAGTTTCCCAGTAATGTTACGTAGTTATCACCAGGTTTACTTTGCATATATACCTCCCAAATGCCCCCACATGCAAGCATACTCGCGCGTGCATGCACACACACACTCACACACACCCTCACACACACACACACACACCCACACACACACACACCCTCACACACACACCCTCTGGTCCACAATTTCCTGTTTGAACTTTTCATGATCCACTATATTGTCATCTGAAGATTCTTGTTGCTCTTTCAGACTTGTAAGGCTCCTAGAGGAAGAGCATGTGTGTGTGTGTGTGTGTGTGTGTGTGTGTGTGTGTGTGAATGTGTGTGTGTGTGTGTGTGTGTGTGTGTGAGGGATGCATAAACGCATGGTGTAAGATCTACTGCAGATTAGAAAATTTTCATCAAATTTTCATGCTAAAAACATTTCGCTTGACTGTTCTGTAATGTAAGTTGGTATAGCTGATGTTTCAAGTGTTTAAGGCCTGTTGTAAGAGCAGGTGAAGACTGGAGATACTTGGTGTAACTGACACTGAGCTATGAGCTTACAGTTCAGGGTTGTTGGAGATACTTGGTGTAACTGACACTGAGCTATGAGCTTACAGTTCAGGGTTGTTGGTGATACTTGGTGTAACTGACACTGAGCTATGAGCTTACAGTTCAGGGTCGTTGGTGATACTTGGTGTAACTGACACTGAGCTATGAGCTTACAGTTCAGGGTTGTTGGAGATACTTGGTGTAACTGACACTGAGCTACAGCTTACAGTTCAGGGTTGTTGGAGATACTTGGTGTAACTGACACTGAGCTACGAGCATACAGTTCAGGGTTGTTGGAGATACTTGGTGTAACTGACACTGAGCTATGAGCTTACAGTTCAGGGTCGTTGGTGATACTTGGTGTAACTGACACTGAGCTATGAGCTTACAGTTCAGGGTCATTGGTGATAATCTGTGATCCTTCCCCACACAGGACTTCATCTGACCCTTGAACCCTGGAGATGGATGTGATAAGAACAAGGTTCATTTTGTATAGGCTAGAGTAATTGGGTTAGCATGCATAAAGCCAGGCAAACTAGATTTATTGCAGCTTACTTACTCGATTTGCGTTCCTGCGGGTGTTCACTAGTGGTCATTATTCATTATTCGTTACTAGCAAACGCTATTTAAGCTTGGAAAATCTACAGTGCTGCGGCCATTAAAAGTGGGCGTGTCATTGTTTGGAAGGCGATAATGACATTGGTGTGGCAGGTCTCAAGTGAAGTGAAACAATGAATCTAGTTTGCCTGGCCTAACACTAAGTAAACAATAGATCATAGACTATTACGGTAGTTAGCAATTTGTGACGTTCAATCACACTCTGGTTGCCTGAGAAAGACTACCAGAAGTATATGCTCACATGACGTCCTCTTCAATAGAGTCATCATCATCCTCGTCCATGACTGTGTGAGGAGGTGAGGGGTGTGTGTGTGTGTGTGTGTGTGTGTGTGTGTGTGTGAGGGGATGAAGGATGTGTAAGGTGGGGGTCATTCCATAAAGTGATAGATAACAAGTTGTAAACTTATGTAGCTGGTGCGTGTGTGTGTGTGTGTGTGTGTGTGTGTGTGTGTGTACCTTCCTCGACATCATGTGGTGCTGAATTGATAGTGAAACGTTTTCTCCTAAGCCTGCTGCCAGCATTGCTCCTACATATGGACAGTGGATGGAAGGAGGGGCAGCCGTAAGTATCAGTTCAATGTACAAAGTATCATTATAGGGACTTACAGTTTTCCTTTCAGTCCACTGTAAATGAACGAGGCGGGTGGGTGTGTGCAACAGCGAGAAGGAGAGATGAAATCACTAGTACAAAAACAGTTTCTAGAAGCTGTAAAACATCAACTCCACTTTCTCCTTCCTTCACCCTCTCTTTACTTCCCTCTCCCATCCCACTTCCTTCTCCCTTTGTAGCCCTCCACTCATCCCCACTTCCTCCCTCTCCCCTATCACTCCGCCTCTCTTCTCCTCTTTTCCCACCTCCCATGACCTCACTCCCCTTCTCCTATTCCCTTTCATACACTTTCTACCGTTCCCCCTCCCTCCCCCCTCCCATCCCTCCCTCCTATCTCCCCTCCCATCCCTCCTCCCATCCCCTCCTCCTCCCATCCCCCCTTCCATCCTCCCTCCCACCCCCTCCTCCCATCCCCTCCTCCCATCCCCCTCCCATACCTGAGTGACATTACTCTAAGTCCCTTCCCATGTGGTTCAACACCCTCGCGAAGGTCTCTCAGCTGGCTCTCAAGTTTCTCAATCTTCTTTCTCTGCTGCTCAACACTGGCCTTAGACTTCAGATGGTTACGATGGAAGCGAGACTTCAACCTGTGTGTGTGTGTGTGGGGGGGGGAGTGTGTGTGTGAATGTGTGTACGTACATGTGTGTCTTGTCATTAGAATTAGGTAAACAATTTGTGTGCCTTTAACAAAGATTTCCTGATCTTTGGTACAGAATTTTTTCAGATACCTAGTAGCAATAGAAAACAGAAAAAGGATAGGCAGATTGATAGATACATATATGTCTATAGATAAAAACATGGGCAGAGCCAGACAGACCGACCTCTGTTGGGCCTTGTCATTCATGGTACTTTCCAGTCCCTGAAGATACTCATTCTGACTGTCCTGATACGCTTCAGCCTCCTCATGAAGTAGTCTCCTTGCCTTCTCAATCTTGCGCTCAAGATCACGGATCTGTTGCATCTTGCGGACCTACACATGGTTGGGGGAGCAGAGGGGGGAGGTGGAGGGGGATGTGGAGGGGGATGTGGAGGGGGAGGTGAAGGGGGATGTGGAGGGGGAGGTAGAGGGGGGAGGTTGAGAGGGGAAGAGTCAAGTCTAAGACAAAAAAGGCAAAATCTCTCAAGTTAACAACATAAAACAGCAATAACGACAAAAGAACAACAACAAAACAACAACAAAAACAACAGCCAAACACACATTTGGTCCACAAGTATAATATTTTGTCAGAAGGGGACGGTGGTGTTTGTTGTCATGTGGTTGGTCACAAATTGCCAATTGTGTGTGGAGAGAACAGCATGCACTCCATACTGCTCTGTGTCAATTGTGTGTGGAGAGAACAGCATGCACTCCATACTGCTCTGTCCCTGTGGGTCATACAGCCTGGTTTCCAGGCTCCTCCTCCATTGCATGACAGTTGGAGAGGAGCCTGGAAATGAGACTTCTGGGTCTGGTGGGCATATGATGGTTGGGATGGACAACAAGCGATTAACTTTGCTTACAGAGTATGAATCTGAGTTGTGTACCTGTTCAACAGGTAAACATGGCCATCAGGCTTAATACCAAATGAAAAAACTCTGAACTTTCATTTCATCACTCAGCTCTTCCTCTTAAGGTCAAATTTAGCAACCACTAGCTTTTTATTTGTAATGGCAATGATTACACTGCCACATTGACTGTATTGCTGACCGGTACATTAAAACTGAACCAACACAATACTGCCACATTGACTGTATTGCTGACCGGTACATTAAAACTGAACCAACACAATACTGCCACATTGACTGTATTGCTGACCGGTACATTAAAACTGAACGACACAACACTGCCACACTGACTGTATTGCTGACCTCGGCAGAGTCCGGATCACCATCAGTTTCATCGTCGTCTTCCTGTGAGGGTATGAGGGAGTGAGGGTGTGAGGATGTGAGGATGTGAGAGTGTGAGGGGATTAGGAGGTGCAGGGGTATAGGTATACAGCAAGGAAATGTGAGGGAGTGTATGGGAAGTGGAATAAGGTGACAGTGTGTGAGGGTAGAAGGTGATACGAGGATTTGTGTACATGTACATGTATGTGTGAGGTTGTAGGTTGCAGTCTACCAATGATTGGGGTTGCATGTCTAGCTAATCCTACTTGCAGAAACCGAACTAAAATGTGAACTGTGCTAATGGAGTAGTTCAAAGGATAACACATAAAAGGGGTCTAAAAGCCTTATGTAATGTGTAAACCTTGGAACCCATTAGTTTGATAAACGTGCAAGGTGTCAATAAACATCATGTTAAAGTAGCTAGGCAAAGGGAATGCCATTATAGGCTGTGTAATCAAGGTCTTGGATGTTTAGCAAACTAATGGACTTCCAACGGCCTTGTTCCCAGACCTGCCTTAACTCCAGGTTTTGATCACTTGCAAAATAAATACTGCAAGAGGTCGAAACCTGGGACCAAGGAAGGCCTGGGAATGAGGCTAGACCTTTAAAACTTGTTGGCTAAAATACCAAAACATGCATGAGTGGGGAAAAAAAAGAAAACATGAAAAATTTGATGTGTTAAACTTCATAGGCATGCTGTGAGAAACTGAGGTCCACACAGCTGTTAAATTGACCAGTAAGCCTCTGCATTGTTAATTTGCTGCTTTCAGAGTGTGGAGGAACGGTATCCAAAACCAAGCTACCAGATCTACCATAAGGCATACACTGTAATATTTGCTGCCAACACTAAAGTTGCTGATATGGGAGGGCTGCCAACAGTTTGCTAAACTTAACAACTTGCTAAATTCTCACAAAAGTGGTGCCACTTGCCCCAAACTATTTCCTGCATAGGGTCAAAGTTTACTTGAATAAAAGCCCATCCTTGAGCTAGTCCAGTGTGGCGACAAAATTGCACTCATAAGTTTCGAGAAGCACTATGCATATCTGACGTAAGAAAACTTTGTACTATGCTCTAGCAGGCCACAAGCATATCTTTTTTCAGGTGTTTTAGACTTGTCTAGCACTCACTAATTCCCCACCAGCTACATTACGGTCACGGTTGCACATATGCAGCAATCGAGTAAAAACTTCCTCAAAGGTCAGCTGTGTACAGATAAGCAAGAGCCAGCTAGACATTGTGTTGACCATAGAGTGCATCTTGGACTGGAGTATAACCACTCTCTCCACTGTAACAGGATAGGAAGGTTATCATAGGCAGTTTGTTTGACACCTTGCATGTTTATCAAACAAATGGAGTTTACCAAAACTAAACAAAGTCAACTGACAGAGTGTACATGTACATGTAGATAGTCCCACATACCGGGGCTGGGTATGAGACTAATACACACACATGTACTGACCTTCCCGATACTGGCCTCTCTGATACTGACCTCCCCGATACTGACCTCCCCGATGATGCCAAACAAATACTGCTTACTCTTAGTGTTGATCATGAATATAGAGGTTGAAAACAACACCAAACCAAAGATTTTGTGTTGGTACAAATGAGTACATAGACCTTATGCAATCGACGTCATCACCTTGGTCTACGGAGCTTAAGTACAGTGGAGCAGTTTGAGAGCTCCTTTCTCACCAGCGCAGGAAGTAATTTTACATTTACACCCAGAATGCACAAGGTCTCAACAGGACCTAATGCTCACCAAAGCGAATTAGCTTACCTGCATGCCTCGTTGACACAGTGAGCTCGCAAAGCACTTCGCTGTACTCGCTCCATAGACCACGGTCTTCCTTGCCACTCAAAATGGCAGTGTAGTATCCGGATTTCCGTCCACTGTCGTTTTACGTTGGTTACATGAGGTATTGCATAAGGTCTATATGTGATAGTTTTGTACCCCATGGGCTAGGTTTTGTGGGTATGAGACTGCTACTGACCTCCCTGATGATGCCAGGGTCAGACGTATAGCCGTCATCAGAGTGGTACTGTTTGTCCGTGCGACGTTTTGTCCTATAGTGAAAGAAACAAATCAGGGTCACTTGTAGGTAACTCTGTCCAGGTCACCTCTACTTCCCACCAGCATCCTCCCACTGCCACCTAGCATCTTCTCACTTTTACCCTACATCGTTTCATCTCTCACCCAGCCCTTCCCACCTCCACCCAGCTGTTCCCACCTCCATCCAGTCTCTCCCACCTCCACCCAGCCCTTCCCACCTCCACCCAGCCCTTCCCACCTCCACCCAGCTGTTCCCACCTCCATCCAGTCTCTCCCACCTCCACCCAGCCCTTCCCACCTCTAGCCACCTTCACCCAGCCCCTCCCACCTTCACCCAGCCCTTCCCACCTCCACCCAGCCCCTCCCACCTTCACCCAGCCCTTCCCACCTCTACCCACCTCCACCCAGCCCTTCCCACCTCCACCCACCTTCACCCAGCCCTCCAACCTCCACCCAGCCCCTCCCACCTCTACCCAGCTTCACCCAGCCCTTCCCACTTCCACCCAGCCCCTCCAACCTTCACCCAGCCCTCCCACCTCCCTCAGCTCCACCCAGCCCCTCCCACCTCCACCCAACTCTACCCACCTCTACTAAGCCCCTCCCACCCCCACCCAGCCCTTCCAACCTCCACCCAGCCTTCCCACCTCTACCCACCGTCACCTAGCCCTTCCCACCTCCACTCAGCTCCACCCAGCCCTTCCCACCTCCACTCAGCTCCACCCAGGCCTTCCCACCTCCACCCAGCCCCTCCCAGTTCTACCCAGCCCTTCCCACCTCTACCCACCTTCACTCAGCCCTTCTCACCTCCATCAACCTCCACCCAGCCGCTCCCACCTCTACCTACCTTCACCCACCCCTCTCACCTCTACCCATCTCCACCCAGCCCCTCCCACCTCTACCCATCTCCACCCAGCCCCTCCCACCTCTACCCACCTCCACCCAGCCGCTCCCACCTCTACCCACCTTCACCCACCCCTCCCACCTCTACCCATCTCCACCCAGCCCCTCCCACCTCTACCCACCTCCACCCAGCCCTTCCCACCTCTACCCACCTCCACCCAGCCCTTCCCACCTCCACCCAGCCCCTTCCACCTCCATCAAGCCCCTCCCACCTTCACCAAGCCCCTCACACCTTCACTAAGTACATGTATGCTTCCACTTCTACCCAGCATCTGTTTCCCTCCCAAACAGTTGAATTATACACTGGGTGGTTAAACACACCCAAAAACCTTTGTCTCAGACCACTCATTCAGAATTCTCCAAGCACCATTGTTGGTCATTGTCAATAAATGAGAGCTGAGATGCTCACCTTCTGAATGTCCGTATTCTCATTGGTCGGAGGACTCGAGCAAAAAGAGCCCTGTTGGGATGATCAGCGGGCACAAGAGGGTACTGGAGGTGGAAGGGTAGAGGGGGGAAGAGGTGGAGGAGGATGGAGAAGGGGGAATGGAAAGGGGGGGGGGAGGAGTGGAAAGATACAGATAAAGGAGGAGGTGGGAAAGATGCAGGTGGAGAGAGGGGAAGAACGCTGTAGATACAGAGAGAGGATGGAGGTGGAGGGCAGGGTAGGAAGAAGAAGAGCAGCAGGAGGAGGAAGGGGAGTAGATAGCAACACAAACCTCAGCAGCAGTGTGGCTAGCAGGCGTGGTGGTGGGGCCATGGGGACGACGAAGGAGCTTCTTCATTCCTGCAAACACACACACAACAGTGTGTAAGTGATTAACAGCATCCACCACCCAACCAGCTTTAATGTTCTATTTTGATTGCATTGCAATGTTCAAAGTGTTGTATCACTGAGTATTATTAAGGATGGGGGTCCACCCTGTAAATGCATCACTTGCGGTCCCCATCTCCCAGCACAGCTGATGAGCCCTGGTATTGGCCAAAACATGTCCTGCGCATGTAACTTTTCATAACATCTAGGCCTGTCTTTTTTCAGGGAGATGTGTTCATGTACATGTGTTGATGCATCTATGCAGTGTGTACGTCCCTTAACAAAAGTTCAGCAATGCATACACGACAAAATACATGAGACTACAACATGCGTATACTAAGAAGACACTCATTACTGTAGCATGAACCCAAGTAAGCAGTGTCTCATTGAGTAACACACCCCTCAGGGAGGGGGGGGGGGGGTGGTGGTGGAGTGTGCGCGAAGCGTAAGGCGCAGGTTCAGTTGTAAACATACTCTAGACCTGACAGTCAGACCTTAACCTGGTCAAACTCATTGAGGTGAGAAATAAAGACAAGAAAGAAAGAGGGGAAAAATGATAGTGACTCAGGGAGGGACTTGAACCCGCGACCTGGCAAATGGCCTGCCATGCTCAAACCAACTGAGCTACCGAGCCACTCGGCAACTCATAGGCCAAGTTTGAGTACTTAAGGCTTGTGGGGGGAGGGGGGGGGGACTGTAAAACAAATAGTTTGGTTGCAAAGCACGCTATAGCCACTCAGTACAATGCAGAAATTAACCTTAAAAGGTAGGGTGTGGCTTAGCAAGGCTTCTGTGGCACACAAACTGAAATCAATACACACTTTTACAAAGCCACAAATATGAGGGGAACCTACACAAGTGCATGTACACTTCAGCTGCATCAGGTAAACAATCTTAGGGGCTCTACAATTCCTACTATAGTAGAGCTATGAAACTTCAAATCATGCCAGAAGTGGACATTTTGCCAGAGTAATTTATGCCATCAGTTCAAGTTGCAAAAATGGAATTAAACATCCAAAAATTTGTGTGTTTACAATGTATGTGCATCTAATGTGACGGTAATACATGTATTTCATCAGTACATTTTTTAATCTTTGTCAACTAGTAAAGTGGAAGACACAAGAACAGTAGCCTCGTTCCCAGGCCTACCCCGTTCTTCGGTTTGCGTTCAGTATAATACACAGAGGCGGAAGAGCGTGAAAAACGGGGAAGGCCTGGGAACACTTATCACGTGAATGACGTCAGGTGGACGCGAGGTGGACGTAGGGGGGGGCGGTGCCCGACTACAAGTACGTGTGCAATAAACCTGAGAGCAGGTTTCTTACCGGTCAAGCGAAGTACTCACGATCTTGTGAACGTCTGGGGTCTTGCCTGGCGATAGAGCGCTCGATAGTACATTATTTGAATGCGGGCACCGCCCCCCCCCCCCCCTACGTCCACCTCGCGTCCACCTGACATCATTCACGTGATAGATACATTGTAAGTGTTCCCAGGCCTTCCCCGTTTTTTTTTTTGCGCTCTTCCGCCTCCGTGTATTATACTGAACGCAAACCGAAGAACAAAAAACGGGGTAGGCCTGGGAACGAGGCTACAAGAACAGCATGCACCTCAGTGAAACGTAATCAGCAAAATCCTTCTATAAGTCCACCTTGTGCCCAGACCATGTGTGCCTCCCAGCAAAAAACGGTCAGGTGAACAAAGTCCAATTTCTTGGCCCTATTCCCAAATGTGGTAAGGACCAATGAGATTGTAAGATCCAGTTATTACCTACCACTTTCCTTAGAGCAGTAAAATTTTGCATCTCTACTTGGCAAGAGCGCATAAGAACGGGTGGCTAGAGTACAACATGTAAGAGCGTGTAACTCCAATAGAAGCCCGTAGGTCCGGTCAAAATTATTGAACTGTTACTAAAAATAGAACACCCGGCACGTGCTTAGCAACAACGGCTTATGTCTATGAGCAGCTGCATAGTACGTGTTACTATTTTTAGTAACGTTTCAATAATTCCGCCCATTTTCAAATGCTACGTAGTTACACACTCTTACTCTAGCCGTCCGTTCTTATGCGCTCTTGACTTGGGTACCCCAACGTTTTGGAGCAGATGTATTGCAAAAGTGTTGTGAATGTCGCTACACTAGTCGCAAAAGCGTGTGTTATAAGAATTTTGACTTGGTTCACTAAACTGTCTTTCCTTGTGAGGTGGGCACAAGTTTAGGCAACGACAAATTACCAGGTTTGAAAACTTTCTCTGGGAAATATTCTTGCTATTTCATAACTAGCATAAACCTCAGCCCGGGGACACACACACACACACACACACCTCTCATCACTATTGTTACATGTTGCGATGTGTATGAGACCAGGAAATGAACCATTAAACATATATGATAAACATTTTGTTGATATTGTGTACGTGTACGCTCCCTGTTCATCGCTTCATTTCATGTGTGGTGAGATGTGCAATGCTTGAGTGTGGGGGGTAAGTTGTACTTGGGATGACCCAGTTAATGAGGAAATCCCCAATAGTAGGCTAATTTTAAGAGGTTCCCCGGGACCGACGGCTTAACGTCCCCTCCGAAGGACGCAAAGAAAAACCTTCTACTCAATTTTTGAGGTAGGGCTGAGTGCACCCAGAAGAGAAATAAATCTCTGCTGCAAGTGGGACTGGAACCCTGGACCTTTTGATCCGCAGTCCAGTACTTTAACCAATAGGCCACCAGCAACCCCCCCCCCATACTATATACTACATTACACAACTACCTGTACCTACTCCTTCAAGTGTATTCAGCTACTTCAAGTCTGTTACAAGTAAGGGGCCTACACAAGCTCATGCATTGATTGAGGGACATGACACTGCAGTGTAGTACGGCAGTTGTAGTTATACGGCTTCAACACTGCAGGAAGGAACATGCAGTGGAGTATGATGATTTGTGGTTGATTATAGAACTTCAACTCGGCAGAAATGAGAACACAACGTCTTGATCAAGCTGTACTGGTTTTTATCAGGCAAAAGCCTAGTTCCTGTAATCACCAATTTGCTCTAATTAACCATCTTTCCTGAAAATTTTTACTTCTGGTGAGATGTAGCCTCGTTCCCAGGCTCTCCCCTCGCTTTTTATTTTTCGGCGGGGCGAGGGGAGAGCCTGGGAACGAGGCTAGGTGAGATGTACATACATGTATAATTATAGTGCTCTGGAGTGCCCTTTTTCAGATCCTATAAATGGCCATGTACACAAGCTGTGAGATCCTTTGTCTTTTCATCTCATTTCTTGAAGCTGCCATGCATCAGTGCAAGGTTGTCATCATATCGTTCAGCAGATGCTGCTCACTCAGACTCACCAAACCATCTATCTAGCATACACATTACTATCTGAGCCAACACCAAAGGCTACCCTGGCCAAGATCATTATTCACTATTTCGCTCTAATTAACCATCTTTTCCTGTAAATTTCAAATGTATACATGTATAATTACAGTGTTACTTTTTTATATTCTATAAATGCCCACAGCTATCGTACACAAGCTATGAGATCCTTGAAGAGAAGGTTATCTGTTACCAACTTGAGCTTGGAAAATAACTTGCTGACATTTCGACTAAATGCTCCACTTATCAGGGCGAGGGTGAAAAACTGTGAACGAACACTGCTATCTATAGCCATGCACTACTGAGGATACATGTCATTGGAGGTCAAAGGTCGGTAACAGATAACCTCTTCATTAGGTACCGCTCACTCAGACTCACCAAACCATCTATCTAGCATACACACTACTATCTGAGTCAACATCAAAGGCTACCCTGGCCAAGATCATTATTTCCTATTTCGACGTTTTGACTGAATGCTCCAGTTGTCATCAGGGCGAGGGTGAAAAAGTGCGAACAAACACTGCTATTTACAGCCATGTACTACTGAGGATACTTGTCATTGGAGGTCAAAGGTCGGTAATAGATAACCTCTTCATTTATGCAGGAGCCAACTGAGAAGCCATTGAAAGTTTATGAGACCCTTCACCTCATTTTTTAAAGCTGCCATGCATCGGTGCAAGGTTGTCATCATCCCTCAGCAGACGCAGCTCACTCAGACTTACCAAGCTATCCACCTAGCATATACACACAACTACCTGAGCCAACATCAAAGGCTACCCTGGCCAAGATTAAAGATGGTTGTCATGGGACTGTTTCCTGCCAGGTGAGGAATGTGCAGCATTGCTGTTTTGAACACTAGCCAAGATATGCCCTAATATGGAATCCCGAAATGCTACCACCAGCAGAGCCATATTGAAACCATAGTGAGTCATGCATGGAGGGCACTAAATGGAAGCACCTGGACTACAACATGACGGAAACTGGAAAATACATGTAGATCCAAAATGAGTCATCATAAAACTCACATCATGCAGATCTGAATGGACCCTAGACCAGAATCAAATTTTACTACATTGGTGCCATTAGCAGCGATTGTTACATGCTACACTTCATTAGAATGTGCCACTTCTCAAGCTCATGCACCCTATAGTCTAGTTCCTGGGCCACATGGCCGCGGAATGAAGCTATACCTTTATCCTCATTCCCTTACATACCTTTCCAACTCTCCCTCACAGCCCTCCCTGTGTAAGGATGATAACTAACTCTCCTCACCCACTTCCCTCCCACCTCCTCCCCCTCCCCTCCTCCCCCTTCCAATCTCCCCCTCCGCTCATCCAGCTCCTCCACCCCCTCACCTTCCTCTGAACTCACTCTCCCAACCATTCCCTCCCACCTCCACAACCTCTCACTCCCTCTTTCCCACTGCTCTCCCTCCCACCCCCTCTCACTCCCCCGTCCCCTCACCTCCTACGAGTCTCCCCGAGGACCCTCGTTGGCTCAGCTGGGGTGAGTCAGGTGAAGCCATGATGGCGGTCGCACTGGAGACTTGTACCAACTGGGGGGGACTGAGGGACACATCATGATCAAAGCTGGAAGCCGGGGGTGACCCCACAGACGTGGGAGACTGGAAGCCAGGTGGGCTGTCTGAGCCAGACATCTTCAGTCCAACCACATCAACTACTGAAGTTGCTGTCTTGTTATTCCTTCTGTGTCAAGTTTGATGTTTGTTGCACTCTCACTGTAGAGATGAAGTTCAGTTCCTTGCTCTTCTAGCTCACTTAAGATTGAGACACTCTAAGAGATGAGGTTCGAAGTTTGACACTTCTTACTGTTGTCTTGTAGTTTCCACTGCACGTAGAGATGACCTTATTGTTGTTTACTATGTGTTGAGAAGAGTTTGAAGTCCGATAATTTCTGTTTGAAGTTCAATAATTCTGACTGTCGTCCTGCTATTGTCACACTGTGTGCAATGAAGGGTTCTGAAACTTTTATCACCAAGTGAAAGGTTTGATACTTCTTTTTGTTTTGTTTTAAGTTCCAGTAGTAAACGGATTTGGAGCCTGTCACTTCTTACCAAAAGATGAAGTTTGATAAACAAAGCTCTGAATGTGCGTAGAAACAAAGTTTGAAATTGGACACTTTAAGAGATGAAGGCTTGTAGCTCTCAATGGAGATGAGGTCTAAAGTCCAGCACTTAAACTGCGGATGAAATCTATCAACAGATGAGGACCAATGTCTGCCAACTCTTTGTGGTCAAGTCAGTTTGCTGATTCAGCACTAGAGAAAGGAATGTATACAAATCCAAGTGTTGAAACAATTGCTATTAAGAGGGATAATCTAATTAAAGATGTTGAAACCTCTTAGAGTGTTATTTCAATTAAGTGTAAAATAACTCCAGCATTTCTTTACCCCTCCTCCCATGGGAGATCAACTCCTACTAACATTTGTGACAGTCCTGCGTAGAGAGTTCTCTGTCACGTATTTCAATTGCATCACCATGTTCGAAGCATTGTGAAGTTATGTCAAGCCACCCCATCTCTCACCCTCCAGAAAAGTGAGGGTGATGGGCTGGCTTGATAGACTAGGGCGGGGCTCACCATGTTTGAAGCATTGTACTGCTGAGCTTCTGTCAAGGGCGGGGCTCGTGAACATTTTATAGATGTATCAGATATTCGTGCATCTATGAAGTGCATGTGAGCCCCGCCCTTAATGGAAGTTCAGGAATATGGCACTTTGTATGTAGCAATATGATAGAAGACAACCGAATAATAACAATCTTCAATTTCTGCAAGGGACTGCCCCACGCGAGTAACTAGCAGGAGACCTGAGTAGCAGTATGTGAGTAAAGATGTGGCACAAACATGCAACACTCTTACTAGACAGTCCCGTTAACTGAGAGATTTGGTTTATGGCCAGACTCACTAAGAATACTAGCATTTGAGTTACAGCTGCTTCAGTTCTCTTAAAACGTGACCAGGGACGTGCATTTTGATCTCCCCAGCACAGGTGGGATTAGATTAGACTAGTAGTAGCAGCATTAGAGCTTGAAATTCTGACATTGAATGTGCTTCCCTCGTTCCCAGGCCTTCCCACGTACAGTCTAGAGAGGGAAGGCCTGGTCCATTTTATCACATGAATGAGTCAATGTCGATCTTGGTAGACAGGAGACTGAGTCCCACTAACCAGCAATACTTATATTAGACAGTCACAGTAGTGACCTAGCTTGTTCCCAGGCCCCGCCCAGTTTTCCTTGCACGTGGGAGAGAGCCTGGGAATGAGGTGACTAGTGAGGTGATGTACCTCCTTAGACAACAGGTGGGCTAAGATTGTGCCTCATAGCTATATTCACAGACACATTATTGCCAAGTGGTAAACCATCAGGAAGCCAAGTCAGCAGGGCTTCCAGATCAAACAGTCAAAATGAAGTCAAAGCCATTTTTAGCCATAGCCTAAGGCTACTATGACCCCAGTGTGAACAACCAACCTAGCCCTGCTCCCAGGCTCCCCTCCAGCTTTTCGCTCACAGACATTAGGAGGAGCCCAGTCACAACCAATGATGTTCCTTGAAGAAACACGAGCTTATAGGTGTTATACAAAGTCGCCGACTGTGCATGTGTATGTGAGCATTGGAACTACATGTGTGTACACACAGAGTTGGGAAATAGGACTCTCTATTATTTTCCCTTATTACTAATCACCTCTAAAATGCTTCAGTTCTGGTGAAGTAGCGTCAACACACAAAACTGCACATGTAACAAGTCGGTAGTAGTGTCCTTTGCCTCGTTCCCAGAATCTACAATTCACCGGGTTAGAGGTTAGAGTAAACATGTACAGGTGATATCTTCCTGTCAGCCTACTAAGAAAGGTGTTAGTGACATTGTACGCTGCCACTTTGCATTCTCCAGGTAGTGGTACTAGTCTCGCAACCAGACCCTTCCATTCCCGTGCATGATACTTAAAGTGATCGACGCTGGAGTTGGTTGGGTCTAGCTTGAAAGACTAGTAGGGATATATGTGTATGACTGATTCTCAAGTATTTTTCTTGAGACTTCTGGCTTCTGGTATATACTTTTTTCTGAGCGTCTTGTTTCCTTGGTTATATTGGAAGTCAAGCACTAAGCGTGGAGGCCAGTACTGGTTTTGTTCATTGTGTGGACATGAGTTACATGAACACGTTCTACAGTGGGTCTCTGGAAGGGGCAGAGAGGGAGTGGTAAGTGAGAGCCATTTGTCACTCAACTTTTCACATGATTACTGCTGATGTTCTTTGATCTCCAATATAATGCATTACCATGGGAACCAGTTGCTCAGAAAGGGGTCTATACTAGTCTGGACCCCCAGACCCTTCTAACCAGGCAGGGAAAGTCTGGAAAAAACAAAAAACCACCTTGCCCGGAAGTGTCTTGCGTGCTGGAATGCTGTCATCACTGTTGATAAGGAAAGAACGCCACATCAGCCAACCAGTTCTACTGATGGCAACTAGTGTGGCAATCCAGAAAGACAGCAATGTTATTTTTTGCCACTTCCTCAGCCAGTTAGAAGAGTCTGAGGTCCAGACTTGGTCTATACAGTGACACTACCAGCTGTGGCCAGCACTTGAGTGTGGATCATGAGTCCCAGGTTCAAATCCCACCTGTTGTCTACCTCTCATGTCAAGTACTTCTTGACCCCTCCCTCCTACATGAATTTTGAATTTGAACGGTAGAATACTCACACATTCTGATATTATCATGAAAATGTCAGAGATTAGAAAGCTATGTGTGCGGGTCTCAAGCTCAGTTGGAACACACACACCATGAATAAAACTATATCTAGGGTTGATGACACACTCACCGACTCAACAGGGGTGTGTAGAATGCCGCAATCTCTGTCACCTCCCTATCTCCTACTACCTCTAGTTAGTGCGCGCCTTCCACAGCCGAGAAGTAAGGCAGAGGGCTTGTACAACTCGCAAACGAGTGCTGTTACAGTTGCTGAACATGCACACTATTATGTACGAGGCACGAGACCACACGCCCTAGTCGTTAATAACTAACCGAAAAATTGTAATTAAATTGCTACTAATTAAAGGGACATCCCCTTACGTTCCCCATGTGCTGATCATGCAAACAATCGCGTGAACCAGTAACAATGGGAAGACATCTGACCACTACATGTACTACATACATTAGCTAATTCAGACGTAATGACTGCATTCTGAAAGTTGGAGAACCCTTGCGAAGTAAACATTCCTGGATTTGACGAAATATGAGCTATTACCTGGGCAAGGTGGGTCGGGCGGGTGCCCGTCTCGTCTCCTCGTGTAAGGATCTCTACTATGATGTGAATGCGGCCTATCTGACGGGCGCCGTGGACGTGCTTGTAGTGAGACAGAGCGATGGGTCCTTGAAATCCACCCCCTTTCACGTGAGGTTTGGAAAGCTAGGCGTTCTCCGGACTGGAGACTTGAAAGAGGTGGGTGGGAGGGGGGAGGAAGGGAGGGAGGAGGAAGGGAGGGAGGAGGAAGGGAGGGAGGAGGATGGAGGGAGAAATGAGGTAGAGCAGGTAAAATAGTCATAAACAGCTCTTGGATAGAGAGGAAGGGTCTCGTCTGGTCAGGAACGAGTTGTTGCTGAGGTATGCAACGATTATTGTGTGGTACATTTAGCCAAGGGATGACATCTGCCAAACATTTGTGATGTAGTAAAATGCAGTGGGAAAAGTCAGGTTTTGAGCTTGCAACATGAGTAATCACTGTTTGTGATCCTCCCCCTCCCCTCTCTGAATTGAGTTGAGCAGGATTCATTCCTTACACGGTGTTGCATCAGCTCCCAGCTATACATTGCAACACTAACCTTTGTGCCCCCTAACCTCTGTGCCCCCCCCCTCATACAGCACTTGCAAGTGATGTTTAATCAACCTGAGCTATTCAATGATATTTATCCACTGTTTATCAGCAAAAGGGCAAATATTAAACCTAAGGTGTAATGGCTGATGCAACAACTAATAGTGTTGTGAATTGGTCAGGTGCTGAGCTGGCACTCAACCTTCTCCCTCTCACTCTCTACCATTAGCAGTTGGGTGTTTTAGCTGGTAGATAAATTTCCTTCTCTCAGGGTTGGGGGCAGGGTGTGGGGCCTCCAAACTCCCATACGTGAGAGAAATTTGTCTAGCTTAACTTTTTGTTTATTTCTCATCACATTGACAACATTCAGTCTACGTAATGTTGCCCCTTAGGCTCCAGCCCTAGTTTCTCCATCTGGTCAGGATTTCCTTCAAAGTAAACAATACGTAAGGTAGGAAATACGTCTAGCATTTTCACAACAGAAGCTCCTGACAAGCAATGGCCCCCGGCAACATGAGAAGACACACACAATGCTCCCCCTCATTTGATCTCAATGACTACAGTAATTGATCTCAAGTTCACATTGTTCCTAGTACATAGCAGTGATCCAAGCAGTTGAGAACATTCATAAGAACATTCTGAGATTCCACATTTGATAATTGTAACTTGTTGTAACCTCCCCCATCTTGTTGTGACCTAATCACATGGTTTCATACTGCAAATCAGCCAGTCAATTAGAAAACACTACATTACGTTCATCTTTTCTGGGGTTTCCAAATTAATAGGGTGTATGCGCTGCATCTGAACGTGCAATGAAATCAAAAGGTTCGTACGATAAAATCATTATCACCATAGTACCAAGCTATACTGGAAAAAATATCCATTGGCGTTGTTACTTGTGCTGCACACTAGTAACAATACAAACAGCTACAAATTGTGATATATATATAGTAATGTAGTAACCATATTTCCATTCAGGTTGAAGTGGAGGTGAACGGCACCGTGGTTGACGTGAACATGAAGATTGACGAGACCGGGAGTGGCTACTTTGTGCAACCAAGAACACCTTCAGAGGTACTGTGTTTGAACTGTTACTGTCTCCATGGCAACAGCACATAAAAACTCTGGTTGCTATGGCAATGGCTTATCAAACGTTGGTTTCCATGACAACAGCAAGTTGTTTTCATAGTGAAGTATACCCAGCTGCTGTACATTTAGCTGCCTGGTGTTAGAATGTTGCCGTGGTGATATATGCCCAGCTAATATAATTTCAGCTTTGCTTTGCTAGCCTCTGTTCCAGTCTTTCCCGGCTCCAGTTTTGATTGGTTTCAGTGTACAAAAGCTGGAGCCGGGGAAGGCCTGGGAATGAGGCTAAATTTCAACTGCTGCTCATGTAAACTGCCAAGTTTTATAAATGTTGGAGCATAGCCCAAATACACTGGTAGAGTTTGTTTGTTGGATGTTGTTATGTAGCTGTAGATGGTGAAGATTACATAATGGAGCATAACAATGTACTTTCAGTTGGCTCCTGCACAAATGAGAGAGGTGATACATAATAACAACATACTTTCAGTTGGCGATGAGAGAAGTTTCTGTTACCAACTTAAGATCACAACTGCCAACAGTTTGAGCAAACGCTTCAGTTGTCATCGGAACAACGGTGAAGCAAGTGTGATTTTCTAATCAAAGTTGATAACTCGACGTCCATTTATGCAGCTGCCAACCACTTAAAGTTTATGAAAGGCCAACAGGAAAACATAAACCCTTTGTATAATCCACCCATGTTTGTTTGGCACGGTTACCTACAAACAAACAGAGTCACATGTCTGTCCATTTTCTATCACATCTGTGCGTTGCATATGAGCCCACCCTTAATGAAAGTTCAGCCATTCTAATTCAGTAGACATTTAAATATGTAACAGAGTAATAATTCTATCACAAACATTGCATCTGTTTTATTTTAGATTGTGTTGGAGTCGGTCACAGCTACTGGAAATGGTGCAACTGGAGAACATGTTGCTATAGACATAGAAAACGTACAGAAAACACAGGTGTCCAATAATTCTCCCTCCAAAACTGATCACGTGACCAAATCTGACCAATCAGCTTCCAAGAATTTGATGGAGTCACATGATGGTGTGAATAAGAAAGCAGGCTCATCCTCTGAGAGCCATGCAACCCAGACCGACCAATCACTTTCCTCGATATATCACCAGCCACCAATCACAGGAGCTACAGTGGACCCAGAACCCTGGAAATTAGACACAGAAGATCCATGTTCCCTCGGCTCCTCCCTCCCTGAGACTGCCCTGAGACACAGCAGTGAAGACAGCTCTGCAATGAGAGAAGATACTTTAAGAAGAAGCTCTGAACCAGTAGCAGTACAGAAAGACGCCCGCGTCCTTTCATCCCCTCAGCCTCCCATCAGATCTCCCCCTATTACTATCCAGGTACGTGGTTAGCCTCGCTACCTTGCCCCCACCATGCACTGCGCAGCTTTCGTATCTTGCAGCACCATACTGCACAGTGGCGTGTCTAGAAAAATCAATGACTAGTTTCAATGAGGTACTGAATGGGAACTTGTTAGGCATGCTCCCCTGGAAAAGTTTTGAAAATTAACCATTCCGTGTTGAACTTTTAACAACTCCGGCATGTTTTTCAAAATAAAACCATGTTTCTGATTTGTGGTGATTGATCCTGATATCTTCCCCCCCCCCCAGTACCCCTCCCCTTCCCATCTTCCTCGAGCATTTGATGAGCCTGATCTTGGCTGTGAGGCAGATGCCCTCTCTGACAGTGCAGTGGAGAGTGAGAGGTGTGTGTGTGTGTGTGTGTGTGTGTGTGTGTGTGTGTGTGTGTGTGTGTGTGTGTGTGTGTGTGTGTGTGTGTGTGTGTGTGTGCGTGTGTGTGTGTGCATGCGTGTGTGTGTGTGTGTGTGTGTGTGTGTGTGTGTGTGTGTGTGGTGTGTGCATGCATGCACATGTGCCTGTATTACAGGCCTCAGTTGTAGATCTCCCCTCCCCCCCTCCACACACACACACACACACACACACAACACAAGGGATATGTCTGTCCAAACCTACGGAGCCCTCAGTGACACAGAAGTGGAAGTGAAGGATCGTCTCACGTCGAGACTGTGGGGCTGGTCAAGGGGAGGTCAGGCCAGCAAGGTAACTGATCCTCATCTGTGTTCACGGATGCTTTCTGCGTTCATGGATGCTTTCTGTGTTCATGGACGCTCTCTGTGTTCATGGACGCTTTCTGTGTTCATGGACGCTCTGTGTCTTCATGGACGCTTTCTGTCTTCATGGACGCTCTCTGTGTTCATAGATGCTTTCTGTGTTCATGGATGCTCTCTGTGTTCATGGATGCTTTCTGTGTCCATGGATGCTCTCGGTGTTCATGGACGCTTTCTGTGTTCATGGATGCTCTCTGTGTTCATGGACGCTTTCTGTCTTCTTGAATGCTTTCTGCGTTCATGCTACAAAACGCAGAGCCAAATGACTTCATGAATAGTTTTATTAGAGCCAAAAATAATCCATCAGTGGAGTAGCAGAATATATTGCAAAGGGGGGTCTAGAGTTTGGTGCCTCTCAGGTCCGTTTACTGACGACAAATAGGCTGATATTTTAGGCACTGCCTATCATTGCGTCTACAGTGCCCATAATGTGTGATGCCTTGACTCACCGTCTCTTTTTCTCTCACTCAGGGTGAAGTGAGTCCTGCTGTTGACACCAGCACCCCTGCAGCTGACATGAAGAGGAGGCAACAACAGCAAGGTGTGTGTATGTGTGGAGGGTGGAGGGGGAGTGGGAGGATGAGTGCAGGTGTGGAGGGGGAGGGATAGGGACAGTGAAAGGAGCATACATACATGTACCGTACATGTTATTATACTCTCCCTTCATTCTTCTCCTCCCCTTCCTCCTTCCCTCTCTCTCCCTCTTCTCTCTCTCTCCTCCAGCCCCTGTAGACCGGGCAGGGTTCTGGGGGACACTGACAGGTATGTTAAAGCGACGTAAGAAGCGTTACTCTTTGGAGGATGGAGTCTACCTGGATGACCTCAACGATGAAACAATGGATCCAGAAGAACTCTCAAAGTTCTTCCCCTCAGCGTAAGTGTGTCTGTCTGTCTATCGACCCATGTGAATTGTAGGACTTGTTTGTCTCTGTCAGTTTTGTTGTGTTGTAGCTTGAAGATACTTCTTTCTCCTCCCCCCTCTCTCTTCTCTTTCCCTCCTCCCTCCCATCTCCCTTTCTCCTCCCCACTCTCTCTTCTCCCTCCCTCCCACAGGTCCACCAATGAAAGTACCACTCTGCCTGAACAACAGAACAGCTCGGGACTTGGTAGCTCTCCTTCTCTCTCCCCCTCCCCTTCCCACACCGGCCTTGACCATCATAGGAACAAGGACATGCACAAACTAGTGTAAGTAAACTATAACCAGGGTTCGGCAGTTTAACAGTCATGCTGACAGGAAGGAGAGAATGTACCATCTCAGGTGGAACTCAAATTTGATTCTATTGCTGATGAGTCTACACAGCGCTTATGAGGCCCACCCTTTGCAGACGTCCTGCAGTAGTCCTGCAATAGTGAATGCAGTGATGCTCCATGCATTATTCCATTGCTAACACATCTATGCAGCATGTAGGAACCAAAGTTTAGCACTTTGAACATAGTAATGAAATACACTAGTACTGTTTTGCTTTTAGTCTCCGTCCAAAACTCTATATTTGAAGCAATATACACACCAGATGAGATCTGGGGACGAGACTAGTTTCTACCCTAACTGTCGCACATGTAACTACTGATAACAATGTTGTAGTGACAGGATGATGCCACTCTTGTGATCTCATTCGCCCACCATTGCCCTCTCTTCCTCTTCAGTTCAACTTTGGAGGACGTTGCTCTGTCATTGTGTGGAGGACTGAACCAAGGCAACATCTCCGAGGGTAAGAGGAATACTAAACTGTTGTTGTGTGATCTTCATACAATAGAATCCACGTATGAACTTTAACCAGTTAGCACTCAGTGTTATGGGTGGCCAACATGTAATACAGCTACTTGTAGTCTCCCATGTGCCCCGCCTTTCCATTCTCAGCTCTGCTCTCTTCCCTCTTGCGCTCCCCTCCCATTATCCATTCCCTTTCTCTCTTTTCATGCTCCTCTCCACTCCCTCCTCCTCTCTACAATTCACCCTTCCCCACTCCTCTTCTTTCCTCACTTTTCCTTGTCCCCTACCTTTTCCCCTTTTACTTTCCTCTCCTCCCCTCCCCTCCTTCCCTCCTCTCTTCCTCTTCTTTTTTCCTCCCCTCCTCCCCTCCCCTCCCCTCTTCCTCTTCTTTTCTCCTCCCCTCTTCCTCTTCCTCCCCTCCTCCCCTCCCCTCCCCTCTTCCTCTTCTTTTCTCCTCCCCTCTTCCTCTTCCTCTTCTTTTCTCCTCCCCTCCTCCCCTCTTCTTTTCTCCTCCCCTCCTCCCCTCTTCTTTTCTCCTCCCCTCCTCCCCTCTTCCTCTTCCTTTTCTTTTCTCCTCCCCTCCTCCCCTCTTCTTTTCTCCACTTACCCGGACTATATACCAGAGGCCTTCCAGAACTCACAGGTATCGTTTGCAGACTTCTGTTCCGACCTCACTCTCCTCAACAACCCAAACCTCGTCGTGAGAGTAGCAGGAAAGTAAGTTGTCGTAGCAGTCAGGTTTCACTTTCAGCTTCAGTAAGTAGTTCCAAATTTTATTTCGCAGCTTTGGAGAAAAATTGTGTTTGCTGTCTTTGGTGAATAGATTCTGTTTGCACACTCAGACTAAGGTTGCTTATCTTACCTTGAGTAATATTGGGGGGGGGGGGGGGGGGGGGTATGTGTGAACCATCAACAGAACACACGTTACCAGCAGCAACTAGCAGGCTACCAGCAACAACTAGCCTCATACCCAGACTCCTCCCCATGCGGAGGAGCTTGGGTACGAGGCTAGCAACAACCACAATTGGGAATCCTGAAAGTTATTATTTTCTTGTATTTTCAGTTTCATAATAAACCAAGCAGCATGCACAAATATCATTCAGCGCTTGAAAAGGGAACTAATAATAACAGACATGATACTCTTTGCAAAGTGCATGCATAAACAAAAACAATGAGTTACTGCATCCGAGCTGATCAGACGAGCTTCAGGATCACAGAAAAGCAGCCAACATCCTTCCCAGTGGAAGCGTCTATCAGTTTCCACTTGGCTGTGGTGGTAATCTGCATGAACAGGTTATCGTGAGAGATGAGATCATGGTAATAGCAACAAAACATTGAATCCCTCACTCCCACCCAGCCTTCATCTCCCCCACACCTTTATCCTTCCAACCCCTTCTCCCCCACCCTTCGATCCCTCCCACCTAATCCCTTCAACCCTCCTAGCCTTTGCAACTGTCCACTTACATGTAATAATCTGTGAGGATAGGTTATCATGACAAATGCCACTGCATGGAGCTACACATTGTGTGCTGCTGAACTATAACAGACCTGATCAGGTAGTTTCCAAAAACCTCCAAAACTCCCCTAGAAATGTTCACTGACCACAGTACTATTTAAGGAGAGACCCAGACACTTACAGGTGGGAATGACTTTGACACTGGCAGTGGCACCGTCACTGTCTCCTTCGCCCCTACCTTGAAGGGACACGCTGGCTGAGCATAGCTGCACACATTGGTATCATTAAAGCCTGGCATTGGGACGCAGGCTATCGACACTTTACCACAGACACTCTGAGTCATATTGGCAATGTCCACCTCTGCAAATATTCAAACAAGAAAACATTTTAAAATTGGCAAGTTGACTTGTGCAAACAAAAACAAGTAAGTAAGGTACATCTCCCAACACAGTTTACTATAACAGTTGACAGTTTACATAAGTGCTTTTTACAGTTTGGTTGTTTTTTTTGTTGTTGTTGTTGTTGTTGTTGTTTTGTTGAGGGGTTCCACAATGAAAAATTCTATTCCTGGGATAGGTTCTCCATGGCACTACAACCAATATGCACTCAGATTGGATGTCCATTGCTTGCTCTGGCCTGTGTACTATCTATTTACAAGAATCCTTCTTCTGAGTTGCATCTGGGGCTGCAGATATCACTGATCATATGGAGCTGTGTGCTAACTTAATCTAGCTCGAACCGTTCTGAGAGTAGTACTCACTGGGCATGAAGCTGAAGGTAAAGGTGGTGCTCTGGCCTCTGACAATCTGGCAAGGCGCTGCACAGCAATTTGGAACACTCACGCTGTCAATTGTGACTTCTGTAGACCCTAGAAACAAATGCACAAATATGATATAAACAGCTGACGCCACGTTGAGATCCTAGATTGTCCTACTACTCTACTATCTACGCTTACAGATTATTTCCCAGCCCCCCCCCCAAGGAAAGGGTCTGGCTTGCGAGCCTACCCCGCCACCAGCTATACATCGCTTGCATGCAGTCAGTACGGGAAGCGCTTTTCCCTACTGATGCCGTGTGATGGTCAGGGGCATGGAACGGGGCTGGGAAACTACGCTACGAGTCACTGCGCTCAGCTGCAAAATAGCTACTCGTACAATTTGGAAACTTACCACAGTCCTCCCAAGGCGTGTTGCACTGCTGTGGCGCAGCGTTAGCTCCGCCGCACACCAGCACAGTTAATAACAAAAACAGCTTCATGGCCATGTCTCCGAATCAGTTTAGAGTTGCGTAACGTTCGGTCACCGCCACCGCGTACCGCACCCGGTACCTGAGCCGCTCACACTCATGCACAGTACAGTGTGTCGCGTGGTGCAAGCGCATGCGGCCGGTCAAACGGAAACCACGAGACTACGGTGGCGGGCGCGCGTACACATATTCTTGTACGCATCACCTGATTTCGTATGCGTTCGCGGGATCGCGCGATCGCATCAGTGCTAATTGCTTGCTGATGCGATCATGTGACGTTTGTTTACGCATGAATACTGAAGTTCCTTATTTGTACATGCAGCAATATGTATTGACTACACACAGTGTGCACCTACAAGTCTGGCCTCAAGCCCCTCCTTCCTAGCCTTGTTCCCCTCCACCCCCCCACCTCCCCTCCCCTCCCCCCCATCACTTCCAGTGTAGTAAATTCTCACATTCCATATTACAAGCTGGGCAGGGGACGAGGCTACCTTCCCCCCTTTAATGTGATGCTTAAGGCCACATAAAGTAAATCAGTAGATTCATCCACCTGCTGTTTTGTTTCTGGTGGGTATATATAACTTACACAATTATTTGCAAAGCTAGTGCCAGGACATTGAGCAAGTTCCTACACACCATGCATGTACCAGTCCATTTTCTTGTCTTGCACAGTACAGCTTTTTTCACTGCTACGCTAGCTACGCAAACCTGCAACAATTACCAAATCTACTTGCATCATCGGTTCACCCGTGCTTCGCTATTTCATTCAGGCTGTGGCATTGGCAATCTGTTCTGGGAGGTTGCCAGGACTCAACCTGCATGATCTTGACCACATCAAGCCTAGCAGACCAGCCTCCAAAATTGATGCAGGTGGGGATGAGAACCAAGCAGTTAAATTTACGTGGCCTATTAGTGCTCACTGCATGTACAAGCTCCGCAATAACGTCACATGGTTTAGCATCACAATGACATTGGTGATTGTAGTTGTTGTTTCTTATATACATAGCATGCAAGGTGTGTGTTTGTGCACACTTGCATTTGTAATAGCCTCATTCCCAGGCCCTGCCCAGCTTTCTGTAGCTTGCAGTACGCGTGGGGAGAGCCTGGGAACAAGGCTACATTTTAACTTGCCCACTGGTTTACAGTTGAACAGTTACCTGCGTAAACCGTAGCTCGCCCTGCTTTACCTTACCATAGATATGCTTTTTTCTCATTTCTTTTCAACTTTGCTCCAAGAAAGTATCTATTCTGTGTTGCCATAGATACTACAACTGGCAAGTGGCAGCTCCAATGATCATGTCAGCTGTCGTCTACCTCAAGACGATCCCAGATGTACGTATGTACTGAATCAACTTGTACCTCCATTATAAGTCTGTCACGTAGAATGCACATCAGCAACTTCTTTGATGCATGTATGTACATGTAGATTGGTGTTAGCCTCATTCCCATGCTCCTCCCCGGCATGTGCCTGGGAACAAGGCTATGTTGCTATTACATTGGATCTGGTAAAGTCTCATTCCCAGGCTCCTCCCTGGCATGAGCCTGGGAACGAGGCTACGTTGCTATTGGATCTGGTAAAGTCTCATTCCCAGGCTCCTCCCCAGCATGAGCCTGGGAATGAGGCTACGTTGCTATTGGATCTGGTAAAGCCTCATTCCCAGGCTCCTCCCCAGCATGAGCCTGGGAACGAGGCTACGTTGCTATTGGATCTGGTAAAGTCTCATTCCCATGCTCCTCCCCAGCATGAGCCTGGGAACGAGGCTACGTTGCTATTGGATCTGGTAAAGTCTCATTCCCAGGCTCCTCCCCAGCATGAGCCTGGGAACGAGGCTACGTTGCTATTGGATCTGGTATAGCCTCATTCCCAGGCTCCTCCCTGGCATGAGCCTGGGAACGAGGCTACGTTGCTATTGGATCTGGTATAGCCTCATTCCCAGGCTCCTCCCCAGCATGAGCCTGGGAACGAGGCTACGTTGCTATTGGATCTGGTATAGCCTCATTCCCAGGCTCCTCCCCAGCATGAGCCTGGGAACAAGGCTATGTTGCTATTGGATCTGGTATAGCCTCATTCCCAGGCTCCTCCCCAGCATGAGCCTGGGAACGAGGCTACATTGCTATTGGATCTGGTAAAGCCTCATTCCCAGGCTCCTCCCCAGCATGAGCCTGGGAACGAGGCTACGTTGCTATTGGATCTGGTAAAGTCTCATTCCCAGGCTCCTCCCCAGCATGAGCCTGGGAACGAGGCTACGTTGCTATTGGATCTGGTATAGCCTCATTCCCAGGCTCCTCCCCAGCATGAGCCTGGGAACAAGGCTATGTTGCTATTGGATCTGGTATAGCCTCATTCCCAGGCTCCTCCCCAGCATGAGCCTGGGAACGAGGCTACATTGCTATTGGATCTGGTAAAGCCTCATTCCCAGGCTCCTCCCCAGCATGAGCCTGGGAACGAGGCTACGTTGCTATTGGATCTGGTAAAGTCTCATTCCCAGGCTCCTCCCCAGCATGAGCCTGGGAACGAGGCTACGTTGCTATTGGATCTGGTATAGCCTCATTCCCAGGCTCCTCCCCAGCATGAGCCTGGGAATGAGGCTACGTTGCTATTACATTGGAAGTAGTATACCCTCATTCCCAGGCCTTCACCACAGCTTTCGTCACTTGCAGTATAAAAGCTTGGAAAAGCTTGTCACATGCAGTGACATACCAGTCACAATACACATCAGCTAACACCAATATTTTAGTGATGCACTGTAGTATTACTTCACATCGCAGCTTTGTACCGCAAAAAAAAGAAAACACCTTTGTTGCTTGTAGTAGGAATAGGAAAAAAGGTTGAAGAAGGTCTGGAAAACCTCGTCATAAACGATGACATCAACTTTCTATACTGCAAGTCAAAACAAGCTGTGGTGGAGCCCTGGTCACAAGGCTAGATGTGGTGTAACTTTGAGGCTCCTCCTTGCAGGCTACTCAGAGCAAGCTGGTGAAGACGTACATGCCAAGGAAGGTCTGTCAAGATTGTTTTAAATTTGTTATGATTTGTAAAATTAGAACTTTCATACGATTTTGTGTAGTTAAAAACTTTTAATGCCATACCATTATGTTAGAATTTTAAATTTACAGAGATTTCTCTTAATTAGAGATTGTTACTACATTCTAGGTGCAGACACGGCAGTCTTTCTGGTACTTCTGGAGCCGTAATAAGAGCATTGATGACAGCGTGGATGGAGAGGTGTGTGTTTGTGTGCATGGGGAGGGAGGAGTTGGGAAGGGGGAGGTATGGTGGTACATTTAACATGGTACTCCGAAGAGAATGTCATTTTTCTCTGTCTGTCTCCTTTGTTCTCTCTTCTCTCTCCAAACGTGGTTTCAACTTGTGTATGATCTGAGCGGCGGTTGAAATTAATCTAATGAGGACAAGTCTCATCACTCCTTGAGCGTCATGTTACCGTGTGTTACGATATACAATGCTCCTGAAGAAGATTACCCACCAGTGTGATTGAAACGTTGCAAAAATAGAAATTTGCCAACTATACCGTGAGAGTGCAAGATCCATCATTGTATATAAAGCGAACCTAATCAGGTGCTCAACTGGATGGGCAAACTACACGGGGCAGGCATTGCAAGCCATGCCAGTGCCTGGCTGACACCAACAGGTGTTCAGTTTGACACTGGCACGGCCCACCACAGAAGTGGAGGGTAGACACTGATCTGCTGAAACTAACAGTGAACATCTCTCTCTTTCTTACTTGGCTACCAACGATGTCTCTCTCTCACTCGGCTACCAACGATCTCTCTCTCTCTCTCTGCTACAGGTGGTCAAAGCAAAGTCTGAGGGAGGGACGCCCATTGGTTCCCCTCGGAAGTGGATGAGTGACAGTGGGAGGGGGGGAGATGTGGGGGGAGGAGTGCTGTCCAGTGATGAAGACCAGGAGGCCAGTAAGGTGGCTCCACCACGACAAAGGTCACTGAAGAGAAAGAAGTACATATTCACAAATGAGCTGTCATCAGAACAACTGGTGAGCAAGGGTGGGTCGGGTAGCCTCACTGGTGACCAAGGGCGGTCGGGTAGCCTCACTGGTGACCAAGGGCGGTCGGGTAGCCTCAACTGGTGAGCAAGGGTGGTGGGGTAGCCTCAACTGGTGAGCAAGGGCGGTCGGGTAGCCTCACTGGTGACCAAGGGCGGTCGGGTAGCCTCAACTGGTGAGCAAGGGTGGTGGGGTAGCCTCACTGGTGAGCAAGGGTGATCGGGTGACCTCAAAAATAGTATATAGGCCAGGGAATAAGGCCTGGATGGGAGTGGAAGAGTCTAGTTTCCACCTACTAGTTTTGATCCCTGCAGCATGCAAAACAAGGCGTGGTTCATTTGATTTCTACAGTGTGATGCAATAGACCAAGACTTTACTCTTTGGTAATTCATGCCCTAGGTTGGGGACCCCTCTGAGGGTATGAATTTTGACTGTGTGGGTTTTTTTTTTCACTTAATGTGTTCAAATGCTTCAGGGGGGGTAGGGGGGGGGAGATGAATAGTGAAGGGAGGAGAGAGTAAAGGTTTGTAAACAGCTGTTCACTCATTGTCACTCCACAGGCCAGCCTTCCTCTGAAGCAAGGCCCCAATGAACTCGTCTTCTCCATCACAACCAAGTTTCAAGTTAGTCAGCTGTCTGTCTTCCCTTATGTGGACCCCCGTCCCAGTTTTAACATCATGTCATGTCCCAAGATTCCTCCCAACTGTGGTGATATTATCTTTATGTTGCCCATTCCATTCTGGCAACCTGTGCAGGGTACCACTAAGGCGCAGTGCACACTGTATCTCTGGAACTACACCGACAAGATCGTAGTGTCTGATATTGATGGCACCATCACAAGGTACGTATGTGCATAAACTTTTGAAGTGCACCTTCTTCCTTCCTCCCTCCCTCCCTCCCTCCCTCTCTTCTTCCTCCCTACCTCCCTCCCTCTCTTCTTCCCTCTCCCTACCTCCCTCCCTCTCTTCTTCCCTCTCCCTACCTCCCTCCCTCTCTTCTTCCCTCCCTTCCCTCCTCCCTCTATTCTTCCATGCCTTCCCTCCCTCCCTCCCTCCCTCCCTCCCTCCCTCCCTCCCTCCCTCCCTCCCTCCCTCCCTCCCTCCCTCCCTCCCTCCCTCCCTCCCTCCCTCCCTCCCACCCTTCCCACCCTTCCTCCTTTTCCTTCTCTATCGTCGCTCCATTCTTCCCATTCTCCTTCCTCTCCCATTTTCTTTCCCACCCATCCTCTCTTCTCCCAGAGGGAACTAGTTAGCACTATCACACAAATCACTCACAGTCAATTATTGTTATTCCTTCCCATCAATGTCGTCTCCTAGATCTGACGTGGCCGGCCAGGTACTACCTCTGCTGGGCAAAGACTGGACACAAAATGGAGTGGTACATTCTTATTTCGTATAGTAGGCATACAGTATTTTGAATATAATAATGTAAATATACTAGCTGAGATCACCTTTCATTCTATGCATAGCCACTTAGGGGTATTTCAACAATTGATCTTGGACATCCACAGTAGTTGGCAAAAAAATTTTTGCAACGTTTCAATCACGCTACGGTAATTTTCTTCAGACAACTTCAGTTGCTTGAAGAAGATTACCAGAATGTGATCAAAACAAAAATTTTACCAACTACCATGAATGTCTAAGATCAATCGTTGAAATATCATAGCACATGGTAACATGACGATAATCAAAGAGTACATCACTTTTTAAGGGTTCAGAAAGTGAAGGATGGAGGATGAGTGCCTTCGTACTGTATCCTGATGTCTCTACAGGTTGAACTCTTCAATGCAATCCACTATAATGGCTACTATCTCATCTACCTGTCTGCCCGAGCCATTGGCCAGGCCGGGTACACCAAGGAGTTTCTGCGGAGGGTTCGCCGGGGAGAGGCTAGCTTGCCTGACGGACCCCTCTTTCTCGCCCCCTTCTCCCTCTATACTGCCTTTAAAAGGTAAGTTACATACAAATTTGAAAGCAAGCTAGCATGTTATGCAAAGTCACTGACGGCATTTGTGACAATACCAGCATTCACATAATATATTCATTGTGTGTGGTTTAATGACTTATAGCAAAGTGTAGCTAGCAGTATTGTTCTCAGACTAGCAGTTTAGTTTTAGTTTAATTATGCTACAGATTGAAATTGTTAATTCAGATGTTTTAATTACTAAAATATAAAAAGAGTTAATATCGGTACTTTTGACTACCATTAGTGGGTTGTTTTAAAGTAGTTTAGTTGTAGTTTTTTAATTAGTGGACCAAGGTTGCATTAATTTTTTTAATTACTAAGATGAAAAATGCCTTACTAAAATGTATTTTAGTTTTCGGTTTAGTTAACTAAAACAACACTGGTATACTAGCTAGTTCACCATTTTGATGCATTCCCCCCCTTCAATTTATTCCCTCTTATCTGTTGTTTTTATGTATTCTCTCTGCTCCCACTCTCTCGTCCTCCCTTCACCTTCTCCCACTCCTTCTCCCCACTCCTTCTCCCACTCCTTCTCCCTTCACCTTCTCCCACTCCTTCTCCCACTCCTTCTCCCACTCCTTCTCCCTTCACCTTCTCCCACTCCTTCTCCCACTCCTTCACAGGGAGGTTATTGAGAGAAGGCCAGAAGAGTCCAAAATTGAAACGTTGAAGCAGATTAGAGCACTGTTTCCTGCCGACTATCACCCTCTACACGCAGGTTTTGGAAACAAGTCAAGTGTAAGGGAGGAGAATTATCATGGTGTACAATTTGTTAAGCAGTGTTGTTAACTGAAACCAAAACTAAAATACATTTTAGTTAGGCATAAAACCATTTAGTAATTAAAACTAAAACTAAAATTGATGCTGCGTTAGTCCATTAATTAAAAACTACAACTAAACTAATTTGAAATCACCAAAAATAGTAGTTTAACTAAAAGCACCGATACTAACCCTTTTTAGATTTAGTAATTAAGACCAAAACTAAACTGAATCTGTAGCCTAATTAAACTAAAACTAAACTACTAGTCTGAACATTAAACTAAAACAACAAGCTTCTCACAGCAGTACACAAGCAAACGCACATATGCACAAAATGTTTTGAAAACAAGTTGAGTATAATGCCTCAAGGGAGGTAGAATAATAAAGAGGTGCATGCTTTTGCTATGATGATGCCATTCTGTCTGTCTCACTTCCAGGATGTGAAATCTTACGTGGAAGTTGATATTCCACGGTCAAGAATCTTCACCGTCAACCACAAGGTTGTCGCTAGTGATTGTCTGCAATTTTTAGTTTTATTTCTGTGTCTACTATTATACCCCGTTTCATGTGCAGGGCTGCTCCATTATGCCATATTCTATTTTGATTTTCTGTTTCATGTGCAGGGTCACATAAAGTATGAACTGTCATGGACCTTCCAATCCAGGTTTGTCTTATGTCACCAACCCCGACATACTGGCAAAAATGTAACAACTGAGAGTTAACTGTTATGTGAACAGGAGCTCAGTTTGAGCGCTGTGAAACTGTAGCAGTTCAGAAGCTCCTGGTAATAAGTAGTAAGCTATTGCATGACCATGAAGAAATTGCCTTATAAAATCACCCATTCTCATTGAAGAAGTAATTATTATACTACCCTCTTTGCACAGTTACATGAATCTCATGGGTTTTGTGGACGCTCAGTTTCCACCACTTGCCTGTGCCACTGACTCAGCAGTCAAGGGACAAGAAGATATTGCTGAGGACTATAGCACCTTCAACTACTGGAGAGAACCGCTGTCAGTTGAACTGCCCTTTGAGCTGCCAGAGCTGTCCTTGTAGTACACTTGTACATAGTTGACCACCATTCTTGTTCAGTCCACCTCTTTGTGACTATATATGGTCATTTCTGTGTGATGTCACCCCTGCTAGCTATACAGTGAAGATTGTCTTCACTTTCACTATCCTTGTTCCCAGGCTTTCCTAGTTCTGTTCTTGCCTTGACTGTAGGTGGGAAGGCCTGGGGACGAGGTTACATTTTCACGTGCGGCTAAATCCGCTGAGGTCAGGCATGCTAATTATTACGCAATTGAGTGCTGAGGGACTTACCCCAGCCCCTCCCCCATTCTGAAGACTCAGACGTTTTGTATCAAGGCCGATATGGCACAACGTGAGTCGCCCGATATCGAGAGAGTCAAGTCGAAGAGAGAGGCGGTGGAGTGTCGCACTTTTCAGAAGTGTTTTTCTGACTTAGCTGACGGGATAACAGACCCAGGCCGGCTGGCAAATCAATTGTATTCGAGAGACCTGATCGGACCACACCTACGCACAGAGGCCCAGAAGCCAGCCATTGCAGAACAATTGAAGATTGAGATGCTCCTATCAGCAGTTGAAAACAAGATTGTGACTAGTCCGACCACCAAGTTTAGGGAATTTCTAGACATTCTTCAGGATGAACCATCACTACAGCACCTAGCAACAAGGCTGGAGGATACTCAACATGAGCTGTCAGGGCAGGGTACAACCCATGCACCACCATCCACACCCTGCCTACCACTTGCATTTAGTACCACCCAACCCAGCCCTTCATCAGTGCCCACAGCACCTGGGTCCTGCCCATGCCCACATCCTCAACTGTTTCCTGTCTCACCCATGAGTTTATGTGCTTCCTACCTCCAGACCATGGATGTCAACCCTTTTTTCTCCCTCCCACCAGCTAAACGCCATTGTAAGGACAATGTCTTGCAGCCACAGGATTTTTTGGAGCGTACATTTGATGGCTTCCATCCTACATCATTTGGACACTCGCATGCCCATTTTGCACAGCCTATCACTCCTCCTTACAATTCAGACTACCAAACATCAGTGGAACACCGACATGTACATTTCACACAGTCTACCACTCCTTACAACTCAGGTGGGCAGTCCTGTGCAGTTGATACTTATGCCTCCTACCTCAAGTCTGTGTATACACGAGAGAAGCTACCAATTTATGACAAGTGGCCGCAAGTGAAATCTAAGAAATACATCAACCTCGCCCTCATTGAGAAGGAGGACATCACAAAACAAGAGGTAGATCAGTTTACAAGAGCTACAATTTATGGAAACATCGATGACATCAAGAAGTCAAAGCGAGCTATTGATATTGGTCAAATTGCCCAGCTGTCAGATGGGTCACAGCCGAAGTGCATCCTTGTGGAAGGGGCACCAGGTGTGGGAAAGTCCACCTTTGCCTGGAAACTGTGCCGCAAGTGGGGGAAGAGAAAGTTACTCCAGCAGTACATGCTGGTTGTCCTCCTGAGGCTCCGAGATAAGAGTGTGCGAACTGCAAAGAAAGTCTCTGACTTCTTCCGATACCATCAACATGACACCCAGCAAGCAGCAGTTGAGGAGATCCAACATGCAGGGGGAAAAGGAGTGCTCCTTCTGTTTGAGGGATACGATGAGCTCCCAGAGGAATTGCGCACTGTGAATTCTGTTTTCCTGGATGTCATCACAGGGAAGGAGTTACCAGAGGCCACAATCCTTATCACCAGTCGCCCATGGGCAAGTGAGTTCCTCAACAGAGAATACAAGAGGTGCATATCCCAGCATATCCAGATCCTGGGATTCACCAAAGACAACATTCACTCATATTTAGAGAGCACCACAGCCAATGACTCCCCATTGCTGGCTGACTTGGAGAGGTATATATCGTGTTATCCCCACATTGTAAGCATGATGTACAGCCCTCTCAACTGTGCCATTGTGGTTGAAGTTTATCGAAATACCAGGAATGACAAAACCATAGTCCCCAAGACTATGACAGAGCTGTATTCCTCCCTAGTTCGCAGTCTGCTTCTGCGCTACCTGTATGACCACCCAGTGCACAGCAAGAAGAGATGGTGGTTACACAGTTTCAATGACCTGCCCCAAGATGTCTACCAACAGTTGTGTGAACTGGGCAGAATAGCATACGAAGGAATCCTTCATGGTCAGCAAGTGATTTTCTCTGATCTCCCAGAGGACTTTGAAACCCTGGGTCTGATGCAGTCTGCTTCAGAGATGTATGTAGACGAAGGAGCTGCAGTTTCCTACAACTTTCTGCATTTGACTTTGCAAGAGTATCTGGCTGCATTTCACCTCTCACAGCAGCCGATAAAGGAACAGATCAGGCATTACGAGGGATACCAATTCACAAGAGAGTGGCTACGTTTCAGTAACAAACCAGAATCAGATTGTCGCTTTTACATAGTGTTGCGGTTCCTATCTGGAATAACAAAGTTCAGGGAATATCCAAGTGAGGTGGTGGACATATGTGTAGAGGTGGAGAGACCTTATGTGGAATTTGATGATGAGTCTTGTAGTGAATCTGACGATGGCTCAACTAGTGTTGTGGAATTTGATAGTGATGATGAATCAACTAGTGTTGTGGTTGTCAACTTCACTACTCTGCACTGGTTGTTTGAAGCACAGGACAATGACATCATTGCAAAATTGCTGTGGACGTCTAATGTTCAGCTCAATACAGTATTGGGATATAATGATGTTGTGACACCATTTGACTGCTTTGTGTTGGGATACTGTGTGTCTCACAGCAACTGTACCTGGAAGATTGACATCCGCTATATGCCTGACCAGAAAAAGGGCCTTGGAGATGAGGAAGTGGAAATGTTAGTTCGAGGTGCAGTGGATGAAGAAACTCACTGCACAGGAGGGTTCTCTACAATAGACTTGAGTAAGAATGGTATCACATCTGAAGGAGTGAAGTATTTATCGACTTTCCCAAATCAAATGATAAACAAACTGGAAGTACTCTATCTAAGTGACAACAGCTTAGACTCAGAATCCTGTCCAGCCCTTGCACAACTCATCCCACATGCACCACATCTGAAGAGACTTGATTTGTCCAACAATCCCAACATTGGCCAGGGAATGGCTGTTTCACTGATCACATCAATGATAGCTCATGACTCACTTGAGATGCTATTCTTGGACAAGACTGGAATTGGTGTGGAGGACTGCCAAGTTTTGAGTAAACTGCTGTTATCATCCAAAAGTCTCAAGAAACTCGACATCGGTGGTAATAACCTCCCTCTAGAAGCTGTTGAACTGGTTGTCAGTGGACACCTTCACAATACCACACTTGAATACCTGAGCATGAATAATTCACAGTTTTCTCTCCAGAACACTATCTCACTGGCTTCAGTGCTAAGGACAAATCACACCCTTGTCAGACTCAACCTATCACAATGCAACATTGACTCAGATGGAGCGTGTCAGTTAGCATGTGCTCTGTGCACAAATGATACACTTCAGACACTGGACCTCAGTGACAATCCAACTGATGTCAAAGGGGCTACTGCATTTGCCGAAATGCTACAGACAAATCACACCCTAGTTGACCTCAACCTAAGACAATGCAATATTGACTTAGATGGAGCATATCAGTTAGCAAATGCTCTGCACACAAATGATACACTGCAGAATTTGTACCTGCAGTACAACCCAATTGGACTCAGTGGAGCGTCTTCTTTTGCTGAAATGCTGATCGAAAACGAGTCATTAAAACTACTGGACTTGCATAGTGATTCCATAGGTGGGGAATTAGGCAGTGTGATATTGATTGACTCTCTCCAGCAGAACACAACACTGGAAACACTGGTCCTTCCCATTTTACATGTACTGGACATTACCGAAAGTGGAATGATTCTAGACAGCAGAGTAACAAGTAATCCAAATGATCCAGTCGAAGCTGCAAAAGTTTTAATGCACTGCATGAACAAAGTCAATGAATCAACTTAGGTTGCTAACTCTCTGTATGTATTATGTACATGTGCTGTGTCAATAATTTGAACACAAGTCACCACTTACGAATAACTTGTCCTCTCTATCAGCTGAAGGCAAACTTTGCCAAAACTTCAATTTCCACATCTCACACAATAAAAGTGTTGGAGAAAGCCAGAGATAAAGGTATCACATGGGGCTGATTCTCAGACCATTCTCTAGATTAGTGAAACCCTAAGCCTCATTCCCAGCTGCTGCCCTTCACCCTAGTCTAGGCACGAGACTGTATACCTCCACCCCAAGCTGCTCATAACTGCATATATATATATATGTTTGGATAATGTGGAAAGGTCTGAATTATACTGTTGAAAAGAAGTGGGTAGTGAAAGCACAAAATTTAAAGGTTGTGGGAGTACAGTCTAGCTATACAGCACTTGCAATGCGGCACAACAGTATATTCAGAGAGCAGTCAAGGTGGACAAAACTCTACGGAACTCAACAACTGAACTGAACATAAATAGCAAGAGACAGGAAATGCCAATGCAACACTGAAAATCAATAACATTATGCCACAATGGTAGTAGTTACACCCCTAGTTTACATATGTGGGGTATCAGGTCTTTCGATCCACATCATTGTTATTGCATGTTACTAGGCTAACTTAAAATACGCCCTCATTGAAACAATACCACCCCCTTCTTTCAGGTCGAAGTTCTTCATTTGCAGTTGTTGGGATCAAGTAGAAAACATATTCAGTATTTATATCTCTCTTGACAGTTCCACCCCTTGTTTTTCACAGCCTGCATATGTAAACAAGGGGTGTAACTGCCACCATTAAATTTTTTGTTTTCACCATCGATTTTTTTTTTCAACAGTAGCTAATTCAGTATTCCATAACTTTTTGCTTGTGTATGTGTGTGTGTGTGTGGGGGGGGGGGGGGGGGGGGGGGGGGGGGAGGGGGAGGGGGGGGAGGGGGAGGGGGGTGTCTTCTGTAATCAAGATTGTGAAATAGCAATGAAATTGTTAACACCTACAACAAACACCGTATAAGTTCGAACAATTTTCATGAGAACAAAGACTAGTATGTAGCAGGCAGAGAGCACTCATGTATATGGTCCCAAGCTTCAAGTACATGCAGAAAGCTAGCTGTACATGCACTAAAATGTATTGTTCACTGGAGGCTATCATAGCCAGGCTACTCAAATGAAAAGCACTACTTATGGAAAAACCTTGACCTGAAAGAAGGGGAGGGGCTGTTTCTAAGCCTTTTATTCCTTTGTTATTGTTGCTATCTAACAGTTGCATCTCCATATCAAAGCTGCCTCAGTGTAATCATTGCTGAATGGCGTGCACTTGAAGACAGTGTGTAGCCAACTAGGAGCAACTCTCACTCTCTCTGTGGATCGTGCAGTATATAATATACTTACTACTGTTTTTTTTTCTCTAATACACCTGCATTTTGTTCAACATTTTCAGAACTAGTTATGCTCATTATTATTATTATATGTATTGTAACTGCATTTCTAACCATTAGCTACACAGTCAGTTGCCAATGCATCCTTTGCCGGAAGTGTGTCTTGATTATATAGCACGCATCTTGGCTATCTAGATGGTGCATGGTGTCCATTTCAGGAAATAGTTTCAGTGTATGGAAACGTCTATAGGGTTCCCTAATCCTAACCCTATACATAGTTAGGGTCTATAGGGATGGTAATCTGAACTCTCTCGAGACAATAATACACTTTTTTTATTTATTTATATGGTTTAATGCAAAGCAAAGTATGCAATAGCAACTCAATGCTAATACGAAGCCTGCCCGAAAAACAAATAAATCGAAAGAGAACAAATAAGAGCAATGAACGAATGATAAGCTAGGAGATTCTTAAACGAAAAAGCAGATGGAGCACAGATGACATGTTCAGGTAAATTACTCCAAATAAGAGTACTGCTAATAAAAAAGGATGACTGATGAGCTGAAGTCCTTGCAAAGGGAGTGGCTAGTGGGAAAGAGTGATGGAGTCGTTGGCTTGGATGAGGATGAGGAGTGAATTAGTGAGAAGGAGGTATAATAGAACAACCTCTGAGAATTCTAGCACACACCATGTCTTTCTGCTCGCATTTTTGGAGGAATCTAGCTTGCTCTTTTAGGAGCCATCCTGCTTGCCTTTTTCGGTGTACAGTCGAACCTCCCCGATAACGGACCCTCCGAGAAGCGGACAACCTCTCTACAGTGGACAAGCGCTGTGTTACGGATTGAAATTACTATAGTCTTAGGGTTACCAATGTGAAAAATCAACCTCTGCATTTCGAACAACTTACACCACACGCATGAAGAGCTCACTGATGCTTAAACAATCGCACACTGAAACTTCACCCCCAAGCGTATATTGCGTGTGAACTCAACCGAAACTCATTGATGTGGCTAAGGGGTTAAAGTACATGTCGTATCAATATGATGATGTAATGCGATTTAACATGCTGGTTTTGCCAAAACCTTGCTGGAGTGTAGGAGTTTCATAATAGCAAAACTGAGTCTCAGAGGTTCCAGTACAAAGACAGTGGAGCATTTTCTTTCTTGTAGGTGAGTAAGAAATTGCTGGAACTCTGAGAATTAGCATTTATTGCAGGTAAGTAGTTAGAATGAAACAATCCCTCCTAGTTCATTTTTGTGAGGCTTGGTCCAGGTAATATATAAAACAAGTTTGGTAGTGATTGAAGGTTCTTTGCCATCTGGCTAAAAATACAAATGTGACATGTGTCTGGATGAGGCAAAGCAATTCAGGAGAACCTTTTCAAGCTTATATGAGTAACTAGTTTTGGGTACAGTTAAATTCATCATTTAATTCTGAATAGAACAGTTTTTGTTGCATCTAAATTGGTGAAGTAGCAGTGGAGATATTTATTTTTGAAGAATTTTTGGAATTAACTACACCAATTTGGTAACTTTCCAAGAAAAAATTCTCATAAGTGGTTGATTACAAATAAAAAATGATATCTCCACTTCTACAGCACTGATTTGGACGAAACAAAGACCATTGCATTCCAAAATGAATGACAAATCTAGCTGTACTCAATAATTGTAACTTAGCAAAGACTGAAAAGTTATCACTAACCTCACCCGTGCCAATGCCACAGTTTCAATGATGTTAGCCAGATGGCAAAGAACCTTCAATCACTACCAAACTTGGTTTATATGTTGTTTGGACTAAGCCTCACAAAACTGAACTAGGAGGGATTGCTTCATTCTAACTGCTTACCTGTAATAGGTGCTAATTCTCAGAGTTCCAGCAATTTCTTCCTCACCTACAAGAAAGAAAAAGCTCCACTGCCTTTGCACAACAACCTCTGAGACTCAAGTTTGCAAATTTGAAACTCCTACACTCAAGCAAGGTTTTGGTGAAACTAGAGTGCTAAATTGCATTACATCATCATGGTGATACCACCCGTACTTTAAACCCGTAGTCACGAAAATGAGTTTCGGTGCCGTTCGCACGCAATATACGCTTGGGGGTGAAGTTTTAGTGTGCGATTGTTTAAGCATCAGTGAGCTCTTCATGCGTGTGGTGTAAGTTGTTCGAAATCCGAAGGTCGATTTTTCACTTTGGCAACCCTACTATAGTTAGCGTGTCCAAACGCAAAATTGTGCAGCGGTCACAGCCACAGTCGAAATTTTGATCAATAGCCTTACAACACACATCAAATTGAAGCACTTTGGTTCCTCTTTCCAGTTCTGCTGGTAAGAACGTGCATTTCAAAAATTCTTGCCTTTAATTTCGCTTTAACCGCTTTTTATGTAAAAATGGTACGTAGCATTTAACATCGGAAAGCCATATCTTGGGTAAAATGAAGGTAACCCAGGCAATATGCATATTTTTCAGTTGCGCTAAGGTTGCTCTTTAAGCCAGTAATTCCAAATTTTCTGTATTGTAATTTTTTCGTTTGGATTCGCTGATAATTGCAAATTTGCGTAACCTTTTTTGAGAACGCAACCACAGTCGAAATTTTGATGAATAGCCTCACAACACACATCAAATTGAAGCGTTTTGGTTCCTCTTTCCAATTCTACTGGTAAGAACGTCCATTTGAAAAATTCTTGCCCGTATTTTTATTTTCAGTCAATGAGTACGACGGCGTTTAACTTCGGAAAGCCATATCTTGAGGTAAAATGGAGTAATCCAAGCAATATGCACATTTTTCAGTTACTCTAAGGCTGCTCTTTAAGCCGGTAATTCTATCTTTTGTGTATTGTAAAAAAAAATTTTTTGTTTGGACACGCTACTATAGTACTAATTGCCGAGCGCATTCTCGCAATGTACGTGCGTACATGCGTACGTACGTACGTACGTGTCGGTCACGCTTAGGAATGTCAATTTGCGGTACCGCTTAGGAATGTCAATTTGAGGTCACGCCCAGGCAGGATATCAGATACCACGTGCATTACACGACGACGTTGGGACGACGTTTTTGGCGACGGAGGACAGGAGGACAGCGCGGCTGGGCCTTCGCAACGTACGTATTTGGCTGAGTCAAGTGCAGAAGCGAGTACTGAACGCAGCCGACGGCTAGCGACTCTGACAAAGAAAAAACAAAGAGGTCAGTCCACAGTAGAGCACAAGATAGAGTTCAACAGTAGAAAGCACGTACTGGAGATTCTTCACAAGCTAGGTATTTAGGCTCACTCTTCACGTTATACCGTTGTTTTGTACTGTACTTTGGGCTCCCACTATACTAAACGAGCAACCCCTGACACCTGCGGCGCGCGCGAGGCATCATACGCATGCGTACTCCTAGTACATAAATAACCTCCGAGAGGCGGACGCTTCTTGATTCCGGACAGCGGACAAGATTCGAACTCCCAACGTGACTTTTCAATACAAAGTTGCCTCTAAATAACGAACACCCAGGAAACCACACCTATAAAATTGTAGCACACCCACACATTTTGAGGACAATCAGGACATGCGATTATAGATAAACACGCAGCATACGGCATGTAGACAGGTAAACTTCCACTTTCACACACAGTAATAAATACGTTGTTGTCAAGAAGTTTGTAAGATTTAGTCTAGATGTAGGGCCTATACAAGTCCAGATGCTGTTAAGGAGTCCACCAATTCCTTCATTTTATCTATGTAAGGCTTAGGTCCATAAAGATGATATATGCATGGGATTTCAAGTCCATTTCATATATTATTATTAAAACATTATTTGAGGATTATACAATTGAACCTCCGAGATAGGGACAACCTCCGAACAAAGGACAAAAGACCCGTTCCCAAAGTGTCCTTTGTTTGGAGGTTCGACTGTAATCGCTTCGTGTTTGCAACCAATGGCCGCAGTACTTGCCTACGCCATCAATTGGATCCACACGTACGCAGGAATTGCACTTGTCTGCCATTAGGCATTACAGATATTCGGCTCTGCTCTGGTAGCTGCTTGTTATCATCAGTAGATTCTGAAATTGCATTGTGTTGACTATCAGCCCCGCCCTCAAACTTTCAATTACGATCTCTTATCAGAAAATTTTGGCGCCGCAGAAAGAGAAAGATTGCCGTGGAATTGAAACAGTATGACGTGTTTATGCAGAAAAATCGCCCCTTTTTTTACCTGGCGCGCAGTTACGGCATTAAAATAGCGCACGATGTCTTAAAATCATATTTGCTGTGCAAACGCAGAGAACGTCGTTCTAAGTTCTGGTTTGGCGTGCTTCCTACCCAATTGTTCGACAAAGGTTTGCTATAGTTGTTATGTACTGTGTATACATGCCATGCAGATTTAGAGCAAGTTATTTGTATTGAGAAATCATTTTTGCCATGTGCGAAGTCAGTTCCGCAGTGTAACCGCGCGTACGTTATATTTTCGTCACTCTACGAAACTGAATTTGTGTTTGCCACTCGAAGATAAAGGTCTGATGCTTATGCATATACGTTAGTAGGTATAAGTCTACTCACTAATACCGGTACTATGCCGCATAGCCGAAAAAATTGGGGTAAACCACGCCTACGTTTTCAACGTAGAGCCATGTTTGCCGCTATCCCATGCAGGGGGCTCCGTTTTCTGCCTTCTGCTGTGCTTTGAATTTAGAGAACGAGTCTATTTTCTGATTTTTGGTCGCTATTTATTGCGTTCAGTATTCATTTCCAGGCCTCCGTCACTTGCAGCGATTCGCGCAGAAGGTCGCCATATAAGCGTTTTTCGTGTTGTGTTGTACGAACGACTACGACGAAGTTAAAACAGCTTAAAACTAATAAAAGTCCAGCGCATGCAGTAAACTGCGATAGCAAAGTCGAGATGAGGCTAACGAGCGGGGCTGGAACCCCCGGAACAACCTATAGTAGTAGCGACGTTAGAAGGCATGCGAATAAAATTGTATGCCGCAAATATATTTTATGAGCTTGCTTCCGATCGAGCATATTAAGTTCACATTATGCATAGGACTTATAAGAGTTGCCAGTGCCTTTCCATTTCAACGTTGGTACGCTGTCATGTGTTATAATGATAACCTAGTATTCCAGCTATATAGTTGCATGGTTTTATTAACATATAGTTTTGCTTTCTTTTAGAAACTATGGTTGGGCTTATGCCAATACATGTAGCCCTTGGCATTTTGCTTGTTGCTGGAATAGGGAAAGCACAGATCCCAACACCATGTGCCAATGCAAACAGCTTTACAAGCAGGGAGTGTTGTCCCACTCCAAGAAATGTTAGTGCAAATGCAGGAGCCTGTGGAAGCAACCTCAATCGTGGTGCGTGTGTTAATGTTCCAAATCCATATGGTGAGACGGTGAATGAGAGTGATGCTCGTCAGAACTGGCCACACTTTTACTTCACTCGAATTTGCAACTGTTACCCCATCTATGGCGGATATGATTGTGGGGAGTGTGCATTCGGTTATCGGGGGCCTAACTGTAATCAGAAGTACATTCGTAAGAGAAGATCAACTTCTGACTTGAGCAATCAGGAGTGGAGTATCTACATTGATCGGTTGCGAACGGCCAAGCAGAGCAAAATCTCTCGCTACAAAGTGATCACCTCTCCACCAGACTACAATAATCCAGCAGCAATTCAGACTGTAGACATTGGAGTCTATGACTTGTTTGCCTGGTTTCACCACTATGTAGCCAAAGACAATGACGGTAGCACTATAATATTAACATAAAATCATGATAAATACCCATGACTTTTTCTTGTTACTTTCATTTACATTTTCTCCATTATGAAAGAAGTTACATTAGCCAAGAAAACTTTAAGATGTAAATTTTTTTGGGCATATCATCATAACCAGCAACTCGATTATGCTGTAGGATATACAGGTAATTCTGATAATGCTGTCTCTGTATACCAATTCATACATATGGGCTGCACTGAATTTAACATGATAGTAGTAGTAGTAGTAGCAATTTGAAGATGATGTTCACAAGCTCTAGCCTCATTCCCAGGCCCAGTTCAGGCCCGTTTGAAATATCGGAGCCCGTTTGAAAAATCAGAGCTCTTAACTCATAATAATATTATATGAAATTTCTCATTGCATGCATACTTTGTGACAAATATGAATGACCATCTATCAGGCTAGATACATAACATTGTAATATTCACTTTGTGTACAAGTGTACCATTGCTGAAATAGAAAGCATAATAAATGGCTTATAACACATCAGCAAAACTTTATCTTGCACACAGATGGTGGCCCCGATTATACACATGAGGCCACTGGTTTTCCTACATGGCATCGCCTTTTCCTTCTCTGGTTTGAGCGAGAGATGCAGCACCATTTGCAAGATGATACCTTTACGGTGCACTACTGGGACTGGAGGTATCCAAATGAGAGAAGATCACTCTTCAGACGTGATCGGCTTGGTGAACATGATAGCCAAACATCTGCAGTGACTGGAGACTTGGTCAATGGGTGGCAAACAATATGCTGGTATGATGGAAGTGGGGGTGTATCTCGCCCTAGTGCTAACCAGAACATTTGTAACCCAAGAAATTATACTGGACTTTTACAATGCTGCCCAGATAAAACACACTGTGCAGACAGCTACTCAGGGTGGCCATCATCACAGGATGTACAAACTGCTGTTAGTATGGGACAGTACGACATGTCAGATTACAATGCATTCTCAACTGGTTTTCGTAACTATATGGAAGGTTTCATGGTTGTTGGTCAATGTGACGACCAAACTGATCGAGGTCGAGATCTTTCAGTGGCGGATCTAGAAATTTAGAAAGGGGGGTTGAGTGACCGGCGCGCGAAGCGCGCCGGAAATTTTGGGGGTTGCCACGCCCACTTTCGGTCACGTACACGCATTCTTACAATAAAATAAAATATAGCTGGAAGGCCGAACCGAGGGGTCCGTCACAAAAGAAATCTCGTACACTGTCCGACGGTGTTGTTTTAGTTAACTATAACTTTAACTAAATACATTTCAGTATGGCCTTTTTAAAGTTTAGTTAACCAAAACTACAACTAGCTAAAAATTTTGCTAAGCTGGGGACTACAACTAAAATATCCAAGAACACACAAGAAGAAACCTGTCGGCAGAAATCCAAACTGAAATCCAGAAATCCACTGTGAAATCCCGAAATCCACGTCAAATCCAGTGGATTTCGAAATCTCGTACGCCGAGGCGCGCCGTGGCGGACCCCTCGGGCCGAACTGAATATCTCGAAGCAACTCTAGGCCTAGTCAAACGTCTGGAGATCAGTAAGGAACTGATACGTGAGTGTGTAACTGTGCCTGGTTGTTGTTGCTGCATGCCACTGCTGCATAATCATTTGATGGACTCGTGCAGTTATGTACGCAAAATACATTACTAGCCGCCAAAGGGGGGTGCATTTGCACCCCCCTTACCCCCCCTAAATCCGCCACTGTCTTTGTAATACCAAAACTATCAATGGAAAGGAGAAGAATGTTCAAAGGCTGCTGCACAACACTGTGAGTTGTGAAAATTATGCGAATTAGCTGAATATCTGTTGGAGAATTGAATAAGCCCATCTAAAATAAATGACCTATTGCTATTGTGGTAATGTAAGTTATGAGAATAAAACTGCATGACTATCTTATTTGTTCAGAAAATAACAGGCGGCTTGAGTAAGAGCTTGTGAACTATGAACCGGGTGAAATTTACCGCCATTACTAAAAGTAGTAACACGTATGGCAGCTAGCTGTGTGTGACGTAAGCCTTAAGCATGTGACCGATGTTCTATTTTTAGTATGGTTTAATAATTTTGCCCGGACTATGGGCTTCTATTGGAGTTACACGCTCATACTCAAGCTGCCCGTACTTATGCGCTCTTGGTTCAGAATATAGTGGTTACTCTGTATGGGTCCAGTTACTGTAATGAATACTCTCTTTCTATATATATGGAGCTTGTATCTGTATTCTCCCATTTGTATTTTAATATAGCTGTAGTTCAATTGGATCATAGTCCTTTGAGATCTGTATATACAACTGTGTATGCACTGAACAACATATTTTACAAAGTACACTCAGATATATGTAGAGAATAGGATTGACTAAAAGGAAGTCTACATGCAAGAAGTCCATATCTATACACAACTGGATACACACATGCACAAATATCCCCAACCCCCTTTCCTCCAACACACACACACTTTACATTGCAGGTTCATCTTATACTTGGAATTGGAGGGTTCAACAGTGAGTTCAATAATGCTCAGAAAGGAGTAATGGGAGACGTGGCTGCGTCTGCTAATGATCCAATATTCATCAATCATCACACCATGATTGACTGCATTCTTGAGAAGTGGCTGCAGCGAAATAATCGTACTATGGATTATCCAGCTAACCAAAATATAAGGAGAGGACATCGCCGGAATGACTACATTGTACCATTTATTCCTCTGTACACGCACAATATGATGTACGAACTGGCAGATAGCTTTGGCTATTCATGCAACATTTCTGCAGGCAGTACCAAAAGTACCACTGCACTTCATGTTCTGGTTCTGGTTGCTATTGTAACTCTGATAGTTTAAAAAACCCTGCAACAGTAACAAACAATAGGCTATTTGCAGTTGGAGATTAGCTTTATGGCTGTTTGCATATATGCTAAATACAAAGTGGTTTCTATATACATATAGCTATACACTACTAGCTAGGGTTTTTTCCTGTAGTTTGATTTGCTGTTTAGCTTCAGCTGAGTTCCAGCTTGCTGAATGAAACACTATTAGTTTCATGTAAGATACATAAATGGATGTTGCATGTCAGATGGATTCGCTGCGTGCATGGCTGATTATATCCAAAGACCAGTTATCTCCTGTTGCTGTAACTAGCTATACTCACAACATAAGAGAGTATATAGGTTGAAGCTTATATACTAACATTTATGAATACATAATTTATGTATACTGAGTCACTCAAGTGGGATGGATTTGACACACATGACTGGAGCACATCAGAGAGTCACTCTTGCCCCTGACACTGTTGCACTCAGTCGCTGTCTCGTATATGAACTAGCTAATTTCCAACCAGCTGCATGTGCTGCTTTGTTATAGCTCAGTTGTTGAGCATTGGCCTTGAAAGCTACAATGGTTGTGGGTTCAAGTCCCATTCCAAATAGCATTTACAAGCTGGAATATATATACAACCTAGCTGGTTGATTGTTTCATAGTTCCTTCTCACTTATTGTAGATGCATGTAAGGCAAATCTTAGGTCAATTGTGCAAATTTTGACAGGTCAGATGTTCTTACAGGTGTCAGCAGGTCAATCTGTTTAACTAAAGGGAGTGAGTGCCTCCTACAGTGAGTTGATGTGATGAGTGAGGGGGAGGGAGGTGGGGAGAGAGGCGGTGTGTGGTGCTGCTGACCAGATAATAAAGAACATACACTTCAGAAAATTCACAGCCTCCTCTTGGGCCCCAGAGGTTGCTGCAAACACGTGGTGTTTTTTTTTTTTTTTTTTTCAGGCAATAACTGTACCCCAAGTGGAAAAAAATGGCAAGCCAAATCCAGTTGTCAAATATAGGTACTTACCTGTGCTGTATGTACTGAAACCAGAGTATAAAGGAATCTACAATGGTCTGACAAAACGCCTGAAAACACCCGAGTGTAGAATGCTGCAGTTGCAGCAGACAGCATTCAGACGACACTCTGTTAAATTGTAAAAATTCTCTCCATCAGGAAAAAAAAAAAAAACCATGCAGAGTGGTTTATATTTATATGCTTTGAAACATCTTGACCTTGTAGCCTGCTGAGGCAAGATACACATCATTTGAATCAAACTGTTAACGGATCTGATTCAGTTCCATACACCGGAACGCAACGGAACATTTGGACAATGGGACTGATACAGAACTGTAAACATGTTCTGTATCAATTCTGTAAGGTCTGTATCAGTTCTACAAGAGCAGTCCTAAGAAATGCTGTTCATAATGATCTGATACTGTTCTGATACTACTGCTGATTCAGTTCCGAAAATACGTCCGCAACGTAACATTTGGATACTGGAACTGTATCGGGTCCGAAAATTTTTGACCATATATTTTGTTGCACAGAAAAACGGAAACGAGATCATCATGGAAGACGCCCGCAAGTGCGATTGTGTGGACCCAAATGACGGCCAAAGTAAATGCAGTGGCTGTTGCGAACGTGCCGAAGAAAGCAAGCGTGACGATGACGGCAAGGAACACCAGCAGGCCGTTGACAGCGCGAAGAGCCAGCAAGCCGACGACAGTGCGAAGCACCAGCAGGCCGTTACCATGAAGTCGCAAATCGACAGCGAAAAATGTGACCATTTTTACGCGGATTTTTATCCGTTCTCCATGTAGGCTGTCCACTGACTGTAGACTACACGTCCTTTGGTAGCTATCAACTACTTGCAAGTGCGATTGTGTGGACCCAAATATGTATATTCCAATCTTCCATCATTTGTTCACCCCCTGTATATAACTCCTTTTAGGCTCATTTGCATCTCAGACATTTGTTGTGTATGACAACTATCAACTTACACTGTCTTGTAATTTGTCAGCCTGCCATATCAACAGCATTTAGAAAGCTTCACGTTTGATTGTACTACCTAGCTAATTGGATTTTGGATCTCCTAAAATAACAACAAAAAATACAAAGCATGCACTTCATACTTTTACTTTCACTTTCACTTCGGCTGGATCCCTGGCAGCTCAGCCTTATATAAGTACTCTAACTCAGCCACAGAGTTGCTGGGTGACTCGGTAGCTCAGAGCATGGCAGGTGATTTGCCCCAGTCGCGGGTTCGAATCCCTCCCTGAATCACTGTCATTTTTTCCCGTCTTTCTTCCTTTCTCTCTGACTTTGACTTAGGTTAAAGACTGACTGTCAGGTCTGGAGCATGTTTAAAATCTGAGCCTTCATGCGCCTAGTGCTTTGCGCTCGCTGCAACCCCCTCCCTCCCTCCCCCTTCAGTATGGGCAGATGAGGGGCATCATGGGGGGTGGGGGATTGATCAAAAGGGACTGCCCCTATAGTCAGGAGTTTGATTACCTCAGAAAATACAGCAATGTTCTCATGCATAGTTACACTGTATGTACCAAATTACAGGGGACACCCTCTATATTGGGACAATTGATGTTTTAATTAACAAAATCCCCACCTTGTCCCATAACCCATACTGGCAACAGTGGGACATAAGATCGATAACCACATTATTTTTTTTTTTTTTAGGAGCGGAAGTATTTCAAATCTGTCAGGTGTTCCAAGAGTGATATAGAAACTGAGACGGCCGCTAGCTGTGGGGCAGTAGTAATGCCCCACAGCTAGCGGCCTGTCTCAGTTTCTAGGGGCGTCAGTTGAGTAGTTTGGTGAACACTAGAATTCAAGAAGCCCTATAATGTGCAGGTGTATCGAAGAAACACGTGACATGTCGTTATCGCAGTCGTGAGAGCGCGCATGCGCTATACGTTGCTATAATAGGTGCTGGAGATCGGATTTGTGTGTGGCAGACCAATAACCTGCTCGCCGCATTTGCTACTGTATTGCAGACCACTTTTACTACCGCATTTGCTACCTGCTATACAGCTTGGAGTTGTGTGTTGCAGACCACGAACGTGCTAACTGTTGCCAACGCATTTCCTGGAAACCACAAATTTGCTCATTGCTACTACCGCATTTGATTTCATATCAGGTAACTTTCCTTTCTTTCTGCAATTGTGTAAAGTGAGCCCATGCATGCGTGCCAATACATTTTAAAAATGTACCGCCTTCGGCAATATTGTGCCGTCGCATAGCTTCTCAGTTAGCATCAGGAACTTTTCAAGTTTTACAATCCTCCCTCCAGCCTTGATTTTGTGCGCTTCTGTGGCTGTTTAGTATAATGATTTACCGTAGATCGGGAAATTTTCGCCGTTAAAAATTTTTCGCCAGTTGCTTAGGTGGCGGCAATTAAACTCGCGAACATTTCGCCACTTGGCCACGCGGCGAAAATTAAACACGCGAACATTTCTTACGCGAAAAAAAAGCTACGCGAAATTTCCCGATCTACGGTATGCGAGCTATGCCCTAAGTACTTCCTACAGTATACTGTTTTAGTATTAGCTATACAAGTAATACAACCTATCTAATTGCAAGAAGTCTGCGCGCAGTATAGTGCAGTCAATGGAAATTCGTGTACATTCGCGACTCTTCCTAGCTCGGTACAAAAGTTGCACTAATGCAAGGTGCATATTATGAAGAAGCTTCAGGCATGAAGAGTTTAAAAATGTAAACCCTTTCTCGGTGCAATAGGCGCACAAAGCTGCACGAGCCTGCCTATACCCCCGTCAGCAACGGCGCAGTATACTGCAGTCAATGAAAATTCGCGTACTTTCGCGACTCTTCCTAGCACGGTACAAAGGTTGCACTAATGCAAGGTGCATATTATCAAGAAGCTATGGGCATGAAGAGTTTCAAAATGTAAACACTTTCCCGGTGCAAAAGGCGCACAAAGCTGCACTGGCCTGCCAATATCCCCGTCCGCTGCGGCGCAGTATACTGCAGTCAATGGAAATTCGTGTACATTCGCGACTCTTCCTAGCTCGGTACAAAGGTTGCACTAATGCAAGGTGCATATTATAAAGAAGCTATGGGCATGAAGAGTTTAAAAATGTAAACCCTTTCTCGGTGCAATAGGCTCACACAGCTCTACGGGCCTGCCAATACCCTCGTCCGCAACGGCGCAGTATAGTGCAGTCAATGGAAATTCGGGTACATCCGCGACTCTTCCTAGCTCGGTACAAAGGTTGCACTATTGCAAGGTGCATATTATCAAGAAGCTATGGGTATGAAGAGTTTAAAAATGTAAACCCTTTCCCGGTGCAAAAGGCGCACAAAGCTGCACTGGCCAGCCAATATCCCCGCCCGCTTCGGCGCTGTATAGTGCAGGCAATGGAAATTTGCGTACTTTCGCGACTCTTCCTAGCTCTGTACAAAGGTTGCACTAATGCAAGGTGCATATTATCAAGAAGCTATGGGCATGAAGAGTTTAAAAATGTAAACCCTTCCCCGCTGCAAAAGGGGCACAAAGCTGCACTGGCCAGCCAATATCCCCGTCCGCTGCGGCGCAGTATAGTGCAGTCAATGGAAATTCGCGTATATTCGCCACTCTTCCTAGCTCGGTACAAAGGTTGCACTAATGCAAGGTGCATATTATCAAGAAACTATGGGCATGAAGAGTTTAAAAATGTAAACCCTTTCCCGGTGCAAAAGGCGCACAAAGCTGCATTGGCCTGCCAATATACCCGTCCGCTGCGGCGCAGTATAGTACAGTCAATGGAAATTCGTGTACATTCGCGACTCTTCCTAGCTCGGTACAAAAGTTGCACTAATGCAAGGTGCATATTATGAAGAAGCTTCAGGCATGAAGAGTTTAAAAATGTAAACCCTTTCTCGGTGCAATAGGCGCACAAAGCTGCACGAGCCTGCCTATACCCCCGTCCGCAACGGCGCAGTATACTGCAGTCAATGAAAATTCGCGTACATTCGCGACTCTTCCTAGCACGGTACAAAGGTTGCACTAATGCAAGGTGCATATTATCAAGAAGCTATGGGCATGAAGAGTTTCAAAATGTAAACACTTTCCCGGTGCAAAAGGCGCACAAAGCTGCACTGGCCTGCCAATATCCCCGTCCGCTGCGGCGCAGTATACTGCAGTCAATGGAAATTCGTGTGCATTCGCGACTCTTCCTAGCTCGGTACAAAGGTTGCACTAATGAAAGGTGCATATTATAAAGAAGCTATGGGCATGAAGAGTTTACAAATGTAAACCCTTTCTCGGTGCAATAGGCGCACAAATCTGAACGGGCCTGCCAAAACCCCCGACCGCAACGGCGCAGTATAGTGCAGTCAATGGAAGTTCGCGTACATTCGCGACTCTTCCCAGCTCGGTACAAAGGTTGCACTAATGCAAGGTGCATATTATCAAGAAGTTATGGGCATGAAGAGTTTAAAAATGTAAACCCTTTCTTGGTGCAAAAGGCGCACAAAGCTGTACGTGCCTGCCAATATCCCCGTCCGCTGCGGCGCAGTATAGTGCTTCCAATGGAAAATCGCGTACTTTCGCGACTCTTCCTAGCACGGTACAAAGGTTGCACTAATGTAAGATGCATATTATCAAGAAGCTATGGGCATGAAGAGTTTAAAAATGCAAACCCTTTCTTGGTGCAATAGGCGCACAAAGCTGCACGGGCCTGCCAATACCATCTTCCGCAACGGCGCAGTATATTGCAGTCAATGGAAATTCGAGTACATTCGCGACTCTTCCTAGCTCGGTAAAAAGGTTGCACTAATGCAAGGTGCATATTATCAAGAAGCTATGGGCATGAAGAGTTTAAAAATGTAAACTCTTTCTCGGTGCAATAGGCGCACAAAGCTGAACGGGCCTGCCAATACCCCCGTCCGCAACGGCGCAGTATATTGTAGTCAATGGAAATTCACGTACATTCGCGACTCTTCCTAGCTCGGTACAAAGGTTGCACTAATGCAAGGTGCATATTATCGAGAAGCTATGGGCATGAAGAGTTTACAAATGTAAACCGTTTCTTGGTGCAAAAGGCGCAGAAAGCTGCACGGGCCTGCCAATATCCCCGTCCGCTGCAGCGCAGTATAGTGCATTCAATGGAAAATCGTGTACTTTCGCGACTTTTCCTAGCACGGTACAAAGGTTGCACTAATGCAAGATGCATATTATCAAGAAGCTATGGGCATGAAGAGTTTAAAAATGTAAACCCTTTCTTGGTGCAATAGGCGCACAAAGCTGCACGGGCCTGCCAATACCCCCGTCTGCAACGGCGCAGTATAGCGCAGTCAATGGAAATTCGCGTACATTCGCGACTCTTCCCAGTTCGGTACAACGGTTGCCCTAATGCAAGGTGCATATTACCAAGAAACTGTGGCCATGAAGAGTTTAAAAATGTAAACCCTTTCTTGGTGCAAAACGCGCAGAAAGCTGCACGGGCATGCCAATATCACCGTCCGCTGCGGCGCAGTATAGTGCATTCAATGGAAAATCGTGTTCTTTCGCGACTCTTCCTAGCACGGTACAAAGGTTGCACTAATGCAAGATGCATATTATCATGAAGCTATGGGCATGAAGAGTGTAAAAATATAAACCCTTTCCCGGTGCAAAATGCGCACATCGCTGCACGGGCCTGCCAATATACCCGTCCGCTGCGTCGCAGTATAGTGCATTAAATGGAAAATCGCGTAAATTCGCGACTCTTCCTAGCACGGTACAAAGGTTGCCCTAATGCAAGGTGCATATTATCAAGAGTCTATGGGCATGCAGAGTTTAAAAATGTAAACCCTTTCTTGGTGCAAAAGGCGCAGAAAGCTGCACGGGCCTGCCAATATCCTCGTCCGCTGTAGCGCAGTATAGTGCATTCAATGAAAAATCGCGTACTTTAGCGACACTTCCTAGCACGGTACAAAGGTTGCACTAATGCAAGGTGCATATTATCAAGAAGCTATGGACATGAAGAGTTTAAAAATGTAAACCCTTTCTCGGTGCAATAGGCGCACAAAGCTGCACTGGCCTGCTAATACCCCCGTCCTCAACGGCGCAATACATTGCAGTCAATGGAAATTCGCGTACATTCGCGACTCTTCTTAGCTCGGTACAAAGGTTGCACTAATGCAAGGTGCATGTTATGAAGAAGCTATGGGCATGAAGAGTTTAAATATGTAAACCCTTTCTTGGTGCAAAAGGCGCACAAAGCTGCACGGGCCTGCCAATACCCCCGTCCGTAACGGCGCAGTATAGTGCAGTCAATGGAAATTCGCGTACATTCGCGACTCTTCCTAGCTCGGTACAAAGGTTGCACTAATGCAAGGTGTATATTTTCAAGAAGCCATGGGCATGAAGAGTTTAAAAATGTCAACCCTTTCTTGGTGCAAAACGCGCAGAAAGCTGAACGGGCCTGCCAATATCCCCGTACGCTGCGGCGCTGTATAGTGCATTCAATAGAAAATCGTGTACATTCGCGACTCTTCCTAGCACGGTACAAAAGTTGCACTAATGCAAGATGCATATTACCAAGAAGCTATGGGCATGAAGAGTTTAAAAATTTAAACCCTTTCTCGGTGCAATAGGCGCTCAAATCTGCACCGGCCTACCAATACCCCCGTCCGCTGCGGCGCAGTATAGTGCATTCAATGGAAAATCGTGTACTTTCGCGACTCTTCCTAGCACGGTACAAAGGTTGCACTAATGCAAGATGCATATTATCAAGAAGCTATGGGCATGAAGAGTTTAAAAATTCAAACCCTTTCTCGGTGCAATAGGCGCACAAAGCTGCACTGGCCTGCCAATATTATCAAGAAGCTATGGGCATGAAGAGTTTAAAAATTCAAACCCTTTCTCGGTGCAATAGGCGCACAAAGCTGCACTGGCCTGCCAATACGGCGCAGTATAGTGCAGTCAATGGAAATTCGCGTACATTCGCGACTCTTCTTAGCTCGGTACAAAGGTTGCACTAATGCAAGGGTCATATTATCAAGAAGCCATGGGCATGAAGAGTTTTAAAATGTAAACCCTTTCTTGGTGCAAAAGGCGAACAAAGCTGCACGGGGCTGCCAATACCCCCGTCCGCAACGGCGCAGTGTAGTGCAGTCAATGGAAATTCGTGCATTTTCGCGACTCTTCCTAGCTCGGAACAAAGTTTGCACTAATGCAAGGTGCATGTTATCAAGAAGCTATGGGCATGAAGAGTTTAAAAATGTAAACCCTTTCACGGTGCAAAAGGCGCACAAAGCTGCACTGGCCTGCCAATACCCCCGTCCGCAACGGCGCAGTAAAATGCAGTCAATGGAAATTCGCGTACTTTCGCGACTCTTCTTAGCTCGGTACAAATGTTGCACTAATGCAAGGTGAATATTTGCAAGAAGCTATGGGCATGAAGAGTTTTAAAATGTAAACCCTTTCTTGGTGCAAGTGGCGCACAAAGCTGCACGGGGCTGCCAATACCCCCGTCCGCAACGGTGCAGTATAGTGCAGTCAATGGAAATTCGCGTACTTTCGCGACTCTTCCTAGCTCGGTACAAAGGTTGCACTAATGCAAGGTGCATGTTATCAAGAAGCTATGGGCATGAAGAGTTTAAATATGTAAACCTTTTCTTGGTGCAAAAGGCGCACAAAGCTGCACGGGCCTGCCAATACCCCCGTCCGTAACGGCGCAGTATAGTGCAGTCAATGGAAATTCGCGTACATTCGCGACTCTTCCTAGCTCGGTACAAAGGTTGCACTAATGCAAGGTGTATATTTTCAAGAAGCCATGGGCATGAAGAGTTTAAAAATGTAAACCGTTTCTCGGTGCAATAGGCGCACAAAGCTGCACGGGCCTGCCAATACCCCCGTCCGCAACGGCGCAGTGTAGTGCAGTCAATGGAAATTCGCGTACATTCGCGACTCTTCCTAGCCCGGTACAAAGGTTGCACTAATGCAAGGTGCATATTATCAAGAAGCTATGGGCATGAAGAGTTTAAAAATGTCAACCCTTTCGTGGTGCAAAACGCAAAGAAAGCTGAATGGGCCTGCCAATATCCCCGTACGCTGCGGCGCAGTATAGTGCATTCAATGGAAAATCGTGTACTTTCGCGACTCTTCCTAGCACGGTACAAAGGTTGCACTAATGCAAGATGCATATTATCAAGAAGCTATGGGCATGAATAGTTTAAAAATTCAAACCCTTTCTCGGTGCAATAGGCGCACAAAGCTGCACGGGCCTGCCAAAACCCCCGTCCGCAACGGCGCAGTATAGTGCAGTCAATGGAAAATTGCGTACATTCGCGACTGTTCCTAGCTCGGTACAAAGTTTGCACTAATGCAAAGTGCATGTTATCAAGAATCTATGGGCATGAAGAGTTAAAAAATGTAAACCCTTTCTCGGTGCAATAGGCACACAATGCTGCACGGGCCTGCCATACCCCCGTTCTCAACGGCGCAGTATAGTGCAGTCAATGGAAATTCGCGTACATTCGCGACTCTTCCTAGCTCGGTACAAAGGTTGCCGTAATGCAAGGTGCATATTATCAAGAAGCTATGGGCATGAAGAGTTTCAAAATGTAAACCCTTTCCCGGTGCAATAGGCGATCAAAGCTGCACGGGCCTGCAAATATCCCCGTCCACTGCGGCGCAGTATAGTGCTTCCAATGGAAAATCGCGTACTTTCGCGACTCTTCCTAGCACGGTACAAAGGTTGCACTAATGTAAGATGCATATTATCAAGAAGCTATGGGCATGAAGAGTTTAAAAATGTAAACCCTTTCTTGGTGCAAAAGGCGCACAAAGCTGCACGGGCCTGCCAATACCACCTTCCGCAACGGCGCAGTATAGTGCAGTCAATGGAAATTCGCGTACATTCGCGACTCTTCCTAGCTCGGTACAAAGGTTGCACTAATACAAAGTGCATATTATCAAGAACCTATGGGCATGAATAGTTTAAAAATGTAAGCCCTTTCTTGGTGCAAAAGGCGCACAAAGCTGCAAGGGCCTGTCAATAACCCCGTCCGCAACGGCGCAGTATATCGCAGTCAATGGAAATTCGCGTACATTCGCTACTCTTCCTAGCTCGGTACAAAGGTTGCACTAATGCAAGTTGCATATTATCAAAAAGCTATCGGCATGAAGAGTTTAAAAATGTAAACACTTACTCGGTGCAAAAGGCGAACAAAGCTGTACGGGCCTATCAATACCCCCGTCCGCAACGGCGCAGTATAGTGCATTCAATGGAAAATCACGTACTTTCGCGACTCTTCCTAGCACGGTACAAAGGTTGAATTTTTGCAAGGTGCATATTATCAAGAAGCTATGGGCATCAAGAGATTAAAAATGTAAACCCTTTCTCGTTGCAATAGGCGCACTAAGCTGCACGGGCCTGCCAATACCCCCATCCGCAACGGCGCAGTATAGAGCAGTCAATGGAAATTCGCGTACATTCGCGACTCTTCCAAGCTCGGTACAAAGGTTGCACTAATGCAAGGTACATATTATCAAGAAGCTATGGGCATGAAGAGTTTAAAAATGTAAGCCCTTTCTTGGTACAAAAGGCGCACAAAGCTGCACGTGCCTGCCAATACCCCCGTCCGCAACGGCGCAGTATAGTGCAATCAATGGAAATTCGCGTACATTCGCCACTCTTCCTAGCTCGGTACAAAGGTTGCACAACTGCAAGGTGCATATTATCAAGAAGCTATGGGCATGAAGAGTTATAAAATGTAAACCCTTTCTCAGTGCAATAGGCGCACAAAGCTGCACGGGCCTGCCAATACCCCCGTCCGCAACGGCGCATTATATATAGTGCAGTCAATGGAAATTCGCGTACATTCGCGACTGTTCCTAGTTCGGTACAAAGGTTGCCCTAATTCAAGGTGCATATTATAAAGAAGCTATGGTCATGAGGAGTTTAAAAATGTAAACCCTTTCCCGGTTTAAAATGCGCACAAAGCTCCACGGGCCTGCCAACTCTCCCGTCCGCAACGGCGCAGAATAGTGCAGTCAATGGAAATTCGCATACATTCGCGACTCTTCCTAACTCGGTACAAAGGTTGCACTAATGCAAAGTGCATATTATCAAGAACCTATGTGCATGAAGAGTTTAAAAATGTAAACCCTTTCTTGGTGCAAAAGGCGCACAAAGCTGCACGGGCCTGACAATACCCCCGTCCGCAACGGCGCAGTATAGTGCAATCAATGGAAATTCGCGTACATTCGCCACTCTTCCTAGCTCGGTACAAAGGTTGCACAACTGCAAGGTGCATATTATCAAGAAGCTATGGGCATTAAGAGTTATAAAATGTAAACCCTTTCTCGGTGCAATAGGCGCACAAAGCTGCACGGGCCTGCCAATACCCCCGTCCGCAACGGCGCAGTATAGTGCAGTCAATGGAAATTCGCGTACATTCGCGACTGTTCCTAGTTCGGTACAAAGGTTGCCCTAATTCAAGGTGCATATTATAAAGAAGCTATGGTCATGAGGAGTTTAAAAATGTAAACCCTTTCCCGGTTTAAAAGGCGCACAAAGCTGCACCGGCCTGCCAATATCCCCGTCCGCTGCGGCGCAGTATAGTGCATTCAATGGAAAATCGCGTACTTTCGCGACACTTCCAAGCACGGTACAAAGGTTGCACTAATGCAAGGTGCATGTTACCAAGAAGCTATGGTCATGAAGAGTTTAAAAATGTAAACCCTTTCTTGGTGCAAAAGGCGCACAAAGCTTCACGGGCCTGCCAGTACCCATGTCCGCAACGGCATAGTATAGTGCAGTCAATGGAAACTCGCGTACATTTGCGACACTTCCTAGCTCGGTATAAAGGTTGCCCTAATTCAAGGTGCATATAATAAAGAAGCTACGGTCATGAAGAGTTTAAAAATGTAAACCCTTTCCCGGTTCAAAAGGCGCACAAAGCTGCACAGGCCTGCCAATATTCCCGTCCCCTGCGGCGCAGTATAGTGCATTCAATGGAAAATCGCGTACTTTCGCGACACTTCCTAGCACGGTACAAGGGTTGCACTAGTGCAAGGTGCATATTATCAAGAAGCTATGGGAATGAAGAGTATAAAAATGTAAACCCTTTCTCGGTGCAATAGGCGCACAAAGCTGCACGGGCCTGCCAATACCCCCGTCCTCAACGGCGCATTATACTGCAGTCAATGGAAATTTGCGTACTTTCGCGACTCTTCCTAGTTCTGTACAAAGGTTGCACTAATGCAAGGTGCATATAATCAAGAAGCTATCGGCATGAAGAGTTTAAAAATGTAAACCCTTTCTCGGTGCAATAGGCTCACACAGCTCTACGGGCCTGCCAATACCCTCGTCCGCAACGGCGCAGTATAGTGCAGTCAATGGAAATTCGGGTACATCCGCGACTCTTCCTAGCTCGGTACAAAGGTTGCACTATTGCAAGGTGCATATTATCAAGAAGCTATGGGTATGAAGAGTTTAAAAATGTAAACCCTTTCCCGGTGCAAAAGGCGCACAAAGCTGCACTGGCCAGCCAATATCCCCGCCCGCTTCGGCGCTGTATAGTGCAGGCAATGGAAATTTGCGTACTTTCGCGACTCTTCCTAGCTCTGTACAAAGGTTGCACTAATGCAAGGTGCATATTATCAAGAAGCTATGGGCATGAAGAGTTTAAAAATGTAAACCCTTCCCCGGTGCAAAAGGCGCACAAAGCTGCATTGGCCTGCCAATATACCCGTCCGCTGCGGCGCAGTATAGTGCAGTCAATGGAAATTCGTGTACATTCGCGACTCTTCCTAGCTCGGTACAAAAGTTGCACTAATGCAAGGTGCATATTATGAAGAAGCTTCAGGCATGAAGAGTTTAAAAATGTAAACCCTTTCTCAGTGCAATAGGCGCACAAAGCTGCACGAGCCTGCCTATACCCACGTCCGCAACGGCGCAGTATACTGCAGTCAATGAAAATTCGCGTACTTTCGCGACTCTTCCTAGCACGGTACAAAGGTTGCACTAATGCAAGGTGCATATTATCAAGAAGCTATGGGCATGAAGAGTTTCAAAATGTAAACACTTTCCCGGTGCAAAAGGCGCACAAAGCTGCACTGGCCTGCCAATATCCCCGTCCGCTGCGGCGCAGTATACTGCAGTCAATGGAAATTCGCGTACATTCGCGACTCTTCCTAGCTCGGTACAAAGGTTGCACTAATGAAAGGTGCATATTATAAAGAAGCTATGGGCATGAAGAGTTTACTAATGTAAACTTTTTCTCGGTGCAATAGGCGCACAAATCTGAACGGGCCTGCCAAAACCCCCGACAGCAACGGCGCAGTATAGTACAGTCAATGGAAGTTCGCGTACATTCGCGACTCTTCCCAGCTCGGTACAAAGGTTGCACTAATGCAAGGTGCATATTATCAAGAAGTTATGGGCATGAAGAGTTTAAAAATGTAAACCCTTTCTTGGTGCAAAAGGCGCACAAAGCTGTACGTGCCTGCCAATATCCCCGTCCGATGCGGCGCAGTATAGTGCTTCCAATGGAAAATCGCGTACTTTCGCGACTCTTCCTAGCACGGTATAAAGGTTGCACTAATGCAAGGTGCATATTATCAAGAGGCTATGGGCATGAAGAGTTTAAAAATGTAAACCGTTTCTTGGTGCAAAAGGCGCAGAAAACTGCACGGGCCTGCCAATATCCCCGTCCGCTGCAGCGCAGTATAGTGCATTCAATGGAAAATCGTGTACTTTCGCGACTTTTCCTAGCACGGTACAAAGGTTGCACTAATGCAAGATGCATATTATCAAGAAGCTATGGGCATGAAGAGTTTAAAAATGTAAACCCTTTCTTGGTGCAATAGGCGCACAAAGTTGCACGGGCCTGCCAATACCCCCGTCAGCAACGGCGCAGTATAGTGCAGTCAATGGAAATTCGCGTACATTCGCGACTCTTCCCAGCTCGGTACAACGGTTGCCCTAATGCAAGGTGCATATTACCAAGAAACTTTGGCCATGAAGAGTTTAAAAATGTAAACCCTTTCTTGGTGCAAAACGCGCAGAAAGCTGCACGGGCCTGCCAATATCACCGTCCGCTGTGGCGCAGTATAGTGCATTCAATGGAAAATCGTGTTCTTTCGCGACTCTTCCTAGCACGGTACAAAGGTTGCACTAATGCAAGATGCATATTATCATGAAGCCATGGGCATGAAGAGTGTAAAAATGTAAACCCTTTCCCGGTGCAAAATGCGCACATCGCTGCACGGGCCTGCCAATATACCCGTCCGCTGCGTCGCAGTATAGTGCATTAAATGGAAAATCACGTAAATTCGCGACTCTTCCTAGCACGGTACAAAGGTTGCCCTAATGCAAGGTGCATATTATCAAGAGTCTATGGGCATGAAGAGTTTAAAAATGTAAACCCTTTCTTGGTGCAAAAGGCGCAGAAAGCTGCACGTGCCTGCCAATATCCTCGTCCGCTGTGGCGCAATATAGTGCATTCAATGAAAAATCGCGTACTTTAGCGACACTTCCTAGCACGGTACAAAGGTTGCCCTAGTGCAAGGTGCATATTATCAAGAGTCTATGGGCATGAAGAGTTTAAAAATGTAAACCCTTTCTTGGTGCAAAAGGCGCAGAAAGCTGCACGGGCCTGCCAATATCCTCGTCCGCTGTGGCGCAGTATAGTGCATTCAATAAAAAATCGCGTACTTTAGCGACACTTCCTAGCACGGTACAAAGGTTGCACTAATGCAAGGTGCATATTATCAAGATGCTATGGACATGAAGAGTTTAAAAATGTAAACCCTTTCTTGGTGCAATAGGCGCACAAAGCTGCACTGGCCTGCCAATATCCCCGTCCTCAACGGCGCAATACAGTGCAGTCAATGGAAATTCGCGTACATTCGCGACTCTTCCTAGCTCGGTACAAAGGTTGCCCTAATGCAAGGTGCATATTATCAAGAAGCTATGGGCATGAAGAGTTTACAAATGTAAACCCTTTCTCGGTGCAAAAGGCGCACAAAGCTGCACTGTCCTGCCAATACCCCAGTCCGCTACGGCGCAGTGTAGTGCAGTCAATGGAAATTCGCGTACATTCGCGACTCTTCTTAGCTCGGTACAAATGTTGCACTAATGCAAGGTGAATATTATCAAGAAGCTATGGGCATGAAGAGTTTTAAAATGTAAACCCTTTCTTGGTGCAAAAGGCACACAAAGCTTCACGGGCTGCCAATACCCCCGTCCGCAACGGCGCAGTATAGTGCAGTCAATGGAAATTCGCGCATATTCGCAACTCTTCCTAGCTCGGTACAAAGGTTGCACTAATGCAAGGTGCATATTATCAAGAAGCTATGGGCATGAAGAGTTTTAAAATATAAACCCTTTCTTGGTGCAAAAGGCGAACAAAGATGCACGGGGCTGCCAATACCCCCGTCCGCAACGGCGCAGTAGAGTGCAGTCAATGGGAATTCGTGCACATTCGCGACTCTTCCTAGCTCGGTACAAAGTTTGCACTAATTCCAGGTGCATGTTATCAAGAAGCTATGGGCATGAAGAGTTTAAAAATGTAAACCCTTTCACGGTGCAAAAGGCGCACAAAGCTGCACTGGCCTGCCAATACCTCCGTCCGCAACGGCGCAGTAAAATGCAGTCAATGGAAATTCGCGTACTTTCGCGACTCTTCTTAGCTCGGTACAAATGTTGCACTAATGCAAGGTGAATATTATCAAGAAGCTATGGGCATGAAGAGTTTAAAAATGTAAACCCTTTCTCGGTGCAATAGGCTCACAAAGCTGCACGGGCCTGCCAATACCCCCGTCCGCAACGGCGCAGTATAGTGCAGTCAATGGAAATTCACGTACATTCGCGACTCTTCATAGCTCGGTACAATGGTTGCCCTAATGCAAGGTGCATATTATCAAGAAGCTATGGGCATGAAGAGTTTAAAAATGTAAACCCTTTCACGAAGCTATGGGCATGAAGAGTTTACAAATGTAAAACCTTTCTCGGTGCAATAGGCGCATAAAGCTGCACGGGCCTGCCAATACCCCCGTCCGCAACGGCGCAGTATAATGCATTCAATGGAAAATCGCGTACATTCGCGACTATTCCTAGCACGGTACAAAGGTTGCACTAATGCAAGGTTCATATTATCAAGAAACTATGGGCATGAAGAGTTTAAAAATTTAAACCCTTTCTCGGTGCAATAGGCGCACAAGGCTGCACGGAGCTTCAAATATCCCCATCCGCTGCGGCGCAGTATAGTGTATTCAATGGAAAGTCGCGTACATTCGCGACTCTTCCTAGCTCGGTACAAAGGTTTCACTAATGCAAGGTGCATATTATCAAGAAGCTATGGGCATGAAGAGTTTAAAAATGTAAACCCTTTCTAGGTGCAATAAGCGCACAAAGCTAAACGGGCCTGCCAATATCCCCTTCCGCAACGGAGCAGTATAGTGCAGTCAATGGAAATTCGCGTACATTCGCGAGTCTTCCTAGCTCGGCACTAAGGTTGCACTATTGCTAGGTGCATATTATCCAGAAGCTATGGGCATGAAGAGTTTAAAAATGTAAACCCTTTCTCGGTGCAATAGGCGCACAAACCTGAACGGGCCTGCCAATACCCCCGTTCGCAACGGCGCAGTATAGTGCAGTCAATGGAAATTCGCGTACATTCGCGACTCTTCCTAGCACGGTACAAAGGTTGCACTAATGCAAGATGCATATCATCAAGAAGCTATGAGCATGAAGAGTTTAACAAAGTAAACCCTTTCTTGGTGCAATAGGCGCACAAAGCAGCACTGTCCTGCCAATACCCCCGTCCGCAACGGCGCAGTATAGTGCAGTCAATGGAAATTCGCGTACATTCGCGACTCTTCCTAGCTTGGTACAAATGTTGCACTAATGCAAGGTGAATATTTTCAAGAACCTATGGGCATGAAGAGTTTTAAAATGTAAACCCTTTCTTGGTGCAAAAGGCACACAAAGCTGCACGGGTCTGCCAATACCCCGGTCCGCAACGGCGCTGTATAGTGCAGTCAATTGAAATTCGCGCACATTCGCGACTCTTCCTAGCTCGGTACAAAGGTTGCACTGATAAAAGGTGCATATTATCAAGAAGCTATGGGCGTGAAGAGATTAAAAATATAAACCCTTTCTCGGTGCAACAGGCGCACAAAGCTGCACGGGCCTGCCAATACCCCCGTCCGCAACGGCGCAGTATAGTGCAGTCAATGGAAATTCGCGTACATTCGCGACTCTTCCTAGCTCGGTACAAAGGTTGCACTAATGCAAGGTGCATATTTTCAAGAAGCTATGGGCATGAAGATTTTAAAAATGTAAACACTTTCTCGGTGCAAAAGGCACACAAAGCTGCACGGGCCTGCCAATACACCAGTCCGCTGCGGCGCAGTATAATGTATTCAATGGAAAATCGCGTACTTTCGCGACTCTTCCTAGCACGGTACAAAGGTTGCACTAATGCAAGGTGCATATTATCCAGAAGCTATGGGCATGAAGAGTTTAAAAATGTAAACCCTTTCTCGGTGCAATAGGCGCACAAAGCTGAACGGGCCTGCCAATACCCCCATTTGCAACGGCGCAGTATAGTGCAGTCAATTGAAATTCGTGTACATTCGCGACTCTTCCTAGCTCGGTACAAAGGCTGCATTAATGCAAGGTTCATATTATCAAGAAGCTATGGGCATGAAGTTTTTAAAAATGCAAACACTTTCTCGGTGCAAAAGGCGCACAAAGCTGCACGGGCCTGCCAATACCCCCGTCCGCTGCGGCACAGTATAATGCATTCAATGGAAAATCGCGTACTTTCGCGACTCTTCCTAGCACGGTACAAAGGTTGCACTAATGCAAGATGCATATTATCAAGAAGCTATGAGCATGAAGAGTTTAACAATGTAAACCCTTTCTTGGTGCAAAAGGCGCACAAAGCTGGACGGGACTGCCAATACCCCCGTCCGCAACGGCGCAGTATAGTGCAGTCAATGGAAATTCGCGTACATTCGCGACTCTTCCTAGCTCGGTACAAAGGTTGCACTAATGCAAGGTGCATATTTTCAAGAAGCTATGGGCATGAAGATTTTAAAAATGTAAACACTTTCTCGGTGCAAAAGGCACACAAAGCTGCACGGGCCTGCCAATCCACCCGACCGCAACAGCGCAGTATAGTGCAGTCAATGGAAATTCGCGTACATTCGCGACTCTTCCTAGCTCGGTACAAAGGTTGCACTGATGCAAGGTGCATATTATCAAGAAGTTATGGGCATGAAGAGTTTAAAAATGTCAACCCTTTCTCGGTACAATAGGCGCACAAAGCTGCACGGGACTGCCAATACCCCCGTCCGCAACGGCGCAGTATAGTGCAGTCAATGGAAATTCGCGTACATTCGCGACTCTTCCTATCTCGGTACAAAAGTTGCCCTAATGCAAGGTGGTTATTATCAAGAAGCTATGGGCATGAAGATTTTAAAAATGTAAATCCTTTCTCGGATCATAAGGCGCACAAAGCTGCACGGGCCTGCCAATACCCCCGTCCTCTGCGGCGCAGTGTAGTGCATTCAATGGAAAATCGCGTACTTTCGCGACTCTTCCTAGCACGGTACAAAGGTTGCACTAATGCAAGATGCATATTATCAAGAAGCTATGAGCATGAAGAGTTTAACAATGTAAACCCTTTCTTGGTGCAAAAGGCGCACAAAGCTGGACGGGACTGCCAATACCCCCGTCCGCAACGGCGCAGTATAGTGCAGTCAATGGAAATTCGCGTACATTCGCGACTCTTCCTAGCTCGGTACAAAGGTTGCACTAATGCAAGGTGCATATTTTCAAGAAGCTATGGGCATGAAGATTTTAAAAATGTAAACACTTTCTCGGTGCAAAAGGCACACAAAGCTGCACGGGCCTGCCAATCCACCCGACCGCAACAGCGCAGTATAGTGCAGTCAATGGAAATTCGCGTACATTCGCGACTCTTCCTAGCTCGGTACAAAGGTTGCACTGATGCAAGGTGCATATTATCAAGAAGTTATGGGCATGAAGAGTTTAAAAATGTCAACCCTTTCTCGGTACAATAGGCGCACAAAGCTGCACGGGACTGCCAATACCCCCGTCCGCAACGGCGCAGTATAGTGCAGTCAATGGAAATTCGCGTACATTCGCGACTCTTCCTATCTCGGTACAAAAGTTGCCCTAATGCAAGGTGGTTATTATCAAGAAGCTATGGGCATGAAGATTTTAAAAATGTAAATCCTTTCTCGGATCATAAGGCGCACAAAGCTGCACGGGCCTGCCAATACCCCCGTCCTCTGCGGCGCAGTGTAGTGCATTCAATGGAAAATCGCGTACTTTCGCGACTCTTCCTAGCACGGTACAAAGGTTGCACTAATGCAAGATGCATATTATCAAGAAGCTATGAGCATGAAGAGATTAAAAATGTAAACCCTTTCTTGGTGCAATAGGCACACAAAGCTGCACGGGCCTGCCAATACCCCCGACCGAAACGGCGCAGTATAGTGCAGTCAATGGAAATTCGCGTACATTCGCGACTCTTCCTAGCTCGGTACAAAGGTTGCACTAATGCAAGGTGCATATTTTCAAGAAGCTATGGGCATGAAGATTTTAAAAATGTAAACACTTTCTCGGTGCAAAAGGCACACAAAGCTGCACGGGCCTGCCAATCCACCCGACCGCAACAGCGCAGTATAGTGCAGTCAATGGAAATTCGCGTACATTCGCGACTCTTCCTAGCTCGGTACAAAGGTTGCACTGATGCAAGGTGCATATTATCAAGAAGTTATGGGCATGAAGAGTTTAAAAATGTCAACCCTTTCTCGGTACAATAGGCGCACAAAGCTGCACGGGACTGCCAATACCCCCGTCCGCAACGGCGCAGTATAGTGCAGTCAATGGAAATTCGCGTACATTCGCGACTCTTCCTATCTCGGTACAAAAGTTGCCCTAATGCAAGGTGGTTATTATCAAGAAGCTATGGGCATGAAGATTTTAAAAATGTAAATCCTTTCTCGGATCATAAGGCGCACAAAGCTGCACGGGCCTGCCAATACCCCCGTCCTCTGCGGCGCAGTGTAGTGCATTCAATGGAAAATCGCGTACTTTCGCGACTCTTCCTAGCACGGTACAAAGGTTGCACTAATGCAAGATGCATATTATCAAGAAGCTATGAGCATGAAGAGTTTAACAATGTAAACCCTTTCTTGGTGCAAAAGGCGCACAAAGCTGGACGGGACTGCCAATACCCCCGTCCGCAACGGCGCAGTATAGTGCAGTCAATGGAAATTCGCGTACATTCGCGACTCTTCCTAGCTCGGTAAAAAGGTTGCACTGATGCAAGGTGCATATTATCAAGAAGCTATGGGCATGAAGAGTTTAAAAATGTCAACCCTTTCTCGGTACAATAGGCGCACAAAGCTGCACGGGACTGCCAATACCCCCGTCCGCAACGGCGCAGAATAGTGCAGTCAATGGAATTTCGCGTACATTCGCGACTCTTCCTAGCTCGGTACAAAAGTTGCCCTAATGCAAGGTGGTTATTATCAAGAAGCTATGGGCATGAAGATTTTAAAAATATAAATCCTTTCTCGGTGCAATAGGCGCACAAAGCTGCACGGTCCTGCCAATACCCCAGTCCGCAACGGCGCAGTATAGTGCAGTCAATGGAAATTCGCGTACATTCGCGACTCTTCCTAGCTCGGTACAAAGGTTGCACTAATGCAAGATGCATATTTTCAAGAAGCTATGGGTACGAAGAGTTTAAAAATGTAAACCCTTTCTCGGTGCAATAGGCGCACAAAGCTGCACGGGCCTGCCAATACCACCGTCGGCAACGGCGCTGTGTAGTGCAGTCAATGGAAATTCGCACACATTCGCGACTCTTCCTAGCTCGTTACAAAGGTTGCACTAATGCAAGGTGCATATTATCAAGAAGCTATGGGCATGAAGAGTTTAAAAATGTCAACCCTTTCTCGGTACAATAGGCGCACAAAGCTGCACGGGACTGCCAATACACCCATCCGCAAAGGCGCAGTATAGTGCAATCAATGGGAATTCGCGTACATTCGCGACTCTTCCTAGCTCGGTACAAAAGTTGCCCTAATGCAAGGTGGTTATTATCTAGAAGATATGGGCATGAAGAGTTTAAAAATGTAAACCCTTTCCCGGTACAATAGGCGCACAAAGCTGCACGGGCCTGCCAATACCCCCATCCGCAACGGCGCAGTATACTGCAGACAATGGAAATTCGTGTATATTCGTGACTCTTCCTAGCTTGGTACAAAGGTTGCACAAATGCAAGGTGCATATTTTCAAGAAGCTATGGGCATGAAGAGTTTAAAAATGTAAACCGTTTCTCGGTGCAATAGGAGCACAAATCTGCAAGGGCCTGCCAATACCCCCGTCCGCAACGGCGCAGTATAGTGCAGTCAATGGAAATTCGCGTACATTCGCGACTCTTCCTAGCTCGGTACAAAAGTTGCCCTAATGCAAGGTGGTTATTATCTAGAAGATATGGGCATGAAGAGTTTAAAAATGTAAACCCTTTCCCGGTACAATAGGCGCACAAAGCTGCACGGGCCTGCCAATACCCCCATCCGCAACGGCGCAGTATACTGCAGACAATGGAAATTCGTGTATATTCGTGACTCTTCCTAGCTTGGTACAAAGGTTGCACAAATGCAAGGTGCATATTTTCAAGAAGCTATGGGCATGAAGAGTTTAAAAATGTAAACCGTTTCTCGGTGCAATAGGAGCACAAATCTGCAAGGGCCTGCCAATACCCCCGTCCGCAACGGCGCAGTATAGTGCAGTCAATGGAAATTCGCGTACATTCGCGACTCTTCCTAGCTCGGTACAAAGGTTGCACTAATGCAAGGTGCATATTATCAAGAAACTATGGGCATGAAGAGATTAAAAATATAAACCCTTTCTCGGTGCAACAGGCGAACAAAGCTGCACGGGACTGCCAATACCCCCGTCCGCAACAGCGCAGTATAGTGCAGTCAATGGAAATTCGCTTACATTCGCGACTCTTCCTAGCTCGGTTCAAAGGTTGCACTAATGCAAGGTACATGTTATCAAGAAGCTATGGGCATGAAGAGTTTAAATATGTAAACCCTTTCTCGGTGCAATAGGCGCACAAAGCTGCACGGGTCTGCCAATACCCCCGTCCGCAACGGCGCAGTATAGTGCAGTCAATGGAAATTCGCGTACATTCGCGACTCTTCCTAGCTCGGTTCAAAGGTTGCACTAATGCAAGGTACATGTTATCAAGAAGCTATGGGCATGAAGAGTTTAAATATGTAAACCCTTTCTCGGTGCAATTGGCGCAAAAAGGTGCACAGGCCTGCCAATACCCCCGTCCTCAACTGCGCAGTACAGTGCAGTCAATGGAAATTCGCGTACATTCGCGACTCTTCTTAGCTCGGTACAAAGGTTGCACTAATGCAAGGTGAGTATTAGCAAAAAGCTATGGGCATGAAGAATTTAAAAATGTAAACCCTTTCTCGGTGCTATATGCGCTAAAAGGTGCACAGGCCTGCCAATACCCCCTTCAGCAACGGCACAGTACAGTGCAGTCAATGGAAACTCGGGTACATTCTCGACTCTTCTTCGCTCGGTACAAATGTTGCACTAATGCAAGGTGCATATTTTCAAGAAGCTATGGGCATAAAGAGTTTAAAAATGTAAACCGTTTCTCGGTGCAATAGGCGCACAAAGCTGCACTGGCCTGCCAATACCCCGTCCGCAACGGCGAAGTATAGTGCAGTCAATGGAAATTCGCGTACATTCGCGACTCTTCCTAGCTCGGTACAAAGGTTGCACTAATGCAAGGTGAATATTATCAAGAAGCTATGGGCATGAAGAGATTAAAAATGTAAACCCTTTCTCGGTGCAATAGGCGCACAAAGCTGCACGGGCCTGCGAATACCACCGACCGCAACTGCGCAGTATAGTGCAGTCAATGGAAATTCGCGTACATTCGCGACTCTTCCTAGCTCTGAACAAAGGTTGCACTAATGCAAGGTGCATATTATCAAGAAGCTATGGGCATGAAGAGTTTAAAAATGTAAACCCTTTCTTGGTGCAAAAAGCGCACAAAGCTGCACGGGGCTGCCAATACCCCCGTCCGCAATGGCGCAGTATAGTGGAGTCAATGGAAATTCGCGTACATTCGCTACTCTTCCTAGCTCGGTACAAAGGTTGCACTAATGCAAGGTGCATATTATCAAGAAGCTATGGGCATGAAGAGATTAAAAATGTAAACCCTTTCTCGGTGCAAAAGGCGCACAAAGCTGCACGGGCCTGCCAATATCCCTTCCGCTGAGGCGCAGTATAATGCATTCAATGGAAAAACGCGTATATTCGCGACTCTTCCTAGTACAGTAAAAAGGTTGCAATAATGCAAGATGCAAAAAATCGAGAAGCTATGGGCATGAAGAGATTAAAAATGTCAACCATTTCTCGGTGCAATAGGCGCACAAAGCTGCACGGGCCTGCCAATACCACCGACTGCAACTGCGCAGTATAGTGCAGTCAATGGAAATTCGCTTTCATTCGCGACTCTTCATAGCTCGGTACAAAAGTTGCCCTAATGCAAGGTGCTTATTATCAAGAAGCTATGGGCATGAAGAGTTTAAAAATGTAAACCCTTTCTTGGTGCAAAAAGCGCACAAAGCTGCACGGGGCTGCCAATACCCCCGTCCGCAACGGCGCAGTATATCGCAGTCAATGGAAATTCGCGTACATTCGCGACTCTTCATAGCTCGGTACAAAGGTTGCACTAATACAAGGTGCATATTTTCAAGAAGCTATGGGCATGAAGAGATTAAAAATGTAAACCCTTTCTCGGTGCAACAGGCTCACAAAGCTGCACGGGCCTGCCAATACCCCGTCCACAACGACGCAGTGTAGTGCAGTCAATGGAAATTCGCGTACATTCGCGACTCTTCCTAGCTCGGTACAAATGTTGCACTAATGCAAGGTGCATATTATCAAGAAGCTATGGGCATGAAGAGTTTAAATATGTAAACTCTTTCTTGGTGCAAAAGGCGCAAGAAGCTGCACGGGCCTGCCAATACCCCCGTCCGAAACGTCGCAGTATAGTGCAGTCAATGGAAATTCGCGTACATTCGCGACTCTTCCTAGCTCGGTACAAAGGTTGCACTAATACAAGGTGCATATTTTCAAGAAGCTATGGGCATGAACAGATTAAAAATGTAAACCCTTTCTCGGTGCAATAGGCTCACAAAGCTGCACGGGCCTGCCAATACCCCGTCCGCAACGGCGCAGTGTAGTGCAGTCAATGGAAATTCGCGTACATTCGCGACTCTTCCTAGCTCGGTACAAAGGTTGCACTAATGCAAGGTGCATATTTTCAAGAAGCTATGGGCATGAAAAGATTAAAAATGTAAACCCTTTCTCGGTGCAATAGGCGCACAAAGCTGCACGGGGCTGCCAATACCCCCGACCGCAACGGCGCAGTATATCGCAGTCAATGGAAATTCGCGTACATTCGCGACTCTTCATAGCTCGGTACAAAGGTTGCACTAATACAAGGTGCATATTTTCAAGAAGCTATGGGCATGAAGAGATTAAAAATGTAAACCCTTTCTCGGTGCAACAGGCTCACAAAGCTGCACGGGCCTGCCAATACCCCGTCCACAACGACGCAGTGTAGTGCAGTCAATGGAAATTCGCGTACATTCCCGACTCTTCCTAGCTCGGTACAAATGTTGCACTAATGCAAGGTGCATATTATCAAGAAGCTATGGGCATGAAGAGTTTAAATATGTAAACTCTTTCTTGGTGCAAAAGGCGCAAGAAGCTGCACGGGCCTGCCAATACCCCCGTCCGAAACGTCGCAGTATAGTGCAGTCAATGGAAATTCGCGTACATTCGCGACTCTTCCTAGCTCGGTACAAAGGTTGCACTAATACAAGGTGCATATTTTCAAGAAGCTATGGGCATGAACAGATTAAAAATGTAAACCCTTTCTCGGTGCAATAGGCTCACAAAGCTGCACGGGCCTGCCAATACCCCGTCCGCAAATGCGCAGTGTAGTGCAGTCAATGGAAATTCGCGTACATTCGCGACTCTTCATAGCTCGGTACAAAAGTTGCCCTAATGCAAGGTGCTTATTATCAAGAAGCTATGGGCATGAATAGTTTAAAAATGTAAACCCTTTCTTGGTGCAAAAAGCGCACAAAGCTGCACGGGGCTGCCAATACCCCCGTCCGCAACGGCGCAGTATATCGCAGTCAATGGAAATTCGCGTACATTCGCGACTCTTCATAGCTCGGTACAAAGGTTGCACTAATACAAGGTGCATATTTTCAAGAAGGTATGGGCATGAAGAGATTAAAAATGTAAACCCTTTCTCGGTGCAACAGGCTCACAAAGCTGCACGGGCCTGCCAATACCCCGTCCGCAACGACGCAGTGTAGTGCAGTCAATGGAAATTCGCGTACATTCGCGACTCTTCCTAGCTCGATACAAATGTTGCACTAATGCAAGGTGCATATTATCAAGAAGCTATGGGCATGAAGAGTTTAAATATGTAAACTCTTTCTTGGTGCAAAAGGCGCAAGAAGCTGCACGGGCCTGCCAATACCCCCGTCCGAAACGTCGCAGTATAGTGCAGTCAATGGAAATTCGCGTACATTCGCGACTCTTCCTAGCTCGGTACAAAGGTTGCACTAATACAAGGTGCATATTTTCAAGAAGCTATGGGCATGAACAGATTAAAAATGTAAACCCTTTCTCGGTGCAATAGGCTCACAAAGCTGCACGGGCCTGCCAATACCCCGTCCGCAACGGCGCAGTGTAGTGCAGTCAATGGAAATTCGCGTACATTCGCGACTCTTCCTAGCTCGGTACAAAGGTTGCACTAATGCAAGGTGCATATTATCAAGAAGCTATGGGCATGAAAAGATTAAAAATGTAAACCCTTTCTCGGTGCAATAGGCGCACAAAGCTGCACGGGTCTGCCAATACCACCGACCGCAACTGCGCAGTATAGTGCAGTCAATGGAAATTCGCGTACATTCGCGACTCTTCCTAGCTTTGAACAAAGGTTGCACTAATGCAAGGTGCATATTATCAAGAAGCTATGGGCATGAAGAGTTTAAAAATGTAAACCCTTTCTCGGTACAATAGGCGCACAAAGCTGCACGGAACTGCCAATACCCCCGTCCGCAACAGCGCAGTATAGTGCAGTCAATGGCAATTCGCGTTCATTCGCGACTCTTCCTAGTTCGGTACAAAGGTTGCACTAATGCAAGGTGCATATTATCAAGAAGCTATGGGCATGAAGAGTTTAAATATGAAAACTCATTCTTGGTGCAAAAGGCGCAAGAAGCTGCACGGGCCTGCCAATACCCCCGTCCGAAACGGCGCAGTATAGTGCAGTCAATGGAAATTCGCGTATATTCGCGACTCTTCTTAGCTCGGTGCAAAGGTTGCACTAATGCAAGGTGCATATTTTCAAGAAGCTATGGACATGAAGAGATTAAAAATGTAAACCCTTTCTCGGTGCAACAGGCTCACAAAGCTGCACGGGCCTGCCAATACACACGTCCACAATAGCGCAGTATAGTGCAGTCAATGGAAATTCGCGTACATTCGCGACTCTTTCTAGCTCGGTACAAAGATTGCACTAATGCAAGGTGCATATTTTCAAGAAGCTATGGGCATGAAGAGTTTAAAAATGTGAACCCTTTCTCGGTGCAAAAGACGCACAAAGCTGCACGGGCCTGCCAATATCCCCTTCCGCTGCGGCGCAGTATAATGCATTCAATGGAAAAACGCGTAAATTCGCGACTCTTCCTAGTACGGTACAAAGGTTGCACTAATGCAAGATGCAAAAAATCGAGAAGCTATGGGCATGAAGAGATTAAAAATGTAAACCCTTTCTCGGTGCAATAGGCGCACAAAGCTGCACGGGCCTGCCAATACCACCGACCGCAACTGCGCAGTATAGTGCAGTCAATGGAAATTCGCGTACATTCGCGACTCTTCCTAGCTCTGAACAAAGGTTGCACTAATGCAAGGTGCATATTATCAAGAAGCTATAGGCATGAAGAGTTTAAAAATGTAAACCCTTTCTCGGTACAATAGGCGCACAAAGCTGCACGGAACTGCCAATACCCCCGTCCGCAACAGCGCAGTATAGTGCAGTCAATCGAAATTCGCGTTCATTCGCGACTCTTCATAGCTCGGTACAAAAGTTGCCCTAATGCAAGGTGCTTATTATCAAGAAGCTATGGGCGTGAAGAGTTTAAAAATGTAAACCCTTTCTCGGTGCAAAAGGCGCACAAAGCTGTACGGGCCTGCCAATATCCCCTTCCGCTGCGGCGCAGTATAATGCATTCAATGGAAAATCGCGTACATTCGCGACTCTTCCTAGTACGGTACAAAGGTTGCACTAATGCAAGATGCAAAAAATCGAGAAGCTATGGGCATGAAGAGTTTAAAAATGTAAACCCTTTCTCGGTGCAATAGGCGCACAAAGCTGTACGGGCCTGCCAATACCCCCGATCGCAACGGCGCAATAAAGTGCAGTCAATGGAAATTCTCGTACTTTCGAGACTTTTCTTCGCTCGGTACAAATGTTGCACTAATGCAAGGTGAATATTTTCAAGAAGCTATGGGCATGAAGACTTTTAAAATGTAAATCCTTTCTTGGTGCAAAAGGCGCACAAAGCTGCGCGGGGCTGCCAATACATCCCCGTCCGCAACGGCGCAGTGTAGTGCAGTCAATGGAAATTCGCGCACATTCGCGAATCTTCCTAGCTCGGTACTAAGGTTGCACTAATGCAAGGTGCATATTATCAAGAAGCTATGGGCATGAAGAGTTTAAATATGTAAACTCTCTCTTGGTGCAAAAGGCGCAAGAAGCTGCACGGGTCTTCCAATACCCCCGTCCGAAACGGCGCAGTATAGTGCAGTCAATGGAAATTCGCGTACATTCGCGACTCTTCTTAGCTCGGTACAAAGGTTGCACTAATGCAAGGTGCATATTATCAAAAAGCTATGGGCATGAAGAGTTTAAAAATGTAAACCCTTTCTCGGTGCTATATGCGCAAAATGGTGCACAGACCTGTCAATACCCCTGTCCGCAACGGTACAGTACAGTGCAGTCAATGGAAATTCGCGTACATTCGCGACTCTTCCTAGCTCGGTACAAAGATTGCACTAATGCAAGGTGCTTGTTATCAAGAAACTATGGGCATGAAGAGTTTTAATATGTAAACCCTTTCTCGGTACTATATGCGCAAAAAGGTGCACAGACCTGTCAATACCCCTGTCCGCAACGGCACAGTACAGTGCAGTCAATGGAAATTCGCGTAAATTCGCGACTCTTTCTAGCTCGGTACAAAGGTTGCACTAATGCAAGGTGCATGTTATCAAGAAACTATGGGCATGAAGAGTTTAAATATGTAAACCCTTTCTTTGTGCAAAACACGCACAAAGCTATACGGCCTGCCAATACTCCCGTCCGCAACGGCGCAGTATAGTGCTGTCAATGGAAATTCGCGTACATTCGCGGCTATTCCCAGCTCGGTACAAAGGTTGCACTAATGCAAGGTGCATATTATCGAGAATCTATGGGCATGAAGAGTTTAAAATTGTAAACCCTTTCTCGGTGCAATAGGCGCACAAAGCTGCACGGGCTTGCCAATACCCCCGTCCGCAACGGCGCAGTATAGTGCAGTCAATGGAAATTCGCGTTTATTCGCGACTCTTCCAAGCTCGGTACAAAGGTTACCCTAATGCAAGGTGCGTATTATCAAGAAGTTATGCGCATGAAGAGTTTAAAAATGCAAACCCTTTCCCGGTGCAAAAGGCGCACAAACCTGCACGGGCCTTCCAATATCCCCGTCCGCTGCGGCGCAGTATAGTGGATTCAATGGAAAATCGCGTACATTCGCGACTCTTCCTAGCGCGGTACAAAAGTTGCCCTAATGCAAGGTGCATATTATCAAGAAGCTATGGGCATGAAGAGTTTGAAAATGTGAACCCTTTCTCGGTGCAATAGGCGCACAAACCTGCACGGGCCTGCAAATATCCCCGTCCGCTTCGGCGCAGTATAGTGCATTCAATGGAAAATCGCGTACATTTGCGACTCTTCCTAGCACGGTACAAAGGTTGCACTAGTACAAGGTGCATGATATCAAGAAGCTATGGGCATGAAGATTTTAAAAATGCAAACCCTTTCATGGTGCAAAATGCGCACAAATCTGCACGGACCTGCCAATACCCCCGTTCGCAATGACGCAGTATAGTGCAGTCAATGGATATTCGCGTACATTCGCTACTCTTCCTAGCTCGGTACAAAGGTTGCATTAATGAAAGGTACATATTATCAAGAAGCTATGGGCATGAAGAGTTTAAAAATGTAAACCCTTTCTCGGTGCAATAGGCGTACAATGCTGCACGGGCCTGCCAATATCCCCGTCCGCTGCGGCGCAGTATAGTGCATTCAATGGAAAATCGCGTACATTCGCGACCCTTCCTAGCACGATACAAAGGCTGCACTAATGCAAGTTGCATGTTATCAAGAAGCTATGGGCATGAAGAGTTTAAAAATGAAAACCCTTTCTCGGTGCAATAGGCGAACAAAGCTGCACGGTCCTGCCAATACCCCCGTCCGCAACGGCGCAGTATAGTGCAGTCAATGGAAATTCGCGTACATTCGCGACTCTTCCTAGCTCGGTACAAATGTTGCACTAATGCAAGGTGAATATTTTCAAGAAGCTTTGGGCATGAAGAGTTTTAAAATGTAAACCCTTTCTTGGTGCAAAAGGCGCACAAAGCTGCACGGGGCTGCCAATACCCCCGTCCGCAACGGCGAAGTATAGTACAGTCAATTGAAATTCGCGTATTTCGCAACTCATCCTAGCTCGGTACAAAGGTTGCACTAGTGCAAGGTGCATGTTATCAAGAAGCTATGGGCATGAAGAGATTAAAAATATAAACCCTTTCTCGGTGCAATAGGCCAACAAAGCTGCACGGGCCTGCCAATACCCCCGTCCGCAACGGCGCAGTATAGTGCAGTCAATGGAAATTCGGGTACTTTCTCGACTATTCTTCGCTCGGTACAAATGTTGCACTAATGCAAGGTGCATATATTCAAGAAGCTATGGGCATAAAGAGTTTAAAAATGTAAACCGTTTCTCGGTGCAATAGGCGCACAAAGCTGCACGGGAATGCCAATACCCCGTCCGCAATGGCGCAGTATAGTGCAGTCAATGGAAATTCGCGTACATTCGCGACTCTTCCTAGCTCGGTACAAAGGTTGCACTAATGCAAGGTGCATATTATCAAGAAGCTATGGGCATGAAGAGATTAAAAATGTAAACCCTTTCTCGGTGCAATAGGCGCACAAAACTGCACGGGCCTGCGAATACCACCGACCGCAACTGCGCAGTATAGTGCAGTCAATGGAAATTCGCGTACATTCGCGACTCTTCCTAGCTCGGTACAAAAGTTGCCCTAATGCAAGGTGCATATTATCAAGAAGCTATGGGCATGAAGAGTTTAAAAATGTAAACCCTTTCCCTGTACAATAGGCGCACAAAGCTGCACGGGCCTGCCAATACCCCCGTCCGCAACGGCGCAGTATACTGCAGACAATGGAAATTCGCGTATATTCGTGACTCTTCCTAGCTAGATACAAAGGTTGCACAAATGCAAGGTGCATATTTTCAAGAAGCTATGGGCATCAAGAGTTTAAAAATGTAAACCCTTTCTTGGTGCAATAGGCGCACAAAGCTGCAAGGGCCTGCCAATACCCCCGTCCTCAACGGCGCAGTATAGTGCAGTCAATGGAAATTCGCGTACATTCGCGGCTCTTCCTAGCTCGGTACAAAGGTTGCAATAATGCAAGGTGCATATTTTAAAGAAGCTATGGGTATGAAGAGTTTAAAAATGTCAACCCTTTCTCGGTACAATAGGCGCACAAATCTGCATGGGACTGCCAATACCCCCGTCCGCAACGGCGCAGTATAGTGCAGTCAATGGAAATTCGCGTACATTCGCGACTCTTCTTAGCTCGGTACAAAGGTTGCACTAATGCAAGGTGCATATTATCAAGAAACTATGGGCATGAAGAGATTAAAAATATAAACCCTTTCTCGGTGCAACAGGCTCACAAAGCTGCACGGGCCTGCCAATACCCACGTCCGCAACGGTGCAGTATAGTGCAGTCAATGGAAATTCGCGTACATTCGCGACTCTTCCTAGCTCGGTTCAAAGGTTGCACTAATGCAAGGTACATGTTATCAAGAAGCTATGGGCATGAAGAGTTTAAATATGTAAACCCTTTCTCGGTGCAATAGGATCACAAAGCTGCACGGGTCTGCCAATACCCCCGTCCGCAACGGCGCAGTATAGTGCAGTCAATGGAAATTCGCGTACTTTCGCGACTCTTCCTAGCTCGGTTCAAAGGTTGCACTAATGCAAGGTACATGTTATCAAGAAGCTATGGGCATGAAGAGTTTAAATATGTAAACCCTTTCTCGGTGCAATAGGCGCAAAAAGGTGCACAGGCCTGCCAATACCCCCGTCCGCAACTGCGCAGTACAGTGCAGTCAATGGAAATTCGCGTACTTTCGCGACTCTTCTTAGCTCGGTACAAAGGTTGCACTAATGCAAGGTGAGTATTATCAAAAAGCTATGGGCATGAAGAATTTAAAAATGTAAACCCTTTCTCGGTGCTATATGCGCTAAAAGGTGCACAGGCCTGCCAATACCCCCTTCAGCAACGGCACAGTACAGTGCAGTCAATGGAAATTCGGGTACATTCTCGACTATTCTTCGCTCGGTACAAATGTTGCACTAATGCAAGGTGCATATATTCAAGAAGCTATGGGCATAAAGAGTTTAAAAATGTAAACCGTTTCTCGGTGCAATAGGCGCACAAAGCTGCACGGGTCTGCCAATACCCCCGTCCGCAACGGCGCAGTATAGTGCAGTCAATGGAAATTCGCGTACTTTCGCGACTCTTCCTAGCTCGGTTCAAAGGTTGCACTAATGCAAGGTACATGTTATCAAGAAGCTATGGGCATGAAGAGTTTAAATATGTAAACCCTTTCTCGGTGCAATAGGATCACAAATCTGCACGGGTCTGCCAATACCCCCGTCCGCAACGGCGCAGTATAGTGCAGTCAATGGAAATTCGCGCACTTTCGCGACTCTTCCTAGCTCGGTTCAAAGGTTGCACTAATGCAAGATACATGTTATCAAGAAGCTATGGGCATGAAGAGTTTAAATATGTAAACCCTTTCTCGGTGCAATAGGCGCAAAAAGGTGCACAGGCCTGCCAATACCCCCGTCCGCAACTGCGCAGTACAGTGCAGTCAATGGAAATTCGCGTACTTTCGCGACTCTTCTTAGCTCGGTACAAAGGTTGCACTAATGCAAGGTGAGTACTATCAAAAAGCTATGGGCATGAAGAATTTAAAAATGTAAACCCTTTCTCGGTGCTATATGCGCTAAAAGGTGCACAGGCCTGCCAATACCCCCTTCAGCAACGGCACAGTACAGTGCAGTCAATGGAAATTCGGGTACTTTCTCGACTATTCTTCACTCGGTACAAATGTTGCACTAATGCAAGGTGCATATATTCAAGAAGCTATGGGCATAAAGAGTTTAAAAATGTAAACCGTTTCTCGGTGCAATAGGCGCACAAAGCTGCACGGGTCTGCCAATACCCCCGTCCGCAATGGCGCAGTATAGTGCAGTCAATGGAAATTCGCGTTCTTTCGCGACTCTTCCTAGCTCGGTTCAAAGGTTGCACTAATGCAAGGTACATGTTATCAAGAAGCTATGGGCATGAAGAGTTTAAATATGTAAACCCTTTCTCGGTGCAATAGGCGCAAAAAGGTGCACAGGCCTGCCAATACCCCCGTCCGCAACTGCGCAGTACAGTGCAGTCAATGGAAATTCGCGTACTTTCGCGACTCTTCTTAGCTCGGTACAAAGGTTGCACTAATGCAAGGTGAGTATTATCAAAAAGCTATGGGCATGAAGAATTTAAAAATGTAAACCCTTTCTCGGTGCTATATGCGCTAAAAGGTGCACAGGCTTGCCAATACCCCCTTCAGCAACGGCACAGTACAGTGCAGTCAATGGAAATTCGGGTACTTTCTCGACTATTCTTCGCTCGGTACAAATGTTGCACTAATGCAAGGTGCATATATTCAAGAAGCTATGGGCATAAAGAGTATAAAAATGTAAACCGTTTCTCGGTGCAATAGGCGCACAAAGCTGCACGGGACTGCCAATACCCCGTCCGCAACGGCGCAGTATAGTGCAGTCAATGGAAATTCGCGTACATTCGCGACTCTTCCTAGCTCGGTACAAAGGTTGCACTAATGCAAGGTGCATATTATCAAGAAGCTATGGGCATGAAGAGATTAAAAATGTAAACCCTTTCTCGGTGCAATAGGCGCACAAAACTGCACGGGCCTGCGAATACCACCGACCGCAACTGCGCAGTATAGTGCAGTCAATGGAAATTCGCGTACATTCGCGACTCTTCCTAGCTCTGAGCAAAGGTTTCACTAATGCAAGGTGCATATTATCAAGAAGGTATGGGCATCAAGAGTTTAAAAATGTAAACCCTTTCTTGGTGCAAAAAGTGCACAAAGCTGCACGGGGCTGCCAATACCCCGTCCGCAACGGCGCAGTATAGTGCAGTCAATGGAAATTCGCGTACATTCGCGACTCTTCCTAGCTCGGTACAAAGGTTGCACTAATGCAAGGTGCATATTATCAAGAAGCTATGGGCATGAAGAGATTAAAAATGTAAACCTTTTCTCGGTGCAATAGGCGCACAAAACTGCACGGGCCTGCGAATACCACAGACCGCAACTGCGAAGTATAGTGCAGTCAATGGAAATTCGCGTACATTCGCGACTCTTCCTAGCTCTGAGCAAAGGTTGCACTAATGCAAGGTGCATATTATCAAGAAGCTATGGACATCAAGAGTTTAAAAATGTAAACCCTTTCTTGGTGCAAAAAGCGCACAAAGCTGCACGGGGCTGCCAATACCCCCGTCCGCAACGGCGCAGTATAGTGCAGTCAATGGAAATTCGCGTACATTCGCGACTCTTCCTAGCTCGGTACAAAGGTTGCACTAATGCAAGGTGCATATTTACAAGAAGCTATGGGCATGAAGAGTTTAAATATGTAAACTCTTTCTCGGTGCAAAAGGCGCAAGAAGCTGCACGGGCCTGCCAATACCCCCGTCCGAAACTGCGCAGTATAGTGCAGTCAATGGAAATTCGCGTACATTCGCGACTCTTTTTAGCTCGGTACAAAGGTTGCACTAATGCAAGGTGCATATTTTCAAGAAGCTATGGGCATGAAGAGATTAAAAATGTAAACCCTTTCTCGGTGCAACAGGCTCACAAAGCTGCACGGGCCTGCCAATACCCACGTCCGCAACGGCGCAGTATAGTGCAGTCAATGGAAATTCGCGTACATTCGCGACTCTTCCTAGCTCGGTTCAAAGGTTGCACTAATGCAAGGTGCATATTATCAAGAAGCTATGGGCATGAAGAGATTAAAAATGTAAACCTTTTCTCGGTGCAATAGGCGCACAAAACTGCACGGGCCTGCGAATACCACAGACCGCAACTGCGAAGTATAGTGCAGTCAATGGAAATTCGCGTACATTCGCGACTCTTCCTAGCTCTGAGCAAAGGTTGCACTAATGCAAGGTGCATATTATCAAGAAGCTATGGACATTAAGAGTTTAAAAATGTAAACCCTTTCTTGGTGCAAAAAGCGCACAAAGCTGCACGGGCCTGCCAATACCCCCGTCCGAAACGGCGCAATATAGTGCAGTCAATGGAAATTCGCGTACATTCGCGACTCTTTTTAGCTCGGTACAAAGGTTGCACTAATGCAAGGTGCATATTTTCAAGAAGCTATGGGCATGAAGAGATTAAAAATGTAAACCCTTTCTCGGTGCAACAGGCTCACAAAGCTGCACGGGCCTGCCAATACCCACGTCCGCAACGGCGCAGTATAGTGCAGTCAATGGAAATTCGCGTACATTCGCGACTCTTCCTAGCTCGGTTCAAAGGTTGCAGTAATGCAAGGTACATGTTATCAAGAAGCTATGGGCATGAAGAGTTTAAATATGTAAACCCTTTCTCGGTGCAATAGGCGCACAAAGCTGCACGGGTCTACCAATACCCCCGTCCGCAACGGCGCAGTATAGTGCAGTCAATGGAAATTCGCGCACTTTCGCGACTCTTCCTAGCTCGGTTCAAAGGTTGAACTAATGCAAGGTACATGTTATCAAGAAGCTACGGGCATGAAGAGTTTAAATATGTAAACTCTTTCTCGGTGCAAAAGGCGCAAGAAGCTGCACGGGCCTGCCAATACCCCCGTCCGAAACGGCGCAGAATAGTGCAGTCAATGGAAATTCGCGTACATTCGCGACTCTTTTTAGCACGGTACAAGGGTTGCACTAATGCAAGGTGCATATTTTCAAGAAGCTATGGGCATGAAGAGATTAAAAATGTAAACCCTTTCTCGGTGCAACAGGCTCACAAATCTGCACGGGCCTGCCAATACCCACGTCCACAACGGCGCAGTATAGTGCAGTCAATGGAAATTCGCGTACATTCGCGACTCTTCCTAGCTCGGTTCAAAGGTTGCACTAATGCAAGGTACATGTTATCAAGAAGCTATGGGCATGAAGAGTTTAAATATGTAAACCCTTTCTCGGTGCAATAGGCGCACAAAGCTGCACGGGTCTGCCAATACCCCCGTCCGCAACGGCGCAGTATAGTGCAGTCAATGGAAATTCGCGCACTTTCGCGACTCTTCCTAGCTCGGTTCAAAGGTTGAACTAATGCAAGGTACATGTTATCAAGAAGCTATGGGCATGAAGAGTTTAAATATGTAAACCCTTTCTCGGTGCAATAGGCGCACAAATCTGCACGGGTCTGCCAATACCCCCGTCCGCAACGGCGCAGTATAGTGCAGTCAATGGAAATTCGCGTACATTCGCGACTCTTCCTAGCTCGGTTCAAAGGTTGCACTAATGCAAGGTACACGTTATCAAGAAGCTATGGGCATGAAGAGTTTAAAGATGTAAACCCTTTCTCGGTGCAATAGGCGCACAAAACTGCACGGGCCTGCGAATACCACAGACCGCAACTGCGCAGTATAGTGCAGTCAATGGAAATTCGCGTACATTCGCGACTCTTCCTAGCTCTGAGCAAAGGTTGCACTAATGAAAGGTGCATATTATCAAGAAGCTATGGGCATCAAGAGTTTAAAAATGTAAACCCTTTCTTGGTGCAAAAAGCGCACAAAGCTGCACGGGGCTGCCAATACCCCCGTCCGCAACGGCGCAGTATAGTGCTGTCAATGGAAATTCGCGTGCATTCGCGACTCTTCCTAGCTCGGTACAAAGGTTGCACTAATGCAAGGTGCATATTTACAAGAAGCTATGGGCATGAAGAGTTTAAATATGTAAACTCTTTCTTGGTGCAAAAGGCGCAAGAAGCTGCACGGTCCTGCCAATACCCCCGTCCGAAACGGCGCAGTATAGTGCAGTCAATGGAAATTCGCGTACATTCGCGACTCTTCTTAGCTCGGTACAAAGGTTGCACTAATGCAAGGTGCATATTTTCAAGAAGCTATGGGCATGAAGAGATTAACAATGTAAACCCTTTCTCGGTGCAACAGGCTCACAAAGCTGCACGGGCCTGCCAATACCAACGTCCGCAACGGCGCAGTATAGTGCAGTCAATGGAAATTCGCGTACATTCGCGACTCTTCCTAGCTCGGTTCAAAGGTTGCACTAATGCAAGGTACATGTTATCAAGAAGCTATGGGCATGAAGAGTTTAAATATGTAAACCCTTTCTCGGTGCAATAGGCGCACAAAGCTGCACGGGCCTGCCAATACCCCGTCCGCAACGGCGCAGTATAGTGCAGTCAATGGAAATTCGCGCACATTCGTGACTCTTCCTAGCTCTGAACAAAGGTTGCACTACTGCAAGGTGCATATTATCAAGAAGCTATGTGCATGAAGAGATTAAAAATGTAAACCCTTTCTCGGTGCAATAGGCGCACAAAGCTGCACGGGCCTGCGAATACCACCGACCGCAACTGCGCAGTATAGTGCAGTCAATGGAAATTCGCGTACATTCGCGACTCTTCCTAGCTCTGAACAAAGGTTGCACTAATGCAAGGTGCATATTATCAAGAAGCTATGGGCTTGAAGAGTTTAAATATGTAAACTCTTTCTTGGTGCAAAAGGCGCAAGAAGCTGTACGGGCCTGCCAATACCCCCGTCCGAAACGGCGCAGTATAGTTCAGTCAATGGAAATTCGCGTACATTCGCGACTCTTCTTAGCACGTTACAAAGGTTGCACTAATGCAAGGTGCATATTTTCAAGAAGCTATGGGTATGAAGAGTTTAAAAATGTAAACCCTTTCTCGGTGCAAAAGGCGCACAAAGCTGCACGGGCCTGCCAATATACCTTCCGCTGCGGCGCAGTATAATGCATTCAATGGAAAATCGCGTACATTCGCGACTCTTCCTAGTACGGTACAAAGTTTGCACTAATGCAAGATGCAAAAAATCGAGAAGCTATGGACATGAAGAGATTAAAAATGTAAACCCTTTCTCGGTGCAATAGGCGCACAAAGCTGCACGGGCCTGCCAATACCACCGACCGCAACTGCGCAGTGTAGTGCAGTCAATGGAAGTTCGAGTACATTCGCGACTCTTCCTAGCTCTGAACAAAGGTTGCACTAATGCAAGTTGCATATTATCAAGAAGCTATGGGCATGAAGGGTTTAAAAATGTAAACCCTTTCTCGGTACAATAGGCGCACAAAGCTGCACGGAACTGCAAATACCCCCGTCCGCAACAGCGCAGTATAGTGCAGTCAATGGAAATTCGCGTTCATTCGCGACTCTTCATAGCTCGGTACAAAAGTTGCCATAATGCAAGGTGCTTATTGTCAAGAAGCTATGGGCATGAAGAGTTTAAAAATGTAAACCCTTTCTTGGTGCAAAAAGCGCACAAAGCTGCACAGGGCTGCCAATACCCCCGTCCGCAACGGCGCAGTATAGTGCAGTCAATGGAAATTCGCGTACATTCGCGACTCTTCCTAGCTCGGTACAAAGGTTGCACTAATGCAAGGTGCATATTATCAAGAAGCTATGGGCATGAAAAGTATAAATATGTAAACTCTTTCTTGGTGCAAAGGGCGCAAGAAGCTGCACGGGCCTGCCAATACCCCCGTCCGAAACGGCGCAGTATAGTGCAGTCAATGGAAAGTCGCGTACATTCGCGACTCTTCTTAGCTCGGTACAAAGGTTGCACTAATGCAAGGTGCATATTTTCAAGAATCTATGGGTATGAAGAGATTAAAAATGTAAAACCTTTCTCGGTGCAACAGGCGCACAAAGCTGCACGGGGCCTGCCAATACCCCGTCCGCAACGGCGCAGTGTAGTGCAGTCAATGGAAGTTCGCGTACATTCGCGACTCTTCCTAACTCGGAACAAAGGTTGCACTAATGCAAGGTGCATATTATCAAGAAGCTATGGGCATGAAAGGATTAAAAATGTAAACCCTTTCTCGGTGCAATAGGCGCACAATGTTGCACGGGCCTGCCAATACCACCGACCGCAACTGCGCAGTATAGTGCAGTCAATGAAAATTCGCGTACATTCGCGACTCTTCCTAGCTCGGTACAAAGGTTGCACTAATGCAAGGTGCATATTATCAAGAAGCTATGGGCATGAAGAGTTTAAATATGTAAACTCTTTCTTGCTGCAAAAGGCGCAAGAAGCTGCACGGGCCTGCCAATACCCCAGTCCGAAACGGCGCAGTATAGTGCAGTCAATGGAAATTCGCGTACATTCGCGACTCTTCTTAGCTAGGTACAAAGGTTGCACTAATGCAAGGTGCATATTTTCAAGAAACTATGGGCATGAAGAGATTCAAAATGTAAACCCTTTCTCGGTGTAACAGGCTCAAAAAGCTGCAAGGGCCTGACAATACCCACGTCCGCAACGGCGCAGTATAGTGCAGTCAATGGAAATTCGCGTACATTCGCGACTCTTTCTAGCTCGGTACAAAGGTTGCACTAATGCAAGGTGCATATTTTCAAGAAGCTATGGGCATGAAGAGTTTAAAAATGTAAACCCTTTCTCGGTGCAAAAGGTGCACAAAGCTGCACGGGCCTGCCAATATCCCCTTCCGCTGCGGCGCAGTATAATGCATTCAATGGAAAATCTCGTACATTCGCGACTCTTCCTAGTACGGTACAAAGGTTGCACTAATGCAAGATGCAAAAAATCGAGAAGCTATGGGCATGAAGAGTTTAAAAATGTAAACCCTTTCTCGGTGCAATAGGCGCACAAAGCTGTACGGGCCTGCCAATTTTCCCGATCGCAACGGCGCAATACAGTGCAGTCAATGGAAATTCTGTTACTTTCGCGACTCTTCTTCGCTCGGTACAAATGTTGCACTAATGCAAGGTGAATATTTTCAAGAAGCTATGGGCATGAAGAGTTTTAAAATGTAAACCCTTTCTTGGTGCAAAAGGCGCACAAAGCTGCGCGGGGCTGCCAATACATCCCCGTCCGCAACGGCGCAGTATAGTGCAGTCAATGGAAATTCGCGCACATTTGCGAATCTTCCTAGCTCGGTACAAAGGTTGCACTAATGCAAGGTGCATATTATCAAGAAGCTATGGGCATGAAGAGTTTAAATATGTAAACTCTTTTTTGGTGCAAAAGGCGCAAGAAGCTGCACGGGCCTTCCAATACCCCATGACCGAAACGGCGCAGTATAGTGCAGTCAATGGAAATTCGCGTACATTTGCGACTCTTCTTAGCTCGGTACAATGGTTGCACTAACGGAAGGTGCATATTTTCAAGAAGCTATGGGCATGAAGAGTTTAAAAATGTAAACCCTTTCTCGGTGCAACAGGCTCACAAAGCTGCACGGGCCTGCCAATACCTACGTCCGCAACGGCGCAGTATAGTGCAGTCAATGGAAATTCGCGTACATTCGCGAGTCTTTCTAGCTCGGTACAAAGGTTGCACTATTGCAAGGTGCATATTATCATGAAGCTATGGGCATGTAGAGTTTAAAAATGTAAACCTTTTCTCGGTGCAAAAGGCGCATAAAGCTGCACGGGCCTGCCAATATCCCCTTCCGCTGAGCCGCAATATAATGCATTCAATGGAAATCGCGTATATTCGCGACTCTTCCTTGTACGATACAAAGGTTGCACTATTGCAAGATGCAAAAACTCGAGAAGCTATGGGCATGAAGAGTTTAAAAATGTAAACCCTTTCTCGGTGCAATAGGCGCACAAAGCTGTACGGGCCTGCCAATACCCCCGACCGCAACGGCGCAATACAGTGCAGTCAATGGAAATTCTCGTACTTTCGCGACTCTTCTTCGCTCGGTACAAATGTTGCACTAATGCAAGGTGAATATTTTCAAGAAGCTATGGGCATGAAGAGTTTTAAAATGTAAACCCTTTCTTGGTGCAAAAGTCGCACAAAGCTGCACGGGGTTGCCAATACCCCCGTCCGCAACGGCGCAGTATAATGCAGTCAATGGAAATTCGCGTACATTCGCGACTCTTCCTAGCTCTGTACAAATGTTGCACTAATGCAAGGTGCATATTCTGAAGAAGCTATGGGCATGAAAAGTTTTAAAATGTAAACCCTTTCTCGGTGCAATAGGCGCACAAATCTCAACGTGCCCGCCAAAACCCCCGACCGCCACGTCGCAGTATAGTGCAGTCAATGGAAATTCGCGTACATTCGCGACTCTTCCTAGCTCTGTACAAAGGTTGCACTAATGCAAGGTGCATATTATCAAGAAGCTATGGGCATGAAGAGTTTAAAAATGTAAACCCTTTCTCGGTGCAATAGGCGCACAAAGCTGCCCGGGCCTGCCAATACCACCGTCCGCAACGGCGCAGTTTAGTGCATTCAATGGGAATTCGCGTACATTCGCGACTCTTCCTAGCTCGGTACAAAGGTTGCACTAATGCAAGGTGCATATTATCAAAAAGCTATGGGCATGAAGAGTTTAAAAATGTAAACCCTTTCTCGGTGCTATATGCGCTAAAAGGTGCATAGGCCTGCCAATACCCCCGTCCGCAAAGGCGCAGTACAGTGCAGTCAATGGAAATTCGCGTATATTCGCGACTCTTCTTCGCTCGGTACAAATGTTGCACTAATGGAAGGTGAATGTTTTCAAGAAGCTATGGGCATGAAGAGTTTTAAAATGTAAACCCTTTTTTGGTGCAAAAGGCGCACAAAGCAGCAAGGGGCTGCCAATACCCCCGTCCGCAACGGCGCAGTATAATGCAGTCAGTGGAAATTCGCGTAATTTCCCGACTCTTCCTAGCTCGGTACAAAGGTTACGCTAATGCAAGGTGCATGTTATCAAGAAGCTATGGGCATGAAGAGTTTAAATATGTAAACTCTTTCTCGGTGCAAAAGGCGCACAAAGCTGCACGGGCCTGCCAATACCCCCGTCCACAACGGCGCAGTATAGTGCAGTCAATGGAAATTCGCGTTCATTCGCGACTCTTCTTAGCTCGGTACAAAGGTTGCACTAACGCAAGGTGCATATTATCAAGAAGCTATGGGCATGAAGAGATTAAAAATGTAAACCCTTTCTCGGTGCAATTGGCTCACAAAGCTGAACGGGCCTGCCAATACCCCCGTCCGCAACGGCGCAGTTTAGTGCAGACAATGGAAATTTGCGTACATTCGCGACTCTTCCTAGCTCGATACAAAGGTTGCACTAATGCAAGGTGCATATTTTCAAGAAGCTATGGGCATTAAGAGTTTAAAATTGTAAACATTTTCTCGGTGCAATAGGCGCACAAAGCTGCACGGTCCTGCCAATATCCCCGTCCGCTACGGAGCAGTATAGTGCATTCAATGGAAAATCGCGTACATTCGCGACTCTTCCTAGTACGGTACAAAGGTTGCACTAATGCAAGATGCATATTATCAAGAAGCTATGGGCATGAAGAGTTTAAAAATGTAAACCCTTTCTCAGTGCAATAGGCGCACAAAGCTGCACTGGCCTGCTAATACCCCCGACCGCAACGGCGCTGTATAGTGCAGTCAATTGAAATTCGCGTACATTCGCGACTCTTCCTAGCTCGGTACAAAGGTTGCACTAGTGCAAGGTGCATATTATCAAAAAGCTGTGGGCATGAAGAGTTTAAAAATGTAAACCCTTCCTCGGTGCTATATGCGCAAAAAGGTGCACATGCCTGCCAATACCCCCGTCCGCAACGGCGCAATACAGTGCAGTCAATGGAAATTCGCGTATTCCCTACTCTTCTTAGCTCGGTACAAAGGTTGCACTAATGCAAGGTGCATATTTTCAAAAATCTATGGGCATGAAGAGTTTAAAAATGTAAACCCTTTCTCGGTGCTATATGCGCAAAAAGGTGCACAGACCTGTCAATACCCCTGTCCGCAACGGCACAGTACAGTGCAGTCAATGGAAATTCGCGTACATTCGCGACTCTTCCTAGCTCGGTACAAAGGTTGCACTAATGCAAGGTGCATGTTATCAAGAAACTATGGGCATGAAGAGTTTAAAAATGTAAACCCTTTCCCGGTGCAATAGGCGCACAAAGCTGCACGGGCCTGCCAATACCCCCGTCCGCAATGGCGCAGAATAGTGCTGTCAATGGAAATTCGCGTACATTCGCGGCTCTTCCCAGCTCGGTACAAAGGTTGCACTAATGCAAGGAGCATATTATCGAGAATCTATGGGCATGAAGAGTTTAAAAATGTAAACCCTTTCGCGGTGCTATATGCGCAAAAAGGTGCACAGGCCTGCCAATACCCCCGTCCGCAACTGCGCAGTATAGTGCAGTCAATGGAAATTCGCGTACATTCGCGACTCTTCCTAGCTCTGTACAAAGGTTGCACTAATGGAAGTTGCATATTCTCAAGAAGCTATGGGCATGAAGAGTTTAAATATATAAATCCTTTCTCGGTGCAATAGGCGTACAAATCTGAACGGGCCTGCCAAAACCCCCGACAGCCACGGCGCAGGATAGTGCAGTCAATGGAAATTCGCGTACATTCGCGACTCTTCCTAGCTCTGTACAAAGGTTGCACTAATGCAAGGTGCATATTATCAACAGGTTATGGGCATGAAGAGTTTAAAAATGTAAACCCTTTCTCGGTGCAAAAGCCGTACAAAGCTGCACGGGCCTGCCAATATCCCCGTCCGCTGCGGCGCAGTATAGTGCATTCAATGGAAAATCGCGTACATTCGCGACTCTTCCTAGAACGGTACAAAGGTTGCACTAATGCAAGATGCATATTATTACGAAGCTATGGGCATGAAGAGTTTAAAAATGTAAACCCTTTCTCGGTGCAATAGGCGCACAAAGCTGCACGGGGCTGCCAATACTCCCGTCCGCAACGGCGCAGTGTAGTGCAGTCAATGGAAATTCGCGTACATTCGCGACTCTTCCTAGCTCGGTACAAAGGTTGCACTAATGCAAGGTGCATATTATCGAGAAGCTATGGGCATGAAGAGTTTAAAAATGTAAACCCTTTCTCGTTGCAATAGGCGCATAAAGCTGCACGGGACTGCCAATACCCCAGAACGCAACGGCGCTGTATAGTACATTCAATGGAAAATCGCGTACATTCGTGACTCTTCCTAGTACGGTACAAAGGTTGCACTAATGCAAGGTGCATATTATCGAGAAACTATGGGCATGAAGAGTTTAAAAATGAAAACCCTTTCTCGGTGCAATAGGCGCACAAAGCTGCACGAGCCTGCTAATACCCCCGACCGCAACGGCGCTGTATAGTGCAGTCAATTGAAATTCGCGTACATTCGCGACTCTTCCTAGCTCGGTACAAAGGTTGCACTAGTGCAAGGTGCATATTAGCAAAAAGCTGTGGGCATGAAGAGTTTAAAAATGTAAACGCTTCCTCGGTGCTATATGCGCAAAAAGGTGCACAGACCTGTCAATACCCCTGTCCGCAACGGCACAGTACAGTGCAGTCAATGGAAATTCGCATACATTCGCGACTCTTTCTAGCTCGGTACAAAGGTTGCACTAATGCAAAGTGCATGTTATCAAGAAACTATGGGAATGGAGAGTTTAAAAATGTAAACCCTTTCTCGGTGCTATATGCGCAAAAAGGTGCACAGACCTGTCAATTCCCCTATCCGCAACGGCACAGTACAGTGCAGTCAATGGAAATTCGCGTACATTCGCGACTCTTCATAGCTCGGTACAAAGGTTGCACTAGTGCAAGGTGCATATTATCAAAAAGCTGTGGGCATGAAGAGTTTAAAAATTTAAACCCTTTCTCGGTGCTATATGCGCAAAAAGGTGCACAGGCCTGCCAATAACACCGTCCGCAACGGCGCAGTACAGTGCAGTCAATGGAAATTCGCGTACTTCCCGACTCTTCTTAGCTCGGTACAAAGTTTGCACTAATGCAAGGTGCATATTATCAAAAAGCTATGGGCATGAAGAGTTTAAAAATGTAAACCCTTTCTCGGTGCTATATGCGCAAAAAGGTGCAAAGAACCTGTCAATACCCCTGTCCGTAACGGCACAGTACAGTGCAGTCAATGGAAATTCGCGTACATTCGCGACTCTTTCTAGCTCGGTACAAAGGTTGCACTAATTCAAGGTGCATGTTATCAAGAAACTATGGGCATGAAGAGTTTAAATATGTAAACCCTTTCTTGGTGCAAAACACGCACAAAGCTATACTGCCTGCCAATAACCCCGTCCGCAACGGCGCAGTGTAGTGCAGTCAATGGAAATTCGCGTATATTCGCGACTCTTCTTAGCTCGGTACAAAGGTTGCACTAATGCAAGGTGCATATTTTCAAGAAGCTATGGGCATGAAGAGTTTAAAAATGTAAACCCTTTCCCGGTGCAATAGGCGCACAAAGCTGCACGGGCCTGCCAATACCCCCGTCCGCAACGGCGCAGTATAGTGCAGTCAATGGAAATTCGCGTACATTCGCGACTCTTATTAGCTCTGTACAAAGGTTGCACTAATGCAAGTTGCATATTCTCAAGAAGCTATGGGCATGAAGAGTTTAAAAATGTAAATCCTTTCTCGGTGCAATAGGCGCACAAATCCGAACGGGCCTGCGAAAACCCCCGACCGCAAAGGCGCAGTATAGGGCAGTCAATGGAAATTCGCGTACATTCGCGACTCTTCCAAGCTCTGTACAAAGGTTGCATTAATGCAAGGTGCATATTATCAAGAAGCTATGGGCATGAAGAGATTAAAAAAGTAAACTCTTTCTCGGTGCAATAGGAGCACAAAGCTGCACGGTCCTGCCAATAGCCCTGTCCGCAACGGCGCAGTATAGTGCAGTCAATGGAAATTCGCGTACATTCGCGACTCTTCCTAGCTCGGTACAAATGTTGCACTAATGCAAGGTTAATATTTTCAAGAAGCTATGGGCATGAAGAGTTTTCAAATGTAAACCCTTTCTTGGTGCAAATGGCGCACAAAGCTGCTCGGTGCTGCCAATACCCCCGTCCGCAACTGCGCAGTATGGTGCAGTCAATTGAAATTTGAGTACATTCGCGACTCTTCCTAGCTCGCTACAAAGGTTGCACTAATGCAAGGTGCATGTTATCAACAAGCTATGGGCATGAAGAGATTAAAAATGTAAACCCTTTCTCGGTGCAATAGGCGCACAAAGCTGCACGGGGCTGCCAATACCCCCGTCCCCAACGGCGCAGTATAGTTCAGTCGATGGAAATTCGCGTACATTCGCGACTCTTCCTAGCACGGTACAAAGGTTGCACTAATGCAACCTGCATGTTATCAAGGAGATATGGGCATGAACAGTTTAAAAATGTAAACCCTTTCTCGGTGTACTAGGAGCACAAAGCTGCACGGGCCTGCCAATATCCCCTTCCGCAACGGCGCAGTATAGTGCAGTCAATGGAAATTCGCGTACATTCGCGACTCTTCCTAGCTCGGTACAAAGGTTGCCCTAATGCAAGGTGCAAATTATCAAGGAGATATGGGCATGAATAGTTTAAAAAAGTAAACCCTTTCTCGGTGCAATAGGAGCACAAAGCTGCACGGTCCTGCCAATAGCCCTGTCCGCAACGGCGCAGTATAGTGCAGTCAATGGAAATTCGCGTACATTCGCGACTCTTCCTAGCTCGGTACAAATGTTGCACTAATGCAAGGTTAATATTTTCAAGAAGCTATGGGCATGAAGAGCTTAAAAATGTAAACCCTTTCTCGGTGCAATAGGCGTACAAAGCTGCACGGGGCTGCCAATACCCCCGTCCGCAACGGCGCAGTATAGTTCAGTCGATGGAAATTCGCGTACTTTCGCGACTCTTCCTAGCACGGTACAAAGGTTGCACTAATGTAACCTGCATGTTATCAAGGAGATATGGGCATGAACAGTTTAAAAATGTAAACCCTTTCTCGGTGTACTATGAGCACAAAGCTGCACGGGCCTGCCAATATCCCCTTCCGCACCGGCGCAGTATAGTGCAGTCAATGGAAATTCGCGTACATTCGCGACTCTTCCTAGCTCGGTACAAAGGTTGCCCTAATGCAAGGTGCATATTATCAAGGAGATATGGGCATGAATAGTTTAAAAAAGTAAACCCTTTCTCGGTGCAATAGGAGCACAAAGCTGCACGGTCCTGCCAATAGCCCTGTCCGCAACGGCGCAGTATAGTGCAGTCAATGGAAATTCGCGTACATTCGCGACTCTTCCTAGCTCGGTACAAATGTTGCACTAACGCAAGGTTAATATTTTCAAGAAGCTATGGGCATGAAGAGTTTTAAAATGTAAACCCTTTCTTGGTGCAAATGGCGCACAAAGCTGCTCGGGGCTGCCAATACCACCGTCCGCAACTGCGCAGTATAGTGCAGTCAATTGAAATTTGAGTACATTCGCGACTCTTCCTAGCTCGCTACAAAGGTTGCACTAATGCAAGGTGCATGTTATCAAGAAGCTATGGGCATGAAGAGATTAAAAATGTAAACCCTTTCTCGGTGCAATAGGCGCACAAAGCTGCACGGGGCTGCCAATACCCCCGTCCGCAACGGCGCAGTGTAGTGCAGTCAATGGAAATTCGCGTACATTCGCGACTCTTCCTAGCTCGGTACAAAGGTTGCACTAATGCAAGGTGCATATTATCGAGAAGCTATGGGCATGAAGAGTTTAAAAATGTAAACCCTTTCTCGGTGCAATAGGCGCATAAAGCTGCACGGGACTGCCAATACCCCAGAACGCAACGGCGCTGTATAGTACATTCAATGGAAATTCGCGTACATTCGCGACTCTTCCTAGCTCGGTACAAAGGTTGCCCTAATGCAAGGTGCATATTATCAAGAAGCTATGGGCATGAAGAGTTTAACAATGTAAACCCTTTCTTGGTGCAATAGGCGCACAAAGCTGCACGGTCCTGCCAATGCCCCTGTCCGCAACGGCGCAGTATAGTGCAGTCAATGGAAATTCGCGTACATTCGCGACTCTTCCTAACTCGGTACAAAGGTTGCCCTAATGCAAGGTGCATATTATCAAGAAGCTATGGGCATGAAGAGTTTAACAATGTAAACCCTTTCTTGGTGCAATAGGCGCACAAAGCTGCACGGTCCTGCCAATACCCCTGTCCGCAACGGCGCAGTATAGTGCAGTCAATGGAAATTCGCGTACATTCGCGACTCTTCCTAGCTCGGTACAAATGTTGCACTAATGCAAGGTGAATATTTTCAAGAAGCTATGGGCATGAAGAGTTTTAAAATGTAAACCCTTTCTTGGTGCAAATGGCGCACAAAGCTGCACGGGGCTGCCAATACCCCCGTCCGCAACTGCGCAGTATAGTGTAGTCAATTGAAATTCGAGTACATTCGCGACTCTTCCTAGCTCGCTATAAAGGTTGCACTAATGCAAGGTGCATGTTATCAACAAGCTATGGGCATGAAGAGATTAAAAATGTAAACCCTTTCTCGGTGCAATAGGCGCACAAAGCTGCATGGGCCAGCCAATACCCCCGACCGCAACGGCGCAGCATAGTGCAGTCAATGGAAATTCGCGTACATTCGCGACTCTTCCTAGCTCGGTACAAAGGTTGCACTGATGCAAGGTGCATATTATCAAGAAGCTATGGGCATGAAGAGATTAAAAGTTTAAACCCTTTCTCGGTGCAACAGGCGCAAAAAGCTGCACGGGCCTGCAAATACCCCCGTCCGCAACGGCGCAGTATAGTGCAGTCAATGGAAATTCGCGTACATTCGCGACTCTTCCTAGCTCGGTACAAAAGTTACATTAATGCAAGGTTCTTATTATCAAGAAGCTATGGGCATGAAGAGTTTAAAAATGTAAACTCTTTCCCGGTACAATAGGCGCACAAAACTGCACGGGCCTGCCAATACCCCCGTCCGCAACGGCGCAGTATAGTGCAGACAATGGAAATTCGCGTACATTCGCGACTCTTCCTAGCTAGGTACAAAGGTTGCACAAATGCAAGGTGCATATTTTCAAGAAGCTATGAGCATGAAGAGTTTAAAAATGTAAACCGTTTCTCGGTACAATAGGCGCACAAAGCTGCAAGGGCCTGCCAATACCCCTGTCCGCAACGGCGCAGTGTAGTGAAGTCAATGGAAATTCGCGTACATTCGCGACTCTTCATACCTCGGTACAAAGGTTGCCCTAATGCAAGGTGCATATTATCAAGAAGCTATGGGCATGAAGAGTTTAAAAATGTAAACCCTTTCACGGTGCAAAAGGCGCATCAAGGTGCACGGGCCTGCCAATATCCCCGTTCGCTTGGCGCAGTATAGTGCATTCAATTTAAAATCGCGTACATTCGCGACTCTTCCTAGCACGGTACAAAGGTTGCACTAATGCAAGGTGCATATTATCAAGAAGCTGTGGGCATGTAGAGTTTAAAAATGTAAACCCGTTCTCGGTGGAATAGGCGCACAGAGCTGCACGGGCCTGCCAATACCCCCGTCCGCAACGGCGCAGTATAGTGCAGTAAAAGCAAATTCGCGTACATTCGCGACTCTTCCTAGCTCGGTACAAAGGTTGCACTAATGCAAGGTGCATATTTTCAAGAAGCTATGGGCATGAATAGTTTAAAAATGTAAACCCTTTCTCGGTGCAATAAGCGCACAAAGCTGCACGGGCGTGCCAATACCCCCGTCAGCAACTGCGCAGTGTAGTGCAGTCAATGGAAATTCGCGTACATTCGCGACACTTCCTAGCTCGGTACAAAGGTTGCACTAATGCAAGGTGCAAATTATCAAAAAGCTATGTGCATGAAGAGTTTAAAAATGTAAACCCTTTCCCGGTGCTATATGCGCAAAAAGGTGCACAGGCATGCCAATTCCCCCTTCAGCAACGGCACAGTACAGTGCAGTCAGTGGTAATTCGCTTATTTTCGCGACTCTTCTTCGCTCGGTACAAATGTTGCACTAATGCAAGGTGAATACTTTCAAGAAGCTATGGGCATGAAGAGTTGAAAAATGTAAACCCTTTCTGGGTTCAAATGGCTCACAAAGCTGCACGGGGCTGCCAATACCCCCGTCCGCAACAGCGCAGTACAGTGCAGTCAATGGAAATTCGTGTACATTCGCGACTCTTCTTAGCTCGGTACAAATGCTGCACTAATGCAAGCTGCATATTATCAGGAAGCTATGGGCCTGAAGAGTTTAAAAATGCAAACCCTTTCTCGGTGCAATAGGCGCACAAAGCTGCACTGGCCTGCCAATACCCCCGTCCGCAACGGCGCAGTACAGTGCAGTCAATGGAAATTCGCGTACTTTCGCGACTCTTCTTTGCTCGGTACAAATGTTGCACTAATGCAAGGTGAATATTATCAAGAAGCTATGGGAATGAAGAGTTTTAAAATGTAAACCCTATCTTGGTGCAAAAGGCGCACAAAGCTGCACGGGGCTGCCAATACACCCGTCCGTAACTGCGCAGTATAGTGCAGTCAATTGAAATTCGCGTACATTCGCGACTCTTCTTAGCTCGGTACAAAGGTTGCCCTAATGCAAGGTGCATATTATCAAGAAGCTATGGGCATGAAGAGTTTAAATATGTAAACCCTTTCTCGGTGCAATAGGCACACAAAGCTGCACTGGCCTGCCAATAACCCCGTCCGCAACGGCGCAGTACAGTGCAGTCAATAGAAATTCGTGTACTTTCGCGACTCTTCCTAGCTCGGTACAAAGTTTGCGCTAATGCAAGGTGCATGTTATCAAGAAGCTATGGGCATGAAGAGTTTAAAAATGCAAACTCTTTCACGGTGGAAAAGGCGCACAAAGCTGCACTGGCCTGCCAATACCCCCGTCCGCAACGGCGCAGTAAAATGCAGTCAATGTAAATTCGCGTACTTTCGCGACTCTTCTTAGCTCGGTACAAATGTTGCACTAATGCAAAGTGAATATTTTCAAGAAGCTATGGGCATGAAGAGTTTTAAAATGTAAACCCTTTCTTGGTGCAAATGGCGCACAAAGCTGCACTGGGCTGCCAATACCCCCGTCCGCAACGGTGCAGTAAAGTGCAGTCAATGGAAATTCACGTACATTCGCGACTCTTCATAGCTCGGTACAAAGGTTGCCCTAATGCAAGGTGCATATTATCAAGAAGCTATGGGCATGAAGAGTTTAAATATGTAAACCCTTTCTCGGTGCAATAGGCACACAAAGCTGCACTGGCCTGCCAATAACCCCGTCCGCAACGGCGCAGTACAGTGCAGTCAATAGAAAATCCTGCACTTTCGCGACTCTTCCTAGCTCGGTACAAAGTTTGCGCTAATGCAAGGTGCATGTTATCAAGAAGCTATGGGCATGAAGAGTTTAAAAATGTAAACTCTTTCACGGTGGAAAAGGCGCACAAAGCTGCACTGGCCTGCCAATACCCCCGTCCGCAACTGCGCAGTAAAATGCAGTAAATGTAAATTCGCGTACTTTCGCGACTCTTCTTAGCTCGGTACAAATGTTGCACTAATGCAAAGTGTATATTTTCAAGAAGCTATGGGCATGAAGAGTTTTAAAATGTAAACCCTTTCTTGGTGCAAATGGCGCACAAAGCTGCACTGGGCTGCCAATACCCCCGTCCGCAACGGTGCAGTAAAGTGCAGTCAATGGAAATTCACGTACATTCGCGACTCTTCATAGCTCGGTACAAAGGTTGCACTAATGCAAGATGCATGTTATCAAGAAGCTATGGGCATGAAGAGTTTAAAAATGTAAACTCTTTCTTGGTGCAAAAGGCGCACAAAGCTGCACGGGCCTGCCAATACCCCCGTCCGTAACGGCGCAGTATAGTGCAGTCAATGGAAATTCGCGTACATTCGCGACTCTTCATAGCTCGGTACAAATGTTGCACTAATGCAAGTTGAATATTATCAAGAAGCTATGGGCATGAAGAGTTTTAAAATGTAAACCCTTTCTTGGTGCAAAAGGCGCACAAAGCTGCACGGGGCTGCCAATACATGGTCCGCAACTGCGCAGTACAGTGCAGTCAATGGAAATTCGCGTTCATTCGCGACTCTTCCTAGCTCGGCACAAAGGTTGCACTAATGCAGGGTGCATATTATCTAGAGTCTATGGGCATGAAGAGTTTAAAAATGTAAACCCTTTCTTCGTGCAAAAGGCGCACAAAGATGAACGGGCCTGCCAATATCCCCGTCCGCTGTGGCGCTGTGTAGTGCATTCAATGGAAAATCGCGTACATTCGCGACCCTTCCTAGCACGGTACAAAGGTTGCACTAATGCAAGTTGCATATTATCAAGAAGCTATGGCCATGAAGAGTTTGAAAATCTAAACCCTTTCTCGGTGCAATAGGCGCACAAAGCTGAACTGGCCTGCCAATACCCCCGTCCACAACGGCGCATTATAGTGCAGTCAATGGAAATTCGCGTACATTCGCGACACTTCCTAGTTCGGTACAAAGGTTGCACTAATGCAAGATGCATATTATCAAGAAGCTATGGGCATGAAGATTTTTAAAATGTAAACCCTTTCTCGGTGCAAAAGGCGCACAAAGCTGCACGAGCCTGCCAATACCCCCGTCCGCTGCGGCGCAGTATAGTGCATTCAATGGAAAATCGCGTACTTTCGTGACTCTTCCTAGCACGGTACAAAGGTTGCACTAATGCAAGATGCATATTATCAAGAAGCTATGAGCATGAAGAGTTTAACAATGTAAATGCTTTCTTGGTGCAATAGGCGCACAAAGCTGTACGGTCCTGCCAATACCCCCGTCCGCAACGGCGCAGTATAGTGCAGTCAATGGAAATTCGCGTACATTCGCGACTCTTCCTACCTCGGTACAAATGTTGCACTAATGCAAGGTGAATATTTTCAAGAAGCTATGGGCATGAAGAGTTTTAAAATGTAAACCCTTTCTCGGTGCAAAAGGCGCACAAAGCTGCACGGGGCTGCCAATACCCCCGTCCGCAACCACGCAGTATAGTGAAGTCAATTGAAATTCGCGTACTTTCGCGACTCTTCCTAGCTCGGTACAAAGGTTGCACTAATGCAAGGTGCATGTTATCAAGAACCTATGGGCATGAAGAGATTAAAAATGTAAACCCTTTCTCGGTGCAACAGGAGCACAAAGCTGCACGGGCCTGCCAATACCCCCGACCGCAACGGCGCAGTATAGTGCAGTCAATAGAAATTCGCGTACATTCGCGAATCTTCCCAGCTCGGTACAAAGGTTGCACTGATGCAAGGTGCATATTATCAAGAAGCTATGGGCATGAAGAGATTAGAAATCTAAACCCTTTCTCGGTGCAACAGGCGCATAAAGCTGCAAGGGCCTGCCAATATCCCCGTCCGCAACGGCGCAGTATAGTGCAGTCAATGAAAATTCGCGTACATTCGCGACTCTTCCTAGCTCGGTACAAAGGTTGCACTAATGCAAGGTGCATATTTTCAAGAAGCTATGGGCATGAAGAGTTTAAAAATGTGAAGCCTTTCCCGGTTCAATAGGCGCACAAAGCTGCACGGATCTGCAAATACCCCCGACCGCAACGGCGCAGTATAGTGCAGTCAATGGAAATTCGCGTACATTCGCGAATCTTCCTAGCTCGGTACAAAGGTTGCACTGATGCAAGGTGCATATTATCAAGAAGCTATGGGCATGAAGAGATTAAAAATATAAACCCTTTCTCGGTGCAACAGGCGCATAAAGCTGCAAGGGCCTGCCAATACCCCCGACCGCAACGGCGCAGTATAGTGCAGTCAATGGAAATTCGCGTACATTCGCGAATCTTCCTAGCTCGGTACAAAGGTTGCACTGATGCAAGGTGCATATTATCAAGACGCTATGGGCATGAAGAGATTAAAAATATAAACCCTTTCTCGGTGCAACAGGCGCATAAAGCTGCAAGGGCCTGCCAATACCCCCGTCCGCAACGGCGCAGTATAGTGCAGTCAATGGAAATTCGTGTACATTCGCGACTCTTCCTAGCTCGGTACAAAGGTTGCACTAATGCAAGGTGCATATTTTCAAGAAGCTATGGGCATGAAGAGTTTAAAAATGTAAAGCCTTTCCCGGTACAATAGGCGCACAAAGCTGCACGGACCTGCCAATACACCCGTCCGCAACGGCGCAGTATAGTGCAGACAATTTAAATTCGCGTACATTCGCGACTCTTCCTAGCTAGGTACAAAGGTTGCACTGATGCAAGGTGCATATTTTCAAGAAGCTATGGGCATGAAGAGTTTAAAAATGTAAACCGTTTCTCTGTGCAATAGGCGCACAAAGCTGCAAGGGCCTGCCAATTCCCCCCGTCCGCAACGGCGCAGTATAGTGCAGTCAATGGAAATTCGCGTACATTCGCGACCTTTCCTAGCTCGGTACAAAGGTTACACTAATGCAAGGTGCATATTTTCAAGAAGCTATGGGCATGAAGAGTTTCAAAATGTAAACCCTTTCTCGGTGCAATAAGCGCACAAAGCTGCACGGGCGTGCCAATACCCCCGTCAGCAACTGCGCAGTGTAGTGCAGTCAATGGAAATTCGCGTACATTCGCGACACTTCCTAGCTCGGTACAAAGGTTGCACTAATGCAAGGTGCAAATTATCAAAAAGCTATGTGCATGAAGAGTTTAAAAATGTAAACCCTTTCTCGGTGCTATATGCGCAAAAAGGTGCACAGGCCTGCCAATTCCCCCTTCAGCAACGGCACAGTACAGTGCAGTCAATGGAAATTCGCTTAATTTCGCGACTCTTCTTCGCTCGGTACAAATGTTGCACTAATGCAAGGTGAATATTTTCAAGAAGCTATGGGCATGAAGAGTTGAAAAATGTAAACCCTTTCTGGGTTCAAATGGCTCACAAAGCTGCACGGGGCTGCCAATACCCCCTTCCGCAACGGTGCAGTATAGTGAAGTCAATGGCAATTCGCGTACTTTCGCGACTCTTCCTAGCTCGGTACAAAGGTTGCACTAATGCAAGGTGCATGTTATCAAGAAGCTATGGGCATGAAGAGTTTTAAAATGTAAACCCTTTCTTGTTGCAAAAGGCGCACAAAGCTGCACGGGGCTGCCAATACCCCCGTCCGCAACGGCGCAGTATAGTGCAGTCAATGGAAATTTGTGCATTTTCGCGACTCTTCCTAGCTTGGTACAAAAGTTGCACTAATGCAAGGTGCATGTTATCAAGAAGCTATGGGCATGAAGAGTTTAAAAATTTAAACCCTTTCTTGGTGCAATAGGCGCACAAACCTGCACTGGCCTGCCAATACCCCCGTCCGCAACGGCGCAGTATAGTGCAGTCAATGGAAATTCGCGTACATTCGCGACTCTTCCTAGCTCGGTACAAAGGTTGCCCTAATGCAAGGTGCATATTATCAAGAAACTGTGGGCATGAAGAGTTTAAAAATGTAATCCCTTTCCCGGTGCAAAAGGCGCACAAATCTGTACGGGCCTGCCAATATCCCCGTCCGCTGCGGCGCAGTATAGTGCATTCAATGGAAAATCGCGTACATTCGCGACTCTTCCTAGCTCGGTACAAAGGTTGCCCTAATGCAAGGTGCATATTATCAAGAAGCTATGGGGATGAAGAGTTTAAAAATGTAAACCCTTTCTCGGTGCAAAAGGCGCACAAAGCTGCAAGGGCCTGCCAATACCCCCGTCCGCAACGGCGCAGTACAGTGCAGTTAATGGAAATTCGCGTACATTCGCGACTCTTAATAGCTCGGTACAAAGGTTGCACTAATGCAAGGTGCATGTTATCAAGAAGCTATGGGCATGAAGAGTTTAAAAATGTAAACTCTTTCTTGGTGCAAAAGGCGCACAGAGCTGCACGGCCCTGCCAATACCCCCGTCCGTAACGGCGCAGTATAGTGCAGTCAATGGAAATTCGCGTACATTCGCGACTGTTCATAGCTCGGTACAAATGTTGCACTAATGCAAGTTCAATATTATCAAGAAGCTATGGGCATGAAGAGTTTTAAAATGTAAACCCTTTCTTGGTGCAAAAGGCGCACAAAGCTGCACGGGGCTACCAATACCCCGTCCGCAACTGCGCAGTACAGTGCAGTCAATGGAAATTCGCGTACATTCGCGACTCTTCCTAGCTCGGTACAAATGTTGCACTAATGCAAGGTGAATATTATCAAGAAGCTATGGGCATGAAGAGTTTTAAAATATAAACCCTATCTTGGTGCAAAAGGCGCACAAAGCTGCACGGGGCTGCTAATACACCCGTCCGCAACTGCGCAGTATAGTGCAGTCAATGGAAATTCGCGTACATTCGCGACTCTTCCCAGCTCGGTACAAAGGTTGCCCTAATGCAAGGTGCATATTATCAAGAAGCTATGGGCATGAAGAGTTTAAAAATGTAAACCCTTTCTCGGTGCAATTGGCGCACAAAGCTGCACTGGCCTGCCAATACCCCCGTCCGCAACGGCGCAGTACTGTGCAGTCAATGGAAATTCGTGCACTTTCGCGACTCTTCCTAGCTCGGTACAAAGGTTGCACTAATGCAAAGTGCATGTTATCAAGAAGCTATGGGCATGAAGAGTTTAAAAATGTAAACTCTTTCACGGTGGAAAAGGCGCACAAAGCTGCACTGGCCTGCCAATACCCCCGTCCGCAACGGCGCAGTAAAATGCAGTCAATGTAAATTCGCGTACTTTCGCGACTCTTCTTAGCTCGGTACAAAAGTTGCACTAATGCAAAGTGAATATTTTCAAGAAGCTATGGGCATGAAGAGTTTTAAAATGTAAACCCTTTCTTGGTGCAAATGGCGCACAAAGCTGCACTGGGCTGCCAATACCCCCGTCCGCACCGGTGCAGTATAGTGCAGTCAATGGAAATTCACGTACATTCGCGACTCTTCATAGCTCGGTACAAAGGTTGCACTAATGCAAGGTGCATGTTATCAAGAAGCTATGGGCATGAAGAGTTTAAATATGTAAACCCTTTCTTGGTGCAAAAGGCGCACAAAGCTGCACGGGCCTGCCAATACCCCCGTCCGTAACGGCGCAGTATAGTGCAGTCAATGGAAATTCGCGTACATTCGCGACTCTTCCTAGCTCGGTACAAATGTTGCACTAATGCAAGGTGAATATTATCAAGAAGCTATGGGCATGAAGAGTTTTAAAATGTAAACCCTTTCTTGGTGCAAAAGGCGCACAAAGCTGTACGGGGCTGCCAATACACCCGTCCGCAACTGCGCAGTATAGTGCAGTCAATGGAAATTCGCGTACATTCGCGACTCTTCCTAGCTCGGTACAAAGGTTGCACTAATGCAAGGTACATATTATCAAGAAGCTATGGGCATGAAGAGTTTAAAAATGTAAACCCGTTCTCGGTGGAATAGGCGCACAGAGCTGCACGGGCCTGCCAATACCCCCGTCCGCAACGGCGCAGTATAGTGCAGTAAAAGCAAATTCGCGTACATTCGCGACTCTTCCTAGCTCGGTACAAAGGTTGCACTAATGCAAGGTGCATATTTTCAAGAAGCTATGGGCATGAAGAGTTTACAAATGTAAACCCTTTCTTGGTGCAAAAGGCGCACAAAGCTGCACGGGCCTGCCAATACCCACGTCCGCAACAGCGCAGTATAGTGCAGTCAATGGAAATTCGCGTATATTCGCAACTCTTCCTACCTCGGTACAAAGGTTGCACTATTGCAAGGTGCATATTATCAAGAAGCTATGGGCATGAAGAGTTTAAAAAAGTAAACCCTTTCTCGGTGCAATAGGCGCACAAAGCTGCACGGTCCTGCCAATACCCCTGTCCGAAACGGCGCAGTATAGTGCAGTCAATGGAAATTCGCGTACATTCGCGACTCTTCATAGCTCGGTTCAAAGGTTGCCCTAATGCAAGGTGCATATTATCAAGAAGCTATGGGCATGAAGAGCTTAAAAATGTAAACCCTTTCTCGGTGCAATAGGCGCACAAAGCTGAACAGGCCTGCCAAAACCCCCGTCCGCAACGGCGCAGTACAGTGCAGTCAATGGAAATTCGCGTACATTCGCGACTCTTCCTAGCTCGGCACAAAGGTTGCACTAATGCAAGGTGCATATTATCTAGAGTCTATGGGCATGAAGAGTTTAAAAATGTAAACCCTTTCTTCGTGCAAAAGGCGCACAAAGATGAACGGGCCTGCCAATATCCCCGTCGGCTGTGGCGCTGTGTAGTGCATTCAATGGAAAATCGCGTACATTCGCGACCCTTCCTAGCACGGTACAAAGGTTGCACTAATGCAAGGTGCATATTATCAAGAAGCTATGGGCATGAAGAGCTTAAAAATGTAAACCCTTTCTCGGTGCAATAGGCGCACAAAGCTGAACAGGCCTGCCAAAACCCCCGTCCGCAACGGCGCAGTACAGTGCAGTCAATGGAAATTCGCGTACATTCGCGACTCTTCCTAGCTCGGCACAAAGGTTGCACTAATGCAAGGTGCATATTATCTAGAGTCTATGGGCATGAAGAGTTTAAAAATGTAAACCCTTTCTTCGTGCAAAAGGCGCACAAAGATGAACGGGCCTGCCAATATCCCCGTCGGCTGTGGCGCTGTGTAGTGCATTCAATGGAAAATCGCGTACATTCGCGACCCTTCCTAGCACGGTACAAAGGTTGCACTAATGTAAGTTGCATATTACGAAGAAGCTATGGGCATGAAGAGTTTGAAAATCTAAACCCTTTCTCGGTGCAATAGGCGCACAAAGCTGAACTGGCCTGCCAATACCCCCGTCCACAACGGTGCATTATAGTGCAGTCAATGGAAATTCGCGTACATTCGCGACACTACCTAGCTCGGTACAAAGGTTGCACTAATGCAAGGTGCATATTATCAACAAGCTATGGGCATGAAGAGTTTAAAAAAGTAAACCCTTTCTCGGTGCAATAGGCGCACAAAGCTGCACGGTCCTGCCAATACCCCTGTCCGAAACGGCGCAGTATAGTGCAGTCAATGGAAATTCGCGTACATTCGCGACTCTTCATAGCTCGGTTCAAAGGTTGCCCTAATGCAAGATGCATATTATCAAGAAGCTATGGGCATGAAGAGCTTAAAAATGTAAACCCTTTCTCGGTGCAATAGGCGCACAAAGCTGAACAGACCTGCCAAAACCCCCGTCCGCAACGGCGCAGTACAGTGCAGTCAATGGAAATTCGCGTACATTCGCGACTCTTCCTAGCTCGGCACAAAGGTTGCACTAATGCAAGGTGCATATTATCTAGAGTCTATGGGCATGAAGAGTTTAAAAATGTAAACCCTTTCTTCGTGCAAAAGGCGCACAAAGATGAACGGGCCTGCCAATATCCCCGTCCGCTGTGGCGCTGTGTAGTGCATTCAATGGAAAATCGCGTACATTCGCGACCCTTCCTAGCACGGTACAAAGGTTGCACTAATGCAAGTTGCATATTATCAAGAAGCTATGGGCATGAAGAGTTTGAAAATCTAAACTCTTTCTCGGTGCAATAGGCGCACAAAGCTGAACTGGCCTGCCAATACCCCCGTCCACAACGGCGCATTATAGTGCAGTCAATGGAAGTTCGCGTACATTCGCGACACTTCCTAGTTCGGTACAAAGGTTGCACTAATGCAAGGTGCATATTATCAAGAAGCTATGGGCATGAAGATTTTAAAAATGTAAACCCTTTCTCGGTGCAAAAGGCGCACAAAGCTGCACGAGCCTGCCAATACCCCCGTCCGCTGCAGCGCAGTATAGTGCATTCAATGGAAAATCGCGTACTTTCGCGACTCTTCCTAGCACGGTACAAAGGTTGCACTAATGCAAGATGCATATTATCAAGAAGCTATGAGCATGAAGAGTTTAACAATGTAAATGCTTTCTTGGTGCAATAGGCGCACAAAGCTGTACGGTCCTGCCAATACCCCCGTCCGCAACGGCGCAGTATAGTGCAGTCAATGGAAATTCGCGTACATTCGCGACTCTTCCTACCTCGGTACAAATGTTGCACTAATGCAAGGTGAATATTTTCAAGAAGCTATGGGCATGAAGAGTTTTAAAATGTAAACCCTTTCTCGGTGCAAAAGGCGCACAAAGCTGCACGGGGCTGCCAATACCCCCGTCCGCAACCACGCAGTATAGTGCAGTCAATTGAAATTCGCGTACTTTCGCGACTCTTCCTAGCTCGGTACAAAGGTTGCACTAATGCAAGGTGCATGTTATCAAGAACCTATGGGCATGAAGAGATTAAAAATGTAAACCCTTTCTCGGTGCAACAGGCGCACAAAGCTGCACGGGCCTGCCAATACCCCCGACCGCAACGGCGCAGTATAGTGCAGTCAATAAGAATTCGCGTACATTCGCGAATCTTCCCAGCTCGGTACAAAGGTTGCACTAATGCAATGTGCATATTTTCAAGAAGCTATGGGCATGAAGAGTTTAAAAATGTGAAGCCTTTCCCGGTACAATAGGCGCACAAAGCTGCACTGACCTGCCAATACCCCGGACCGCAACGGCGCAGTATAGTGCAGTCAATGGAAATTCGCGTACATTCGCGAATCTTCCTAGCTCGGTACAAAGGTTGCACTGATGCAAGGTGCATATTATCAAGAAACTATGGGCATGAAGAGATTAAAAATATAAACCCTTTCTCGGTGCAACAGGCGCATAAAGCTGCAAGGGCCTGCCAATACCCCCGTCCGCAACGGCGCAGTATAGTGCAGTCAATGGAAATTCGCGTACATTCGCGACTCTTCCTAGCTCGGTACAAAGGTTGCACTAATGCAAGGTGCATATTTTCAAGAAGCTATGGGCATGAAGAGTTTAAAAATGTAAACCCTTTCCCGGTACAATAGGCGCACAAAGCTGCACGGACCTGCCAATACACCCGTCCGCAACGGCGCAGTATAGTGCAGACAATGGAAATTCGCGTACATTCGCGACTCTTCCTAGCTAGGTACAAAGGTTGCACTCATGCAAGGTGCATATTTTCAAGAAGCTATGGGCATGAAGAGTTTAAAAATGTAAACCGTTTCTCGGTGCAATAGGCGCACAAAGCTGCAAGGGCCTGCCAATTCCCCCCGTCCGCAACGGCGCAGTATAGTGCAGTCAATGGAAATTCGCGTACATTCGCGACTCTTCCTAGCTCGGTACAAAGGTTGCACTAATGCAAGGTGCATATTTTCAAGAAGCTATGGGCATGAAGAGTTTAAAAATGTAAACTCTTTCTCGGTGCAATAAGCGCACAAAGCTGCACTGGCGTGCCAATACCCCCGTCAGCAACTGCGCAGTGTAGTGCAGTCAATGGAAATTCGCGTACATTCGCGACACTTCCTAGCTCGGTACAAAGGTTGCACTAATGCAAGGTGCAAATTATCAAAAAGCTATGGGCATGAAGAGTTTAAAAATGTAAACCCTTTCTCGGTGCTATATGCGCAAAAAGGTGCACAGGCCTGCCAATTCCCCCTTCAGCAACGGCACAGTACAGTGCAGTCAATGGAAATTCGCTTACTTTCGCGACTCTTCTTCGCTCGGTACAAATGTTGCACTAATGCAAGGTGAATATTTTCAAGAAGCTATGGGCATGAAGAGTTGAAAAATGTTAACCCTTTCTGGGTTCAAATGGCTCACAAAGCTGCACGGGGCAGCCAATACTCCCGTCCGCAACGGTGCAGTATAGTGAAGTCAATGGCAATTCGCGTACTTTCGCGACTCTTCCTAGCTCGGTACAAAGGTTGCACTAATGCAAGGTGCATGTTATCAAGAAGCTATGGGCATGAAGAGTTTAAAAATGTAAACCCTTTCTCGGTGTACTATGAGCACAAAGCTGCACGGGCCTGCCAATATCCCCTTCCGCACCGGCGCAGTATAGTGCAGTCAATGGAAATTCGCGTACATTCGCGACTCTTCCTAGCTCGGTACAAAGGTTGCCCTAATGCAAGGTACATATTATCAAGGAGATATGGGCATGAATAGTTTAAAAAAGTAAACCCTTTCTCGGTGCAATAGGAGCACAAAGCTGCACGGTCCTGCCAATAGCCCTGTCCGCAACGGCGCAGTATAGTGCAGTCAATGGAAATTCGCATACATTCGCGACTCTTCCTAGCTCGGTACAAATGCTGCACTAATGCAAGGTTAATATTTTCAAGAAGCTATGGGCATGAAGAGTTTTAAAATGTAAACCCTTTCTTGGTGCAAATGGCGCACAAAGCTGCTCGGGGCTGCCAATACCACCGTCCGCAACTGCGCAGTATAGTGCAGTCAATTGAAATTTGAGTACATTCGCGACTCTTCCTAGCTCGCTACAAAGGTTGCACTAATGCAAGGTGCATGTTATCAAGAAGCTATGGGCATGAAGAGATTAAAAACGTAAACCCTTTCTCGGTGCAATAGGCGCACAAAGCTGCACGGGGCTGCCAATACCCCCGTCCGCAACGGCGCAGTATAGTTCAGTCGATGGAAATTCGCGTACTTTCGCGACTCTTCCTAGCACGGTACAAAGGTTGCACTAATGCAACCTGCATGTTATCAAGGAGATATGGGCATGAACAGTTTAAAAATGTAAACCCTTTCTCGGTGTACTAGGAGCACAAAGCTGCACGGGCCTGCCAATATCCCCTTCCGCAACGGCGCAGTATAGTGCAGTCAATGGAAATTCGCGTACATTCGCGACTCTTCCTAGCTCGGTACAAAGGTTGCCCTAATGCAAGGTGCATATTATCAAGAAGCTATGGGCATGAAGAGTTTAACAATGTAAACCCTTTCTTGGTGCAATAGGCGCACAAAGCTGCACGGTCCTGCCAATGCCCCTGTCCGCAACGGCGCAGTATAGTGCAGTCAATGGAAATTCGCGTACATTCGCGACTCTTCCTAACTCGGTACAAAGGTTGCCCTAATGCAAGGTGCATATTATCAAGAAGCTATGGGCATGAAGAGTTTAACAATGTAAACCCTTTCTTGGTGCAATAGGCGCACAAAGCTGCACGGTCCTGCCAATACCCCTGTCCGCAACGGCGCAGTATAGTGCAGTCAATGGAAATTCGCGTACATTCGCGACTCTTCCTAGCTCGGTACAAATGTTGCACTAATGCAAGGTGAATATTTTCAAGAAGCTATGGGCATGAAGAGTTTTAAAATGTAAACCCTTTCTTGGTGCAAATGGCGCACAAAGCTGCACGGGGCTGCCAATACCCCCGTCCGCAACTGCGCAGTATAGTGTAGTCAATTGAAATTCGAGTACATTCGCGACTCTTCCTAGCTCGCTATAAAGGTTGCACTAATGCAAGGTGCATGTTATCAACAAGCTATGGGCATGAAGAGATTAAAAATGTAAACCCTTTCTCGGTGCAATAGGCGCACAAAGCTGCATGGGCCAGCCAATACCCCCGACCGCAACGGCGCAGCATAGTGCAGTCAATGGAAATTCGCGTACATTCGCGACTCTTCCTAGCTCGGTACAAAGGTTGCACTGATGCAAGGTGCATATTATCAAGAAGCTATGGGCATGAAGAGATTAAAAGTTTAAACCCTTTCTCGGTGCAACAGGCGCAAAAAGCTGCACGGGCCTGCAAATACCCCCGTCCGCAACGGCGCAGTATAGTGCAGTCAATGGAAATTCGCGTACATTCGCGACTCTTCCTAGCTCGGTACAAAAGTTACACTAATGCAAGGTTCTTATTATCAAGAAGCTATGGGCATGAAGAGTTTAAAAATGTAAACTCTTTCCCGGTACAATAGGCGCACAAAACTGCACGGGCCTGCCAATACCCCCGTCCGCAACTGCGCAGTATAGTGCAGTCAATGGAAATTCGCGTACATTCGCGACTCTTCCTAGCTCGGTACAAAGGTTGCCCTAATGCAAGGTGCATATTATCAAGAAACTGTGGGCATGAAGAGTTTAAAAATGTAAACCCTTTCCCGGTGCAAAAGGCGCACAAATCTGTACGGGCCTGCCAATATCCCCGTCCGCTGCGGCGCAGTATAGTGCATTCAATGGAAAATCGCGTACATTCGCGACTCTTCCTAGCTCGGTACAAAGGTTGCCCTAATGCAAGGTGCATATTATCAAGAAGCTATGGGCATGAAGAGTTTAAAAATGTAAACCCTTTCTCGGTGCAAAAGGCGCACAAAGCTGCAAGGGCCTGCCAATACCCCCGTCCGCAACGGCGCAGTACAGTGCAGTTAATGGAAATTCGCGTACATTCGCGACTCTTCTTAGCTCGGTACAAATGTTGCACTAATGCAAGGTAAATATTATCAAGAAGCTATGGGCATGAAGAGTTTTAAAATGTAAAACCTTTCTTGGTGCAAAAGGCGCACAAAGCTGCACGGGGCTGCCAGTACCCCCGTCCGCAACGGCGCAGTATAGTGCAGTCAATGGAAATTCGCGTATATTCGCGACTCTTCCTAGCTCGGTACAAAGGTTGCCCTAATGCAAGGTGCATATTATCAAGAAGCTATGGGCAAGAAGAGTTTAAAAATGCAAACCCTTTCTCGGTGCAATATGCGCACAAAGCTGCACTGGCTTGCCAATACCCCCGTCCGCAACGGCGCAGTACAGTGCAGTCAATGGAAATTCGCGTACTTTCGCGACTCTTCTTAGCTCGGTACAAATGTTGCACTAATGCAAGATGAATATTATCAAGAAGCTATGGGCATGAAGAGTTTTAAAATGTAAACCCTTTCTTGGTTCAAAAGGCGCACAAAGCTGCACAGGGCTGCCAATACCCCCGTCCGCAATTGCGCAGTATAGTGCAGTCAATGGAAATTCGTGCACTTTCGCGACTCTTCCTAGCTCGGTACAAAGTTTGCACTAATGCAAGGTGCATGTTATCAAGAAGCTATGGGCATGAAGAGTTTAAAAATGTAAACCTTTTCACGGTGCAAAAGGCGCACAAAGCTGCACTGGCCTGCCAATACCCCCGTCCGCAACGGCGCAGTAAAATGCAGTCAATGGAAATTCGCGTACTTTCGCGACTCTTCTTAGCTCGGTACAAATGTTGCACTAATGCAAGGTGAATATTATCAAGAAGCTATGGGCATGAAGAGTTTTAAAATGTAAACCCTTTCTTGGTGCAAAAGGCGCAAAAAACTGCACGGGGCTGCCAATACCCCGTCCGCAACGGCGCAGTGTAGTGCAGTCATTAGAAATTCGTGCACTTTCGCGACTCTTCGTAGCTCGGTGCAAAGGTTGCACTAATGCAAGGTGCATATTATCAAGAAGCTATGGGCATGAAGAGTTTTAAAATGTAAACCCTTTCTTGGTGCAAAAGGCGCACAAAGCTGCACGAACCTGCCAATACCCCCGTCCGCAACGGCGCAGTATATTGCAGTCAATTGAAATTCGCGTTCATTCGCGACTCTTCCTAGCTCGGTACAAAAGTTGCACTAATGCAAGGTGCATGTTATCAAGAAGCTATTGGCATGAAGAGATTAAAAATATAAACCCTTTCTCGGTGCAATAGGCGCACAAAGCTGCAAGGGCCTGCCAATACCCCCGTCCGCAACGGCGCAGTATAGTGCAGTCAATGGAAATTCGCGTACATTCGCGACTCTTCCTGGCTCGGTACAAATTTTGCACTGATGCAAGGTGCATATTATCAAGAAGCTATGGGCATGAAGAGATTAAAAATATAAAACCTTTCTCGGTGCAATAGGCGAAAGAACTGCACGGGCCTGCCAATACCCCCGTCCGCAACGGCGCAGTATAGTGCAGTCAATGGAAATTCGCGTACATTCGCGACTCTTCCTAGCTCGGTACAAAGGTTGCACTAATGCAAGGTGCATATTTTCAAGAAGCTATGGGCATGAAGAGTTTAAAAATGTAAACCCTTTCTCGGTGCAATAGGCGCACAAAGCTGCACGGGACTGCCAATACCCCCGTCCGCAACGGCGCAGTATAATGCAGTCAATGGAAATTCGCGTACATTCGCGACTCTTCCTAGCTCGGTACAAAAGTTGCCCTAATCAATGTGCTTATTATCAAGAAGCTATGGGCATAAAGAGTTTAAAAATGTAAACCCTTTCCCTGTACAATAGGCGCACAAAGCTGCACGGGCCTGCCAATACCCCCGTCCGCAACGGCGCAGTATAGTGCAGTCAATTGAAATTCGCGTACATTCGCGACTCTTCCTAGCTCGGTACAAAGGCTGCACTAATGCAAGGTGCATATTTTCAAGAAGCTATGGGCATGAAGAGTTTAAAAATGTAAACCATTTCTCGGTGCAATAGGCGCACAAAGCTGCACGGGCCTGCCAATACCCCTGTCCGCAACGGCGCAGTATAGTGCAGTCAATGGAAATTCGCGTACATTCGCGACTCTTCCTAGCTCGGTACAAAGGTTGCACTAATGCAAGGTGCATATTATCAAGAAGCTATGGGCATGAAGAGTTTAAAAATGTCAACCCTTTCTCGGTACAATAGGCGCACAAAACTGCACGGGACTGCCAATACCCCGGTCCGCAACGGCGCAGTATAGTGCAGTCAATGGAAATTCGCGTACATTCGCGACTCTTCCTAGCTTTTTTTTTCACCAAAATGATATTCATAATGTAGAGAAGGAATGTGCACAGGTTGAAAAGAACAAAAGTATAAAACATGAAAACAAAATAGTAAGGAGTTTTAGGAAGTCTAAAGTTGGAGTAATTCTATTGAATGAGGAGACCCTCCGCAGTGGCAAGGGTGATGTCGATCTCACATCTTGGGCGATGGTAGGATGATTGGCTGCCCCTGATGCACATGATGGCTGATCGTAGAATGGCGAATGAGAGTCGGCACCTTAGCCAGCACATGACGTTGGAGTAGTGTTTCTGTTGTTTCGAACTGATGAGATCTGCCAAGCGTTTGTAGAAAGTTGTGGCTTCACTGCCAAGACCTCCAGTTGTGGATAGCACTAGAGGGGTGAAGACACCATGTTCAACTTCACGCACACGTTCTCCATATTCCCTTTTCTTAGCCTGTTCGTGACGACGGAAGGCAGCCTGGAGACTCATGGAGCGGTAGCTTGATGCGTTTGGGTGAAAAACCCTTACGTCAAAAAATGCATCTTGGGCTCCGTTCCAAAAGCCTCTCGCTCTGATGTCAAGTCGTGCGCCGTCTTCTCTGTTGGCAGTGCGATGGTTGAGGATTTCTCCTGAAAGTGGTTGTAGGGGTGGTTCGGTGGCGACATTGTGGCACACTTCTGTTAGTAGAGTAGCAGTAGTATCGCGGATTTCATCGTGGCGGATGGTGGGAAAGCCTCCTGTGTGGCACATCATGGCATGGTCAATGGTGAATGCGGCACCACAGCTGCAGGTCTGTGGTGTGTTCTTCAGTTCCCAGTCATATCTGAGGCTGATGGCGTCTCGGAACTCTCCCTTGTGAAGAAAGAAGCCATGGTCGGAGAGTGGGAGAGCTGTAAGCCAGGAGAGGATCCTTTTTCTATTGCAAGGTCAACACAGCGTTTCAGTTGTGGTGTTAGCTGAGCATGAATATCCTTTGCCTGCTGGTCTTGGTGCTGTCGGTTCTCGCGGTGGATGGAGTTCTTCAGATTACGGGTCAGATCGGGGTCAGCAACTTGATTGATCTCTTGTGTGATGATCAGAGCTGCTAGTGGGGCAGTCAGACGCTGGGATCCGTGGAATGCGTTTGTGGAGAGTGTGACAGGGTTAGTAAGGCCCATACCACCTAGCCTCACTGGTAGGCCTAGTAGGTCGCGTTCCTGTTTCGAACATGGGGGCCTGCCGGTCAGTGCTGGAATGAAGGTTTGATGGATTTCATTTTCGAGTGGAAACAGGAGGTCTTGGATGTCTGGAATAGTTCTCAATAGGTAGGACCAGCGGCTTGAGAGGCCGTGGGTGAATGCAGCGTAGGCGGCATGTGGTTGAGAGGTGGCAACTTTGGCTAGCCTTTTGATCTCGTCAGACCAGGTTTGTACCTTGCTGCAAATGTATTCTTCTGTGAAGGTTCTGGAGCCAATGGCTGCACCAAGATGTCGCTTCCCATGGATGGTGATGTGCACATCTGTATCAGCAAAAAGTTCTTGTGCATTGGTCATGTGCTCTTGCTTAACAACCAGGTAGGTCTTGGAAGCATTGGGGTGGTAACCAAAGGCGGGGCCGTAAGATGAGAGTTTATTCCACCATGATTTGAGGTTAGAACAGGTAGAGGAGCCTGTGGCATCATCAGCAAACCACACTTGTTGGACACAAGGGCAGCTAGATCTCAGTTGATGAATGAGTGGTGTTATTGCCAGGGCGTACATAGCCATTGCTAATGGATCACCTTGCGTTGTTCCTTCAGTGGATGCAATCTCGCCATTCCCTGGAATGATCATTCTGATTGGTGCTCTGTGTGTGTTAACCAGGATTTGCCCTAATGCAAGGTGCTTATTATCAAGAAGCTATGGGCATGAAGAGTTTAAAAATGTAAACCCTTTCCCGGTGCAATAGGCGCACAAAGCTGCACGGGCCTGCCAATACCCCCGACCGCAACGGCGCAGTATAGTGCAGTCAATGAAAATTCGCGTCCATTCGAGACTCTTCCTAGCTCGATACAAAGGTTGCACTGATGCAAGGTGCATATTATCAAGAAGCTATGGGTATGAAGAGATTAAAAATATAGACCCTTTCTCGGTGCAACAGGCCCACAAAGCTGCACGGGCCTGCCAATACCCCGTCCGCAACGGCGCAGTATAGTGCAGTCAATGGAAATTCGCGTACATTCGCGACTCTTCCTAGCTTGGTACAAAGGTTGCACTAATGCAAGGTGCATATTTTCAAGAAGCTATGGGCATGAAGAGTTTAAAAATGTAAACCCTTTCTCGGTGCAATAGGCGCACAAAGCTGCACGGGCCTGCCAATACCACCGTCCGCAACGGCGCAGTGTAGTGCAGTCAATGGAAATTCGCGTACATTCGCGACTCTTCCTAGCTCGGTACAAAGGTTGCACTAATGCAAGGTGCATATTATCAAGAAGCTACGGGCATGAAGAGTTTAAAAATGTCAACCCTTTCTCGGTACAATAGGCGCACAAAGCTGCACGGGACTGCCAATACCCCCGTCGGCAACGGCGCAGTATAGTGCAGTCAATGGAAATTCGCGTACATTCGCGACTCTTCCTAGCTCGGTACAAAAGATGCCCTAATGCAAGGTACTTATTATCAAGAAGCTATGGGCATGAAGAGATTAAAAATGTAAACCCTTTCTCGGTGCAATAGGCGCACAAAGCTGCACGGGCCTGCCAATACCCCCGTCCGCAACGGCGCAGTCTAGTGCAGACTATGGAAATTCGAGTACATTCGCGACTCTTCCTAGCTCGGTACAAAGGTTGCACTAATGCAAGGTGCATATTATCAAGAAGCTATGGGCATGAAGAGATTAAAAATATAAACCCTTTCTCGGTGCAACAGGCGAACAAAGCTGCACGGGCCTGCCAATACCCCCTTCCGCAACGGCGCAGTATAGTGCAGTCAATGGAATTTCGCGTACATTCGCGACACTTCCTAGCTCAGTACAAAGGTTGCACTAATGCAAGGTGCATATTATCAAAAAGCTATGGGCATGAAGAGTTGAAAAATGAAAACCCTTTCTCGGTGCAATATGCGCACAAACCTGCACGGGCCTGCCAATACTCCCGACCGCAACGGCGCTGTATAGTGCAGTCAATGGAAATTCGCGTACATTCGCGACTCTTCCTAGCTCGGTACAAAGGTTGCACTAATGCAAGGTGCATATTATCGAGAAGCTATGGGCATGAAGATTTTAAAAATGTAAACCGTTTCTCGGTGCAATAGGCGCACAAAGCTGCACGGGCCTGCCAATACCCCCGTTCGCAACGGCGCAGTGTAGTGCAGTCAATGGAAATTCGCGTACATTCGCGATTCTTCCTAGCTCTGTACAAATGTTGCACTAATGCAAGGTGCATATTCTCATGAAGCTATGGGCATGAAGAGTTTACAAATGTAAACCCTTTCTCGGTGCAATAGGCGCACAAAGCTGCACGGGCCTGCCAATATCCCGTCCGCTGCGGTGCAGTATAGTTCATTCAATGGAAAATCGCGTACATTCGCGACTCTTCCTAGCTCTGTACAAAGGTTGCACTAATGCAAGGTGCATATTATCAAAAACCTATGGGCATGAAGAGTTTAAAAATGTAAACACTTTCTCGGTGCTATATGCGCTAAAAGGTGCACATGCCTGCCAATACCCCCGACCGCAACGGCGCATTACAGTGCAGTCAATGGAAATTCGCGTACATTCGTGACTCTTCCTAGCTCGGTACAAAGGTTGCACTAATGCAAGGTGCATATTATCAAAAACCTATGGGCATGAAGAGTTTACAAATGTAAACACTTTCTCGGTGCTATATGCGCTAAAAGGTGCACATGCCTGCCAATACCCCCGACCGCAACGGCGCATTACAGTGCAGTCAATGGAAATTCGCGTACTTTCGCGACTCTTCTTCGCTCGGTACAAATGTTGCACTAATGCAAGGTGCATGTTATCAAGAAGCTATGGGCATGAAGAGTTTAAATATGTAAATTCTTTCTTGGTGCAAAGGCGCACAAAGCTGCACGGGGCTGCCAATACCCACGTCCGCAACGGCGCAGTATAGTGCAGTCAATGGAAATTCACGTACATTCGCGACTCTTCATAGCTCGGTACAAAGGTTGCACTAATGCAAGGTGCATGTTATCAAGAAGCTATGGGCATGAAGAGTTTAAATATGTAAATTCTTTCTTGGTGCAAAAGGCGCAAGAAGCTGCACGGGACTGCCAATACACCCGTCCGAAACGGCGCAGTATAGTGCAGTCAATGGAAATTCCCGTACTTTCGCGACTCTTCTTAGCTCGGTACAAAGGTTGCACTAACGCAAGGTGCAAATTATCAAGAAGCTATGGGCATGAAGAGATTAAAAATGTAAACCCTTTCTCGGTGCAACAGGCTCACAAAGCTGCACGGGCCTGCCAATACCCCCGTCCGCAACGGCGCAGTATAGTGCAGTCAATGGAAATTCGCGTACATTCGCGACTCTTTCTAGCTCGGTACAAAGGTTGCACTAATGCAAGGTGCATATTTTCAAGAAGCTATGGGCATGAAGAGTTTAAAAAGGTAAACCCTTTCTCGGTGCAATAGGCGCACAAAGCTGCACGGGCCTGCCAATACCCCTGTCCGCAACGGCGCAGTAAAGTGCAGTCAATGGAAATTCGCGAACATTCGCGACTCTTCCTAGCTCGGTACAAAGGTTGCACTAATGCAAGGTGCATATTATCAAAAACCTATGGGCATGAAGAGTTTAAAAATGTAAACACTTTCTCGGTGCTATATGCGCTAAAAGGTGCACATGCCTGCCAATACCCCCGACCGAAACGGCGCAGTAACGTGCAGTCAATGGAAATTCGCGTATTTTCGCGACTCTTCTTCGCTCGGTACAAATGTTGCACTAATGCAAGTGAATATTTTCAAGAAGCTATGGGCATGAAGAGATTTAAAATGTAAACCCTTTCTTGGTGCAAAAGGCGCACAAAGCTGCACGGGGCTGCCAATACCCACGTCCGCAACGGCGAAGTATAGTGCAGTCAATGAAAATTCCCGTACTTTCGCGACTCTTCCTAGCTCGGTACAAAGGTTGCACTAACGCAAGGTGCATGTTATCAAGAAGCTATGGGCATGAAGAGTTTAAATATGTAAACTCTTTCTTGGTGCAAAAGGCGCAAGAAGCTTCACGGGCCTGCCAATACCACCGTCCGAAACGGCGCAGTATAGTGCAGTCAATGGAAATTCGCGTACATTCGCGAATCTTCTTAGCTCGGTACAAAGGTTGCACTAACGCAAGGTGCATATTATCAAGAAGCTATGGGCATGAAGAGATTAAAAATGTAAACCCTTTCTCGGTGCAACAGGCTCACAAAGCTGCACGGGCCTGCCAATACCCCCGTCCGCAACGGCGCAGTATAGTGCAGTCAATGGAAATTCGCGTACATTCGCGACTCTTTCTAGCTCGGTACAAAGGTTGCACTAATGCAAGGTGCATATTTTCAAGACGCTATGGGCATGAAGAGTTTAAAAATGTAAACCCTTTCTCGGTGCAATAGGCGCACAAAGCTGCACGGGCCTGCCAATATCCCCGTCCGCTGCGGCGCAGTATAATGCATTCAATGGAAAATCGCGTACATTCGCGACTCTTCCTAGCTCGGTACAAAGGTTTCACTAATGCAAGATGCATATAATCGAGAAGCTATGGGCATGAAGAGTTTAAAAATTTAAACCCTTTCTCGGTGCAATAGGCGCACAAAGCTGCACGGGCCTGCCAATACCACCGACCGCAACTGCGCAGTATAGTGCAGTCAATGGAAATTCGCGTACATTCGCGACTCTTCCTAGCTCTGTACAAATGTTGCACTAATGCAAGGTGCATATTCTCAAGAAGCTATGGGCATGAAGTTTTAAAAATGTAAACCCTTTCTCGGTGCAATAGGCGCACAAATCTCAACGTGCCTGCCAAAACCCCCGACCGCCACGGCGCAGTATAGTGCAGTCAATGGAAATTCGCGTACATTCGCGACTCTTCCTAGCTCGGTACAAAGGTTGCACTAATGCAAGGTGCATATTATCAAAAAGCTATGGGCATGAAGAGTTTAAAAATGTAAACCATTTCTCGGTACAATAGGCGCACAAAGCTGCACGGGACTGCCAATACCCCCGACCACAACGGCGCTGTATAGTGCATTCAATGGAAAATCGCGTACATTCGCGACTCTTCCTAGTACGGTACAAAGGTTGCACTAATGCAAGATGCATATTATCAAGAAGCTATGGGTATAAAGAGTTTAAAAATGTAAACCCTTTCTCGGTGCAATAGGCGCACAAATCTGCACGGGCCTGCCAATACCCCCGTCCGCAACGGCGCAGTATAGTGCAGTCAATGGAAATTCGCGTACATTCGCGACTCTTTCTAGCTCGGTACAAAGGTTGCACTAATGCAAGGTGCATATTTTCAAGAAGCTATGGGCATGAAGAGTTTAAAAATGTAAACCCTTTCTCGGTGCAAAAGGCGCACAAAGCTGCACGGGCCTGCCAATATCCCCGTCCGCTGCGACGCAGTATAATGCATTCAATTGAAAATCGCGTACATTCGCGACTCTTCCTACTACGGTACAAAGGTTGCACTAATGCAAGATGCATATAATCGAGAAGTTATGGGCATGAAGAGTTTAAAAATGTAAACCCTTTCTCGGTGCAATAGGCGCACAAAGCTGCACGGGCTTGCCAATACCCCCGACCTCAACGGCGCAGTACAGTGCAGTCAATGGAAATTCTCGTACATTCGCGACTCTTCTTCGCTCGGTACAAATGTTGCACTAATGCAAGGTGAATATTTTCAAGAAGCTATGGGCATGAAGAGTTTTAAAATGTAAACCCTTTCTTGGTGCAAAAGGCGCACAAAGCTGCACGGGGCTGCTAATACCCCCGTCCGCAACGGCGCAGTATAGTGCAGTCAATGGAAATTCGCGTACTTTCGCGACTCTTCCTAGCTCGGTACAAAGGTTGCACTAATGCAAGGTGCATGTTATCAAGAAGCTATGGGCATGAAGAGTTTAAATATGTATACTCTTTCTTGGTGCAAAAGGCGCACAAAGCTGCACGGGCCTGCCAATACCACCGACCGCAACTGCGCAGTATAGTGCAGTCAATGGAAATTCGCGTACATTCGCGACTCTTCCTAGCTCTGTACAAATGTTGCACTAATGCAAGGTGCATATTCTCAAGAAGCTATGGGCATGAAGATTTAAAAATGTAAACCCTTTCTCGGTGCAATAGGCGCACAAATCTCAACGTGCCTGCCAAAACCCCCGACCGCCACGGCGCAGTATAGTGCAGTCAATGGAAATTCGCGTACATTCGCGACTCTTCCTAGCTCGGTACAAAGGTTGCACTAATGCAAGGTGCATATTATCGAGAAGCTATGGGCATGAAGAGTTTACAAATGTAAACCCTTTCTCGGTGCAATAGGCGCACAAAGCTGCCCGGGCCTGCCAATACCACCGTCCGCAACGGCGCAGTTTAGTGCAGTCAATGGAAATTCGCGTACATTCGTGACTCTTCCTAGCTCGGTACAAAGGTTGCACTAATGCAAGGTGCATATTATCGAGAAGCTATGGGCATGAAGAGTTTAAAAATGTAAACCCTTTCTCGGTGCAATAGGCGCACAAAGCTGCACGGGCCTGCCAAAACCCCCGTCCGCAACGGCGCAGTGTAGTGCAGTCAATGGAAATTCGCGTACATTCGCGACTCTTCCTAGCTCGGTACAAAGGTTGCACTAATGCAAGGTGCATATTATCAAGAAGCTATAGGCATGAAGAGATTAAAAATGTAAACCCTTTCTCGGTGCAATAGGCGCACAAATCTGCACGGGCCTGCCAATACTCCCGACCGCAACGGCGCAGTATAGTGCAGCCAATGGAAATTCGCGTACATTCGCGACTCTTCCTAGCTCGATACAAAGGTTCCCACTAATGCAAGGTGCATATTATCGAGAAGCTATGGGCATGAAGAGTTTACAAATGTAAACCCTTTCTCGGTGCAATAGGCGCACAAAGCTGCACGGGGCTGCTAATACCCCCGACCGCAACGGCGCTGTATAGTGCAGTCAATGGAAATTCGCGTACATTCGCGACTCTTCCTAGCTCGGTACAAAGGTTGCACTAATGCAAGGTGCATATTATCAAGAAGCTATGGGCATGAAGGGATTAAAAATGTAAACCCTTTCTCGGTGCAATAGGCGCACAAAGCTGCACGGGCCTGCCAATACCCCCGACCGCAACGGCACAGTATAGTACAGTCAATGGAAATTCGAGTACATTCGCGACTCTTCCTAGCTCGGTACAAAGGTTGCACTAATGCAAGGTGCATATTATCGAGAAGCTATGGGCATGAAGAGTTTAAAAATGTAAACCCTTTCTCGGTTCAATAGGCGCACAAATCTGAACGGGCCTGCCAAACCCCTGACCGCAACGGCGGAGTATAGTGCAGTCAATGGAAATTCGCGTACATTCGCGACTCTTCCAAGCTCTGTACAAAGGTTGCACTAATGCAAGGTGCATATGTTGTGACTCTTATGATTTGTATAAGAAGGACTCAAATGCAATGATACAATTGGGCTTTATGTACACAAGTTCAGAAATAATGCAGGTGTTGATCAGACAGATAATTATTGAGCACAATGTCCACAATGTTCACAGGAGCCGGTGATTCTGGTATGTCTGGTATGTCTGTCACTTTTATGACCAAATAAGGGCATATGTATTGTCCGCTACACTATTCCCCTCTTTGTTGAGTGGCGACCGTCCCCGGTCGAAAACAGTCAGGTGCCCATACATTTCTGCGCAGCCTTCCTCCACAGACTGCTCCACCTCGTAGCTGTTCTGGCTCTTCCACACTAGGTTGGTGGTCAGGCCCACCGGCTTGCTCCAACAGAGGAGTCCACACATCTTCAACTGGGGGTGCTTCATCAGCCAGTTGAGTGTCTGTAGATGACTGAGGGGTGTCTGTAGATGACTGAGGAGTTTCAGTCTCTTGCCTCTGAGTGATGCTGCAAGGCTTGAGCCGATTGAAATGCACCACCACTCTGCGTTTGCATCGTCTGTCGCCACTATTCTTAGGGGACTTTACCAACTGGATGCGGTATGTGACATCTGACAGAACTTTCCGCACTTGGTATGGTCCTTTCCAAGGTCTGTGAAATTTGGGACACCTCCTTTTTGGGACGGCAGGGGAGTATAGCCAAACAAGATCTCCTGGCTGGTATCGCCCTCCAGTGGCTTTTCTATCATAGCACTGTTTTTGGTACTTCTGTGTTGTTTTCAAATGTTCCCGAACCACTTCATAGGCTTGTTCTAGGCGTTTGTCTAGCTGAGTCACATACTCACTGTGTGTCTTTCCTGGAGTGGGCCCACCACCAAACATTATGTCAACAGGCAATTGGACTTCTCGTCCAAACATCAGTCGGTAAGGAGTGAACCGGGTACTCTCCTGCACACTCAAGCGGTAAGCCAGCATCAGCATAGGGAGTTCTTCATCCCAGGTATCTTCTGGGACTTGATTCATCCGAATTGTCAGTAGCATTCGTAAGGTTCGGTTGAATCTCTCTACCAACCCATCTGATTGTGGATGGTAAGGTGTTGTCCTGGTTTTCTCCATTCCAAGAAGGTGGCATACTTCTGCAAAAAGGTGAGACTCGAAATTCTTGCCTTGGTCCGAGTGAATAACATCAGGGGCACCAAATCTGCAGACCCACTCATTCACCAGCACCTTTGCCACAGTAGAGGCCTCCTGATTAGGAAGTGGGTAAGCTTCTACCCAACGGGTAAAATAGTCACTGACAACAAGTATGTACTTATTTCCATGCTGAGTGACTGGTAATGGCCCAAAGACATCCAAAGCAATTCTCTCCATTGGATAGCCGACGACACTTGGACTGAGGGGCCCACGAGCGCAAGTACTAGGGGACTTGCTTTCAGCACAATCTCTGCACTTTTGACACCAGTCTTCAACATCTTTTCTTAGTCCTGGCCAGTAAAACCGTTCCCTGGCTTTGACGAGGGTCTTGTGTACTCCCAAGTGGCCTCCTCCTGCCGCATCATGAAGAGCTTTCAGCACTTGCGAACGGAGACTCTGAGGAACAATTAGCTGCTGGCTTTGAACACCAGTGCTGGCTTCCTCCCACCATCGATAGAGTAGGCCATTAATCACTTCCAGCCTGCTCCACTGAGCCCAGAGGGAATGCACTGCTGAGCTTTTTCCTGCAACCATTGTCCGGGAAGGTCTCTGCTTTTCTTGCTTCATCCAAGCCAGGATAACACCAAGTGTAGGATCTGTTGACTGAGCCTGTTTCAGCTCTTCAGGGGACCATGACAGAGCCCAAGTATGTTCCACGGTCTGTACTCCAGGATAGTAAACAACAGATGTTTGTGGCTGGTGTAACCGAGAGAGAGCATCAGCATTGCAATGTTGTTTTCCTGGCCTGTGTTCCGTTTGGAATTCAAATTCCTGTAACTGCTCCAACCACCTAGCGAGCTGACCTTCAGGGTGTTTAAACTGCTGGAGCCAAGTAAGTGCTGCGTGGTCAGTTCTGACTATAAACGGGTGCCCAAGCAGGTAACAACGAAAATGCTGGACAAAGTACACCAGGGCAAGTAACTCTTTACGGGTTGTGCTGTAATTTCTCTCGGACTTTGTCAAGGTACGGCTACCATAAGCAATGACCCGTTCAATTCCCTCCTGGCACTGAGAGAGCACAGCTCCAATGCCACACTCGCTGGCATCCGTGTCAAGAATGAAGGTATCACTGGGTTTGGGAAAGGCCAGTATTGGAGCTGAGGTCAGCTTCTTTTTGAGGATTTCGAATGCATCTCTGCAGTTGGCTGTCCACCGGAATGTACTTCCTTTCTCTTGTAAACGATACAGGGGAGCTGCTACCTCTGCAAAGTGGCGGATGAATCGCCTATAGTAGGACGCCAGTCCCAGGAAGCTTCGCAACTCAGTAACATTGGTAGGGGTTGGCCAGTTAGAAACAATACTGATCTTGGCAGGATCTGTGCTCACGCCGTTGTTGGAAATCACATGGCCAAGGAAGTAGACACTCTGCTTAAAAAACTGGCACTTCCTAGGATGAAGTTTGAGGTGTGCTTCTTGTAGTCTGGTCAGTACCAGTCGGAGCCGTTCAAGGTGTTCCTTCCAAGTGCGGCCAAACACCACCACATCATCCAAATATGCTAAACAGATTTCCCAACGAAACCCTGCCATGACTAGCCCCATAAGCCGTTGGAATGTGCTAGGAGCATTGCACAATCCGAAGGGCATGACTCTAAATTGAAAGAGTCCATGTGGTGTTGAGAATGCAGTCTTCTCCCGGTCAGCCGGGTTGACCTCCACCTGCCAGTAACCACTTCGGAGATCCAATGTTGAGAACCATTGTGCATCCGCTAGGGAGTCCAGAAGGTCATCAACTCTGGGTAAGGGATATGAATCCTTCTTGGTCACTTTGTTCAACTTGCGATAGTCTACACAGAATCGGAGTGACCCATCTTTTTTCCGTACCAACACTATTGGGGAAGCCCAAGGTGAGCAAGAGGGTTCGATGATTCCCTGCTGTTGCATTTCGTCAAGTAGCTTGCTGACTTCAGGTTGGTAGTGGACCGGCAGCCTGCGTGAAGCTTGCTTGATAGGGGCAGCATGCCCTGTAGGGATGCTATGATAGACCAAGTCAGTACGACCTAGGTCCTGCTTGCCAGTAGAGAATACATCTGCAAAGTCCTGTACCAACTCTTCAAGTTCCATTTTCTGATTCTGGTCCATGGCACTGGTGTCAATCTCTAACAAGGAGGCTGCTGTTTGCTGAACACCAACCTGGCACACCTGGTCTGTATTGAGTGACAGTGGTATTTCACAATATTCGGCAGTCTCTGCTTCACTACTGTCTGGCTCAACCAGAGGACAGAATTTGGCAATGTTTGTACCTCTGTAGAGAGTAATGGCCGACGTAGTCAGGTTAGCCACTCTCAGTGGGACCACTCCATCATCAGGTGTCGCTACAACTCTGGCCACAAGTAACTGGTGACGGTCTTCGAATCCCTCCTTGGGTTCAAGAACTCCAGCAGTACCTGTGGGGTAAGAGGAATTGTCAATATTAGCGAACAACAATTTTTCCTCTCCAGCCCTGAGAATCACCGTGTTCCCAACAGACACTTTGCAAACAGACAATGCTGACGTACACTGGCCGCGCTGCAGGAGCAATGGTGTTGACAGTTGTCCCTGGCGAAGCACTTGAGACTGAAGGTCGATTACAAACCCATGCGATGTCAGAAAATCTGCACCAAGTAGGCAATCTTGACTTACATCCCCAGTGATTAACACATTGTGAGCAAATTCAATTCCAGCCAGATGAATCTTACTCTGGGTTTGTCCGAGGATATGCAGCGGTTCACCGTTGGCCACTACAACGGGTCCTCCTGAGACTTGCTGTAGTTTCCGTGCATCGCCCTGACCACGTTCCCACAGTCGGCGGTGAACAATTGTAACGGCAGAACCAGTGTCAACCAGGATTGATGCGGCTACTCCGTCTACTTTCCCCTCCGTAAAAACTGCCTGCGGCGTGGCTGTACTGACAATCTGGCGAGGGTGCAATTCGAGGTCGTTTATTGGGCTCGCGGCCGCCGATCGACCCAAGTCGACGGCCGCTTCTCGTTTCCCGGACAGTCGCGTCGAAGGTGGCCGAGCTGCCCACACCGCCAACAGGTAGGGGGTCGTCTCCTCACAGCTCTTTCGCTGTCCTTGCTACTGGTGCTGGCCATTTGCAGTTGGGAAAGAAGTCGTTCCAACATTTCTGTGTTGCGGCGGACTGCTTCCGCCAGCTCTTCCCGAGGGTTTCCGACTGCAGCAACTTCGCCCTGTACAGGGTTCTTGCTTTCAACTGTCGCCGTATCCACGTTCTCGCTGCTTGTTGTACATACTCCCGTCTTCTTGGGCCGCATTCGCCTACGAGCAGCCTGAGCAGCCTCAGCGCATTTTGCCGTCTCTCTCGCTTGGTCGAGGGTATCTGGCGGGGAACTCAGAAGGGCTTCCTGTATATACTCTTCCTGTACTCCAGCCACAAATCTGTCCCGGGCCAGCTCCATTCTTAACTTAGACTCCATTGCAGGGTATGCGCGATTGGCGAGATGAATGAGCGCATCTGCAAAACCGTCCAACGTCTCCCCTGCTTCCTGTACACGCTGTCCCAGAAGAAATCGTAACTCCTGCTGTCCAGCGCCTGGAGCGAACCTCTTCTTGAGTGCGTCCACCAGCCGCTTGTAGTCCTTCACAGTTTCTTCAGGTAGTCCAAGCAGATCGAACGCTCTGAACGCAGCATCGTCCAACAGAGCCAACAAGGCATCTGACAGCTTGTCATCAGGAATTCTTACAGCACGGGTATACGCCTCAAACCGGCGGATCCACAGGGCGAAGTCGTCGCCCACCGAATAAGGACGCGGTGTCCGGATTAGCGGAGCCGGGGTCGCCATCCCACCGCTGCCACCACTGTTGTGACTCTTATGATTTGTATAAGAAGGACTCAAATGCAATGATACAATTGGGCTTTATGTACACAAGTTCAGAAATAATGCAGGTGTTGATCAGACAGATAATTATTGAGCACAATGTCCACAATGTTCACAGGAGCCGGTGATTCTGGTATGTCTGGTATGTCTGTCACTTTTATGACCAAATAAGGGCATATGTATTGTCCGCTACACATATTATCAAGAAGCTATGGGCATGAAGAGATTAAAAATGTAAACCCTTTCTCGGTGCAATAGGCGTACAAAGCTGCACGGGGCTGCCAATACCCCCGTCCGCAACGGCGCAGTATAGTGCAGTCAATGGAAATTCGTGCAGTTTCGCGACTCTATCTAGCTTGGTACAAAGGTTGCACAAATGCAAGGTGCATGTTATCAAGAAGCTATGGGCATGAAGAGTTTACAAATGTAAACTCTTTCTCGGTGCAAAAGGCATACAAAGCTGCACGGGCCTGCCAATATCCCCGTCCCCTGCGGCACAGTATAGTGCATTCAATGGAAATTCGCGTACATTCGCGACTCTTCCTAGCTCGGTACAAAGGTTGCACTATTGCAAGGTGCATATTATCAAGAAGCTATGGGCATGAAGAGTTTAAAAATGTAAACCCTTTCTCGGTTTAAAAGGCGCACAAAACTGTACGGGCCTGCCAATATCACCGTCCCCTGCGGCGCAGTATAGTGCAGTCAATGGAAATTCGCGTACATTCGCGACTCTTCCTAGCTCGGTACAAAGGTTGCACTATTGCAAGGTGCATATTATCAAGAAGCTATGGGCATGAAGAGTTTAAAAATTTAAACCCTTTCTCGGTTTAAAAGGCGCACAAAACTGTACGGGCCTGCCAATATCACCGTCCCCTGCGGCGCAGTATAGTGCAGTCAATGGAAATTCGCGTACATTCGCGACTCTTCCTAGCTCGGTACAAAGGTTGCACTAATACAAAGTGCATGGTATCAAGAAGCAATGGGAATGATGAGTTTAAAAATATAAACCCTTTCTCGGTGCAAAAGGCGCACAAATCGGCGCGGGCCAGCCAATATCACCGTCCCCTGCGGCGCAGTATAGTGCCGTCAATGGAAATTCGCGTACAGTCGCGACTCTTCCTAGCTCGGTACAAAGGTTGCACTATTGCAAGGTGCATATTATCAAGAAGCTATGGGCATGAAGAGTTTAAAAATGTAAACCCTTTCTCGGTTTAAAAGGCGCACAAAACTGTACGGGCCTGCCAATATCACCGTCCCCTGCGGCGCAGTATAGTGCAGTCAATGGAAATTCGCGTACATTCGCGACTCTTCCTAGCTCGGTACAAAGGTTGCACTAATACAAAGTGCATGGTATCAAGAAGCAATGGGAATGATGAGTTTAAAAATATAAACCCTTTCTCGGTGCAAAAGGCGCACAAATCGGCGCGGGCCAGCCAATATCACCGTCCCCTGCGGCGCAGTATAGTGCCGTCAATGGAAATTCGCGTACAGTCGCGACTCTTTCTAGCTCGGTACAAAGGTTGCACTAATGCAAGGTGCATATTATCTAGAAGCTATGGGCATGAAGAGTTTAAAAATGTAAACCCTTTCTCGGTGTAAAAGGCGCACAAAGCTGTACAGATCGGCCAATATCTCCGTCCTTACAGTGCCGTATAGTGCCGTCAATGGAAATTCGCGTACATTCGCGATTCTTCCTAGCTCGGTACAAAGGTTGCACTGATGCAAGGTGCATATTATCAAGAAGTTATGTGCATGAACAGTTTAAAAATGTAAACACTTTCTCGGTGCAAAAGGCGCAGAAAGCTGTACGGACCTGCCAGTATCAACGTCCCCGGCGGCGTAGTATAGTGCAGTCAATGGAAATTCGCGTACATTCGCGACTCTTCCTAGCTCGGTACAAAGGTTGCACTAGTGCAAGGTCCATATTATCAAGAAGCTATGGGCATGAAGAGTTTAAAAATGTAAACCATTTCTCGGTGCAAAAGTCGCACAAAGCTGTACGGGCCGGCCAATATCTTCGTCCCTTACAGCGCCGTGTAATGCACTCAATGGAAATTCGCGTACCTTCGCGACTCTTTCTAGCTCGGTGCAAAGATTGCACCTAAAGCGGTACGAGCTTCTAAATTGCTCCACCTCCACCTTCGCCGCACCATGCTGGCAATGGAAATTCGCGCAAATTCACGGCAAACCCGACTCCAGAACAATAGTTGCACTAATGCAAACTACATATGAGCAAGAAGCTGTGGGAAAGGGGAGGCCAAAAACGCAAACCCTCCGTTTGTGCAATCAACGAACAAAGCGGTACGAGCTTGTAAATTGTTCCGCCTCCTCGTTCGCCGTATAATGCCGGCAATGGAAATTCGCGCAAATTCCCGGCAAACCCTACCCCAGAACGATAGTTGCACTAATGCAAACTACAGATGAGTTAGAAGCTGTGGGAATGGGGAGGCCAAAAACGCAAATTCTCCGTTTGTGCAATCAACGAACAAAGCGGTACGAGCTTGCAAATTGTTCCGCCTCCACCTTCGCCGCATAATGCCGGCAATAGAAATTCGCGCAAAACCCTACTCCACAACAATAGTTCCACTAATGCAAACTACACATGACCAAGAAGCTGTGGGAATGGGGAGGCCAAAAACACAAACCTTCCGTTTCTGCAATCAACGCACAAAGCGGTACGAGCTTGCAAATTGTCCGCCTCCACCATCGCCGTACAATGCCGGCAATGGAAATTCGCGCAAATTTCCGGCACACCCTTCCCTAGAACAATAGTTGAACTAATGCAAACTACATATGAGCAAGAAGCTGTGGGAATGGGGAGGCCAAAACGCAAAACCTCCATTTGTGCAACCAACGCACAAAGCAGTACGGGCTTGCAAATTGTTCCGCCTCCACCATCGCCGTCAACGTAGACGTCGACGTAAAAGCCCAGACGTCGACGTGAAAGCCCACATAAAACTCAATATCCTATGCATAGATAATAGCTGAGAAGTATTCCGCCCGGGTGAAGGACTTGAATTTGGTGAACCTTAAGAGACTTGTTGAACCCTCGAACCACAGCACTCCTAGTGCTCTTCCTGTCATCGGGGAGGAATACCCCTTGGTATTACCTGGTTCTACTTGGTACTACTTACGCAGCCCTGCTGGTAACTTTCTTTGGGTGAGCGCTATTTAGTAGCGTGTCCAAACGCAAAATTGTGCAGCGGTCACAGCCACAGTCGAAATTTTGATCAATAGCCTTACAACACACATCAAATTGAAGCACTTTGGTTCCTCTTTCCAGTTCTGCTGGTAAGAACGTGCATTTCAAAAATTCTTGCCTTTAATTTCGCTTTAACCGCTTTTTATGTAAAAATGGTACGTAGCATTTAACATCGGAAAGCCATATCTTGGGTAAAATGAAGTAACCCAGGCAATATGCATATTTTTCAGTTGCGCTAAGGTTGCTCTTTAAGCCAGTAATTCCAAATTTTCTGTATTGTAATTTTTTCGTTTGGATTCGCTGATAATTGCAAATTTGCGTAACCTTTTTCGAGAACGCAACCACAGTCGAAATTTTGATGAATAGCCTCACAATACACATCAAATTGAAGCGTTTTGGTTCCTCTTTCCAATTCTACTGGTAAGAACGTCCATTTGAAAAATTCTTGCCCGTATTTTTATTTTCAGTCAATGAGTACGACGGCGTTTAACTTCGGAAAGCCATATCTTGAGGTAAAATGGAGTAATCCAAGCAATATGCACATTTTTCAGTTACTCTAAGGCTGCTCTTTAAGCCGGTAATTCTATCTTTTGTGTATTGTAAAAAAAAATTTTTTGTTTGGACACGCTATATTTAGATCACTTTTTACTATTGTGGGATTTGTGGTTACTACGGTCTCCCTAGCTGCTTACCGTCTTTTACCATCATCTCTTTAAACTTTTTTGGTTCACTAATCTCATTCTGTGCTAGGTGCTGTTAGCGCCCTCTGCTCTTAGGGCTGCTTCGGGCTTAGGTCATCTTACAGGCTTAAACTGAGGTAAACACCCCAGTCTCTAGTTCCACAGCTCGTTTGTGCTGCGGCTATTGACCAGTGGGGTTGTGAGTTGAAGCCTCTGCCTGTTTTATTAGCCTGTCGAGTCCGTTCAAAGATGGCTACTGACCAATCTGAGTCTCTTTTAGCTGATCAATCGCAGAGGGAAATCTTTGTCAAATGTGGTCCTATTGAAGGATCTCTCTATCTGGACAGACTTCTTGGGAGGCAGACAGGGAGAGAAGGGAGTATCAAGTGCATCTATTGCTCCACTAAGAGTAAATGGGTTTCCCCCGTCAAATTTGAAAGCCTTGGTGGCAAATCTAAGTCCGGCAAGTGGAGGCAATCCATTAAAACCAGTAACAACCTCTCCATTGCCACATACCTTTCCTCACTAGGTATTGATACCAGCAGATCCCAATCTCCTGCTCGGTCTGTCTCCCCCTCTCTCTTTAGTCAACCTTCAAGTGTTACAAACCCTGTCTTCATTATTAGTCCTCTTCTAGCTTTTGTGAAAGCTTTTCGTCTATGTGGTGATACCTCCACCCTCAAACAAGCTGTTATAGCTCATTTTGATACCCCTTCTCTTATTGATGCTCACAAACATTTATGGAATTTTTGTGGAGACTTGCTCAAAGAGCTTGGCATAACTTAGCACACTAGGCGTAGCACTGATAAACGTGATGCCTTTGAAGCTACCCTAACTGACATACTCTCTGCCTTTAACAAGCTTGATGAAGTTGACAAACTCCCTCCCATTTACTGTGAAGCTATACATCTCATTAGTCTACCATGCCTTGAACCAGATCCAATCTCAAAGAGACTGGATTCCAACCATAAAGCTATCTCTTGTCTAGATAAGAAGGTTGACAATTTCCCAGTCCTACTAGACGACACTCAGATAAAACTTGATGAACTTGTCTCATCCTTGAAAGACCAACTATCTGATTTCACTTCCTCTATGTCTTCATTCTCTAAGTTGATAGCCAATAAAGCCAGTGGTATCCTTTCCCAGCCCCCCTCTAAGCCTGGCACAACTACTAATGTTAGTAACACCTCTTCACACTCTACCTCTGTCGATCGTTCAGCGAATGTTTTTCTCTTTGGTGTACCGGAGCTTCCTCTCCCTGTGACTAGGTCTGTCATTGATGAAGTTGCTCTTCACCTCATTAGCAGACCTGTCTCAATCAAGGATGCCTTCCGAATTGACCGTCGGAAACCGAATTCCGATGAGTCCTCTCGACCTCGTCCTCTGCTTATTAAACTCAATAACTACTGGGATAGAAGACTTCTTCTTGCTGCTCGCTTTACTCTTAAGTCCTTTGAAAAATATAAGCTGTACCTTCGTGAAGATCTCCCCCCTCAGGCCCGTCAGTCTTCCAATCGCAAATCTCCTAACAGTCCACAACATGACTCTCATGAAAAGGTAGCACTCAGTGATCCTGTTAGTGTGTCGACTGACAGAGACTGTACCTGTGATGTTATGGATGGATCCACTAAATGAATACTCCTTCACCCAATAGCTTAAGACTAGTTTTGTATAATTGTAGAGGATGGAGATCTGGCTCTGATTATGTTAAACTCCTTCTTCAATCTTGTGATCTCTGTTTTATCCAGGAGCACTGGCTTTTTCGTGAACATCTCAGCTCTCTAAACATTTCAAATGATTTCCTTTCTGTTGGTGTCAGTGGTATGGACTCCTCTGAAATCCTTGTTGGCCGCCCTTTTGGTGGCTGTGGCATCCTTTATCGTAAATCACTTTCCCCTGTGATCCGTAGGATCTTCACCTCATCCCAACGTTTATGCGCTATCTCACTTACTTTGCATAACTCTCTTACTAACTCTCCCTTTGCTGTTCTTTTTGTCTGTGTGTATTTCCCCACCGATTACTCCAATGTTGCATCCCACACTGCATTTGCTGAGAGTATAGGTGAATTAGATGGTATCATTTCTGCTGAAAATTTTGATAATATCATTATTGAGGGTGATTTTAATACTGATTTGTCCCGTCCTGGTTCCAATCTCACCACTCTCACGTCATTCATGAGTTCTCATAATCTTGTTTGTGTTGATAAGTTATATAATATTAACTTTACTTATCGTAAGGATGACTTTTCATGTTTCTCCTCCCCAGACCACATTCTCACTTATTCCAACTTCTCTAATTTAATCGATTCTGTCTTTACTCTAGATCCTGTGGAGAATTTCTCTGATCATCTTCCTCTCCATTTTTCTCTCAAACTCCCTGACTTTCTTTTCTTTTCCTTGTCCCCGTAATTCTTCCGTCAGTAGTCATTGTCACCCCAATCACTCTCATGCTCAGTCCTCTCCATCTGTTAACTGGTTCAAAGTCAATCAACATCATATTTCTTCTTATTGTAATCACCTTTCTTCCAGCATTCCTGAATTTCCTAATGACATCCTTAATTGTTGTGACCCTGACTGCACTATTCACCATGTTGATCTTGACAGCTACTGTGTCCAACTTATTAACTGTATTGAGTCCTCTGCAGTCCTTTGTCTCCCCACACAGGGCCACTGTCAGCGATATGCTCCTCTCTCTGGTTGGAATAGATCTGTACATACCCTCAAGCAATCTGCTCAGTTTTGGCACAAAGTTTGGTCTGATTGTGGATGTCCAACCTCTGGTGTCCTATTCCAGATTAAGAAGAATAGCAAGAGGAGATTCAAGTATGAGGTTCGTCGGCTTCGCCGTCGCCGGAATTACATTCAACGTGAAAACCTAGCAACTGCTATCTCATATTCTAATCCACAGGAATTCTGGAAACCAGTTAAGAAACTTTCAAAGCCTTCCAGCGGTGCTATGTCTTCATCTAGTATTATTGATGGTTGTAATAATGATATCGAAATATCTAACATCTTCGCGTCTAAGCTCGAGTCACTTCTCAATTCTGTCCCTGATACATCCCGCACCAATCTTCAACACCAAGTTAAGGAATCTATTACCCCCTCTGCCCTTTCCTCTGTTTTTATCACCCAGGAAATCGTTTATGATGCTATTTCTCAACTTAAACGCAACAAGAATGAAGGCTCAGTTCTCTCCTCCAATCACTTCATCTATGCCAAAGATGTTCTCAGTACGCCTCTTTCTAAGTTATTCACTGCAATGATTCGACATGGTACTGTCCCAACTCCTCTCCGTGATTGTATCCTTGTTCCCATACCAAAGCCTGGTAAGGATCCATCTTGTTCAGACAACTACCGTCCCATAGCTCTTGCCCCTACTTTAAGCAAAGTGTTTGAATGGTGTCTTCTTTTCAAATTTCAGTCTTGCTTTGTAACATCTTCTCTTCAGTTCGGGTTTAAACCTGGCTTTTCTTCTGATCTTTGCACTGGTTTACTTAAAAATGTTATTCATAAGTATCTGGTTAACAACTCTCATGTTTATGGTTGCTTTTTAGATGCCTCCAAAGGTTTTGATCGCGTCGACCGTTCACTTCTTTTCGAGAAACTTCTTAATAGAGACCTTCCACCAGTTATTGCAAGACTTCTATTATCTTGGTATTCTTCCCAACAACTAAAGGTCAGATGGGACAAGACCTTTTCTAATTGCTTTCATACTACTAATGGTGTCCGCCAAGGTGGAGTTTTGTCTCCAATCCTCTTCACAGTTTACATTGATGACCTTTTAATTGCCCTTGAAAACTGTGGTATCGGTTGCTTTTGGAAGCATCACTTTGTTGGTGCTGTATGCTATGCTGACGATATTTCACTCCTAGCTCCTTCTCCTTCTGCACTTAGATACATGCTCGATACCTGCCTATCTTTTGCTATACAACATCATCTGACCTTTAATCCAGACAAAACCCAGCTTATTAAATTCTACAAATGTGCTGACGCTATCTCTCCACGTTTCACATTCCTTGGTCAGTCACTCGGTCTTAGAAACTCTGTCAATCATCTTGGTCATATACTTACACATAACCTTTCCGACAGTGAAGATATTTCTTCTATTACTAAGGATTTGTGTCGTAAAGCTAATTGTATGTTACATCTTTTTGCCTGCTGTGACCCCCTTGTTAGCTAAAACTCGCCTCTTTTCTAGCTTTTGTCTCTCATTGTATGGTGCAGCTCTCTGGAAATCTTCTGATCCCCAGCTAAAAACACTTGAAGTTACATTCAATAATCTTCTCCGTAAGATATGGTCTCTACCCCGTCACTCCCACACAGGCTTATTGCACTCGACTGCTAAACTCCAAAGTATTTACAACGTTGTTATATTTAGATCTGCAAAATTACTAGCCTCTGCTTCTGGCTCTTCTTCGAGCCTCATTTCTGACCTCTTTTCTGAGAGTGCCCGCTGCGCCTATACTTTTATTGGTTACAACTCTATATTTGGGTATAAACATCTTAAAACCTACTCTCAGTGCGACCGATTATGTGGTTCCTTTATCAGGGATGCCCGAAATGCTCCAGAACTCAACCGTCACCTGGAAGATGATATCTATTATATCTCTACTGTGTAAACTGAATTCCCTCTCTTCAACTATACCTCTAATATTCAATTTTAACTTAATTATCTTACGTTGTATGTTGTAATTATACTCATCTGCTCCTCTTGTTGGAGTGTTCAATTACAATTACAATTACAATAATGCCGGCAATGGAAATTCGCGCAATTTCCGGCAAACCCTACCCCAGAACGATAGTTGCACTAATGCAAACTACATATGAGCAAGAAGCTGTGGGAATGGGGAGGCCAAATAACGCAAACCCTCCGTTTGTGCAATCAACGCACAAAGCGGTACGAGCTTGCAAATTGTTTCGACTCCACCATCGCCGTAATATCCCGGCAATGGAAATTCGCGCAAATTCCCGGCAAAACATAGCCCGGAACAATAGTTGCACTAATGCAAACTACATATGAGCAACAAGCTGTGGGAATGGGGAGGCCAAAAACGCAAACAGTCCGTATGTGCAATCAACATACTTAGCGGTACGAGCTTGCAAATTGTTCCGCCTCCACTATCGCCGTAATATGGCGGCAATGGAAAAACGCGCAAACTCCCGGCAAACCATAGCCCGGAACAATAGTTGCACTAATGCAAACTACATATGTGCAAGAAGCTGTGGGAATATAAGTAAACTTGTGCAAATTACTGTTGTGATTCCTGACATATACTTTTGTGCCTATTAATCTTCTGCAACAATTTTTTTGTACCTTTTTTGGGTGTTTGCATACTTGCTGAATAACTGAATTACTGAGTGCATTTTTTCTAGAACTTGTCCCACTTTAGTTTTACAATCAGGTAGCTTTCATTTGTTATTGAGAATTCCCACTTAGAATGTTTAAGTAAATAATGGAGTACTTTTATAACTGACATTTGGTGTATATAGACAATCATGGGACAATCATGAGACAATCATGGGACAATCATGAGACAATCATGGGCAATCATGGTACAATCATGGGACAATCATGAACAATCAGAACAATGGAACTGTAAGCATGATACAAAAGAATTTTACAAACCATTTGTTCAAGAGTTTACATTCATTATAATTTAAGCATCTCAATGTTAAGAGTTCATCCTTAGTTCCACACTCAGTCGTCTTCATCCTCCAGCAGTGGTCCACGGCATTGGTTCATGGGTTGGTACGATGGCCACTGATCTCTTCCAAAGCCTAGAGGTTGGTCTGGAATGGGTTCATAGTCTGCTTGGTTGCTGACCCTTTCCAACCTCCAACCCCCTTCCTAACCCTCCTCCCAGGGATCAGCCCCTGGTCATTGCAATTTACCATACAAGGTATGTAGCCATACATGTATCAAAGGATTTTAAAATTATTTTAACCCCAGAGTGGGTTTTACCTTGCTTGAAGTGTTTGCAAGGTTAGGATCCTTGAGCCAGCTTCCTCTCAGAAATTCTATTATGCAATTAGTCTCAGCAGCTAGGATAAACACTAAACACTATAATATAACAATGCTGCTCAGATTGTGGTACTTGACTAGAGTTACTTTACTAGCTGAGCAGCTCAAGCAAATGTAATACGGAATTGTACAGTGTTGGAGTCACTTCAAATCACAGTAAACAAACAGTAAGTTACTATGGACTGGTAGTTTAATACATAGGTTGTGTATTGTGGAAGGTAGTGGGGGATGAGAAATTAGCTGCATATAATATTGCATGTATGATGGTAGATAGTAGATAGAGGACAGAGAACATATGTATGACAGCCTCATCGTCTGTGTGTGCAGTCTATCAAGCAAGTCTTCCTCTCCCCCACCTCCCATACTGATGACATCTGCTAGAACTTCTCTCACATTTCTAGAGGGTGAGACATGTCCACCAGTACTTTTATGTTATCTATTTATCTTATACATCAGGCATTGTTTGGTTCTTGCTCACACTATTGTTGACACAGAACCCTTGCTTGGACATCTGATTAAACTCAACATTAACAACCATTGGACATGGCAATTTTGGCTCCGCATATACTGGAGTTCTCAGTTGAGATTAACCCTGTTGTTATACAATGACATGTTTACCTCATTTCAGGCTTAACCTGCAGACATACTTGAGTGGCACAAGATGTCCCACCCCATTCTGTTGCTGCTGCTTCTTCTATCCTTGGGCTTCCCCGCCCCCTTCCCTGCTGAAGCAGTCACTGTGCTCTATGTGAAGCCCACAGAATCCACCCCTTGTATTGGTGAGCCCTGCCACACACTGGATGAGTACGCTCTGAACACTTCTCAATACTTTGTATCTAATACTACTGTGGAATTCTTACCTGGGACTCACAACCTGAGTCAGCCACTCCACATCAGTGGTGTCAACAACCTGTCTTTGGTTGTCGGAAATACCACAATGGATGAAAACGAAACTGTCATTCGACTATATGAAGCTTTATGGTTCACTAATGTTTCCAACCTAACTTTTATTGATTGTGACTTCTCTCAATCCAATGGTTCTATTATTGTGGACACTTCACACAGTGTGGCTTTCAGTGACTGTGACTTTTCTGCAAATGTATATGTAAACCAAATTGTATCCCTGGTCAATTCACATAGCGTGACCTTCATTGACTGTGATTTCTCTGGAAATGCTGCAGGTAATATTGTGCAACTGACAGAAGAAACTTCACATGTTACCTTCATCAACTGTAACTTTTCTCAAAACAAAGCTCAAATAGTTGTGTGGCTGGACTATTCACATAATGTGACCTTCACTGGCTGTAACTTCTCAGATAACAGTAAGCTCAAACCTATGTTCACTCAGGGCATTCTGTACCTGTACTATTCACATAACATGACCTTCATTAACTGCAATTTCACTGGAAACAACAACATGTATGGTATTGTGACCTTATCTCATTCACGTAATGGGACCGTTATCAACTGTACTATTAATAAAAACAAGGCTACTACACCCAATGACATATACAGGCCATATCCGGCCTGTGGAATCATGGTGATTGATATTTCATACAATGTGATCTTTGATAACTGTAGCTTTTATTCTAACATTGGTACATCCATTTGGTCTTACAACAGCAACTTTACTCTCTCTGGGACAGTCCTATTCAGTGATAACACTGCCTATGAAGGAGGTGCCTTGGCATTTTATGGAGAAAGTGCCATCTACATAGCTAACAATACAGATGTCACCTTTCTTAACAACACAGCTGAGAATGTGGGTGGATCCATCTTTGTTCACAATCCACTACCATATGTCACCCATTCCTGTTTTCTTCAGTTTCTTGCTATCAACACGTCCTCCCAGTGTTCTGGATGTAACTGTTCCCTCCCACAATCCAACATAAACTTCATCAATAACAAAGCTAAGGAAGGGGGAAATACAATCTATGGAGCATCTATGTATGCCCATGGCTGCAGTTTAGATGGCATTCCACACTGTAGCTATTTGAATTCTCTGATTCATAACACCAATCGCCTACAATTTGAGCCCAGCTTGCAATCAGACACCTCAGTGATTTCCTCAGATCCCACACGTGTATGTCTGTGTGAGAATGGGAAGCCCAACTGTGCACTTGTCTTCAACCATGGATCAAACTACACACACTACCCTGGAGAGGAGTTCTCCATGTTTGCAACAGTTGTTGGGGACATGTTTGGAACAGTATCTGGTTCAGTATACGCACAAATCCTGCCACCGAGTAATGCAACACTCGGAGACCTGCAGCATTCACAGCAGACCAACAGTCACAAGTGCACAGAACTGAAGTATTCTCTGTTCTCAGAACCTGGACTGGTAGTTATGGCATTCACTGCCAATGATATTACAGTGCAGAGTTATCCGAGTAATTCTACAATTCAAGACATTCTTTACAGCATTAGTCATAAAAATGTTGACTATAGAGTTCTAACCACTCCAGTCTACATCAACATCACTCTTCTTCCCTGCCCACCTGGCTTCATGATCTCAGACCCTCCACACTCGCAGTGCATTTGTGACTCTTTCCTTCAGAGTCTTGACATGTACATCACATGTAACATCACTGATCAAACCATAAAACGAAGAGGCAGTGTGTGGATATCATCTGAGGAAAATGGGAGCAGATTGATAGTTAGCAACCACTGTCCCTATGGCTACTGCAAGACAGGAGTTGTGAATGTAAGTCTTGACCACCCAGACACTCAGTGTGCCTTCAACCATTCCGGTACTCTTTGTGGTGGCTGCCAGTCTGAGCTCAGTCTTGCCCTAGGAAGCCCTCAGTGTCTTGACTGTTCCAACAACTACCACCTTGCACTCCTTATTCCATTTGCACTAGCTGGTCTTGCACTGGTTTTCTTCATAAAAGTTCTGAATCTCACTGTTGCAAAGGGGACTATAAATGGGCTCATTTTCTATGCCAACATTGTACAGGCTAACCAAGCTGTCTTCTTCCCCTCTGGACCTGCACAAGAGTTATACCCAATAAAAGTCTTCATAGCTTGGCTCAACCTTGACTTTGGCATCACGACCTGCTTCTTTGATGGCCTAGATGCCTACTGGAAAACATGGCTGCAGTTCGTGTTTCCACTTTATCTATGGGCTATCATTACCCTCATAATTTATCTTTCTCACACATTTCAATCAGTGGCAAAGATTTTGGGTAACAACTCCGTCCCTGTTCTAGCAACCTTGATATTTCTGTCATATACCAAACTGCTTCGCACAGTCATTACTGCTCTTTCGTTTAGCTTTTTGGAAGTTTTCCACAGTAGCAGTGTGGTCATTCGACGGAAATACTGAATACCTCAGTGGGAAGCACATCCCTCTATTCGTGGTTGCTCTCGCTGTCCTCCTGTTCCTCTGGCTGCCCTATACAGCATTGCTACTCTTTGAACAGTGCATTCAGAAGATCAGTAACTACTGGGTTAGAAAGTGGATGTTGAGGTTAAAGCCATTTCTTGATGCCTACTTTGGCCCCTTCAGAGGCAAGCACCGCTACTGGGTTGGAGTCTTGCTCGTAGCTCGAGCTGTTCTCTTGCTTGTCTTTGGTCTCAACTCCACCAATGACCCCAGCGTGAATCTTCTTGCTGTAATTACAGTAGCTGTTCTCCTCTTGATTCACCTCCCATATGACACCCACAAGATAGTCTACCCAAATGGTGCAGGCAAGCACATAAGGTTTTGGGGAGGATCTTACTACAAGAAGTGGTATCTTTCTCTCCTGGAAAGTTCTTTCATTCTCAATCTTGGAATGCTTGCTACAGGAAGCTTGTATGTCCTAGCAGCTGAAGGCAATCAAACAGTTGTAGTGTACACATCTGTTATCATCACATTTTGCCAGTTCATCGTAATAATAATTTTCCATGGCTACAATCAATTTACCAAGATGTTGCGGAGTAAATGGAAACAGAAGATTGGGGAGTTACAGTCCATTGATCGAGCAGACTATGAACCCATTCCAGACCAACCTGTAGGTCTTGGAAGAGATCAGTGGCCACCGTACGAACCCATGAACCAATGCCGTGAACCACTGCTGGAGGATGAAGACAACTGAGTGTGGAACTAAGAGTAAACTTGTACGAATTACTGTTGCCTCTGTAACATTATTTACCTTTTTTGGCTGTTTGCATACTTGCTGAATAACTGAGTGCATTTTTCTAGAACTTGTCCCACTTTAGTTTTACAATGTAGTTTTCATTTGTTGTTGAGAATTCTCACTTGGAATGTTTAAGTTGAACTGAGTTCAGGCTCACTGAAATGGAGTACCTTTATAACTGACATTTGGTGTATATAGGTGGCTGACCCTTTCCAACCCCCCCTCCCACCCCTCCTCCCAGGGATCAGCCCCTGGTCATTGCAATTTGCCATACAAGGTGTGCAGCCATAAAATCAATGTAACCACAGAATGGTTAAATTGTTTGCAAGGTTAGGATCCTTGAGCCAGCTTCCTCTCAGGGATTCTCTTATTAATTATTAATTAGTCCAGCTATGATAAACACTAAATGCGATATAACATAATGTTATCGGATTGTGGTACTTGACTAGAGTGGCTTTACTAGCCAAGCAGCTTCAAGCAAATGCAATACAGAATTGTACAGCTTTGGAGTCACCTCAAGTCACGGCAAAAAATAGTAAGTTAATATGGACTGGTACTTATACATAGGTTGTGTATTGTGGAAAGTAGTGGGAGCAGAGAAATTAGCTGCATATATATGTATGATAGCCTCATCACCTGTGTGTACAGTCTATCAAGCTAGTCCTCCTCTCCCCCACCTCCCATATACTAATGACATCTTCTCTCACATTTCTGGAGGGTGAGACTGTGGAGTGGGTTGTGTATAACAGAAATAGCAAGGCTTAGCATGGGAGATTCACTACATAAGCAGAGTGGCTAATACAGTCATACAGATAGCAAACAACAAAAAGGGAAGTCTACCACGTCAACTAGGGGTACTCTTGGTCCTCACAAAATGCAAACGACAGTGTCACAAGTTGCATGACTTGTATCATGTCCACCAGTGCTTTTTATGTTATCTATTTATCTTATACATCAGGCATTGTTTGGTTCTTGCTCACACTATTGTTGATACAGAACCCTTGCTTGGACATCTGATTAAACTCAACATTAACAACCATAATATGGCTTCTATAGCCATGTATTGTAGGAGGGTGCGTTTTCCACACTGTCTGTAACATGCTTTTTAAGATGCAGCCACCACAGGGCCTAAAATTATGGGTTAGCTAGTTGGCTAGTTGCATCATGGCAAGGCATCTAATTTACAAATGTTCTGGTTACTTGCTCCAAACACAAATTTTAGGCCCCATTAAAGTCAACTGCAGCTACCCCTCTCAGATCATCATTCTACTTCCTTTAACTTGGGGTGTAATGTAACAGTTGCACCTGGCAATTTTGGTTCCATATAGATCTATACTGGAGTGCTCAGTTGAAATTAAGTCTGTTTCTATAGAATGACATGCTTTATCTCTTTTCAGGCTCAACCTGCAGACATACGTGAGTGGCACAAGATGGTCCACACTTTGTTGTTGTTGATTCTTCTATCCTTGGGCTTCCCCGCCCCCTTCCCTGCTGAAGCAGCCACTGTGCTCTATGTGAAGCCCACAGAATCCACCCCATGTCCTGGTGAGCCCTGCCACACACTGGATGAGTACGCTCAGAATGCTTCTCAATACTTTGTATCTGACACTACTGTGGAATTCTTACCTGGGACTCACAGTCTGAGTCAACCACTCTATGTCAGTGGTGTCAACAACCTGTCTTTGGTTGCCAGAAATGCCGCAAGGAGTGAAACTGTCATTCAACTATCTGAAACATTATGGTTCACAAATGTTTCCAACTTAATCTTGCTAGACTCAACACTTGTCTTCGGGTACAACAACCTTACATTCTTGGGTTTTGAAAGTGTGTTGCATCTGAAAGTGTCTCGTGTCATCTTTCAAAGTGTTAGCAGCACAGTAACGCATCCAGAAATAGTCGTCAGAAATGTATTTGGAAGTTCTACGTTTGAGCAAGTTGACTTCATCACCTTGCTCAAACACCCAACATTCATTCTGCAAGTTCAGTACGACACTCATGAACTACACACACAGACATCTTCTCTTACAATTAGAGATTCTTCCTTTCATAAATTAGGTGTTCAATTTCTACTTTATCATTCAGGAAGCTACATAGATATTATTCTTGAAAACCTAACAATTAGCCATACTGTAAATACAACACTCGATATACGTGGATCCACATACAATCCTGCACTGTATACAGTTGTATTCCGAAGAGTATCTTTTGTAGACAATTTACACCATGACTTTGATCTGGTGGCTGTTGATGCACACAATGTGATGTTCATTGATTGTGACATCTCAGAAAACAAAGCTCATGATGTTGTATACCTGCGAAGGTCACATAATGTAACATTCATTAACTGTAACTTCTCCAGAAACCATGACACAAGTGCTATAGTGAACCTGCACTATTCAAACAATGTGACCTTTATCAACTGTAGTATTTATGAAAATAAAGGCACATCCGCTGCTGATTTAGGAATTATGCTGCTTGCCTATTCATACAATGTGAGCTTTGATGACTGTAGCTTCTGTGCTAACATTGGTACACCTATTTGGTCTTACAACAGCAACTTTACTCTTTCTGGGACAATACTCTTCAGTGATAACACTGCCTACGAAGGAGGTGCCTTGGCATTTCATGGAGAAAGCTATGTCTCCATAGCCAACAATACAAATGTCACCTTTCTTAACAACACAGCTAAAAATGTGGGTGGAGCGGTCTTTGTTCGCAATCCACTACCATATGTCATTCATTCCTGTTTTCTTCAGTTTCTTGCTATCGACACTTCGTCCCAGTGTTCTGAATGTAACTGTTCCCTCCCACAATCCATTATAAACTTCATCAACAACACTGCTAAGGAAGGAGGAAATGCAATATATGGAGCATCTGTGTTTAACTGTTGGTTGAATGTCACATACTGTGATGGATTGCATCTTCTGATTCATAACTCCAGCAATCATCTTCACTTTGAGCCCAACTTGAAATCGGATCTCTCAATGATTTCATCAGACCCCACACGTGTATGTCTGTGTGAGAATGAAAAGCCCAACTGTGCACTTGTCTTCAGCAATGCATCAAACTACACACACTACCCTGGGGAGGAGTTCTCCATTTTTGCAGCAGTTGTTGGGGACATGTTTGGAACAGTAGCTGGTTCAGCATATGCACGAATTCTGCCACCGAGTAATGCAACACTTGGAGATCATCCGCAGCAGTTACAACAAACCAACAGTCACAAGTGCACAAAATTGAAGTACTCTTTGCTCTCTGAACCTGGACTGGTAGTGATGGCAATCACTGCTAACGATATTCCAGTGCAAAGCTATCCTAGTGATAAAACAATTCAACATAGTATTGACCACTTTCATTATTCTGGAGATATCAATAATAAACTTCTAACCACTCCAGTCTATATCAACATCACCATTCTTCCTTGCCCACTTGGATTCATCCTTTCAGACTCTTCAACCCCCCGGTGTGTCTGCGACCATCTCGTTCATGGTCACGACATTATTACATGTAACATCAATAATCAGACCATATGCCGGAGAGGCAGTGTCTGGGTATCATCTGAGGAGAACGGGACCACACTAATGGTTAGCAAACACTGTCCCTATGGCTACTGCAAGACACAAGTTGTGAATGTAAGTCTTGACTACCCAGACACCCAATGTGCCTTCCACCATTCTGGTAGGCTCTGTGGTGGCTGCCAGTCTGGGCTCAGTCTTGCACTAGGAAGCCCTCAGTGTCTTCAATGTTCCAACAACTACCACCTTGCACTCATTATACCATTTGCACTAGCTGGTCTTGCACTGGTTTTCTTCATAAAGATTCTAAACCTCACTGTTGCAGAGGGAACTATAAATGGGCTCATTTTCTATGCCAACATTGTACAGGCTAACCAAGCTGTCTTCTTCCCCCCTGGACCTGCACGAGAATTATACCCAATAAAAGTCTTCATAGCCTGGCTCAACCTTGACCTTGGCATCACGACCTGCTTCTTTGATGGCCTAGACGGTTACTGGAAAACATGGCTGCAGTTTGTGTTTCCAGTTTATCTATGGGCTATCATTACCCTCATAATTTATCTTTCTCACAAACTTCAATCAGTGGCAAATTTCTTTGGGAATAACTCAGTCCCTGTTCTAGCGACCTTGATATTTTTGTCATATACCAAACTGCTTCGCACAATCATCACTGCTCTTTCGTTTAGCTTTTTGGAAGTTTCAGATAATTCCATAGTAGCAGTATGGTCATTTGATGGAAACACTGAATATCTCAGTGGGAAGCACATCCCTCTCTTCGTTGTCGCTCTCGCTGTCCTCCTGTTCCTCTGGCTGCCTTATACAGCACTGCTACTCTTTGAACAGTGCATTCAGAAGATCAGTAACTACTGGGTTAGAAAGTTGATGTTGAGGTTAAAGCCATTTCTTGATGCCTACTTTGGCCCCTTCAGAGGTGAACACCGCTACTGGGTTGGAGTCTTACTTGTAGCTCGAGCTGTTCTCTTGCTTGTTTTTGGTTTCAACTCCACCAATAACCCTAGTGTGAATCTTCTTGCTGTAATTACAGTAGCTGTTCTCCTCTTGATTCACCTCCCGTATGACACCCACAAGATAGTCTACCCGAATGGTGCAGGCAAGCACATAAGGTTTTGGGGAGGATCTTACTACAAGAAGTGGTATCTTTCTCTCCTGGAAAATTCTTTCATCCTCAACCTTGCAATGCTTGCTACAGGAAGCTTGTATGTCCTAGCAGCTGAAGGTAACCAAACAGTTGTAGTTTACACATCTGTTAGCATCACATTTTGCCAGTTCATTGTAATAATAATTTTCCATGGCTACAACCAACTCAAGAAGTTGTGGGGTAAAAAGAAACAGAGAATTGGAGAGCTTCGGAATGTCAATCGAGCAGACTATGAACCCATTCCAGACCAACCTGTAGGCCTTGGAAGAGATCAGTGGCCACCGTACCGACCCATGAACCAATGCCGTGAACCACTGCTGGAGGATGAAGACAACTGAGTGTGGAACTAAGAGTAAACTTGTATGAATTACTGTTGTGATTCCTGACATATACTGTACATGTACTAAAAGTTGGGTGCTACCTTTTGCATTTTAGAGCATAGCTACTTGTGAATGCATTGAGAAGGTGCTGTGAACATTCTCAATCACACATATGTCTCTGACAATCCTGCATGACATTAGCCAGGGAGGGTGATAATAACATTAAACAGATAATTGGACGGTAGCGGAGTTGATGTGAAGAACACTCAAGGTATCCTTTGCCTGTAGTAGCGTGAGTTTCTATTCTAATTAATGTCAAACCTCAGATACTATCTGATGTGGAAGTGTTTACACTCAGCTACTAGCTGCCTCGGCATGCATGCACTGTTTGATTTACAATCTCACAACTACACGGTACAAAATGGCACAAAAATATAACTAGCTGCTACTTAAGAAGTTTGAACTTTCTGAAGTATTGTTGAATGTCACTCTTAGGGTAAGGTTTAGTCGCCAGGCAAGTCGGGATGTTCTCTGGTTGTTCAACCCATAGCTTGAAGTGGATCCCACCACTTTCAAGTGAACTGACAAGAGACTTTAACTCCGCTTCATTAGCCACCTGTGTTCAGTCAAAGATGAAGCAAGACGATCATAAGCTATCAACAAGTAGCTAGTTATGTATACAGAGAAAATCAAGCAAGCTACACTGGATGTATTGTCATATGAAAGGGTTTAGCTATTTCTTCGTCTCCGTACCTCCAGAACTACTTTGTGCATTCTGTCAACATCACTGAAGTATTCCACCACATTTGGGTCATCTCTGAACAGGTGAAGCACAGCTGTAGTTGCGTGGCATGCCTGTGCTACAGTGGCCCCCACCGGCCACCTCTCAGCCCCCCTCATGAGATCTCCACGGAGACAGATATACTGCACCAAACTCAGACCCTGCTTGACTGCCATCACAGGCTATACAAGATCCTGGAAAATACAGACTGCAAGCTTACTCCTAACAGTTGTAACAAAAGTTTATAACTCTTGCTTGCATGCACACAGGTGAAAATGTATTAGTGTACAAGCTACAAACTAAATAGCTACAAATGACCAGTCTTGACTTTTTGGCCTGGTATACCTAAGTTATACCTGCCCATACATGCAGGCAGGTAACCGCGCGTGCACACACACACACACACACACACACACACACACACACACACACACACACACACACACACACACACACACACACACACACACACACACACACATACACACAGACACACACACACACACACACATACACACAGACACACACACACACACACATACACACACACACACACACACACACACACACACACACACACACACACACACACACACACACACACCTCGGTGAATGGGCTTAACATGCAGGCATGTAACCACACACACACACACACACACACACACACACATACACACAGACACACACACACACACATACACACACACACACACACACATACACACACACACACACACACACACACACACACACACACACACACATCTCACGTGGATCTCATTATAGTCAACTTCCGGTATGTGTAACTTGACAGGAAACTATTAGTTTATTAAACCAACACTGAACCAAGCTACTCTACAGGACCGTTTGCCTGTGAGCTGCCACTATGGGACCAGAATCACTACTGGACACCATTTTGTTGCACGCAGGTCACCTGTGTACTGTCCTCAACCAAACGACCAACGAGGTTTTCGAGTCTCCCCTTCCACACGACTGTCCGACACTCGTACACTTCTACCTACCCAGACTCGCCCTTGGGGCTGCCCTTGCGGCTGTGTTCCTACTCTATCTACTGTACTACCGCCTTGCGATAGTTGCGAGGCCGAGTGTCGTGTGCTCTGACCCGGACAGACTGGCTGTTCTGAGGAGACACTGTCCGGTGTTTTTTGAGGAGTTTTGGCCCACCGTGTGGGCGGCACAGGCGCACTTGCAGAGTATAATTCGCGTGGCTATTCAAACCTTCCCCAGATCTAAGCGAAGAAGGTATGAAATTCATTGTTTTTTTTTTGTAGTGAAGTTAAGTGACTAAATTACAGACGGAACAGTACAAGGAAGAACTATTCTAGCTTAACTGAATCTCAAATGAAACATAATTTTGCCATGACCGCACTTTACCCCAGAGACAGAATAATTTATGCTCGTGCTGGAAGTCTGGGTGGGGCTAAAATTTTCATTGCTCAGACAAGCAGTAGTCACTTATATGTCACCTGTTGAAGTGTTTGCGACCGCAATCAAAATGTTTGATCAGCTAAAAGTGTGCTTGATCACTTGATCGTTGCCTTCTGAGGCTCTTGATCGCTTGATTTTCAGCCGTGCATTCCTGATCCGTTGATTTTAGCAGCTCAGAGGCCACCTTGATCCCTTGATCAGCCCCCAAAAAGGGCTTTGATTGCTTGATTCAATTTTCATCCCGGTCACAATGCTTCTACACGGGACATGTAAGTGACTACCCCTTGTCAGAGGCTTTTCACTCGAGCTATTGTCAATTGCTTTAATACTGCAAGCAGCAAAAGCTGGGGTGGAGTCCTGCTGCCTGAGGCAAAATGCTACCATGTTTTAGTGCTGCTGAGACAAACATTTAATAGCATTGTAGTGTGTGAGAATCCCTCTTTGTGGCTTAAAGCTAAGTAGCTAGAGGCACTTTTACACTTCTTAGACTCACTATATATACATCAATTATTTTGGGGTGTGTAAAAATATTCTGTTATGCAGGGAAGTATTGTGGCTCTCAGACGGTGGGCATCTCTGTCTGGACTGGTACAATGAAGGAGGTGGGGAGCAACCAACAGTCCTCATGCTGCCAGGCATTACAGGTGCCCAGGAAGGAGCTGTATATATATATAGTGAAGTTACTTGGTAGTTTCAAGCTATCTTCAGTCAAAAGAAATATTGAAGTTATGAGGCTAAATAGAGGAAAGTAAAAAGAAGGTATGCAGTCAGCTGAGAATAGAACTAAGAGCTCCTGGCTTTAGCTTCCAGTGCTCTATCACTGAGCCATGACTGCTGGACAACCACCATCCCTCACAATCCTCTATATGTACTATTTTTTTTACAACTTCAAACATTTAATTTTACAACTGTGTCAAAGTATATTCAGTCTAAATCTGACATAAAATTATATTCTTATGCAGGTAGTAGTGATGAAAATTATATTCGTCACTGGATACAAGACATGACGAAGTTGGGTTACAGGTAAAGATAACAACTGAGTACATCTGAGACAAGATGGCTCCCTTCCCACTAGCCACACAACATGTATTTGCACTCAAATTTGACTCAACTGGTATACAGTAATGTCACGTTAAAAACTTCTAAGTAGTGCATGTGGCTCCCATCACAGCAATGTTGATGATTTCTATTATCCATAGTGTTTATCAGTGTTTTGTCAAATGTCTTGTAGCTCTTCCTCCAGTACGTCAATTGTCAATTTTAACTGCTCAGCTTAAGTTATTATAGTATTGGAGACATGAATAGCAAAATGGTATAACATAACCCACAAGTGACACAAACTGGTAGGAAACTAGTTTAAATAAAAACCATGACAATTACAGAGACAGAATGGTGGGAGAATGAGCCAAAGGACAGCTGATTGTATTCTAAGAAGTTTACGACAGGAACGTGATGTTCTACTATTGTAGGTCAGTCATCTTCAACTATAGAGGAAGTGGCAACACCAGATTGTCAGTAAGTCATCTGCTTTTACTACCTTAGAAAGTTGATAGCCACATATTCTTATAAGCTTTTTCTTAACCTCGTACCCAAGCCATGTGGGAGAAGGAAGAGCACTTTCCTTCTCCCACATGGCTTGGGTATAATACGTAGCTTTATCCTGAACATGATTATAAATGATATATATTGGTACACAATTCTTTTGGTACATAGTACTATACATACTATGAGTGGGAGAAATTGGTCTAACTCAATAGACAAAGTACATAGTTGCGCTTCTCAATACACTCCAAGATGAAATTTTGTGGTGAGGGTTTTACCTAATTGCATTCCAAGATGAAATTTGTGGGGAGAATTGCATACTAACTCTTCTCTAAACAGAAGCCAATGCTTGGTCACTAACTGAAATTTGGAGCTTTGCCAGAAGTTGTGCCTTGCACTGGTGCCAGTATTATCGTGAAAAAAAGAAAGTGCCTGCTCCAAAATGTTATCAACCATCTATGTTTATCTGTCTCAGACTCCCAAAATGTACTGTGGTGCAGATATTGGTGATTTGACAGACGTTCTACGACGCATCAACACCATGCTGCCACACTCACCACTGCTGGCAGTGGGTGCATCAATGGGAAGGTATGTAGGACAATAACCATGCACATGCTAGCTATATATTTGATATAGCAACAACGCATGATGACGTCCTTTTTACCGCAATAAAACAATATTTGCTCATTGACATAGTACTGCAGGCAAAGGAATGGCTTTCCTCAGTTTATAATACTCACAACTGTTGATGTATGTGACCTACAGAAGAACTGCAATGTGTATTCTTCAGCCCATACCCTGGTATCCTTGTGTGCAGTTCAGCCGTTCTTATATATTATGTGCACTAAACTTAGGGAGATGCTTCATCAGGAGTAAGCAGCATTTACATCCTAAGTGTACATCTTTGTTGAAGATTTCTATTCTGATCGTACAAGTCAGCCATCTTACTGACAGCTTTGCCAGTGGAGTTCATACCTTTTTTCTGCTGTGCTCACACAAACTACCCACATGTAGCTGGTGTTTCTCAATTTACAGACCAAACATTTTGACCATAATACAGTGGCTCTTATCTGTGGAATAGAGGCAGTACACAAGAAGCTTTTGGCCTCTAACTTGAGAAGCTGTGTGTTTTGTGTGAGTGTGAATAAAAGTAATAGTGTTGTTACATAGCCTCTTTCCCAGGCCTGCCAGGGTATTCACCGCTCTTCCACTTCCGTGTATTATACTGAATGCAAACCGAAGAACAAAAACGGGGGAGCCCTGGGAACGAGGCTAGTTGTTACATGCATTGCAACAAATTGTATTTTCCAAATGCTGAGATAAACCTAGTCTCGCAAGCCAGCCGCATTTTTCTTTATGGGGGGAGCGAATACGGCTGGCCCGTGAGACTAAGATAAACCCTAGCATGTGCACTCACAGCTCTGTTATCTTTCCATGGTATACCTGTAAGAGCGCATAAGAATGGGCGGCTAGAGTAAGAGCGTGTAACTACGTAAAATTCGAAACCGGGCGGAATTTACCGCCAGTACTAAAAATAGTAACACGTCCTATGCACGCTGCATTGACATAAGCCATTATGAATTGTTGCTAAGCACGCACGTGACCGGGTGTTCTATTTTTAGATAATTTTGACCGGACTACAAGCTTCTATTGGAGTTACACACTCTTACTCTAGCCGCCCATTCTTATGCGCTCTTGTGCTACAGCATATTGTTGCTCAAGTATTTGTCTGAGTGCAAGAGGCATGGAAGGGACTGTCACATCAGAGCAGTGCTGCTGATCTCAGTCATCTGGGATGTGAAGGCCACCGATAACATTATCCACCAGCCTCTCAACAAGTACACTCTCAACAGGCACCTGTCCAACAATTTCAAGGGAATATTGAAGGAGTAAGTCACTGTACAATAAAATGCATGATCTGATCTAGTTGCAAGAAATTCAATTCTGAGAGTTTGTGTCTAACTTAGTGCAAGCCAGTACTAATTAATTTTTGGCTTAGTGCAATACCAGGAATGAAGCGGCTCAGTGTACAAACACTGTATAGCGGGGTTTTTTTGCAGGGCAAAATTTATGTAGAATCACGATCAGTTGTATTCCCGAAAATTTTCACGGGTTGCATTTTTGCAAGCGCGAATTTAATCTGTTTCTGTTGGTGATTTATCTGTACGCATATTTTTCGCAGGCTAAATTTTCACAGATCCTACTTGGTCGTGAAAAGCGTAAACATTACTCTCCCACTAAAAATATCCGGTATACGGTATCCAATAATCTCAAGGGAACATTAGTAGCATAGTAGCTAGTGGATATCCGTAACCTGAGTGGACTCACCTGTAGCTCCCGGGCCTTTCTGTTGTCCATGCTACAAAAACTGATCTGGTGAACAAAGTCGAATTTCTTGGGCTTATTTCCCAAAAGTGGTAAGGACCAATTAGATTGCGAGATCAGTAATTATTACGTATAACCTTCCTTACAACAGTAAAAAAATTATCTCTACTCGAGTATCTGTACCTTTTTGGAGCAGGTTTGGCATAAAAATGTTTCAATGTTGCTAGGTGACACTGTCGCAAAAGTCTGCGCTAGCCCAAGAAATTCGACTTGGTTCACCTGACCGTTTCTCCTCATGAGAAGGTGGGGTCTGGAGACGAGACTAGGGACAGACCTGGGAACACAACTAGCTCATCAAATTGTATGTAATACGCTATGGCTGGGTTGCTATGGAGTTCCTTTGCAGTAAACTTAGAGACAAGATTTTAGAGAGGAAACAATAGCTCTGTCATATGTAAAGTTTGGCTCCTTTCATCTGTTAGGAACAAAGCTGTTTTTGAAGACTACAGAAGAAGAGGAGAGTTGTGCTTTGACTATGACAAAGCTTTGAAGGTTTGGAGTAGATAATTTGTTTCTGATACAGCAATGTGTTTAGTTATAAACGTTTTTAATGGTGGTTATCATATTGATATCATTGTAGGTATAGGGAATGTTATTGCAATATGGTATCATCAAAAACAACTTGTTCCCAAACAAAATTTGAAGCACTTACTGTTTTAAGTTATTTTACCATGACGATAGCTCTATACACTTGCTGGCATGCCAAATATAATCATGCAATGGCGTGTGTGGCCAAACACGTAAGCCATGAATACAGTGGAACCCTCTTAAAGGACACCCATGAATTAAGGACACCTCGCTCATCAGGACATTTGTCCAACTTTGTACTAATCAGTATTAATATAGGGATATTTCACAGTCCTGAGGGTATCTGTAATAGATCAAGGTACCACTGTATGCAGGGTACTTTCATAGTTAATACACTTTTGCACAAATTATTGTAATTTTTTGTGCTTTTGCACAACATTGTGCTGCAATACAAAAACCAGCCAGCTGCCATTTTCCTTCTGCAGTGTCGAAACCTTCGTGACCTCAACACTGTGGTGACTCTACCCATGTTCGGATATAAGGACTTCAACGAAATTTACCTGGACTCTTCTCCGCACTTCAGAGTGGAAGATATTTCCATTCCTGTGGTGGCAATGAATGCAGCCGACGACCCTTTCTGTCCTGAATTTGGTATGCATTTTGTTGTGCTAATTTAGTGTTCTTTCTTCTTGTTATTTTTGGAGATTTGCCAAACTGAAATTCTTGGAGCCAAGCTATAACTTTACTGAACAGAAATACTACACTTACATAGTCTATGTATATAAAATTTAGAAAGAGTGTTAGATTTTCCAGAAACAAAAGCTGGGAACTGTTCACTTTGTTTCCGGACCCTGCTTTCTTTCTTCAGTTTACAACAAATGCACAAAAGTAGAAGAACATAAGTACTACCATCAAAAATTATAATAACAGGAGAAGCCTGGGTATAGGAACTATTTCTGAAAAAGAAAATCTAAAAAGCATAAAATCTTTAAATTACACTGCACAATAGCCTTGTACCTATAGGCCTTCAAGGACTAAACACAAAGCGTTCCATATTGTGCGAACCATATGGTCCATTTTTGATGACAATAACTCCAGTGTATCTTCTCTCCCAGCAATCCCCAAGGAGGCAGCCATGTCTAATCCCAACCTTATCCTGGTCACTACAAGAAAGGGCGGCCATATTGGCTTCATAGAGGGACTGCTCCCTGTGGGGAAAACACTCATGGACAGGGTACTGGTGCAGTTGGCAACTGCTCTCTTCGAACATAAAGACTTCCTGCCAGGATGACTGTCTACAGGGCGTCCATACATTGTCTACTTCTTCTTGTTGTCTGTAAATGATGGACAAGTTGAATACTGGTGCAGATCCAACTGCTTTAATTTTTTTTTTTCCAAACATAAAGTCACCTTGCTAAAATGATACATACAGTGATTGAGTCTATACAGTGTCATCAATGTTTTTATGTTTTATGTAAATTGTTATTTTGACAGTCAAGTACTACACTGCACAGTTTACAACTGTGTGCTTATAAATTTTTGTTCTGCAAACATGATTGAAAACTTGAAGATATGCTTTTATATTTGCTGAAGATTACCACTTATTTGTTTACTTAGCAACTGAACACATGCAGCCATGTCTCTGTGCCTGGGAAAAGGGGAAAGTCTGCATGTTGAGTAGTTTGCTGTATACATCTCAATGTATTGCCATTCTCAACTCACTACATATATAGGGCGCCCACTGCTGCAATAAATTACAGGAAGGTATTTTTTTCTCACTCATATAATGTAGCACAAAACACTTGGAATAAGACAATAAGTCAGCTATTTGATAGTGTTTACACATCAAAATAATAGCAATACCTCATCTGTGTACAACTTGAAATATAGCCATTCATGACAACACATACGTACAGTAATAAAGTGAATAAAAATATAATAGCACATACAATATTACGGAAACTGAAAATTCAATATTGAAACACGTTTTCATTTCAGCAGATTTTGCAGTTCAAAGTTGCTTGTGAGAACAAGAGAACCAAAATAAATAAAGTACACAAAACACATTGCTATACTATAGAACAGCTTTTATATAAAGTTGTATGTAAACAATATTGAAGTTACTGTAAACACTTGCACATGTACAGATGTGTTTACAGTAATAACAACAAGGGACCAATCAAGAGAACCAAAATATGAAACACAATAAAGTACACAAATGAATACTAAATAGATTGTCACTCTCATGATACCCGGTAACAACAAATCATGTTGTATGTTTCTTGGTTCAAGGTTTCTTATGCGAGTGCCATGAGCTACCAGCGGTCTTGAGTGACTCTGTGTGCTTGTTGTGGTGAACAATCTTCCACCTCCTCATCCACGGACCATGGATCGTGGTGTCAAACTGATCTTCACTCAGCTGTCCCATTTCCTCTGCCTGTAATATCTGGCGGTCAAGTGTCGCAAAGTTTTCCCAGTCAATTTGGTAGTTTGGATCATCTGCCTTTTGCATGACGACACATTCCTTTAGACCATGAAACCCGTTTGGCTTGTTTGGATTCTGCCAGCGAAGATCAAGGCTCCAGCGTATCTTGTTGGAGTAGTTTTCAAGGCTACGGTGAGGAATGGCATTGTTTAGAAAGAGAATGCCACCAAAGGGTACCTCACAGGTAGCAATGTCACGATCAAGGTTTACTCCAAGTGTGTTCTCCATCTCTTCCTCGTCCAGGTCCACGTACCACGTTCCCCCTGCACAGCAAGTGTGTGTTGCTGTGATGCCACACTTGTGGCCTCCTGACACCACCTGCACACAGGTTAAAGGTCAGAAACGTCTCATCAGCACTTATCCCATATTTCTTGGGGTCCCTTGCATTCACACACAAATTAAAAATCTGCAGATTCTCTGAAAACTTTTTGTCAACATTTCAAGCAATCAGTCCAGCAACAAAACGTCTTTCCGTTTATGCAGGAGCCAACCGAGAAGCCACTGAAATCTACATTGCTTCATTGAAAAGCTAGGTTAGAGCCTGGGAACAAGGCCAGCCGTCTACTGAAGCCAATGACCAGACAGACAACTCTTCACCCTCACTTCCTCACCTGCATGCAGCCATTCTCAATGTTAGCATCAATGAGTGGTATCCATGCTGTGGGTTGGAGGGTGTGGAGAGCGGAAGGGTCTAGGTAGGCGTTGTCCTGGTGCCAGGGTACTGTCGTCTGTTCATTGTGAGGGGTTTTAGTTCGAAGGTTCCACACAGGGTGGCCTGTGGGAGACATAACAGCTAGTCTTAAAATTAACAGGTATATACATAACTATACCACAGAATTAGACCAGTTTAGTATGTTAAATTGTAGCTGCTGCTTTAACTCAAAAGTAGTGAAATGTCTTCCGGTTCAAGAAGCTTTATCCTACACACAAGTGATGATGTCATATCTACAAATCTCCCACACTGACTGTACTATGATACTAGTTTCGTCCAGACCTCATTTGACACATATACATGTAGAAGCTTCTGTGCTGGTTGGTTTTGTGTCTTGATTATGGTGGTACTACAGGACACTAGCTACCTGCACTGCACCTGCAATATCTGGACCAATGAACTGTTCCACAACATTCAGTAGCCTCTGATTGGCCCACAGCTGCCGGAAGCCAGGAGGGAGGTACCCCATCTTGTGCAGCAACACAGCCGTCCCCTTGAACTGTTTCTCAATCAGGGAGAGTCGCTTGTAGAATCCAGCATTCTCACATTTGTCTCTTATCTTGCCTGGCCAGGTGAGAAGCAAGAGGGGACAATAACAGCGGATTCAATATGTTAAACATTTGATAATGTTCAGTGAACTTCCACTTATGTAAATACTACTTTGACAAGCTGATTTGACATCATTTAAGTAGCAGAACATTTCCCTCCCTCCCTCCTCCTTCTCCCTCTCACTCTTCCTCGCTTTCTCCCTCCTTCTCCCTTTGTCCCTCATCCTCACACTCTTCCTTTCTCCTTCCTTCTCCCTGCCTCACTCCCTCCCTCCATCTACCCATTCATCCATCTGTCCATCCATCCCACTCATCATCCCCCACTCCCTCCCTCCATCTACCAATTCATCCATCTGTCCATCCATCCCACTCATTATCCCCCACTCCTCTCCCTCCATCTACATGTACCTATCCAGCCATTCGTCCATCCTCTTCCTCCCTCTCTCTCTTCCCTCCATCCCTCCCTCCTTTCCTCCCTCCCCCCCTCCTTCCCCTTACCAGCAAGGTAGAGTCTGTTAGCAAGGATATCAACACATTCCTCCACTGCCTCGACTGCTGGCTGCATTTCCTCCATTGTGAAGAAGGAAGGAACCAACACATACCCCTTTTCAAAGTATTGCTCAACCTGCGAAGAGAAGTAAAGGAGATATGGGAATAGGGAGAGGAGAAAGGGAAGAGTAGACAAAAAAGGAGAGACAGAGAAAGGAAAGGGGGGAGTAAAGATTGGTACACTCGGCACTTTTACTGATCATCCCAGGTAGTTGACCACTGATCATCCCAGGTAGTTGACCACTGATCATCCCGGGTAGTTGACCACTGATCATCCCGGGTAGTTGACCACTGATCATCCCGGGTAGTTGACCACTGATCATCCCGGGTAGTTGACCACTGATCATCCCGGGTAGTCGACCACTGATCATCCCAGGTAGTCGACCACTGATCATCCCGGGTAGTTGACTACTGATCATCCCGGGTAGTTGACCACTGATCATCCCGGGTAGTTGACCACTGATCATCCCAGGTAGTTGACCACTGATCATCCCAGGTAGTTGACCACTGATCTACTCTCTTGCTCCACCTACCTGCCATTGTTCCAGCTGCCCTGGTTTCTTCTCTGTTGGTTGAGGTGGAGCAACTGTGTACACATTTGGGGCCGTATCTGCAGGGTAGGTAGGGAGACATATATCAACATTTGGGGAAGAGGGTACCATAAATTATATGGAGAGTAGGTAGGTAGCCTTGTTCCCAGTTGGGAGTGTCTGGGATGAGGCTATGTGCACTGCTGAACCCAACATACCTGAAATGGCAGTATGTTGTCCCCGCACCCACAAGGCTCTGTGCAGCTGCACGGATAACTTTAGTCGACTGAAGCGAGCCAGAACTCGAGGTCTTCTTAGCAGGAACGCCATACCCAGTATACTCTAATTAACCGAAAGTCAGCTGACCTATGACGTCACAAAAATATTAAAGTCTATCTACGTGTGGTTGATTCTGAAGATTAATTTGTGGTCGTGTTCAACTCAAGAAGCAGGCTTTAGTACGGTGAGACAAGCATGACAGTCCATAGGTTTCTAATACTGCTTAAGTTTGGCTTGGAGTTTGATGGCAGAACGCGTCATGTTCGCCTGCGAGGACGCGTGTTCTAAATAATGCTCACCATCGATTAGTACTTCACCATAGAGAAAATGTGCTGCTTAACCTGAGAGTTTAATAACCATCTTGTAGTAGCACTACCAGAACAAATAGATGCGATGAGTGGGTTACATGTATCATGATAGGGAAGGGTGTAGAAATCCTATGGATATATGGACCTACATGTAGTTGTTATATACAACGTGTACACCAGTGTGTGTGGCTTTGATACTAAAGGATACCCATATGTACATTGTACACGTGTGCTTCACTGTCAGTGCTGTGTATAGTTACGGGAAAAATAGCCGATGTGTATAAGATGCATTTCATCCACTACGAGATACATGTATAGCATTGGGGTTCTTCTTCCGTAGTTCGAATACTGGAGGTGGCAAAGGCCTAGGAACAAGACTAGCTTCATTCTTTCATTGCAGTGGTATAACCATGGCAACTGGAGCCAATACGACCCCTCTGGGTCGTCTGCATCCTGTGTTACAGGCTCGATCAGGTTTCCCACAAGAGCCACTGCTGCCCTTACCAGGCAGTATGCCCGGAGTCGGTATGCCCGGAATCAGTATGCCTGGAGTCAGTATGCCTGGAGTCAGTATGCCTGGAGTCAGTATGCCCGGAGTCAGTATACCTGGAGTCAGTATGGGGGGAGTTGGAGGAGGAGGAGGGGGAAGCAAGGACCCTGAGCTGAAGAGACATCTGGAAGCTGCCAAGAGAGCTGCGTCTGCACTGTTTCCAGGTGTGTGTGTGTGTGTGTTGCATGTGTGCTTGTGTGTATGTATACTTGTATATGTAGCTTGGTTCTCCTTCTCTCACATGCCCAGCCTTCATTGCTCACAGTATGAAAAGTGATAAAAATGAGAGACTGGCTAATATGCATAATGTACATGTACATGTATGTATGTACACATGTACAATGTAGATGTATATAGGTGTGTGTGGGTGCATGTGCATCCATCCATTCTACTAACCAACCAAGCATTTAACAGAAGGAAAGTTTTAAAGTTCTCTGTTACAAACGTACGTATGATCAGAAAAGGATCCTTAGTAGAGCATACAATGTAGCTATCACTATGTGTACAGTAAATGTACTTGCACAGTGGGTGACTTTGCATAACATCCAGGCTATTTTGTTAGGGAGAGGTGGTTTGTTGATTGTACATGTACAATATACACTCACTTTTACCCCAACTAGTAAATCATTTACAAATGTAGTTTAAGCATCAGCAGAAGTTCTGGTTACCCTCTTCCCAGTTTATGGATAAGCTACAGTAGGCGTCAATAAAACGTTCCCGTACCGTAATCGTACTACGCGCGTGCTTGGCTGTTACATGTACATGTGCTCACACGTGCACACACACACACACACACACACACGCACACACACGCACACACACGCACACGCACACACACACACACACACACACACACTCCCAGACGAACCCACTAAGAAGAAGCGCAAGAGTCGGTGGGGCAGTGAAGACATCAAGTCTGTCATTCCTGGCCTCCCCACTGTCCTCCCAGCCAACATGACCGAGGACCAGCAGAAGCTGTACATCAGTAAGTGAACAGTTTAGCCTAGAACTGGTCCAGGGTTTGATTTTTTCCTAGGGGAGGGGAAATGTAGATGCTTGCAAAGGGTGCATGCGCATGTCAGTGCACCCGCTAGATTTTAATGAAATTCTGGACATATTTAAGGACAAGAAATGTCAATAATACATTAAGCTCCGTATTGTTGATGCAATGTATGACCTCATAATTTTCTCAAGTTTCTTGGGGGGGAGGGAGAAATCCCAGTGTCCCCCCCCCCCGCTCTGTATGAAACCCTGTGGCCTTGTTGTGTACATTATGCTGCATATACATTGTTACATTGTACTGAATGATGTTATATTCCTTGATGTAAATTTCAATAATTTGGTGAACGTCCATTATTGGGCCACCTGTAAACTGCCTTTATCGACACTGATATTGACTCTACCTGCAGTGCACCTTAAGATAGAGGAGATAGGGCGCATGTTGAGAACCGGAGACCTCGGGATCCCTCCCAACCCCTGTGACAGGTAACAAGCATTGTAGTGTGCAGTTTGATGGTCTAGACTGCAGTTTGAAATCACTCTGTGTACTAGAGAGATTATCCCTTAATTCTTCCTTGATCCTTTTCGTTTTCCTCCTCCTTCCCCTCCTCCTCTTCTTCCTCCTCCTCTCTTGCGCTTCCTCCTTACCCTCCCTCTCCTCCCCCTCTCCCCTCTCCCTCCCCTCTCCCTCCCCTCTCTCTCCCTCTCTCCTCTCCCTTCCTCCCTCCCTTTTCAGGTCACCTTCACCGGAGCCGATCTACAGCCATGACGGCAAGCGTCTCAACACACGAGAGGTGAGGGTCAGGAAGAGGTTGGAGGATGAAAGACATGATCTGGTGCAACAAGCCGTGAAACTGAGTGCTGAATACAAACCACCTGCAGATTACAAGTGAGCAGTGAATGTGTGTGTTGTGTACAGTGTATATACACTTGTAGTGTTGTGTACAATGATGTGTACAATGTATTGTAGTGTTGTGTGTACACATCTTGTCCATTCCTTTTTTATTTCCTTCCCGCCTTCTCCCTCCCTCTCCTCCCTCCCTCCCTCTCCTCCCTCCCTCCCTCTCCTCCCTCCCTCCCTCCCTCTCCTCCCTCCCTCCCTCCCTCTCCTCCTTCCCCCTCCCTCCCTCTCCTCCCTCCCTCCCTTCCTCTCTCCCTCCCTCTCCTCCCTCCCTCCCTCCCTCTCCTCCCTCCCTCTCCTCCCTCCCTCTCCTCCCTCCCTCCCTCCCTCCCTCCCTCTCCCTCCTCCCTCCCTCCCTCCCTCCCTCCCTCCCTCTCCTCCCTCCCTCCCTTCCTCCCTCCCTCACTTTCAGGCCTCCCAATAAGAAGTTTGAAGACAAAGTGTTCATTCCTCAAGATCATCACCCAGAAACCAACTTTGTGGGTTTGCTCATTGGACCGAGGTGTGTGTGTGTGTGTGTGTGTGTGTGTGTGTGTGTGTGTGTGCGTGTGTGTGTGTGTGTGTGTGCGTGCGTGCGTGCGTGCATTCTCTTGAGTTACCCCTTATTCTTTTCTCTCTCTCTCTCAGGGGAAACACTCTAAAGCAGTTAGAAAAAGAGGTACTGTAATGTTATGTACTTGTGCTACAAAGTAACATGTACAACTCTCATTGGTTATGTATGCATATACTCAACAAACAGACACAGACCAAGATCATGATTCGTGGCAAGGGTGCCACCAAGGAAGGAAAGCTCGGCCGAACAGGGCTCCCCCAACCCGGAGAGGACGAACCACTTCACGCACTGATCACAGGACAAGTGCCCGAGGCTGTGAAGAATGCAGTAGACAAGGTATGACAATCATGTGACGGTCATGCTTTTGGTCTTACATGTATGAAAGCCACATGACACTCATGTGACGGTCATGCTTTTGGTCATATGAAAGCCACATGATAATCATGTGACGGTCATGCTTTTGGTCTTATGAAAGCCACATGATAATCATGTGACGGTCATGCTTTTGGTCTTATGAAAGCCACATGACAATCATGTGACTGTCATGTGATAATCATGCTTTCGTGATATTCAAAGTTCAGAGTTAATGTGTGTCCTCCTGGTTTGGATAGATCAAGGCAATCATTCAGAGTGGGATTGACGTCCCTGGCAACGACAATGACCTCAAGAAATTGCAGCTGCAGCAGTTGGCGGAGCTGAACGGAACCTTCAAACCACTGGATATCCTCAGGTACGTTTGATGTATGCATGCTCATGTACAAATGTAGCAGTTTTAGTGATATTGTTAGGGCAATGCAAAATTATGGTTTGTTGTGCAGACCACGTTTTAAACAACCAATTATGTACATGTACTAACTGTTGTTCTATTGGGTGATTCTACTTACGGTATGGATAAGGCCAGCCACTACATTGTGTGCAGTCCCCATCTCCCGGTCACCCCAGCACAGCTGATGAGGCCTTGTATTGGCCGAAATGTGTCCTGCACAGTGGGTGACTTTGCATCTACATTATAGGCCTGCCATTTTTCAGGGAGATGTGGTTCATTGATTGTTCATACATGTACTACTGCCCCAACATAACCTGCACATGTGTATTCTGAATGGGCATCGATGCAACTGCTGTTTTCACAACTGCTAAATATTGACCAATCAGATGACCACATTCAGTGTATTGGCAGGAAGTGCAGGCCTCTAAATTGCTACATTGCTATTACTAAATTGCTGGTTACACTTATTACTGGTTTGTTATTGTCTCCAGGTGTCGTAACTGTGGCTCTCAGGGTCATCGGAGTTGGGAGTGCCCCGAGCAACAGAATGTGACATCCAATATCATCTGTACTCGCTGTGGAGGAGGAGGGCACATTGCATCTGATTGCAAGGCTGATCTGTGCGTGAGAGGGTGGGAGGGGAGGGGAGGGGAGGGGAGGGGAGGGGAGGGGAGGGGAGGGGAGGGGAGGGGAGGGGAGGGGAGGGGAGGGGAGGGGAGGGGAGAGGAGAGGAGAGGAGAGGAGAGGAGAGGTTCAAAGGGATATTGTTAACAAGAGAGGTTACTAGCCTGCTGTTATGTTAGCACGGTTATTGATTGTGCTGTTCCAAATTTAAATACAACTTTGTTCCTTCATCAGAGCTGTCAACCCAGCGATGATGTCAACAGCGGACAGAGCCAAGATGGACAGTGAGGTGTGTGTGTGTGTGTGTGTGTGTGTGTGTGTGTGTGTGTGTGTGTGTGTGTGTGTGTGTGTGTGTGTGTGTGTGTGTGTGTGTGTGTGTGTGTGTGTGTGTGTGTGTGTGTGTGTGTGTGTGTGTGTGTGTGTGTGTGTGTGTGTGTGTGTGTGTGTGTGTGTGTGGTTGACTGTGTGGCCAAGTGGTTAAAGCACTTGACTGTCAATCGAAAGATCACAGGTTTAAGTCCCACCAGTTACCACAGGAGAAAAAAAAAAAAACATCTTTCTCCACTTGGCACCCAACCCAGGCCCAAGTAAAATAGTAAATTGGGAACCTGGCTTAGGCTGGGGAAGGACAAGACCACTGGCTGTGCCTATTTCTACTGGGGTGCAGGTGGGACTTCGGGTGCCCACACCACAGTGGAGGGGCATAGTCAGTGCTCCTGCGAGTGCTTGGCCTGGCTTCAGGAGTTTGTCTAGCGCTAGGCCCAGAGATCCCTGAAGTAGCGCACAGGGGTCCCAGCCTTAATTGGTCTGGGGGGGCATATCCCCATTAGGGGAGCTCCTTACGTTTGCCTTTGTTGTGTGTGTGTGCGTGTGCGTGTGCATGTGTGTGTGTGTGTGTGTGTGTGTGTGACAAGGAAGCTATACTGTACATGCCATCAGTGTATTTGTATGGCCTCAAATACACTGATGTTTGCCTGAAGGCTACATGCTGCTTTTATACATGTACTGTCCCTCACTCATTCCTCTCCTCCCCACTTCACACACACACACACACACACACACACATACACACACACACACACACACACATACACACACACACACATACATGTACACACACACACACACACACACATACATGTACACACACACACACACACAGTATCTCTCTCTAATGAAGGAACTGGGCGAGTCTGTCCCGGGCGGTGCCTCCACAAACCCACAGGTCTCCCACAAACCATCCCAGGCGGGAGTAGGCGTGGGCACCAACGTACCCCCTCCCATGGCACTAGTGAGTCATGTGACAGTCATGTGACATGCACATTGGATCTTGTCTGTTGCATCATCCAACTTCTTGCACCTGTTGGCCAACTGGGAGAGAATTTATCCGATTCCTTAGCTAAGCCAACACTTTGAGCCTCTCTAAAAGGAACTGCAGACATGAAGTGTAGTCTTGTTGGTTTCTGCATAACTGAAAGAATCCTGTTACAGTAAAAAAAAAAAAAGGAAAAATTTGCCAAAGATTTTCCTACGGAGAAAGTGAAATGAGTGATCTTTTCTTTTGCCCTAAAGATGACTAAAGCATTTCTTAAAACACATTTGAAAAGGTTTCTAAGTGATCTTACAATAATTTGTGAGTTGGTAACAGACAACTCTACTGTCAGAGAGTCTCTGAGCTTGGCATCACATACTGGCATGACATGGCATTGTCATATTTCTCCCACTCACAGACGGGGGGTAACAATCCCCAGGGCATCAAGCCCCCGGACCCTGGTCCCCATCGCCCCCCTTGGATGAACCGTCCTGGAATGCCTCCCGGGGGTCAGCTCCCTCCTCCTCCCCACCATCCTCCCCACGGCCCTCCTGGTGGACCACACCCACATCCAGTGATGATGGGACACCCTGGAGGTATGTGTGTGGGGGGAGGGTGTAGGTGTGGTGAAATGTATATGTATAAGTATGTGCATGTTCCATCTCTCATCTCCCAGCTAGCATCATTCTATGATTCCTCCTCTATCTCCCCCCCCCCCCAGCCCCACCCCCCTGGGGACCCCCACATCCTCAAGGCCCCACCCACATGATGCCTACACCCCACATGCATGTCCCACATCCACATCATACTGGTGAGTTTCACTCAATTCCGAAATCTCGTCCAAGGATAGGGGTCTTGTTACATGCTGGTCCTAATCTTTTGTGAACTCTGTTGTGACTGACCAATAGCGTGACCACGTGTATAGTTTTGATATACATGTATATCTAGTCTTATTCTTCTCTCACAAGTTGGCGAAGGAATAAAGTCTTAAGACTATGACTACGAGTGCATCTGTACATGTGTGTGTTGCATTGTATGCTGCAACATGCAATATACTGGTATGGATATTGCTTGATACATCAACTGGATTCCACCTAGTACATACATGTATGGAGTTAGATCTGCCCCAGAGGAGGTAGGACATGGTTGACCTTTGCTAATTGGGGCGAGCCTGAGCGAGCCCCACACTAGCGGGACTGCATTGCGCACGTGCGTGTGTATGTTTGCTTGCTTGCTTGCTTGCTTGCTTGCTTGCGGCCATATACCGTAAATTTTAAATGAGCGCGTCTAAATTTCAATATTATGAAGATCGAGCTCATGCACTCGTAGGTGAAGGTGACCCAGAGCTGAGACGACGCATGGCAACTTACTCCTTTTTCGTATGTGCTGCTACAGATCATGAACGGCAGGCTGCCCACAGGTTGAGGTCACTTCCGAGATAAGGGCCATGCACAAACGGCACTTATAAACGCCACGGAAATTCAGCTCATGATTTTAGTGTAAAGCTTAGCCATGCATATGTATCCACACTGACTGTAGCTGTCCTACCCCATACACGAGACAAACTCCACTGACATGCCTTCCCCTGGCACCCAGTACCAGGAGACAGACTACACAGAGGACAGACAAGCCTTCCCCTGGGCAGGGGACAGACTACACAGGGACATAGAAGCCTTCTCCTGGCACCCATTTCAGTTTGCCAGGAGACAGCCTGTATCAGCTTGCTCAGGCTCGCCCCCACAATGTTCTACATTTTCTAGTTAAAACAACTTAGGTCATCACTAATTGATCTTGGATAGTGACTTCCTATGAGCCTTGAACCATGATTTGAAAACTGGGACCCCTCTCAGATCAGTAGAAGTCAAGGGAGTTCATCTGTTGAGATACGAAAAACCAATTAATGATGACCTCAGCCATTTTAATTAGTTACATGTATGACAGTTACTCCTACAATGATCTATCCCTCTTCCTCAGGTGGCCCTCCTCCTCCTCCTCCTCCTCCTCCCTCCCTCCCTCCTTCAAGTACCAACTCCTCACAATCAGACATCTCCCAGCAGCCTCCTCCCTGGCAAGGTGAGGGCATGCACACGTGTGCTACTGCCTACTGGTAGCACGAACGTCAATAGATTCAGTGCGTGACCAATCATTGAAACACTCTCTGTTAAAAAGCATGATTATGTACATGTACTACATAATACACTGTTTGGACATAGAATGTCATGGATCCTCTGTACTCAATGGTTGACTTGTTGTGTTTGCCTCCACAGCTCCCCCACCTCCTCCTCCAGGTCCAATGTTACCATGGCAACAACCAATGATGTATGGTGGTGCTGCACCCCCAGTTGCGATGCCTCCACCTCCTCCCCTCCCCCCAGGAGCACCAAACGCACCTCCTCCCCCTCCTCCCGACCACTCCTGGGTAAGCCACAGTACCAGGTCAATACGATGTTGAGTTTATACATGCAACAAGTTCTATGCTCACCCATGAAGTTGGTTATATACTTACTTTGGTCTCTATGACATATGCACAATCAAGGCCCATAGAAGGGACAAAGTTGTGTACCGTATTTCTTCGAACAGACACGACCCTCAAATAGTCACCGCCCTCGAATATGTGGCTACTCTTCGCGGCACACATAGTAGCCGCCCTTGAATAGTAGCCACACAGAAATGTGGAGCGAAAGAAACAGTAGCCACGGCGTCTGATCAAAGAAATATGGTATATCCTATGCTGACCTACACCTCAGTGAGTCAGTGTATAACCTACATGTAGACACTTTATATAGTGGGTGAATTACCAAGCATTGAATGGTATAGTTGGTTGAACAACATGCAAAACGTTAACCTTTCTGTTCTGAAAATTTTGCCCCTTCCAATTATCCTATAACACCAAAGCAATAACCCTTCGACTGTGTCTGTGTGGGTGAGAGTAAATGTAGCTAATAGTGTGATGTGATTGAGTCAGCAAGATAATCCACCTTCCTCAGAATCCTGGAGCCCCGCCCCCACCACCTCCTCCCCCTCCTTCTGATTCTACATCGTCATGACAAGTAGCTAGGACGGCATATATTTCTTCAAACATACTTGCATGCATTGTACACCTGTCCTTTTGTAATTATTATAGTATGATTTACAAACTTACTCTTGCTATTAATGTGCTATATGATTATGCTGTACAGTTTCTGTTAAACAGTTTAAATCACTCTTTTAATTTATTATGGACGTGTTACTTTTTTTTGGCCTGTTCTCGGTATATTTGCTGCTTACCTCTCATTGGAAATTGAAGATGTGATGATATCCATGATAAATTCTTTGTGCTGAATACAAACTGATTGCATGTTAATCTTGGAAGCAAGATCCAACCAGCCTGTGTGTGGATTACTGTTTCAATATCACACACATACTGAAAGTGACCTAGACATTCTGGGGTTGCTTGTGTCATGCTTGTGCATGAGAGTACCAGTATACAACTGCAAATATATAATCACTGGCCAGATTGACACCATCTATACATGCAGCATGTGAAGTATCCACATTATTATGCTATTCCACAGAAAATAATTGGGCTACCATTAATCATACCGTAGAAGAAAATACCCTCAAGACATCATTAAGACTCTGTCTTACCTCTAGACATAAAATTTTCCCTGTAGACATGTTCAAAATACCCCCTCATTAAATTTTACTCTCCCCATGACATTCCAATTGTAAGGGAACACTCTATGGGATATGGTACATCGTCATATGATATCTATGGTGAAACGGAGAACATCCGGATACTACGCTACCATTTTGAGTAGAAATCGAATCGGTCATGTTCTCCAAACCTGTTTCTAAACTGCCTGAACCAACGCTACCCCGTTCAGGTACGTCGACAATGGTACAACGCGAATTACCCGATACTGAAAGAGTAAAGCGACAATCGGCGGAGTGTCGCGCTTTTCAGAAATGTTTTTCTGTCCTAGCTGATGGAATATCAAACCCTGGGCGGTTGGCAATTCAGCTGTACTCTAAGGAGCTAATTGGGCCACACCTACGGACAGAGGCTCAGAAGCAAGCTATTTCAGAGCAAGAGAAGGTAGTGACGCTCCTATCTGCGGTCGAAGACCAGATTGTGGCTACTCCAGACACCAAGTTCAGGGAGTTCCTGGATGTTCTTCAGAATGAGCCATCACTGCAGCACCTGGCAACAAGGCTACAGAGTACCCACCACGAGTTATCAGAATTGTGTACTCCCAGTGTATCATCACCTACCTGTATGTCTAGTTCACCACTTGCGACTTACTCTCAGCTGAACCCTCCATTGCCCTCGTCAAACCCATGCTCACAGCATCCACCACCCAACTCCTCCCGTGTGCCTGTCACACCAACTAAGCAACCTAGAACAGATGATTTGCCAGCCCAACAACCATCTGATTTCCAACAAGATCACCAAACACCACACTATCCACATGAACAGCCAGTTGAGGAATCATCTGCAGTTGATACTTACGCCTCTTACCTCAAATCTGTGTACACACGTGGGAAGCTACCAATTTATGACAAATGGCCACAAGTGAAATCCAAGAAGTTCATCAACCTTGCTCTTATTACAAGGGAAGACATCACAAAGCAAGAGGCAGAACAGTTTACGAGAGCCACAATTCATGGGAACATTGATGATATCAAGAAATCAAAGCGAGCTATAGATATTGATCAAATTGCTCAGCTGCCAGATGGGTCACAGCCAAAGTGTGTCCTTGTGGAAGGGGCGCCAGGTGTGGGAAAGTCCACTTTAGCTTGGAAACTGTGTCGCAAGTGGGGGAAAGGAAAGTTTCTACTGCAATACAGGCTTGTCGTCCTTTTGAGGCTCCGAGACAAGAGCGTGCGAGCTGCAAGCAACATCGCCAACCTCTTCCGATACCATGATCACCAGATCCAGCAAACAGTAGTTGAGGAGATCCAAAGAACAGGGGGAAAGGGGGTTCTTCTTCTGTTTGAAGGATATGACGAACTCCCACAGAGATCACCCACTGAAAATTCCATTTTCCTGGATGTTATCACAGGGGAGGTACTACCGGAGGCCACAGTCCTCATCACCAGCCGTCCCTGGGCAAGTGAGTCTCTTCACTGGCGATATAAGAGTCACATATCCCAGCATATTGAGGTCTTGGGATTCACTAAAGCCAACATTGAATCCTATTTAGAGAGTATCACAGCCAATGACCCCTCACTGCTGGCTAGCTTGAAGACATATATCTCGTGCTATCCCCACATTGGTAGTTTAATGTACATCCCTCTTAATTCCGCCATTGTGGTTGAAGTGTACCGAAACAGCAAGAAAGATGAGACTCTAGTCCCTAAAACCATGACAGAACTGTATTCCTCTCTAGTTCGCAGTCTGCTCCTGCGTCACTTGTTAGACCACCCAGTGCACGGAAGAAAGGGGAGGTGGAGTGTACGTAGTTTCAGTGACCTGCCCCAAGATGTCTACCAACAACTGTGTGAACTGAGCAGAATAGCATATGAAGGAATTCTTCACAGACAGCAGGTGATTTTCTCTGATCTCCCAGAAGATTTTGAAACCCTGGGTCTGATGCATTGTTCTCCAGAGCTGTATGTAGACGAAGGGGCTGCAGTTTCCTACAACTTCTTGCATTTGACTGTGCAGGAGTATCTGGCCGCATATCACCTCTCACAGCAGCCAGTGGAAGAACAGATCAGCAAGTACCAGGAAAGCAAGGAGGAGACATTGTACTACAAGCACTGGGGTAATCACTTTCACATGGTGCTGCAGTTCCTTTCTGGAATTAGAAAGTTTAGAGGATATCCAACTGAGGTTATGGATACATTAGTGATAAAGGATGACTCGGAGGATATTGTGGTTGTCAACTTCACCGCTCTGCATTGGATGTTTGAAGCACAGGACAGTGATGTCATTTCTAAATTGTTAAGGTTATCTTACGTGCAGGTCGATACAACAAGAATTAGTTCCAGTGTGACACCATTTGACAGTTTTGTATTGGGATACTGTGTGTCTCATAGCAATTGTAAGTGGATTATCTACCTCTGGGACTCCCATTTTGGAGATGAAGGAGTGGAAATGTTAGTCCGAGGTGTAGTGGAGAAGAAAACCTGCTGCACAGGAAGAATCTTTTGGATAGACTTGTCCTGTGTGAACGATATCACATCTGAAGGAGTGAACCATCTATCGAATTTCCCACAGCAATTTATAAATGAATTGGAAGGACTCGGTCTAGGTAACAATTTTTTGGACTCAAGATCCTGTGCTATCCTTGCCCATTTTATCCCACATGTTCCCCATCTGAAGAAACTTGGTTTGGCCATCAATCCCAACATTGGTGAGGGAGGGACCGTCCCACTGATCACGTCACTAGTAGCACATAACTCACTCAAGTTGTTGAACTTACACAAAACTGGAATTGGTGTGGAGGACTGCCGAGCTCTGAGTGAACTGCTCTCATCATCCACGAGTCTCAAGGAGCTTGGCATCAGTGTTAACAACCTCTCTCCAAATGCTGTTGAGTTGATCTTCAGTGGATTCAATCACAACACCGTGCTGATGAAGTTGAAAATGAGCAAATCTCAATTTTCTCTTCAAAACACCATTTTACTGGCTTCAGTGCTGAGGGCAAATCACACTCTTGTTTACCTTGATCTATGTCATTGCAACATTGACTCAGATGGAGCATGTCAGTTAGCGAGTGCTCTGTGCACAAATGAGACACTGCAGGAGTTGAACCTCCATGGCAACCCAATAGGGATGAAAGGAGCAGTTGGATTTGCTGACATGCTACGCAAAAACACCTCATTGAAAGTACTAGACATACGAGATGAATCAGTAGACGTGGAGGGCACTCGTAAAGTGCTTGACTCTCTTGCACACAATACAACAGTGGAAGCACTGTATGTTGCTTCAACGTTCACCTCATTCGGTACAGTATGCGTAGATAGTAGAGTGAGTACAAGCAGACAAAGTGTTGATTAAATTCATATTTACAATGTTCACTTAGATAGTAGAGTGAGTACAGTGTTGATTAAATTCATATTCATAGTCTAGTTGTACAGATGGGTGAGGCATTAATGTGACTTCCGGTTGAGATGAGTGAGTACAAAGTGCGGAGCTAAGACGCTGTTAGATTGGTCTATCAGGTTTGTGCCTGCATGAGAGACGGACCCGGCTTGTGTATTATAAACGTAACTACCATCCACGACTAGGTATGTTGATCGTGTCTAGCTAGCTATACCGTCACCCCCTTTCTGCAAGTCTTCTAGAACGTGACAGGGACGTCCGTAAATAGAGCGACAGCGCACAAATATCGACCTCCCTGACTGAGTACGCACATGCGTATGCGCACACATCTATGGCCTCCAGTTTGCTCCTGTCACTGTACGTCACGTCTTTTATTCACTTTGTTCATGGCTCAACCTCCACCGAGTGTGCACAAACAATAACAGTTGACTCAAACTTCAGCAACAAGGACGGCTGCAACACAGCAGGCAACATCTGTGGAAGCTTGCAATCAGCAGTTGACATACTGAGCACCTCCTCCACAGAAGACAACTGCACCCTCATCCTGCTTCCCCCTGGGACCCACTACATTGATGCCCCCAGGCTGCTGAGGTCTGGTGTCCACCTCAGGGGTACAGCAGGCAATGTGACTGTCTCCTGCAGCTACAGCAGCTCTAATGACACAGAGGGTTACAGCTGGTACTTCAGTCATCCCAGGACGGTCGTCTTTGAGGGTCTGAACTTTGAGCAGTGTCCATACCCCTTTCGTATCAATGGTGCTGGAACTGTTAGTGTTGACAACTGCTCATTCAGGTGAGTCAGTTGAACCTGTGTTGTGAACTCTGGTTTAGGGAGGCACCCTCTGTCATATGATGTTAAGAAATCTTGGTGTTGTACCAAGGAATGTCACAGTTGTTTGCAAGATGAGACAGTTAATTATTGGTCACTGTGTACATGTTTTAAGACATTCCATAGGGTGGTAAAAAATGAAATCAAGAACGCTTTCTCACCCGCTCCTCCAGACACTTCACAGAGGCAGTGCTGGACATTTACAACTGTCAGTCTACCGCCATCACAAACTCATCATTTCTGGACAATACTGGAACTGGCATCAGCAACAGCTCGTATCGTGGAAATACAGGCGCTGTTGCAATTGGATTCAACAATGTACCTGATCATATCACATCCCCAAACGTGCGAGTATCAGGCTGTAACTTCACCAACAACAGTGCAACAGCACGTTCTGTGTTTCGTACATCAAATCAAGCAGCTGCTACCCAGATATTTAGTGGAAGGGGAGGAGCACTAGGCGTGTTTATCAACGAATCATTCTACAACATCTCTGTTGTAATATCCAACTGCAGACTCAAGCAAAACTATGCACGGTCCTTTGGTGGAAGTATGTACCTGATACTCAGTGGCTTTAACACTCAGCATACAATCAACATTGATAGGACACAGGTAGTATCGAATGTGGCTGTATTTGGAGGTGGAGGGGTTCATATATCATACGTTTCAAGTGGGCTTCCAGGCTCACCACACATGGGGCTCTTCACTGATTGTCTGTTTGATGGGAACAGAGGGGGAGCTGGTGGAGGAATTTATTCATTCCCTCCATTCGCTGGTAAGTTTTGTTATTATTCGTTCACAGTCTTTTAACCACTAGGCTACCAGCAACCATATGTCATATTGTGCACAACATATATAGTGTTCACCTGGTGTTTTTCGAGTTTTTTGGCATTGAAAAGTGGTTGTAACCTCTCAGTTTCAAATTTTTCATAATGTACTCCCTTTGCTTGATTTGTGCCTGGGCCCCTTAGCAACTAAGACCTTTGCTGCACTCAGGATGCTATAGCCCGGTGCCCTAAATTGCCAAGATCTTAGCATCATATTGAGTGATGATGTTTTTGTTGAGAGAGTGAGAAATAAATCCACGGAAAAAAATCTGGGATCCAGCTGGGATTCGAACCCAAGACCTTCTGAATACTAGTCAGACGCTCTTACCATTAAGCCACTTGGACCCCTGGCAGAGGAGTGGAAGACAAGCTACATAAGCAGCATTGTCTAGAGGCGGCAGAGGAGCAGAAGACAAGCTAAATAAGCAGCTTTGCCTAGAGGAGGTGGCCTCTAGGCAATGCTGCTTATGTAGCTCTCCTCTGCCAGGGGTCCGAGTCCTCTAGGCAATGCTGCTTATGTAGCTTGTCTTCTGCTCCTCTGCCAGGAGTCCGAGTGGCTTAGCGTCTGACTTTTATTCAGAAGGTCTTCCCAGCTGGATCCCGGATTTTTATAATCTCTCAACAAAAACATCATCACTCATGAGTGCCTACTGTCGCTTACAGTAAGAAACACCAAGCATCATATTGAGTGTTTATGGACTCCTTAATCTTTGTGTCTCAACAATCTCCGTAGGCGGTGATGGAAGTATGATAAGGATAGAACGTTGCTACTTCACTGGTAACCAGGCGTTGGGTACTCAAGATGATTATGGTGCAGCTGTTGCATTTTCCTTGCTGTCATTGTTGAGGGAGAAGGAATCTTTGCCTCAGCACGAAATAGTGGACTGGTGAGAGGTTGTATGCCAGGGTGTGAGATGTGAGGGTTGGTACATGTGGAGGTGGGAAAGTGAGGGTGATTGTGTATGAGAATGGTGTAATGTGTGACTAAGTATGCGCAGAGCCACTGTTTTACCATGCATGGTAATAGTCAAGAGTATAAACACATGCTGATTTGTGCTTATTGTACCTGCTCACCACTTTGTGTAGGTAAACATGCCCGATAAACTTGTTCTCCTCCCGTCTTAAGTTTAACATGCACATACACACACACACACACACACAGTACATTTGAGGGCAACTCTGGCACCAATGGGATAATCAGCATTGGCTACGCTCCACTGCTCTTTAAAGGCACAAACCGTTTCATCAGAAACAGTGGTACATCTACACTTAGGGTGAGTAGGAAATGAACTGCCAGTCAGTTTCTCCTAACGCGCATTCATTCATTCTCTTTCTGTTCTGAATTTCCTCGGTTTTAACTCCTATTCTTTCCCTTCCTAAATTTCCTATCCCTCTCTTCTCATCTTGTTCCTTGCCTCGATCCTGCTTTTCTTTATTCTCTTATCCTGCACTCTCCTCCTCCTTCTTGTCTCTTTACTCTTTGCTCTGCTTTCTATCATCTCCTCTAACCTTCTCTACCTCCTCCTTCTTTTCTCCAGGTTGTTGGTACAGTGGTAGACCTCTTTGGCACTCTGCAGTTCATCAACAACACAGCCCCTCAGGATGAAGCTGTCCTGCACCTTCTCTCCTTTGGACAAGTCCGCTTGCGGAGAGGGCTTAACATGACCTTTGTAGGAAATGTTGGAAGGTGTGGGCAGGAGTGTGATGCAGTAGTTTGTAGGGTATGATTGGTGAATGGTTGTGGTGGTTGGATGTAAAAGGTGGAGGATATAATTGCATGTGTATGTTTTTACTGTGAAGCAAGATTGCAAAGTGCAAAGAATAAACCGAGTGAGGAAAAAATTAGGAATTATATTTAATAAAAGAAAGAAGAAGTGACTAAGACAATGAAACCAGCTCACCTATAACTAACATTTTCACCCCTGAAGCAAGCAATATTTGACTAAACTAGACAAAATGTATATCAAACAGTTCCATTTGATGTGTACATTAATAATTTGGTGTCTGTTTTCATTTGAGTAAGTGTTCTGAAATAATCTTGGTGCATTAACTACATTTGTGATTTTACCACTTATACATTTCACTTATAACTAACATTTTCACCCCTGAAGCAAGCAATATTTGACTAAACTAGACAAAATGTATATCAAACAGTTCCATTTGATGTGTACATTAATAATTTGGTGTCTGTTTTCATTTGAGTAAGTGTTCTGAAATAATCTTGGTGCATTAACTACATTTGTGATTTTACCACTTATACATTTCACTTATAACTCACATTTTCACCCCTGAAGCAAGTAATATTTGACGAAACTAGACAAATGGGTATCAAACACTTGGTACATTCATGCAGATGTTTTGTTTTCATTCCCTTATGAGTGTTCAGTCACTTCCTTATGTCAGTTGTAAGATGGTCAGGCCAGCTTCCTTTCTGGTTGCCTTGTGCAATTGCACTCCATTACCAAGATAACCACTCACTGTAAAAAAGTGGGTAGTTTTAACCCATTTTGGTTACCTCAGTTTCATACCCTTTTCCACACGATTGGACAATTTCATTAGCAAAGTATTCTCCAATGACATTTACTAATGTTCTGGAAAGTCAAATTAAGTTGTTAATCTGTTGGAATCTAAAGCAGGCAGAGGGACTCCACTGTGTTTAACAATGCAGACAATTGAAATAAAACTGAGGTAACCAAATTTAGTCAGAACAACCTTTCCTTTTTTACAGTGAGCTGTCTCTTCAGCTTGTCCGCAAAACTTAATGTACTTGCAAGATGATGCCTTTGAACCTGTGTATGCACACTCCTCCTAACCTGTGTATGCACACTCCTCCTAATTGTGGAAACTCTATAGGTTATCCCTATAAGGATAACCTATAGAGTTTCCACAATTAGGAGGCCTGAGTGTGGGAACTCTTTCCACAATTAGGAGGCCTGAGTGTGGGAACTCTTCATCCCTATGGTATACTTACTTGAGTTGGTGGTATACTTGAAGCATGTAGCAGCTCCTACATATGCATAGTATGAGGCAAATTATTTACTAAGAAGTACATGTACACATGTACTTGTAAGATGATGCCTTTGAACCTGTGTAATTGCAGCCAGCTAGTGCCATCATCAACATTCACAATGCATTTTGCTTTCCCTTCTTCCTTTAGGTTTGGAGCCAGCATCCTAGTTGACATACCGACTTCTTCAGTTGCATTTGACCAGCTTCTCTTCAATCCACAATGCTTTGCTCTCTATGAGATCCCTGCCATACCCCCCTCTACATGGACAGATGTAAGCACACATAATGGCATACACACACATGCATATATGCACATGTGTACACACACAACACATGCACACCCACACACACCACATGCACACACACACCCAGGTGACCATCAGGTTTCGTGAGAACAGAGCTATCTTGGGGTCTGCACTGCTTGTGTCTCATCTTGGCCCATGTTCCTGGTTCAGTCTTGCCCCTCCCTACTTCAATAATACATCCATCTTGGACTGGCCAGTCTGGGACTTTGGGTAAGAGTTTTGGTAATGTGAAAATAGCTTTGTCCTGAGTAAACTTTCTATTTAGTGACCACACGATTGTGCCTTCATCTTTTGACAGCAATGACAGTGTAAACACTGGCTACCCTGACCCCCTGAACTCTGCCTACTATGTGAAGACTGCTCCTGAAACACTCACCAGTACAACCACTTCTGTAAGATGCTCTACTAGTTAGTTACTGGCTATGATTGCTCTTCTGTAAGATGCTCTACCAGTTGAGATGTTATGGCCTCTAAGTTTGGAGAGTCTGAATCTAAATCCATCAGTCAATCAATTGATGGCTCAATCCATCAGTCAATCAATTGATGGCTCAATCCATCAGTCAATCAATTGATGGCTCAATCCATCAATCAATCAATTGATGGCTCAATCCATCAATCAATCAATTGATGGCTCAATCCATCAAACAATCAATTGATGGCTCAATCCATCAGTCAATCAATTGATGGCTCAATCCATCAGTCAATCAATTGATGGCTCAATCCATCAATCAATCAATTGATGGCTCAATCCATCAGTCAATCAATTGATGGCTCAATCCATCAATCAATCAATTGATGGCTCAATCCATCAATCAATCAATTGATGGCTCAATCCATCAATCAATCAATCATTTACATATAAAGTTTAGTTGACATATGCAAAACAGCCAGCCGACAAGGGCTTATGAGTCTTTTCACAGCTTAGAGATAATACTATACTACATGACCACTCACATGGAAGCAGAAGGTTAACTGTCATCTGGACCAACTTTATCCAACAATCACATGACAGAATATTATATACCGGTATATACAGTGGAACCCCGCTTAACAGACACTCCTCAACAGTGGACACCCATGATATATTGGACAATTCTGAAAGTCCCGACTGTCCTTCCATTCACTTCAATACTCAAGCAACCCTTGAATAGCGGACACCCCGCTACTCCGTATAACGGACAGCTTTCATGCCCCCATTTGTAGGCAAACAATACTTAACGACCCCGATTTAGTGGACACTCGTGACTCGTCAACCTTTCAGCAAGATTGCTGCTAGAGTTAACAACTTGACATTAGATTAGCGATCTTGCTGGTAGTACTAGCCTCTGGTTAGCCTTCACCGCCAGCGTACAGCATGAGAAAGCTCAGAAAACGTAGCCATGTTGTGCTCAACAACCGGATTACGCAGTACCAAAAATATACCCGAAACCCCCGAGTTAGGGACACCTCGCTATATGGGACAAAATGTTGGTTCCCAATGATGTCTGCAATAGAGGGTTCCACTGTTTATCATTGTAAAGTAAGAACTAGGGGGTTGTTTGGACTCACTTTGGTTACTCTTCTTGTCTGGACCATTAAACACAGTGGAGTCCCACTGCATGCATTAGACTCTAAACAGCAAACAACTTTATTCTCAGAACATTAATAAACATCATGGGGGGATACTGAATTGTCTGTTGATATACAGTTTAAAACCAAAAACCTATTTGTTAACATATAACTAAATTTGACTTCAAGATCATCATTTTGCCCCCCCCCCCCCTCCCTCTCCCTTCCTCCCTCCCTCCCCCTTCCTTCCTCCCTCCTCCCTCCTCCCTCCCTCCCTCCCTCCCTCCCTCCCTCCCTCCCTCCCTCCCTCCCTCCCTCCCTCCCTCCCTCCCTCCCTCCCTCCCTCCCTCCCTCCCTCCATCCCTCCCTCCCTCCCTCCATCCCTCCCTCCCTCCCTCCCTCCATCCCTCCCTCCCTCCCTCCCATCCTTCTTCAGGTAGAAATTTGGCCAGGTTTCAGATTCCCTCTGGATTTGAGTGGTGTGGATGAGTTCAACCAGCTTACTACTGCCACTGTGCGCTTCTTCTTCAGACCACCACTTGAGGTTCTTTTTGTTGTTTTAAACAGAAAGAGAGTTCTCTGTTACTGACTTAAGAAAAACTTGTAGCTTTCATAAGGGCATCATCTGTATGTATAAAGCCTCACTAGTAGTGGTGGTTTTGCCTTACACGCTTCGCTATAGCTCTGTCATAACCCTATAGTGCAGGCATTCTGGCCAGTCAGGTCTCTATGTAGAATTGGCCGGATCTACAGGGGGATACACCAATAGATTGTGCCTCATTGTTGTTTCATTTGGAACAATGATATCAATGTGCATACTTTCAAAAGTCTGTTCTCTCTGCAGTCCAACTACACGGTGAACTTTGACCCTGAGATTGTGATAGTAGACTCAGATCCTGAGACGGGAGTACTGACTCAGAACTTCACCCTCACCTACACCATCTCAAGTGCCACAGAGCTACAGTTGAACAACTCTCTGGGGCAGGTGGACATTAGGGACCTATTTGATACAGTGCAGGTTGGTAGCCACGCATTTCTAAATATATGATATCCAACTTGACAACCTGAAGCAGCAGTCATTATAACACATGGTACAAGCACTGTTCCAAAATATGCTAGAGAGTTATGGTATCTTTGTCATTGATATGTTGCGTGTGTCCTCATCACAAACACCACATCAATTTGAGAGAGCTACTCAAAATCTGATGGGTAGCTATATAGAAGTACACATGCACAAACACTATAATATAGCTATGATGAGAGCAAAGTGAAACTAAAAGTAAAAGTGAATACTGAAACTATATTCTTTGTCTAGGGGGTTGTTTGGACTCACTTTGGTTACTCTTCTTGTCTGGACCATTAAACACAGTGGAGTCCCACTGCATGCATTAGACTCTAAACAGCAAACAACTTTATTCTCAGAACATTAATAAACATCATGGGGGGATACTGAATTGTCTGTTGATATACAGTTTAAAACCGAAAACCTATTTGTTAACATATAACTAAATTTGACTTCAAGATCATCATTTTGTCCCCCCTCCCTCTCCCTCCTCCCTCCCTCCTCCCTCCCTCCCTCCTCCCTCCCTCCCTCCTCCCTCCCTCCCTCCTCCCTCCTCCCTCCCTCCCTCCCTCCTCCCTCCCTCCTCCCTCCCTCCTCCCTCCCTCCCTCCCTCCCTCCCTCCTCCCTCCCTCCCTCCTCCCTCCCTCCCTCCTCCCTCCCTCCCTCCTCCCTCCTCCCTCCCTCCCTCCCTCCTCCCTCCCTCCTCCCTCCCTCCTCCCTCCCTCCCTCCCTCCCTCCTCCCTCCCTCCCTCCTCCCTCCCTCCCTCCTCCCTCCCTCCCTCCTCCCTCCCTCCCTCCTCCCTCCCTCCCTCCTCCCTCCCTCCCTCCTCCCTCCCTCCCTCCCTCCCTCCTCCCTCCTCCCTCCCTCCTCCCTCCCTCCTCCCTCCCTCCTCCCTCCCTCCCTCCCTCCCTCCCTCCCTCCCTCCCTCCCTCCCTCCTCCCTCCCTCCCTCCCTCCTCCCTCCTCCCTCCTCCCTCCTCCCTCCTCCCTCCCTCCCTCCCTCCCTCCCTCCCTCCTCCCTCCCTCCCTCCCTCCTCCCTCCTCCCTCCCTCCCTCCCTCCCTCCCTCCCTCCCTCCCTCCCTCCCTCCCTTCCTCCCTCCCTCCCTCAAAATCTCCCATGCACAAACACTATAATATAGCTATGATGAGAGCAAAGTGAAAGTAAAAGTGAATACTGAAACTATATTCCCTCAATAACAAAACCTTTGAATTTAGTTATAGCAACCTAGTAATGAGGCTATTTTTGGGGTCAAACTGTATGAGGAACTAGGTATATGTAACCCTGATTGCTTCATGTGATTGGTTCCCTGTTGATTTGTTGCAGGTTTTAAACGACTTCTTTGTCCTCTATCCCTTGCCCTGCCCTGGAGGGTACACACTACAACCATCACGCAGTGTCCCAGGAAGCGTGGTGTGTCAGTGCCAGGATAATGTGACACGTATCGTTCTCTGTGAAGATGACCAGGACACTGTAGTGATTGAGGTGTGTGTGTGTGTGTGTGTGTAGCACTGAAACTGAATGCAAAGGATGTGGTACTTGTGGACAGTTGTTTACCCATGTGGCTCCCCTCCTGCATTCATACTCTCTTACACACGTCATACACATATGACACACTCTCCCTCAACTTCACCCTCACCACAGAATGGTTACTGGGCCGTGTTTACTCCCAGTATCTCTGGTTCCAACCTGGAGTTCTACCCGTGTCCTCCTGGATACTGTGCATGTACCCAGTACAGTGATGTTGGTAACACCACCTGTGTGTACACCTACACCAACAGTAACCCAGACAGACAGTGCGTATGTGACAGAGAAGGTATCCATGAAATTCATAGGTGGCCTGTTATTTACATTTTTGATATTAAGGGTCTATGGTCAATTTTTGTAAACAATAATACCTTCATGTATCGTGAATGTGCAGAGCAAAGTTCATTGTATAGTCTTCCCACATGCATGACAAAATCAAACCTGATCTGTTGAACAAAGGCCTGGATTTGGTAGGCTGGTTTGATCACATCAAGCATTCTGAACTGACCAGCAGAACTATAGTTCTGAAGGATGGTTAGGAACACAGGCTAACAGTTACTACAAGCTATGACTAGCTGAGTCATCAAAAGCAATAGGCAACATCACTCGTTTTTAAACCTACTTCAGGTGTGTTATGTGGTCAGTGTCAAGGAGATGAGGGAGTGAGTGTCTTACTGAACAAGTGTGTCTCATGTCATGATGCATCAGGAGTACTCATTGCTGGACTCAGTAAGCCAACTAGAGCATATTATTGTCAAATTGTACACAGGTATAATACTTTCTCTTGTATATTAGGAAGTTCTCTCTGCACGCACACACACACACACACACACACACACACACACACACACACACACACACACACACACACAGTTACTGCAGATGCTCTGGTGTTTACAGTATTAATTCTATTGGACCGTCCTCTACCCTCCTGGACCTATCCTTTCATCTTCTACTTACAGGTAGACAATGGGATACAGCTAACTTATACGCTCATGAACTACCAAAATGAGTCCAAGTGCAATTAATTGAATATGTTACTACTTAGCAGCAGGTTCTCCACAAGGTTAATTCTTATAAACTAAGTTACCATATTATGCAGAATAACTGCACAAATATCAGAAATTTGATGAAAAGTTGGATGTTATCAATTCAAGAGAAACTTTGCTTCCGAACCACACAGCTGTTTTTATGTCACCATAATAAACTACTAGCCTCATTCCCAGGCCTCCCCCATTTCTACCTTCCGTTTGCGTTCACAATAATACACGGGATCCGGAGCGGAAATAAACTACTTGTCTTCTGTCCTCCCATGCAGCTGGCACCATATGTAACTGACTACTTTCCGGAGAGCTTTGAGACTGTGGGAGAATATGTATGTCACTTATACACTGGTTGTGTTTCTGGTATCACAAGCTCACATTTGCACTGCATCATTAATTATTGCAGTGTGCTTGTACAGTACAGGGTGGTTGCAAAGTACTGGGTGGATTGTTTGAGTAATGGCCATATTCAATATTTCACATGGCAATTTATAATACTGAGTGTAGTTTGTATAAATTCTTCTCTTCCCCTCTCTCTCTCTCCTATTGGTCTAGCTCCACTTTGCTAGCAGTGCCAGTGGGTTCTACTTTGTCTATGACTTTTGTCTGTATGGCAACATGAGTGCTCTCGTCTCCTACACCATCCGATACCTGCCTCTGTTTGTGGCTCTACTACTGTGCCCAATTGTGGTTCTACTGAGGTGCGTGTGTACCATCATTGGTTCATGACTGAGCGCATCTGCATAGTAGACACCTATGCAATTTGTCATGCTTTCTATCTTCCATGGTAGCCAGAACTATTAGCCCGTTTACACTAGCACTTAAAACCCATTTCAGATCGGTTTAGTTTAAACAAGTTTGGCCAAACTACATTGTTATGTGGTTTACAGAAAGCGGTTTCCAAAGCGCATTAGGGGCATTTACACAGCTGCCCAAAACCACTTTGAAACCGTTTTAAAGTGCTAGTGTATACAGGGCTTATGATTCTGTATAGAACCCCATGTACCCCAGTATGTTACTAACAAAATTGTGTCTCATAAGATGGTAGTGCCATTTGTTCCGTGCTAAATGTAGCTAAGAAGACCTCTCCAGATGGTAAGTTGCTTTTTCTGCTTTTATATTAATGAATCATTGTAGTGTCATCATCACTTTACTTCCTTTTGTATGTACCTCCATAGGAAGTGCAGACTGCGTTTGCTCCACTACCATGGGGTCTGGTGGATCCTCCTCCTCCTCTACTCTCATTTGGTGCACACTTCAATATCCATCCTGGACTGCCCTATGCTGCGAGACCCTAGCAACCAGACTGTCAGACCTGTGAGCTTCCTACTTAAAATGAGTGCTTCATAAAGCTGATCTAACCCCATTGTCCTGCATGCTGACACAGTTGGTTGAAAATGTAGTAAATTTGTCAAATTTGTTGACTTTCATTTATTGCTTTATGGCAACTAGGCTCTTCCACATTATGCTGGCATTGTTTTGAGCATAATAGGTAACTTCTAGCACTGAGGAATTATGCCAGAACAATCGGTAAACTAATTCACTTAAGGTCACGTGAGAGGTGACCTTTTAAACCCACAAGACCACGTGCAGAAATTATGGCTTTTAGTGATAGTAGTGAAGCTACATGGAAGACTATATTGAATCGTCCTTAACCCTTTAAACACTGAATTTTTTTCACTGGAGATTAGTTTTAGGCTAAACATGCCTTTAACGCACCGTATCTCCATTTCTGTCAAAGCTCTGACTCCAAAACTGAGCCCAACTCCACTTCCAGCCTTAGCAAGCAGACACGTGACCTTAACCACGCCCCCTCATTAACGAGCATGCAATGGTCAGCACCCTCAATTGGCAAACACCCGCTTAGAGCCCAAGAAGCCTTCCCTGCCAGAAATGAACCCCCTGAAAGGTGAGAGTAGCATTTTCTAAGCCTGCTCATGCAGCCAGGCCAAGAGTTGGCCCACCCGGTGCCAACCACGGTCATTTTGCAGCCAAGCCTAGCAGCTGCCATGTGCACATCACCCTGCGGGTGACCCCACCCACCTCCCCCTGTCCCACCCTTTCTGCTGACGCAGAACCTGCGCGCCAGCGCGCAGAGACTATCTTCTCTGCGCAGTGCGCAGTATGACGTTATCAAAAGTGTACTATAGGGTTTAAAGGGTTAATGAAGTGAGTCAAAACAAAAGGCAGCATTTAATGATATTCATGAGGGCTCTGTTGACCACTACAACCGGACAGTGTCGAGTAAGGGCTTAGAATACTGAGTTGGCCACTGCTGGTCTCTGCAAGACTGTAATGATATTCATAACCAGTCCCAATGTGCCAAACTGTATCCAACTGCTTGTTAATGAGATTCATAGCCCATAATGAGACTAATGGCTCACTTGGAGCGGGTTACAACTCAGGCAGGGTCAGACAAAGGCTTAGGGTTCAAATGCACTTCAGCCACACAAACTATTCCCACCAGATTTCGGCCTTCACACGGACCATTAGCCCTTTAAACACTGAATTTTTTTCACTGGAGATTAGTTTTAGGCTAAACATGCCTTTAACGCACCGTATCTCCATTTCTGTCAAAGCTCTGACTCCAAAACTGAGCCCAACTCCACTTCCAGCCTTAGCAAGCAGACACGTGACCTTAACCACGCCCCCTCATTAACGAGCATGCAATGGTCAGCACTCTCAATTGGCAAACACCCGCTTAGAGCCCAAGAAGCCTTCCCTGCCAGAAATGAACCCCCTGAAAGGTGAGAGTAGCATTTTCTAAGCCTGCTCATGCAGCCAGGCCAAGAGTTGGCCCACCCGGTGCCAACCACGGTCATTTTGCAGCCAAGCCTAGCAGCTGCCATGTGCACATCACCCTGCGGGTGACCCCACCCACCTCCCCCTGTCCCACCCTTTCTGCTGACGCAGAACCTGCGCGCCAGCGCGCAGAGACTATCTTTTCTGCGCAGTGCGCAGTATGACGTTATCAAAAGTGTACTATAGGGTTTAAAGGGTTAATGCTCCAATACAACAAAAGAGACTTTGTTGTAGCTAATGTTTGATACCGTATAGTGGGTTTATTTCACGGGAGAAAATTTTCGCGAATTTCGCGGATCTGTCCCAGTTCACGAAAATATTATTCGCGAATATTGCATGCGTGCACCGGATCCCATGCCGCGCGCAATAGGGGGTGTGGCTAATATAATGGCAATCCGCGAAAATTTTATTCGCGAAATACACAAATGCCAGCCATTCGCGAAAATTTTCTCCCGTGAAATATACCCATATGGTATATATGGTATGTTTGATGAAATGAATTTGATTTTTATTGAGAGTATAACATGGAATAATAGGGGAGGATCAATGGCATAATAGACTACATTTAGCAGCATTAGAGAATGGCATAATAGGTCAATGTGGAAGAGCCTAATGGCAACTGAATAGATCTAAACCCTGTCTATATTGACCCCAACCCCAGCTTTTCATGATCACTGCATGCAATGAACAAAATGCTAGTGACTCAGTTTGCATAGTAATTGCATTCACATTTAAGAGTGTGATTCAAAGGTAAACTCATGCCATTACTAGCTAGTGTTTCCTTGCATGTTCCCTCTGGCAGCGATGGTTCGTCAATGGAGAGGTTCCTTGTTTCACCGGACCTCACCTACCCCTGGCCTTGCTGGCCATGGCTGTACTACTCCTCTGCTTCCTACTCATCCCCCTCACCGTAATCACCTCTCTGGACATGCTGAAGGTACACACAGTGTAGATAGTCATCTCTCTGAATGGAAGAGAGGTGTTTCAGTAATTAAAACCTTTCTCCACAGAAACCCCGATGGCTGAGACACTTTGTTCCTCCACTGACTGCAGTCTTCAGAGAGGAGCTGAAGTGGTGGAGTGGTGTGGAGCTTGGAAGGAGGTTCTTGTTCCTGCTGTTCTTCATCCCCTTCCCAAGAAATGCAGTAAGAAACATCCGGAATCAATGCATGTGACTCCTTGTTTGCATAGGAAATGCTCATAGAGTGAGTGGAGTAACAATCCTTAGTTACCATGTATCAAATATCTGTGTGCATGAGTAGCATGTCTTAGCATGGGTGGGCAAGTCTTATAGTTAAGTGCCAGCTACAACACACTCTTGATTGTGAGCCTGATCATTTCTGTCTTCTCAGTTGGCTCCTGCATAAATGAAAAACCTTTTTCCGATTTCACCTTGGTAACATTGAACCTTCTCTTCAGTTAGACAATTCTTCTCACTCACTGGGAGGGTATAGGAGGCTTTTCCTAGTGATCAGTATATATGCCAAGTCTTCGGCCAAAGCATGTTAATTACTGCCAAAACTTAAAACACTAGCTCACCTGCATGTTGGTTTTCTCTCTGACTCTCTCCTATAGGCATCTCCAACACTTGTGTTGGCAATCATTATAACTGTCTATGGATTTGTGCAGCCGTACAAAAATCTGACAGCAAACCTCCTTGAGATGGGTGTCCAAGTAAACTTCCTTGTGTTACTGTTGATTGAAGCTACGTCAGGCATTCGTGACCTCTACCTCACCTTTCCACCCCTCCTGCAAAGTAATGTGACCTCTGAACCTGAATGTGTGGACTCTCTGACAGGGATTGCACCAATCACATGGATCCTGATGCCTTTCTACTACCTACCACTGCTTGTGTTTGCAGTGGTTGCATGTGTTTACTTGGCTCTCTACATAAGGTACACACCAGTAGCTTCCTTATTTTCTTGCTTTGTTTCTGTGAACAAAGTGAGTCACTTCAATGCTGTAGACAAGTAGGTGCTTGGGCAGCACCCCCACGGCCATCTAGGAATGATCAAACTACAAGTAGTGTGTACTTAGCCACAGTCCCGGGCTCTTTCCCTGGCATAAGAGCCAGGGAATCAGGCTAGTAGGGGGCAAGAACCTAGAAATGTATAATACATCTACAGACTCTGTGGAACAGTGGATATGGAGTACTTATACCCTTTAGCCCCATTCCCAGGCTCCGACTGAAAAATCGATTTTTCGGGCGGTGCCTGGGAGTGAGGCTATACAGTATACCTTCATTTGGCAATAGTGATTCATGTTCACTGGCGTGTTAAAGATTGAAACTAGCAATTCACTGTGTGAAACTTCTTCATTCTAGGAAAATATCACCCCTCACAAAATCTACAAGACTCCTCATGGACCCCCAGTCTCAAGATGACAATGAGCCAGAGGCCATTGAGTTCCGTCAGTACACACACGAGATGTTTTTCCAGTCGCTCTCTTTACCAAGATCAGAAGATAGACAGTCGGGCTCGTTTGCTTTCACAAACAATTCTAATATCTCAGAAGGAACTAGGGATTAATTTTTATGTTTCTCTGTTTGAGCTGTATCAACATTCTGATGAAATTACAGTTTTAATAACTTCTATATATCACTCAGAGCTGTTTAATTCTCTTATTTCCAGCATGAGGCAAGATGGTCTGAGCATTTAGAGTGAGAAAACCACTCAGCATGGGTTATCTCCTGATGGAGAGAATTTTCCGATCAACCCCCAACGGAGTTCTGACGGCACATACCAAGTGGCTGCCAGGTGTGAGACTGAGGCATTCAGTACAACCTGTGCAGTACATATAGAGGATGTGGGGGTTGGTGATTGCCCGGCTGTCGTGGCTCAGTAGCAGAGCACTGGAGGCTCAAGCGAGAGGTGTCCTGGGTTTGACTCCCGGCGACTGCTGGCCTTTTCATTTTCCTCTATTTTCGCCTCATAACATCTAAATTCCTTTATTTCCAGCATGAGGCAAGATGCTCTGAGAATTATGTTCCCATAGATTGTGACTCTCATAAACTGATCTGCCTCTTCTTTTGTGATGTCTTCCATTCCAATGAGGGCAAGGTTGATGAATTTCTTGGATTTCAGATGTGGCCATTTTGTCAATATATATTGGTAGAGTCTCTCGCCAGTGTGTACACAGACTTGAGGTATAAGATGCATAGACATCAACTGCAGAAGATTGTCCACCTGGCTGTGCACATGGATAGTGTACAGGTGTTTGGTGACCTTGTTGGAAATCTTGCATGGTGTGGTCCAAGGACTGGAAGGCATTGTCTGAGAGGGAGAGAGAGGGAGAGGGAGAGAGAGGGAGGGAGAGGGAGAGGGAGAGAGAGGGAGGGAGGTCACGAGCATGGCAGGCATCTATAGCTCGAGATTTTACAACATAGTATGTCCGAAGTGACAAAGCTTTGCTTTGATTTATCTGAAGAACCTTGTGCTACCCTAGTTACACTGATTAACCTATATAATATTGCCTGGTGTCCTGGTTCACCTGGTGCACTGGTTCACCGGTTCACTGGTGCACTGGTTCACCTGGTGCACCGGTTCACTGGTTCACCTGGTGCACTGGTGCACCGGTTCACCTGGTGCACTGGTTCACCTGGTGCACTGGTGCACTGGTTCACCTGGTGCACTGGTTCACTGGTTCACCTGGTGCACTGGTTCACTGGTTCACCAGTTCACCTGGTGCATGGTGCACCGGTTCACTGGTTCACCTGGTGCACTGGTGCACCGGTTCACCTGGTGCACTGGTGCACCGGTTCACCTGGTGCACTGGTTCACCTGGTTCACCTGGTTCACCTGGTGCACTGGTGCACTGGTTCACCTGGTGCACTGGTTCACCGGCGCACCAGGTGAACCAGTGAACCAGCACACCAGGTGAACCAGTGCACCAGGTGAACCAGTGCACTAGGGCACCAGGTGAACCAGTGCACCAGTGCACCAGGTGAACCAGTGCACCAGTGAACCGGCGCACCAGGTGAACCAGTGAACCGGCACACCTGAACCGGTGCACCTGGTGCTTCTATTACATAGCAAATTCAAAATCAGTGTGCCCCAGTGAACCATGCACCACTAAAGTTGTTGTACTACGCTCACAGCCTATCCCATATAGGTCCACATATCTCATTTAGATGGTGGAGAGTTTGGTACATCCTGTGGGGGGCTGGACTGGGTAAGCACTGGGCTTGATTGGATAAATACAGGTGGTGGTACACTGGGTGTGTACAGCACTGACAACTCACATTGAGTGTTCTCCAGCCTTGCTGCCAGGTGCTGCAGTGATGGTTCATTCTGAAGAACATCCCGGAACTCCCTGAACTTGGTGGTTGGACTAGTCGCAATCTCGTCTCGAACAGCAGATAGGAGTTTCACAGCTTTCACTCGCTCTTCGACGGCTTGTTTCTGAGCTTCTGTCAGCAGCTCATTTTCAATCAGCTTCTTTGAGTACAGTTGAACTGCCAGCCACCCGGGGTTCAAAAATCCCACTGGTTGCGGCACCAGCGAATGACACTCTCGAATGGCGCGATACTCCGCCGACTCTCCCTTCGACTCCACTACCTCAGTTAGTCTGGCGAAGACAGACCCGAATGTGAAGCGCGAGGCAATGCTTAGGTCTGGCTTCGCCAGAGTCAGTATCGTGTTGCGAACGGGGCAGGGCAGTGTTGTGGTTCAGGAACAGACATTTTGAACAAATTGGGAGGGGCTGGGGCATCGCGCGTCACTGTCGTATGGGTGGGGCAAAACAATGTAGAAGTGATGCTGGCCGAGATGTTGATCTGTCAGGTTTGCGTGTGAGATACAGACTCGTGTTACGATGGCGACGTAATACGAGCTCCTTCCCCGTCTTGAGTTTGTGAATTAACACAGAAATAGTGTAACACCAAAACCTCTGAATTCCCCCCTCATTGATGCTGGTTGGATGCTGGCGAGATGCTGTTACAAAGCGATCTATCAGGTTTGCGTGTGAGATACAGACTCATGTTATGATGCGACCGTGTCTAACTCAACTCCTTCCCCGTCTTGAGTTCGTATTAAAATTGATTAACACAGGGATAATGCTACCAAACCTCGAATTCCCCCTCCCACGCGTCACTGTCGTGTGGGTGAGGCTGAATAGTTATTGTGCTGACAAAAACATAATATACAGCTACACACAGTGCAAGTGGTGCTGGTCGAGATGCTGTTACAAAGCGATCTATCAGGTTTGCATGTGAGATACAGACTCATGTTATGATGGCAACGGTGCCTATCGTGTCTAACTCAACTTACGAGCTCCTTCCCATTCTCGAGTTCATAAATTGATTAATTTATATGGGGCGCCGTTTGTGCCAAAATGGAGCTAGAAAATTTGCACTCTACATTACCTACTATTTACTAAGTCGTCACTACGATTTAGCAAATCGTTGCAACTACATATTAAGGCGAAACCACAATATAGTTCATGTTTCAAAGTAGATTTACTAAACCTGGAGCACGTACTAAATCATCAGCACAATCTACTAAATCTACAGCACGATTTACTAAATCGTGTGGTTTCACCTTAAAATACATAGCTAGTTGCAACAATTTGCTAAATCGTAGTGACGATTTAGTAAATAGTAGGTAATCTAGCGTGCACATTTTCTAGCTCCATTTTGGCACAAACGGCGCCCATAAATTTATGCATCAAGTTATCCGTGTGCAATCACCCAAACCTCTAAATTCCCCACACACACGCACACATGCACACACACACACACAGCAATGGCCTCCAGTTTGCTCCTGTCACTGTGTGTGATAGCTCTTCTCCAGCTAGTTCATGGCTCAACTTCTACTGAGTGTGCACAAACAATAAGAGTTGACTCAAACTTCAGCAACAAGGATGGCTGCAACACAGCAGGCAACATCTGTGGAAGCTTGCAATCAGCAGTTGACATACTGAGCACCTCCTCCACAGAAGACAACTGCACCCTCATCCTGCTTCCCCCCGGGACACACTACATTGATGCCCCCAGGCTCCTGAGGACTGGTGTCCACCTCAGGGGTACAGCAGACAATGTGACTGTCTCCTGCAGTTACAGCAGCTCTAATGACACAGAGGGTTACAGCTGGTACTTCAGTCATCCAACGATGGTCGTCTTTGAGGGTCTGAACTTTGAGGAGTGTCCATACCCCTTTCGTATCAATGGTGCTGGGACTGTTAGTGTTGACAACTGCTCATTCAGGTGAGTTAGTTGAACCTGTATGTCAACCTGTCACATAAAACGTTTTGCCACTCACCATAGAAATAGTGGTCATACATTGCAATATTCGTACACAAATTAAATGTATCAGCATGGTGGAGCAAATCTGAGCAAGCAATAAGTACATGCAGTCTTGTGCATAAAGAGTAATAGTTTCATTGGAGAGTAGCATTGAGCTACTTGTTTAAAGCATCTTACCTCAGTTGGAACAAACACACATTGATGTATGAAGTGAACTTGAACACCAGCAGTTGCTTGAAATTGAATGGGATAAGGCCCCTAGGCTCACAACATAGAACACTGATAGCTCAAGACAGGGACCCTTGGTTAGAGTCCGGGTGAATGCCAATTGTGTTTGCTAAAAAATCATAAATGCTTTCTCTCTCCATCCTTCCCAGATACTTCACAGAGGCAGTGCTAGACATTTACAACTGTCAGTCAACCTCCCTCACAAACTCATCATTTCTGGACAATACTGGAAGTGGCATCAGCAACAGCTCGTACCGTGGAAACACAGGTGCTGTCTCAATTGGATTCAACAATGTACCTGCTCATATCACATCCCCAAATGTGCGAGTATCAGGCTGTAACTTCACCAACAACAGTGCAACAGCACGTTCTGTGTTTCGTACATCAAGCCAAGCATTTTCAAGCCAGATATTCAGTGGAAGGGGAGGAGCACTAGGCGTATTTATCAACGAATCACTCTACAACATCTCTGTTGTAATATCTGACTGCAGATTTGAGCACAACTACGCACGATCCTTTGGTGGAGGCATGTTTCTTATATTTGCTGGCTTCAACACACAGCATACTATTAATGTTGACAGGACATGGGTAGTATTGAATATGGCTTCATTGGGAGGAGGGGGGGCTCAGCTCTCTTACATTTCTAACGGAATCCGAGGCTCACCACACATGGCAAACTTTACTGATTGTGTGTTTGATGGAAACAGGGGTGTGGCAGGTGGGGGGATGTATGTCTACCCATCGTTTTTTGGTAAGTATGTCACTTGAATTGTTTTAAAAAGTTTTTCTAATTCAAGTTGGGGACGGAGAACCTCCGTTGTATTTTTATTCAGCGGTAGCATTTCCACAGACATCATACACATAACATGGGAATGAGACTAGTAATTTTGTGCACAGTACAGCAGGTGACTCCTAGCTTGGTTAACTGTGGGAGACATAGTTCATATTCATGCGTGTTTATCTAAATTTTCTGTCTGTAATGTATTTCTGTAATAAGGAATCTAACAATAAAACCCAAGGATCCTAGGAAGACATCCATTCAGCGACTGCTAGTATACTGATAGAAACATATTTTATGATCAAAAGTCTTTGGACATTGAATGTTTAGTTTTCTATTAGTCTCAAACTAAACTATTATTCTGGAGTCGTATTCATGCATATTAGCACATTTCTGACATTTACAGGGGGTGATGGAAATTTTATGAAGCTTGAACAGTGCCACTTCACTGGCAACCAAGGGTTAGGCACTCAAAATGATTATGGTGCAGCTGTTGCTCTCTCCTTACTGTCACTGTTGAGAGACAAGGAATCACTGCCTCGGCACGAAATAGTGGACTGGTGAGAGATGGTGTGTGCCAGAGTGTGGAGGTGTGAGGGTGATGTGTGTGAATAGGTGTGAAGGTGGTACACTAGTGTACTGTGTGTGTGAAGTGAGTTTGTGAAGGTGATGTGTGTGGAGGTGTGAGAGTGAGGAAGATCATGACTGTGCATGTTGCTGTACAGTTACTCATTCGTAGGCCTTGTACATCTGACTCATCCCTCCCCCTATACACACACACACACAACCACCACCGTTCACACAGTACATTTGAGGGTAACTCTGGCACCAATGGGATAGTCAGTGTTGGCTATACACCAATGGTGTTTAGAGGCACAAACCGTTTCATCAGAAACAGTGGAACATCCACACTTAGGGTGAGTGGGAAATGAACTGCCAGGCAGTATATCGCACACTCTACAAGGCAGCAATTTTCTGTACACGAAGGTAGTAGACTTTTTTTTCATTCCCTCTCTCCCATTCTAGCTACTCTTCCCTTTCTCGTCCTTTCTCTTCGCTTCCCTCTCTCTTCACTTGTTCTTCACTTCTCCTTCCCTGTCTCCTTCTCCTCCATCTTCCCCTCCCTTGCACCCCTTGTTTTTCCTCTCTTCCCCATGCCCTTCTCTTCCTCCTTGTCCCTCTTTTCTCCAGGTTGTTGGTACAGTGGTAGACCTCTTTGGCACTCTGCAGTTCATCAACAACACAGCCCCTCAGGACGAGGCTGCCCTGCACCTTCTCTCCTTTGGACAAGTCCGCTTGCGGAGAGGGCTTGACATAACCTTTGTGGGAAATATTGGAAGGTGCAATATGGTACTATAGAAATTGCTACAAATTGTATGCGATTGAGAAATAATGCAATTTGTATAAACACATCTCACAACTCATTTATGAGATTTGTAGTTCTATCTGGAGTCTACACATCTAGGAGCCATTATAACACAACTGCATGACTTCATGTGAATCTCTCAGGCTCCTTCTTTTCTCCCTCCCTCCTTCCCTCCCTCCCTCCCTCCCTCCCTCCCTCCCTCCCTCCCTCCCTCCCTCCCTCCCTCCCTCCCTCCCTCCCTCCCTCCCTCCCTCCCTCCCTTCTTCCTCAGGTTTGGAGCAAGCATCCTAGTTGACACACAGACTTCTTCAATTGCATTTGACCGGCTTCTCTTCAATCCACAATGCTTTGCCCTCTATGAGATCCCCACCATTCCCCCTACCATGTGGACAGATGTAAGCATGCATAATGGCATTCACACACATGCACATATGCACATGTGCACACACACAACACATGCACACATAACACGCATGCACACACACACCCAGGTGACCATCAGGTTTCGTGAGAACAGAGCTATCTTGGGGTCTGCACTGCTAGTGTCTCGTCTTGGTACATGTTCCTGGTTCAGCCTTGCCGCTCCCTACTTCAATAATACATCCATCTTGGACTGGCCAGTCTGGGACTTTGGGTAAGCATTATGTCAAGAGCAACAGTGTTACAATGAGCTGTTTTTCACTGTGAAAATTACAAATTCACAAATCCGATTGTTTAAACCACTGTACACCCCAAGCTACTCACAGAACCTAGACTGTAGTGATATAGCTTTAACCCTTAGACTTAGAGTTCACTGCCAGTGCTACAAAGCCTTATCAGAAGACTTTATCAAAACAAATTATATAGCCTGTACATGTAGTTTGTGTAAGTGTTCTCTTCATCTCTTGACCACTACCAGCAATGACAGTGTGAACACTGGCTACCCTGACCCCCTGAACTCTGCCTACTACGTGAAGACCGCACCTGAAGAACTCACCAGTACAACCACTTCTGTAAGATGATCTACTGTTTGGCCTCCAAATTTGAAGAGTCTGCATGCTTAAAATCAATCAGTTTTAAAAGTGACTGATCCCTCCCTCCTCCCTCAATCTCTCCCTCAATCCCTCCCTCTCTTGATCTCACCCTTCCCCTTTCCCTTGCTTGATCACTCCCTCCCTCTTTCCTTTAATCCCACCCTCCCTTCCTTCCTCCCTCCCCCCTCTCCTACTTCCCTCCTTCTCTCCCCATGCTCCACTCCAGGTAGCAACGTGGCCAGGCTTTAGATTCTCTCTGGAAATGAGTGGTGTGGATCAGTTTAGCCATCTCACCACTGCTACTGCACGCTTCTTCTTCACACCATCACCAAAGGTTTATTATTGCTGCACGAAACAATGTGGAGAAATAGCTGCCAAAGGTTTTTGTTTTTGTTTTGTAATTGCTGTTCATGTGGAGAAATAGCTGTAGTGCCCAAAAATTATGGATCGTGGATTTCTGCTCCAAAAAACCATTTCATTTCTGTGGTAGAGTTTTCTCTTTATAATTCTAAAGGCCATACTAAGAACGTATATTGAAACAATACTGGGTAAGCATGCATGCAGCTATCAATCTGAGATACTGTAGGAAACAGTAACTTCTAATATGATTGGCCTGGAACTATAAAGTCTGTTTACCCTGCAGTCCAACTACACGGTGAACTTTGACCCTGAGATTGTGATAGTAGATTTAGATCCTGAGACGGGAGTACTGACTCAGAACTTCACCCTCACCTACACCATCTCAAGTGCCACAGAGCTACAGTTGAACAAGTCTCTGGGACAGGTGGACATTAGGGACCTATTTGAAACAGTAAAGGTTGGTAGCTAACCTTGTCCTCAGGCCCCTCACCTCTGAGTCTGGGAATGAGGCTATAGCTAATCATGTATGAACAATCGACGAACCACATCTCCCTCAAAAATAGGCCTAGATGTTACCTATAGTCACCCACTGCGCAGGATGCATTTCAGCCAATATCAGGCCTCATCAGCTGCGCTGGGCTGACCAGGAGATGGCGACTGCTATCTCATGCACAAAATGCAGTCAAGTGGCTGGCCTTATCCAAAAAGTCGGTAGAAGCTCCTCAAAGTCATCGTCTCTTCGTGCAGCTATCTTTCATTTGAAGGTTGTAGCGATCGTAATCATCACATGTTGTTGATATGCGAACATGTGCGTGTGCGAGTGCATTCCTACACAAATACATGATACCCATGGCCAGCAGTATTCATAACGTATGGTAAACACTATTTCTATATTTGTACAAGCCTTGGCAACTTATATGTAGCTGAAAATGATGGTGATATTGTATGTATATATAGTCATTGACAAAATATAGCTGTCCACAATAGTATAACATGTGGAGGGGAAGTAAAGAATTAGCTGGGTATATGTAACCCTGATTGCTTCATGTGATTGGTGCCCTATTGATTTGTTGCAGGTTTTAAACGACTTCTTTGTCCTCTATCCCTTGCCCTGCCCTGGAGGGTACACACTACAGCCATCACGCAGTGTCACAGGAAGCATGGTGTGTCAGTGCCAGGATAATGTGACACAGGTCATCCACTGTGAAAACGATCAGGACACTGTAGTGATCGAGGTGTGTGTGTGTGTGTGTGTGTGTATGTGTGTGTGTGCGTGCGTGCGTGTGTGCGTGTGTGCGTGCGTGCGTGCGTGCGTGCGTGCGTGCGTGCGTGCGTGCGTGCGTGCGTGCGTGCGTGCGTGCGTGCGTGAATGTGTGTGTGTGTGTGTGTGTGTGTAACGAATGCCTTGATGTACATCAATTTTCATGGTGGGTAAATTTCACAAGTTAGTCAACACTCATGAGATTAGAAGCTGCGAAATTACGTGTGCTATGCGTGTTAGCACAATCACAAGTCACAAAATTTTGAAAAGTTCATTTTTTAGGCTTTTGAGAAATATAATTCTGCAACAATTTCAATGTATACAATAACATGCTGTTCCTCTCCCCCTTCCTACGTATTTGTATACACATACACACGACACACATGGCACACATGGTTCCCCCCTCCCCACACAGAATGGTTACTGGGCCGTGTTTACTCCCAGTATCTCTGGTTCTAACTTGGAGTTCTACCCGTGTCCTCCTGGATACTGTGCATGTACCCAGTACAGTGATGTTGGTAACACCACCTGTGTGTACACCTACACCAACAGTAACCCAGACAGACAGTGCACATGTGATAGGGAAGGTATGTTAATATTATTGTGTAGTACCAAATGAAGAACAAGAGAATTATAGGTATAACAACCTGCACAAGAGTTGTAATGGCAATAGTCTACCGATTGAATCCACAGTAATATAACTTGTGCCGATTTATTGAAGAGAAGGAATTATTTACACGAATACAATGTAGTTCTGACTTAAAACTAAAGAACTAGAGAAGGTATACCAATAGTCACTTGTCACATACACGGTTTATTTATTTACCAGAACAGGCTGATAACAGTCATGAAGTGCCGAGATGACAGCTTGTGTAACAGTCACTTTCCTCTCTTGATCATACCAGCTTGCGATCAGGAAGCCATCAATGCATTTGATTTTTTTTTATGAACCAATTTCTCATCAGGTGTGCTATGTGGGCAGTGTCGAGGAGATGAGGGAGTGAGTGCCTTACTGAACAAATGTGTCTCATGTCATGATGCATCAGGAGTACTCATTGCTGGACTTAGTAAGTCAACTGAAGTGTTAAGTTTCGTATGTGTACTTGATATGCTCTTACATACTAAATACCTACCCCTCCCCCAACACACACACATACACACACACACACACACACACACACACAGTTATTGCAGATGCAGTGGTGTTTATAGTCATAATTCTATTGGACCATCCTCTACCCTCCTGGACCTATCCTTTCATTTTCTACCTACAGGTGGATGGATACAACTAATCATCTGTAGCTTAGCTTTTGTAAACTCCTAAATGACCAAGACAAGCTTCCAACTTCTTAGCCAGTATGCCAATTCCACAATGAAAATCAGCGTGTAGATTTTCCACAATTTGTAGCTATTTGCGAAAAGCTTGAAAGTTTAAAGGGTAGTTTGCTTCAGAATCAGTGGTTGAAAAGCCTAACTGTCCAACCTCTGTACCTTCAGTTGGAACTCTACAAGCTTGTCTTTGTAGTGTAAATCAATGAGTCACAACTGACTGTCTTCTGTCCTCCCATGCAGCTTGCACCCTATGTGACTGACTACTTTCCAGAGAGCTTCGAGACTGCGGGAGAATATGTATGTCACTTTTGCACTGGTTGTGTTTCTGATATCAAAAGCTCACATTTACACAGCATCATTACCATCCCAGCTATAATTAACTATATACATATATAAGGCCAGCTGTCTGACTACCTTTTTTACATGAGATAGCAATCCCTATCTCCAAGTCATACCAGAGTAGTTGACGAGGCCTGGAATTGGCTAAAGTACATCATGTATAGTGGGTGATTTTGTTGAGCATCTAGATCTGCCTGTTTCAGGGAAATGATCGTTTGTCTATGACGTAGCTACAGTATATATGTACAGTACAGGGTGAGTTGTTCAGTAAAGTTAAGTTGTTGCATGCTCGTAAATTCCCCCTCTCTTCCCCCCTCTCTCTCCTCTTGGTCTAGCTCCACTTTGCTAGCAGTGCCAGTGGGTTCTACTTTGTTTATGACTTTTGTCTCTATGGCAACATGAGTGCTCTCGTCTCCTACACCATCCGATACCTGCCTCTGTTTGTGGCACTACTGCTATGCCCTATTGTGGTTCTACTGAGGTGCGTGTGTCATCATTGCAACATGACTGAGTGCATCTGCATAGTATACACCTATTTGCCATGCTTGCTATCTTCTATGGTAGCTAGATTTATAGAATACATCAGCAGTGTACATACCCAGGCCAGGCCAGTTTGTAAAGTTTTGCCAGATATACAGCTGCTACTTATTGCATTCAGGTCAGCTGCTTTTCTCCTACAATGTCACGGTAACATCATTGTCCACTGTATGTCATCTACAATATTTAATCTCATATGTACCTCCTCACATGTTTTAGGAAGTGCAGACTGCGGTTGCTCCACCAACATGGGTTATGGTGGATCCTCCTCCTCCTCTACTCTCATTTGGTGCACACTTCCATGTCCATCCTGGACTGCCCTATGCTACGAGACCCCAGTGACCAGACTGTCAGACCTGTGAGTCTCCTAGATACATACTTTAAATTATGGCAATTGAGCCATGCTGTTTGTGGTCAAAAGATATTGAACTTGTTGAGATATTGGTTAAGATTAACATTCTGTATTGTGATTCATTGTCTGTTATTATAGAAAAGCTGTAGTAGTGATTGTCTCATTCACCTTAAGAGATCCCAGTGTGCAAGGCTTCTTGCATGCTCCTCCTTCCCTCTGGCAGTTGACTCAGTTTGCATAGTAATTGCATTCACATTTAAGAGTGTGATTAAAGGTAAACTCATGCCAATACTAGCTAGTGTTTCCTTGCATGTTCCCTCTGGCAGCGATGGTTCATCAATGGAGAGGTTCCTTGTTTCACTGGACCTCACCTACCCCTGGCCTTGCTGGCCATGGCTGTACTACTCGTCTGCTTCCTACTCATCCCCCTCACCATAATCACCTCTCTGGACATTCTGAAGGTACACACAGTATACATAGTCATCTCTCTGAATGCTTTATGCAGCAAGAGAGTGTAAGTGTTTAAAGAGAATCTAAAGTTTTCTTTCCTCTGCAGAAACCCCGATGGTTGAGACACTTTGTTCCTCCACTGACTGCAGTCTTCAGGGAGGAGCTGAAGTGGTGGAGTGGTGTGGAGCTTGGAAGGAGGTTCTTGTTCCTACTGTTCTTCATCCCCTTCCCAAGAAATGCAGTAAGAAACAATTCATGTGACCAGTGGCGTAGCTAGAAGCTGACAGTTGGTAGGGCACAAGTACAGACTGGGAACGAGACATGTACTTGGGTAGGCGTGGTTTGTAGACACATGTCTGTCGTACTCAGTAGACGAAGAGAAGCCCAGCGTGCCTGGCGGTTGCTCGAATGAAGCTACGTACGTACAGCACTGTTACACTGGCGGTTGTGTAGCTCCAGTAAGTGAGAAAGCCGGACGGTAGGGCTCCAGTTGGTAGGGCACTTGCAGCAGTTGGTAGGGCCTAGGTCCTACCAGGCCCTACCTTAGATCCGCCACTGCATGTGACTCTTTGTTTGCATAGGAAATGCCTATGGAGTAAGATCCCTTGGTTATCCTTTAAATATCTGTGTGCATGAGTAGCATGTCTTTGCAAACTACAATACATAATTATTAGATGTGTATATGGTGAGCAAGTCATAGAGCCAAGTGCAAGCTACAACACACTCTTGTTTGTGAGCCTGCATGCAGTGCATGGTTCTTTCTTTCACTCACTGGAAGTTGGGGAGAGAACATGCATAGTGGTTTTTTCCTTGCTGTCAGCATGCCAAGTCTTCTATAGTGATGACAGTTGGACTTCCACAACTAAAAACATTGGCTCACCTGCATGTTTGTTTTCTTCCTCATGAAGGTATCTCCAACACTTGTGTTGGGAATCATTATGACTGTCTATGGATTTGTGCAGCCATACAACAGTCGGACAGCAAACATCCTTGAGATGGGTGTCCAAGTAAACTTCCTTGTGTTACTGTTGATTGAAGCTACGTCAGGCATTCGTGACCTCTACCTCACCTTTCCATCCCTCCTGCGAAGTAACGTGACCTCTAAACCTGAATGTGTGGACTCTCCGACGGGGATTGCACCAATCACATGGATCCTGATGCCCCTCTACTACCTACCACTGCTTGTGTTTGCAGTGGTTGTGTGTGTTTACTTGGCTCTCTACTTAAGGTACACACCAGTAGCTTCCTTATTTTCTTGCTTTGTTTCTGTGAACAAAGTGAGTCACTTCAATGCTGTAGACAAGTAGGTGCTTGGGCAGCACCCCCACGGCCATCTAGGAATGATCAAACTACAAGTAGTGTGTACTTAGCCACAGTCCCAGGCTCTTTCCCTGGCATAAGAGGCAGGGAATCAGGCTAGTAGGGGGCAAGAACTTAGGAGTGTATACAACATGTACAGACTCAGTGGATATGGACTGCTTATACCCTTTAGCCTCGTTCCCAGGCTCCGCCTGAAAAATCGAGATTTCAGTCGGGGTCTTGGAGTAACCTTCACTTGATGGCAATAGTGATTCATGTTCACTGGCCTGTTAAAGATGGAAGCTAGCAATCACTGTGTAAAACTTCTTCACCCTAGGAAAAGATCATTCCTCACAAAACCGACAAGACTACCCCAGTCTCAAGATGACAGTGAGGCAGAGGCCATTGAGTACCGTCAGTACACACACAAGATCTTTTTCCAGTTGCTCTCTTTACCAAGATCAGAAAATAGACAGTCAGGCTCGTTTGCTCTCACAAATATCTCAGAAGGAACTAATGATTAATTTTTATGTTTAGATTAATTATGATTGCTGTATCCACATTCTGACAAAATTATAGTTTCTACTGATGTATCACTTACAGCAAATTTATGTTGACTATATAGAGTCCATCTTACAGAATGAAACTACAACTTTTTAATGAAATATAGTCATCGTTTTGTCTTTCAGGTGTTCTCTCATGCAGTTGGCTAGTGTTCATGATCCTATAGTTTCTTCAATTCCAACCAGAAAATTCTCATTAAATTATCATCATTTGCCAAGGTTTTGATCGTAGTTGTTCATAGTCTCCTTTGAGGTACATCTGTACAACACTGGGAACACTGGTTATTTAAGTACATAACAGGTAGGCTAGTACACAAGGTGAAAAAGAGAATTTCCTATTTGTCCCAGTGCGTACATGAAGTACAGTGGAACCTCTCTTATAGGACACCTGTACCCAAACATCTTCACTCTGGTCATTTGGTATGCTATATGCCTAATGTGGTGATCACTGTCTCATCTTATACTGTACATGCAAAAAGTGCACATGTATCACTGCATAATGTCTAATGTGTATATATATATATATGTTATTGTTTTTTTTATTTTATTATTCTCTATCACTAGACTATAGTATAGTTGCAAGGGACCAAAATTAATGTAGGGGTGCAGGACAACACATTTAGCTACTGCTGTTTGTGTGTACACGTGGAGGCTCGGGGACTTACAGGCTCCAAGTACAGGACTGAAAGCTGGGTATACATGTATAGCAGTCCCCATCTCCTGTCACCCCAGCACAACTGATGAGACCTGCATGGTATATTGGCCAAAACGTGTACTGCACAGTGAATGACTCCATCTATAGGCCTGCCTTTTTTTGTTCAGGGAGATGTGGTTCATTGATTGTTCATGTATATCGTGCTCTTTCAGGTATAATTATACAAGTAAAAGTTTGTGTGTTGCTTGCTAAATTATAAAGCTGTGAATATTCATCATGTTCTCATTCCAAATTTATTATTACACCTTGTTGGCAGGGTCTGTGATACAAAACACAGACCCTGCCAACAAGGTGTAATAAATTTGGAGTGAGAACATGATGAATATACATTCGCATAGGTCAAGGAAGACGAGGGTAGAATTTGTCCCTAGCATTTTAGCAACTGCAGTAGCTCCTATGGCTTCAATTCCAGGGTTGTCTTCTATGTGGAAAGTCTGCAATGTATCATTTGTGCTCAGAGCATTTGCTAGCTGACATGCTCCCTCTGAGTTAATTTCAGAATCTCTTAGGTTAAGACAAACAAGAGTGTGGTGTGTCTTCAGCACTGAAGCCAGTGAGATAGTGTTCTGGAGAGAAAAGTGTGAGAAATTCATGTCCAACTTTGTGAGCATGGTTTTGTGATGGAATCCACTGATGATTTGTTCAACAGCTTCTGCAGGGAGGTCATTACCACCGATGTCGAGCTCCTTGAGACTTGCAGATGATGACAGCAGTATACTCAGAACTTGGCAGTCCTTCACACCAATTCCAGTCTCATGCAAGCACATCTGCTCAAGTGAGTTATGAGCTGTCAGTGACGCCACCAGTGGAACAGTCCCTCCCTGGCTAATGTTGGGATTGTCAGACAAATCCAGTTGCTTCAGATGAGGAATATATGGGATGAGATAGGCAAGGGTTGCACAGGAATTGGAGTCTAATTGATTATTACATACTCTATGGACTGTATCAAAATTTCTTAGATAGAGTGCTTCCAACTTGTTTAGCAATTGCTTTGGGAAATTTAATAAATGCTTCACTCCTTCAAATGTGATACCACTTTCAATCACGTCTAACATGGAGATTCCTCCTGTGCAATGGGTTCCTCCTTCCACTGTACCCGAACTGTATGCAGATGAAGGAACTGCGGTTTCATATAACTTTCTGCATTTGACTGTGCAAGAGTATCTGGCTGCATTTCACCTCTCACAGCAGCCTGTGGAAGAACAGATTCAACAGTTTAAGAAATACCAGGTAGTCAAGACACTTCCCGTACTACAGACCATCAGATAGTCACTTTCAAATGGTGCTGCGTTTTCTATCTGGAATTAGGAAATTCAGTGAATATTCAAGTGAGTTGGTGGAGACATTATGTCCAGTGGTAAAGAATGACTCAGCTAGTGCTGTGCATGTCAACTTCATTATTCTGCACTGCATGGTTGTTTGAAGCACAGGACAGTGATGTCATCACTAAATTGCTAGGGTCATCTGAAGTTGATTTCGGTTTACATATTGGCTATGTTAATACGCCAACTAGGTATGTTGTGACACCATTTGACTGCTTTGTGTTGGGATACTGTGTGTCAAACAGCCAGTGCATCTGGAAGATTTGGTTTGGGCCATACCTCGGAATCAGAGATCATATTGACTGCTGCATTGGAGATGAAGGAATGGAAATGTTAGTCCATGGGCACGCTGCATCAGACCCAGGGTCTCAAACTGCTCTGGTAGGTCAGAGAAAATCACCTGCTGCCTGTTAACAATTCCTTTGTATGCAGTTCACACAGCTGTTGGTAGACATCTGGGGGCAGATCACTAAAACTATGTATCCTCCACCTTCTCTTCTTGCTGTGCACTGGGTGGTCTAACAAGTGGCGCAGAAGCAAACTGTGAACTAGGGAGGAATACAGCTGTGTCATGGTCTTGGGGACTAGGGTTTCATCTTTTCTGCTGTTTCGATAATGGCACAATTGAGAGGGATATAGGAGATGTACTTCTTCAGGCCAAACAGCAGTGAGGGGTCACTGGCTGTGGTGCTCTCTAAGTAGGACATAATGTTGGCTTGAGTAAACTCAGGATCTGGATATGCTGGGATATGTGTCTTTTACATCCCCAGTGGAGGAACTCACTTGCCCAGGGGCGACTGGTGATGAGGACTGTTGCCTCTGGTAGCTCCCACCCTTTGATGACATCCAGGAAAATGGAATCATTAGTGCGCAATTCCTCTAGAAGCTCATCAAATCCTTCGAACAGAAGAAATACATCTCTTCCCCCTGTTCTTTGGATCTCCTCAACTACTGTTTGCTGGATCTGGTGATCATGGTATCGGAAGAGGTCAGAGACATTCTTTGCAGCTCGTACACTTTTGTCTCGGAGCCTCAGGAGGACAACCAGCTTGTACTGCTCAACTAACTTCCCTTTCCCTCACTTGCGACAGAGTTTCCAGGCAAACGTGGACTTTCCTACACCTGGAGCTCCCTCAACAAGGATGCACTTCAGCTGTGACAATTTGGTTAATATCAATGGCTTTCTTTGACTTCTTGATGTCATCAATGTTCCCATGGATCGTGGCTTTTGTAACTGATCTGCCTCTTCTTATGTGATGTCTTCCATTCCAATGAGGGCAAGGTTGACATATTTCTTGGATTTCAGATATGGCCATTTGGTAGAGTCTCTCGTGTGTACACTGACTTGAGGTAAGCTGCATAGACATCAACTGCAGAAGATTGTCCACCTGGCTGTGCACGTGGATAGTGTACAGGTGTTTGGTGATCTTGTTGGAAATCTTGCATAGTGTGGTCTAAGGACTGGAAGGCATTGTCTGTTTTTAGGTCATTTAGATGGTGGAGAGTTTGGTACATCCTGTGGGTGTGGGCTGGACGTGGGTAACGGGGGGCTGGACTGGGCTGGATTGGATAAATACAGGTGGTGTGTACAGCACTGACAACTCACATTGAGTGTTCTCCAGCCTTGCTGCCAGGTGCTGCAGTGATGGTTCATTCTGAAGAACATCCAGGAACTCCCGGAACTTGGTGGGTGGGCTAGTCGCAATCTCGTCTCGAACAGCAGATAGGAGTTTCACAGCTTTCACTCGCTCTTCGACGGCTTGTTTCTGAGCTTCTGTCAGCAGCTCATTTTCAATCAGCTTCTTTGAGTACAGTTGAACTGCCAGCCACCCGGGGTTCAAAATCTCACTGGTTGCGGCACCAGTTAGGTCGGCAAAACACTCTCGAATGGCGCGATACTCCGCCGACTCTCCCTTCGACTCGACTACCTCAGTATCGAGCGACTCGTGTTGTGCCACTATCGACCCCGAACGGGGCAGTGTTGTTTCGGGTGGTTCAGGAACAGATATTTTGACCAAAATGTGGGTGGGGCTGGGGCATCGCGCATCACTGTCGTGTAGGTGGGGCTTAATTGAGCTGACAAAACAATACAGGTGAAGTGATGCTGCTAGATGATATTGCAAAGCGATTAATCAGGTTTGCATGTGAGAGAGAGACTCACATTATGATGATGTATACGATGGCGATGTACGCCGATCGTGAACGACTCAACTTACGAGCTCCTTCCCAGTCTTGAGTTCGTAATGCGCCTACCAATGTTATAAAAATAGTCTGGGCACGAGACTACCACTACCCGCCTATTGGGAAGATGATTGGGGATTATATGGGGGGGGGGGGGGGGTTGAGTGAAAAGGATGCCCGGACCCATAGTCGGGAATTTGATATACCTGAGACTGCATAACAGTATGAGTCAATGAAGAGGAAGGTTATCTGTTATCAACTTGAGCTCGGAAAATAACTTGCCAACGTTTTGACTGAATGCTCTAGTCGTCATCAGGGTGAAAGTGAAGAAGTGTGAACCAAACTTTGTTATTTATAGCCATGTACTACTGAGGATACACATCATTGGAGGTCCAAGGTCGGTGAGGATAGCTCCTCCCCCCCTGCCTCCTCATCACAGCGGTCCAGCAACCAAGGACTTCCAGTCCTCCATCTCGGTCGAAGTGCTCCTCGGAGGATGCCATCTGGATGTGCAGTGCCTCCTTCACAAACGTCGGCAAGTTATTTTCCGAGCTCAAGTTGGTAACAGATAACCTTCCTCTTCATTTATGCAGGAGCCAACTGAGAAGCCACTGAAAGTATGAGTCAAATCCCCCACCTTTTTTTTGAGGGGATTGGATTACAGGGTCTGCCCCACTATAGGGGCAATTGACATTTTAACTAAAACCCCCCACCTTGCTCCACTATAGCACGATTTGGGGGTAGGCATTGATAGTGCATCAAGTTATCCCTGTGCAATCACGCAAACTTCTAAATTCCCCCTCCCCCCCACTCACACACACACACACACAGACAGCAATGGCCTCCAGTTTGCTCCTGTCATTGTGTGTGATAGCTTTTCTCCAGCTAGTTCATGGCTCAACTTCCACTGAGTGTGCACAGACAATAACCGTCGACTCAAACTTCACCAGCAGCAATGACAACACAGCAGGCAACAACTGTGGAAGCTTGCAATCAGCAATTGACATACTGAGCACCTCCTCCACAGAAGACAACTGCACCCTCATCCTGCTTCCCCCCGGGACACACTACATTGATGCCCCCAGGCTCCTGAGGACTGGTGTCCACCTCAGGGGTACAGCACCCAATGTGACTGTCTCCTGCAGCTACAGCAGCTCTAATGACACAGAGGGTTACAGCTGGTACTTCAATCATCCGACGATGGTCGTTTTTGAGGGTCTGAACTTTGAGGAGTGTCCATACCCCTTTCGTATTAATGGTGCTGGAACTGTTAGTGTTGACAACTGCTCATTCAGGTGAACTTGTATGGTATACACATACACTGCATAACTGGTTTGTTGTTTTCATCTGTGCATGAGAACTGTGTTCTAATGCATCAAATCTTTCAGGAAACAACTTATGCATGACAGTACTTGTAAGTTGAGATATTCTTATATTAAAGATCACAGTGATATTGCAGTCTAGAACATTCACCGCTACAAGTAGTATCCTTTTGATTTACACACACTCTTGCAACTTTACCAAATGTTTCATGTGTATCATCAATATATCCCAGTCTCTGCCATCGATTCCACTGTAGATGTTACGCAAGCCTTCGTTGCACTTTACAACTATCTGTATTGCCATATGCACCACTCAGAGCTGATTGCATTCCAAGACTGCTAATTTTGAATATATTCATAACATAATATAGTAATGTTCTGGGAGATTTAATTTCACTGTTTGAAATCAAAGCATGTAGTAAAAATTCGCTAAATAAATGCAGAAAAGACTGGGGTTGGAATCTGAGGTAACTGGAGTGGATCAAAACAACCTTTCCTCTTGAACATTTAGCAAATGTAGAGTAGTCATAGTTTACTGTTTATACCATTAACATATATTCCATATAAGGTCATAATTACTTTGTTCGTTGAAGAAATAGTTATGAATGCTCTCCCTCCTCCCCAGGCACTTCACAGAGGCGGTGCTGGACATTTTCAACTGTCAGTCAACCTCCATCACAAACTCATCCTTTCTGGACAATACTGGAACTGGCATCAGCAACAGCTCGTATCGTGGAAATACAGGTGCTGTTGCAATTGGATTCAACAATGTACCTGCTCATATCACATCCCCAAATGTGCGAGTATCAGGCTGTAACTTCACCAACAACAGTGCAACAGCACGTTCTGTGTTTCGTACATCAAGTGAAACATTATCAAGCCGCATATTCAGTGGAAGGGGAGGAGCACTAGGCATATTTATCAATGAATCATTGTACAGCATCTCTCTTGTAATATCTGACTGCAGATTTGAGCACAACTATGCACGGTCCTTTGGTGGAGGCATGTATTTGTTGATCAACGGCTTCAATACACAGCATACTGTCAACATTGACAGAACACATGTGGGATCAAACACAGCTATGGTGGGAGCTGGGGGGGCTCAAATAGCATTTTATTCAAACGGACTTCCTGGCTCACCACACACAGTAAGCTTCATCGATTGTGTTTTTGACAGAAACAAGGCAGTGGCTGGTGGAGGGCTGCAAACTTATGTGTTCCTTGGTAAGTTGTCATCAACTGAATGACAATTGAGCTCAATCCTGTGCCAACCAAGATTAAAGTGTCATTCTCAGACCATTTCAGCAGACGGGAAAATTTTCTGTGAATTATCAAAAATACTAAACCATAAAACTTGCTTAGAGGGACCTTAGGTGTAGCTCTGCGCTAACAGTATAATGGGTTTATAGTATACACATGCTTTAAAAGTACACTACCAGTATGTTAAAAAATGACTTAATTTTTAAATTGCATACGTTTGACAGCATTGCTGTTTTCATGTTTGCCAATAGACATATAGTATATCATAAATTCACAAGCTGCATTGCCTATCTGTCAGATAGAACCACCTCAGGTTATATAGTATATAGCAAGACTAGGCATCATGCATTCGTGATGCTATGTATAACACAGTTAGATGTTTAACAAAATCTCAGATTCAAATGTTTTTACTACAACACATCTGTAGGTGATGAAAACTTATTAAAGATGGAGCAGTGTAACTTCACCGGTAACCAAGGGTTAGGTACTCAAGATGACTTTGGTGCAGCTGTTGCTCTCTCGTTCCAGATAATGTTAAGAGAGAAGGAATCAATACATCAGCATGAAGTTGTGGACTGGTGTGTTTATGTACTTGACTATTTGTGCATATGTGTGTACATGTGTGTGTGTACATGTGTGTGTGTGTGTGTGCATGTGTGTGTGTGTGTGTGTGTGTGTCTGTGTGTGTGTGTGTGTGTGTGTCTTGTGTGCGTACATGTTGTGTGTGTGTGTGTGTGCATGTGTGTGTGTGTGTGTGTGTGTGTGTGTGTGTGTGTGTGTGTGTGTGTGTAGGGTACTCTGCATATAAGTAGCTACTGGCCTTTTAGTCTGCTAGTTAAATTTGTTGTCAAACTCAGATTTATGTATGAAACTAACTAGGAAAAAATGATTCTAATGAATACTCTTCACACTCCAAACACACCCCTTTACACACACACACACACACACACACACACGCACGCACGCATGCACACGCACACGCACGCATGCACACACGCACGCACACACACACACGCACACACACACACACACACACACACACACACACACACACACAATCCCTACCGTTCACACAGTACATTTGAGGGCAACTCTGGCACCAATGGGATAGTCAGCGTTGGCTATACACCAATGGTGTTTAGAGGCACAAACCTTTTCATCAGAAACAGTGGAACATCCACACTTAGGGTGAGTGGGAAATGAACTGCTAAGCCAATCCTTCACTGTTTCATTATCCTATCTCTTCCTCCTGCACCCCACCACCACCACTACCACCCGTCTTCCCAACCTCCCTCCTTCCTCTTTTCTCCAGGTTGTTGGCACAGTGGTAGACCTCTTTGGCACTCTGCAGTTCATCAACAACACAGCTCCTCAGGATGAGGCTGCCCTGCACCTTCTCTCCTTCGGACAAGTCCGCTTGCGGAGAGGGCTTAACATGACCTTTATGGGAAATATTGGAAGGTGTGGGCAAGAGTGCATGAACTATCAATGAACCACATCTCCATGAATAAAATAGGCCTCAGATATTATGCAAAGTGACCCACTGCTCAGGATACATTTTGGCCAATACCAGGCCTCATCAGCTGCGCTGGGATAGAGACCGCTATCTCATGCACAAAATGCAGCCAAGTGGCTGGCTTTATCCATACAACAGGTAGCTAGAAGCTCCTTGAACATAGCGTCTCTTTGTGCAGTTGTCTTCCAAAAATCCGTTATTCTATGAATGCATGGAAGAAGAAGCGATTGGAGTGATCATTAGGCCATTTTTTGATAATAAAAGATTTAGAGGTTCTCATGATTATAGTTTACTAATTCATAACAGGTCACAAGAATGAAATGAATAAAATTAATATGAAATTTTTGATAAGCAGTTGCAATATTATATAGTGCTTTAAGGAATGTGGTTTGCTCACACAGAATGGTTACTATTATTTCTGGAAAATATCAAAAACATCCACAAAGAGAATAATGGAGTACAGATCCATGGGGATCTAAGCGGTTAACTGCTACGTCGCAATCAGGCTAGGTAGTGATTCTTTGAGCTATTAAGCCGTAGCAAATTCACAATCACTCAATTCACTACTGATTGTGAATTTGCTACGGCTTAATAGCTCAAAGAATCACTACCTAGTATGATCCACAAAGAGGTTTGTACTAGAGTAGCAATTTGGCTAAGTCTCTACCCATACGGATCAGCAATTTAAATCTAAAATATACACACTCTGGCATTTGAGGGTATGAAGTGGTGCGTGTTTCTGGTTCATGTGCTGAGTGGGTGCTGAATGTGAGAATTCAGTACCACCTGTGCAATTTGTATAGAGGATTGTGAGATCTGGTAATTACCTAGTGGTTGTTAACACAGTGATCTGGCAGCTCAAGGGTACTGCAGCTGAAAACTGAATTAATTTGATCTCAAATGACTGCTGGGTGAGAACTGCAGATCCATAAAATGTTATCAATTCACCTTCAAAGAACATAATTATATAATGCCTTGCTAAAACATGCTCCACTGCACCACTGGAGCTATCAGTTCCTTTTTCACTCTCCCTCCCACCTTCTCTCCCACTCTCCCTCCCACCCTCTCTCCCACCCTCTCTCCCACCCTCTCTCCCACCCTCTCTCCCACCCTCTCTCTCCCACCCTCTCTCCCACCCTCTCTCCCACCCTCTCTCCCACCCTCTCTCCCACCCTCTCTCCCTCCCACCCTTTCTCCCACCCTCTCTCTCTTCCTCCCTCCCTCCCCCTCTCTCAGGTTTGGGGCCTGCATACTAGTCGACATGCTCACTTCTTTAGCTGCATTTGACCGGCTTCTCTTCAATCCACAATGCTTTGCACTCTATGAGGACCCTGCCACACCTCCCTCTACATGGACAGATGTAAGTACACACACATACAGATGTAAGTACACACACATACAGATGTAAGTACACACACATACAGATGTAAGTACACACACATACAGATGTAAGCACACACACATACAGATGTAAGCACACACACATACAGATGTAAGTACACACACATACAGATGTAAGTACACACACATACAGATGTAAGTACACACACATACAGATGTAAGTACACACACATACAGATGTAAGTACACACACATACAGATAGCAAATGGAACATGTACAGCCCCTTCAGCAACTAGGGGGGAAAGTCAGAGAATACATGATCATACTTACAGCATTCTTGTGCTTCAATGAAGTGATCAGGTTCATCTATTTTGAGACAAGGAAGATATTTAGCTACCATTAATAATTTGCATGTTACATGTATATATAATTATACACATGTACATTGTGATTACACACACTGTACGCACACACACCACATTTCCAGGTGACTATCAAGTTTCGTAACAACACAGCCATCCTTGGCTCTGCATTGCTAGTGTCTCGTCTTGGCATGTGTTCCTGGTTCAAACTTGCCCCTCCCTACTTCAATAATACATCCATCTTGGATTGGCCAGTCTGGGACTTTGGGTGAGTAGTGGTGTAACCATGCAGAAAACACAAATTCTGCACAGAATGCATACTAAAGGAGTCTGAGGACATGCATGCCTTCTCCCAAAATTAAGGCCTCCCAGGTCAGTACATGATGAAGCTGTTTTGCTTACTTGTTGCTTCAGTTTACACAATATGGGCCTTGAATTGGTTACAAACTGTATATTTAAATTTACAAGTAGTTTGTAGCTAGCAAAGGAGAAAGTCAGTGTGGATGTTCTTTTTACAATTGTCTCTTCATCTCTTGACCACTACCAGCAATGACAGTGTAAACACTGGCTACCCTGACCCCCTGAACTCTGCCTACTATGTGAAGACCGCACCTGAAACAGTCACCAGTGCAAACAGTTCTGTAAGCTGATTGCGCTCCTAAGTTTGAAGAGTGCACATGCTTATGTTCAACCCCCAGTCAGTTTTAAAAATGGCGGATCCTCCTTCCCTCCCTCCTCCTACCTTCCCTCAATCTCTCCCCTCTCCCTCCCTTCCTCCCTCCCTCCAGATAGCAAGATGGCCAGGTTTCAGATTTCCTTTGGATCTGAGTGGTGTGGATCAGTTTAACCATCCTACTGCTGCTACTGCACGCTTCTACTTCATACCACCACCTGAGGTTGGAATTCTTGCGAGTAACAAAACTATCCATGAGAATAACTGCATGCTTTCAAATGCCTGCTTGTTCTGCAGTCTAACTACACAGTGAATCTTGACCCTGAGATTGTGATAGTAGGCCCAGATCCTGAAACTGGCATACTGGCTCGAAACTTCATTCTTACCTACGCCATCTCAAGTGCCACAGAGCTACAGTTGAACAAGTCTCTGGGGCAGGTGGACATCAGGGACCCATTTGAGACAGTACAGGTTGGTGTATAGCTATAGCCACGCACTTCTAGATATGGTGGTCATATCCAAATTGGAAAATCAACCATTAGGGACCCATTTGAGATTGTACACTCAAATCTCTCCTTTTTCATGTAGCTGATATCCAGCTCAACAAAACACTGTTACAGTATAGCACCAAAATATTGCACAATAGATTTGTCCTTCTCAGTTGTCGTATTGGTTGCTAGGCAAGCTGTATGTGACTGCTACATATACTTTCATTGTTGCAGGTCTTAAACGACTCCTTTATCCTTTTTCCCTTTCCCTGTCCTGGGGGGTACACACTACGATCATCAAATGATGTTCCAGGAAGTGTGGTGTGCCAGTGCCAAGACAATGTGACGCGGGTCATACACTGTGAAGATGATCAAGATACTGTAGTGATTGAGGTGTGTGTGTGTGTGTGTGTGTGTGTGTGTGTGTGTGTGTGTTATGTGTGTGTGTGTGTGTGTGTGTGTGTGTGTATGTGTGTGTGTGTGTGTGTGTGCGTGTGCGTGTGTGTATATGTGTGTGTTGTGTGTGTGTATGTGTGTGTGTGTGTGTGTGTACACACTGTGACAGTATTTGTATCAATACAAGTGATTCTAAAATATAAGTCGATCCCCCATACTTGTATGCATACACACTGGCACACACACACAGATAAAGATAAATCTGTGTCCCCTCTCCTGCATGTGTCAATCCTCTCCCCACATACTTGTATACACATACACATAACACACACTGTTCCTTTCTCCATACAGAATGGTACCCTCGTTCCCAGGCTCTCCCCTCGCCATTTTTATTTTTCGCCGGGGTGAGGGGAAAGCCTGGGAATGAGGCTAACAGAATGGTATATAACTTGCTATGAGAAGTACTACAACTAATGAGACATACTTTAAGTGTTTGTCTCCTGTCCTGTATTCATATTCTCACACACTCTTTCTCTCATCCCCCCACACACTTGAATACGCATTCACCTGGTTTCCTTCCCCACACAGAATGGTTACTGGGCTGTGGTTACTCCCAGTATCTCTGGTTCTAACCTGGAGTTCTACCCGTGTCCTCCTGGATACTGTGCATGTACCCAGTACAGTGATGTTGGTAACACCACCTGTGTGTACACCTACACCAACAGTAACCCAGACAGACAATGTGCATGTGATCGAGAAGGTATGATTATTACTATACTTACCTAGTATAGTTTTGCCTATACAACTGGTGGGCTTTAACTATGATATTTTCCCTCCCTGACGGGTAGGGGAAAATATGGCTCATAATTCCCTCTCCATGTATTTTTAGTTTACAGTACACTACATTGCCGTACTATGAGCTTTTAATTACAGTTGTGTGTAAATAATATTGAAGTCACTGTAAACACTTGCACATGTACGAATGTGTTTACAGTAATAACAATAAAGGGACCAATCAGGTGAGATAATGTTATAGCACAGGTGGCCAGGGATTTATTGCTGTTAGTAAACAAACCTCGTCCTCGGGCTACACCCTCGAACTCAGTCCACTTACTAATAAATCCCTGGCACTGTGCTATAACAATGCAATGATCAGCTGATGCACTTACAGGGCTGTGATATTAACTATGAGCATTAGGTGCCATTTGAAACTTAGTACTCATGGTGAATGCATCTCAATGTGCAATATTGATATTGGCATTCAATACATACACATAATAGCTCACGGAATTGGTGGCCTGTAGTTAGCCTACCAATCAAAATAGCCTATTGTGTGTCTGGATGTCTGCCTGTGTAATCTTGGGAGGTGCTATACTGCACTGAAAATATCCAACAAGCTGTATACGCAGCAGTTAACTTAAGCATGCAGCTATCTTTCATGTGAACTGCAGGTGTGCTATGTGGGCAGTGTCAAGGAGATGAGGGAGTGAGTGCCTTACTGAACAAGTGTGTCTCATGTCATGATGCCTCTGGGTTGCTCATTGCTGGACTCAGTAAGCCAACAGTTGCAGTTTTCTGCACACACCACTGCAAATCTGATCACACTGCCTGCAAATGCAATGTTCTATCCAGTCTCATTTGCATTGGTGCTGGCACACCTAATGAATTTTCTTGTGGTGATGTTATAGCCAAGTGTAATTTTAAGTGTTCAGTACATGGTTGTAATTAGCCTCATTCTCAGGCTGCATGGCCAATTTTTCCTTCTTGCATATAGCCTGGAAATGATGGCTACTTTGTAATGTGTATTTCTTCTCCCCCTCCCCCCCCCCCCCCCCCCCCCCACACACACACACACACATACACACACACACAGTTATTGCAGATGCAGTGGTGTTTATAGTATTAATTCTATTGGACCATCCTCTACCCTCCTGGACCTATCCTTTCATCTTCTACCTACAGGTGGATGGATACAGCTATAGTGCTGCAATCTTGATTGCCCCATGCATTGCCAAAGAACTTGAACCATGCATGCAATCCCACAACTGTTTTGGGGACATTGTAATGCTTAAGAAATGTGCTAGTAATCCCATGCATGAATTTTGTCTTCTTCATGTCCTCCCATGCAGCTGGCACCTTATGTGACTGACTACTTTCCAGAGAGCTTTGAGACTGTGGGAGAATATGTACAGCATTCTATATTGTGTTTCTGTTATAATAATGCATTCTACACCTGTTGCGTTTTTGGTACCATTATAGCTTTTTTTTTTTGCACTGCATCATAGCCAGGTTATGAAAATTATGTTGTTGCATGTACTTTGTAAAGATCCTTCCTTATTCCCTTCCTTCTCTTTAAATCCACCCCTACCTTCTCTTCCCCCCCCCCCCCCCCCCCCCCCCCCCCCCCCTCTCTCTCTCTCCTCTTGGTCTAGCTCCACTTTGCTAGCAGTGCCAGTGGGTTCTACTTTGTCTATGACTTTTGTCTCTATGGCAACATGAGTGCTCTCATCTCCTACTTCATACGATATCTGCCACTGTTTGTGGCACTACTGCTGTGCCCTATTGTGGTTCTACTGAGGTACGTGTGTCATCATTGCAACATGACTGAGCTAGTGCAACTGCACATTATGCATCTATTTGCCATGCTTGTTATCTTCAATGGTAGCTCATTTATAGCAGTAAGATTATGTCAGCAGTGTACATACCCAGGCCAGGCCAGTTTTAAAAGTTTTGCCAGATATATAGCTGCTACTTTAGTGCATTCATGATCAGGCCAGCTGCTTTTCTCCTACAATGTCACGGTAACATCATTGTCCACATTAGGTCATATCATATATACCTCCTCCCATGTTTCAGGAAGTGTAGACTACGCTTGCTCCACCAACATGGGTTATGGTGGATCCTCCTCCTCCTCTACTCTCATTTAGTGCACTCTTCCATGTCCATCCTGGACTGCCCTATGCTACGAGACCCTAGTGACCAGACTGTCAGACCTGTGAGCTTCCTACTTAAAATGAGTGCTTTATAAAGCTGATTTTTATTTATATATTTTTTATTTATTTATTATGGTTTACCTGGGATGACCCAGTTAACGAGGAAATCCCCAATAGCACTTGGGCTAAAGCTGATCTAACCCCATTGTCCTGCATGCTGACATAGTTGACTGAAAACATAGTAAATTTGTCAAATTGCATGCACATTTAAGATTATAATGTGAAAATGTTGTAAATTTGTCAAAAAATTTGTTGGCTATCATATTTATTGCTTTAAAACAGATTTTAACCTTGTCTATATCGACCCCCATCCCCAGCTTTTATTGCTTGAAGTCATTATGTGCATCCATAACATCTAGGCCTATTTTTTAGGGAGCTGTGGTTTGCTGATTGCTCATGTAATGAAGAAAATGCTAGGACATTATTTTGACTCAGTTTGCATAGTGATTGCATTCACATTTAAGAGTGTGATTCAAAGGTAAACTCATGTCATTACTAGCTAGTGTTTCCTTGCATGTTCCCTCTGGCAGCGATGGTTCATCAATGGAGAGGTTCCTTGTTTCACTGGACCTCACCTACCCCTGGCCTTGCTGGCCATGGCTGTACTACTCTTCTGCTTCCTACTCATCCCCCTCACCATAATCACCTCTCTGGACATTCTGAAGGTACACACAGTGTACACAGTCATCTCTCTGAATGGTATATGTGCAGCATGAGTCTAGATTTGGCTAGTGTAAAAACAACTGTTCCCCTTTCTCCACAGAAACCACGGTGGTTGAGACACTTTGTTCCTCCACTTACTGCAGTCTTCAGGGAGGAGCTGAAGTGGTGGAGTGGTGTGGAGCTTGGAAGGAGGTTCTTGTTCCTGCTGTTCGTCATTCCCTTCCCAAGAAATGCAGTAAGGAGCATCCAAAATCAATGCATGTGACTCCTTGTTTGTATAGACAATGCTCGTATATTGAGTACCATTCATATAAAAAAAACATAAAATAAAATATCTGTGTGCATGAGGACTGTATCTTCGCAAACTACAACACATAATTATTAGGTGTGTGTATGGTGGGCAAGTCTTAGAGCCAAGTGCCAACTACAACACATTCTTGTTTGTGAGCTTGATCATTTCTGTTACTCACTGGAAGTTGGGAGGAAGGTATTAGAGGATTTCCCTATTGGCAGTATGCCACTCTTCCATAGTGATGACACAGTTGGGCTAAAAAAATTGCTGAAACCTGCACATTAAATTTTGTTTTCTTCCTCATGAAGGTATCTCCAACACTTGTGTTGGCAATCATTATAACTGTCTATGGATTTGTGCAGCCGTACAAAAGTCAGACAGCAAACCTCCTTGAGATTGGTGTCCAAGTAAACTTTCTTGTGTTACTGTTGATTGAAGCCACGTCAGGTATTCGTGAGTTCTACTTCACCTTTCCACCCCTCCTGCAAAGTAATGCAACCTCTGAACCTGAATGTGTGGACTCTCCAACAGGGATTGCACCAATCACATGGATCCTGATGCCCTTCTACTATCTACCACTGCTTGTGTTTGCAGTGGTTGCGTGTGTTTACTTAGCTCTCTACATAAGGTACACATCAGTAGCTGGGTGAAGGTTAACTTCATTTGCAAGCTTTTTTCCTTATATATACTTTCTATGAAAAAGTGATCACTTTAAAGCTATAGACAAGTAGTGCTTGGTCAGCACCCCCACAGCCATTTAGGAATGATCAAACTGCATGTTTTCCTGTGCACTGGAGAATGTGCAGTGTGTATCCAGCCTCATTCCCAGGCTCCTGAAATGCATGGAATGAGCGCCAACAATCAGAGCCTGGGAATGAGACTAGTACGTATAATATATATAGGGCAAGAACCTAGGAATGTGTACTACATCTAAAGATTCTGTGGATGTGGACCACTTATCACTTGCTGGCAATATATTTATGCACACCTACAAAATGGAAACTAGCAATTCACTGTGTGAAACTTCTTCACCCTAGGAAAAGATCATTCCTCACAAAACCGACAAGACTACCCCAGTCTCAAGATGACAGTGAGGCAGAGGCCATTGAGTACCGTCAGTACACACATGAGATCTTTTTCCAGTCGCTCTCTTTACCAAGATCAGAAGATAGACAGTCAGTGTCGTCAAACAATTCTGATATCTCAGAAGGGACTAGTGATTAATTTTTATATTTCTATATGATTGAGCTGTATCAACATTCTGATGAAATAATAGTTTCTACTGACGTATCACCTAGTGCTGTTGACTGTGTATATAGAGTGCATCTTATTGGACAAAACTAAAAACTTTTAATAACAACAACAGCAACAAAAGCTAATTGTTTTGTTTTGTTTTTTTTTCTTTTTTCAGTTGGCTATAGTGTTCACGAGCCAAGATTCTTCAGTTCTAGCCAAAAAATCCACATCAAGTTATCATCAATTGCCAACATTTTGACTACAATGCTGTAGTTTTCTTCAGGGTGCATTGATATACACACAACACTAAAAGCAACACTGCTCACTTAAATACAATAACAGGTAAGCTAGCTGCTAATAGAGATGCTATACAGTTATGTTTCTGTTGACTTATGTACGTATTACAGCGTAAGAACGTTTGGGTTATCATATCTTGTTCATTAATGCATGAATGCGCCATGCATTAGCATGCCTGCATGTTTTGTATATGTGACACAGTTCAAGTGATGCTTCCGATTTGAATCAAAGTGTAGTTGAGAAGCGTCTCACTTTTGTTCAAGTAGAATCTTCTTGCAGAAGGCCTAACATTCCTGCTGAGGTTTGGTGTTTCTTTGATCTTGCACTGTCCCTGGAGGAGTACCTTACACTGTAAACATTTAGGTTACTTCAACCATATTAAAGTTATCTCAGTTGCATGTATGGAGTACACACCATGAAGTTCAAGGAATACTTCCAAACAGGTCTTCTGAAGACCTTGAAATCAAAATGTTGAGAAGCTTCTTCTTTAATTAAACCAGTCTTGTTTTCCAAACACCTATCAATTAGCATTTCTGGAAAGGGCTTGGTTACATAGTTGTGGTAACCATCCATGCATGCAACCAAGTATATATATACTTGGTTGCATGCATGGATGGTTAAGGTCATGGTATATTAATTCACTGCTGAAACTACTGAGTTAAAATAACTTCTAAGTGGTTACTCCAGTTTCATGATGAATGGTGATCACAGTATAGCTAGAACAATTTAATCCTCAATGGACTTTCAAGAAAACCTATTTTCTTTATAGTAGTCACACTAATGTAATTGAGCGACCTAAAATTGAAGTAGCTAACCCAAACACGTTTACAGTGACATAACTACCAACAATTACTCTTTCTGTTAGCAGTCACCTTACCAGTCTATCTTATGTGTAATGCAGTACCAATGACATCTGTATACATTTTCAGTGTAATTTATGCTAGGCCGGATGTATAGTAATCACTGTCTGTAGTCGCTGGACTATATAGACTACTGGACTCACATTATGCCTTCACATGTGCAGCCCATCTAGTATGAATTTGTGGTTTGGGTTGGTGGCACATTTGTTCTGGTGCCTATAAGAAAACTACCAATCATGGGGTGCGCCAATATTTAGTTTCAAATCTTAAAGTGACAACAAATTCACTGCTAATTTTGTACATATACAAATTCATTCTTTAAATGTGCATATGGCTGTATGGGCTTGTGTGGCGGTGGAGGTGGCAGGCACAGAGTTGTGGATGTCAGTTCATGATCACGTCCTTTCTTCTTCCACTCCATCATCAAACTTGTGTTTTGATATTCTTTAGGAAGTTCTTCTTCAATTTCTTTTACTATAGCATCCACAATAGATCTAACAAGAGGTACATGTGGGTATGGACGATGTTTGGTGTTCACTGCATTTATAACAGTATGCACAGCTACTTGACCTCGAAACATAATTTCACATTTAATGTTAAAGTATACCTGACTGTACCACCAGTTGCTGGCATCAAAGCGTTTTGAGTATGGTAAGATATACTTCACTGACTGATAGTGAAATGCATTGAAAGCTGCATCAAAAGCTACCACTGGAAGAAATTCTGCTGTTTCTTTTAAACTACACCCTTGCTTTTGTCTTGCTTGATATATTGTATCAAGACAGTGACGGCAGTTTTTCATGTTACCCCAAGCCAGTGCTCCCACTGCGGGTTCTACTGTTTTGAGTGAGTCTTCAAACTTCCTCCAAGGGTTGATGCTTTTATCTCGCTTTGTGACAAGCACAATGTCATCATCCATGAAAATGTAATACAGGTACGTTCCTCTCCTCTGCATGGCAACCCCAAAGAGCAGATTTCTCCCAGTTGTCCACGTGGTGGACGAATTGAAGATGTACTCCACATGAGGTAGCGATGAAGTGTCATTGCAAGGTTGTTTGTAGCTCAGAACCAAAATATCACACTGACAGAAAGATGCATTCCCAAGTACATCAACTGGCCTCAGATGTCTAGGCAGGCAGCTCTCCGTTTGTACCAAATATAGAAATTTCAATACCAGCCCTACAGCCGGGCCGTTGGCTCCTAAAACGGGTAGCTTTCGACTCACTCGATCTGTGTTTATGCAATAACAGAACACTATGGCAGCGACAGAGAGACAAACCAATGTGACTTTCAGAATTATCCAGAGTCGCTGATTCATTCTCCGGACACTGCGGCCGAATCCAAAACTTCAGTATAAAAGTTTAAAAAGCCGATGGAGACAGGACGACGAAGATTAACCATACAGTCTACACCGGCAGAATTACAGCTGTAATTCAGTGGCGGCAACAACTTACTAGCCTGAGTGGATCCGCCCTAAATTGAATATGTAAGCCGTGTACTTGGAAATTGTTTGCGAAGTGGACCGCCCTAGTCTCATTCCCGTGCAGCGTTCGTCGCTTGCGGTATATTTGTTATATACAGAGGTTTTCAGGTTGGTTGTCCGTAATCCGTTTGCGCATGCGCGACCTTTCCCGGTTCTTTTGCATGCGCTGTGAACTCCAAGGTCCACATCGTACGAGGTAAAGCATCCGTAACGCACTAATCGAGCAAATTCGAACTAAACTTTGGTTTTGATGGTGCTCTTGAAACCACAACGCACGAAAAACAGAGGGTATTTGTGCGCATGCGTCAGCTGATTTCAAATTTTTGCGGACAACCAACCTCTGTAGCCTCGTTCCCAGGCCCCGCCCAGCTTTCCGTCGCTTGCAGTACGGAAAAGCGGTAGAGGGCCTGGAATAATTCATCACGTGAGTGACGTAGGGGTAGAGAGAAGGGTAGAGAGGACTTAATTGAGCGTAGGCGGATCGTCGATGTGCCCACGCACGTAGTTGATCGATAATCGACAGTACACGTAGCTGTTTTTTAAGTAGGAGCCCGTTCTGGCAGTTTTTTCGAACAATAAGCGCAGAGAAAATTTGAGCAAAGCCTAGGAAAGGGCCGCCTTGGCGTTTAATAGCACCTTGAAAGCCATTCTCCGGGGTGTACAGCGGTCAGTTTGCCAGGTAAGCGAATAGGTTAGCGTGATTTTCGAATGTACGGGTCTGTGTACGCTCACCATAGCTTTCCGTACTGCCAGGTAATGTAGCATAGTGCCGTCTAGTCCAATTCTGTCGGCCATAAAGCTATCGCAACTGAACGAATGTATTCTGTCCATACAGCGTGGGCGAGTTCATTCGTTCGCCCACATGTAATTAAGTTCTCTCTACCTATGACGTTTCTCACGTGATAAATTTTACCAGGCTCTCCCCTTTCCTTTCGATTTTTCGTTCGCGCGCGGGGAGAGCCTGGGAACGAGGCTACAACCTCTGTACATACAGTAAAACTAGCCTCGTTCCCATACTGGAAGCGATCAAAAACTGGAGGCGGGAATATACTGGAAATCAAAAACTGGAGGCGGGAACGGCCTGGGAACGAGGCTAACAAAGGGCACATTGGGGACGGGCCATGTAGAGAGGTTGTCCTCTTCTTGGAGGTTTTCTTTTAAACCTATTGGAAAGTCCTAAAAGACAAATAACTATAACACTTAAAGTCTTTTCAGGGCCATCGGAAGCTCTTTCAGGGTGGGGCAGCCATTGGTCACCACATTGGATACCACATGCATGGTTAAGGTCACGGTAGAACAAAATTTATATCTGAAAAAGAGACTGATTTAAGGTTACGGGATACAGTTTGCTCATTAATATTCATGTCAAAATATTACCTTCCTTTTCTTCGTACAGGATCCAGGCATGCATGCGTTTAACTTTACCGCTAAACAAAGTTACATTAGTCTGTAACAGCTGTGCTGGTTGGGTGGGCGGAGCATGCAATTTGATAGCAGTGCCTGCGGTTAACAATCCGCGTACGAACTACTGATTTCGGCGTCAGTTATTTCCTGTTAGAAGAACATCTTACCGTATATTACACTGTATTTGAATTCTACAAAGACAGACACAGGGCGGCTCGAAGAGTTTTCGCCGAGGCGACTTACCGTTTTAGATATACGCCTAGATTTAGTCGCTTGGTCGGTCAAAAACCACCGGGGTTTTGGATAGAAACGCGTGTCACTCGCTTCCCCTGGCACACAGCGACGAAGTCGCTCCGAGCCGCCCTCAAGTAAGTTGAGTATTACCCGTAGGTGTTGAACAGTTGTACCTGCAATCCTCTCTGAAGACAAAATCTGACGCCGAATTTGCGGCCGAAAGTCACGAACTTTGTCGTCGCTGCTCGCCTTAGTACGTTGTACATAAGAATTAATACTATACTGGTTAAATGGCACTCATAGTTCTGTTATATGTCGCTTCTATTGCGTGCTGTAACTGGTTCCTGCACGGAGAAAAGGAAGGTAATATTTTCTCATGAATATTAATGAGCTAACTGTATCCCGTAACCTTAAGTGAAGTCTCCTCAATGGACTTTCAAGAAAATCTATTTTCTTTATAGTAGTCACACTAATGTAATTGAGCGACCTAAAATTGAAGTAGCTAACCCAAACATTTTTACATTGACATAACTAGCTAGCAACAATTACTTTTTCTGTTAGCAGTCACCTTACTAGTCTATCTTGTGTGTAATGCAGTACCAATGACATCTGTACACAAACCTTTTCACTGTAATTTACTAGTTTTGGTATGCTGGGCCTGATGTATCACTGTCTGTCGTCGCTGGACTAGACTACTGGACTCACATTATGTCTTCACATGTGCAGCCCATCTAGTATGAATTTGTGGTTTGGCTTGGTGGCACATTTGTTCTGGTGCCTATAAGAAAACTACCAATCACGGGGTGCACCAATATTTAGTTTCAAATCTTAAAGTGACAACAAATTCACTGCTAATTTTGTACATATACAAATTCATTATTTAAATGTGCATATGGCTGTATGGGCTTGTGTGGCGGTGGAGGTGGCAGGCACAGAGTTGTGGATGTCAGTTCATGATCACGTCCTTTCTTCTTCCACTCTATCATCAAACTTGTGTTTTGATATTCTTTAGGAAGTTCTTCTTCAATTTCTTTTACTATAGCATCCACAATAGATCTAACAAGAGGTACATGTGGGTATGGACGATGTTTGGTGTTCACTGCATTTATAACAGTATGTACAGCTACTTGACCTCGAAACAAAATTTCACATTTAATGTTAAAGTATACCTGACTGTACCACCAGTTGCTGGCATCAAAGCGTTTTGAGTATGGTAAGATATACTCCACTGACTGATAGTGAAATGCATTGAAAGCTGCATCAAAAGCTACTACTGGAAGAAACTCTGCTGTATCATTTAAACTACACCCTTGCTTTTGTCTTGCTTGATATATGAAGTTGACACATAGACGGCAGTTTTTCGAGTCACCCCAAGCCAGTGCTCCCACTGCGGGTTCTACTGTTTTGAGTGAGTCTTCAAACTTCCTCCAAGGGTTGATGCTTTTATCTCGCTTTGTGACAAGCACAATGTCATCATCCATGAAAATGTAATACAGGTACGTTCCTCTCCTCTGCATGGCAACCCCAAAGAGCAGATTTCTCCCAGTTGTCCACGTGGTGGACGAATTGAAGATGTACTCCACATGAGGCAGTGATGAAGTGTCATTGCAAGGTTGTTTGTAGCTCAGAACCAAAATATCACACTGACAGAAAGATGCGTTCCCAAGTACATCAACTGGCCTCAGATGTCTAGGCAGGCAGCTCTCCGTTTGTACCAAATATAGAAATTTCATTACCAGCCCTACAGATGGGCCTTTGGCTCCCAAAATGGGTAGCTTTCGACTCACTCGATCTGTGTTTATGCAATAACAGAACACTATGGCAGCGACAGAGAGACAAACCAATGTGACTTTCAGCAGAATTATCCAGAGTCGCTGTTTCATTCTCCGGACACTGCAGCAATCCAATAACTTCAGTATAAAAGGCTGATGGAGACAGGACGACCGTAAGATTAACTACACCGGCAGAAATAAAGCTGTAATTCAGTTGCGGCAACAAGTGGATCCGCCCTAAATTGTAGGTAGCGATTCCGGACGGTTTTTTCAGATTAATGTAAGTATATCAGGACGTTCACCAGAAAAGTCGTCGCTAAATTACGAGCTGAACGGTTCTTGTCCCGTGCAAATTGGCTGCGTAGAAGCCGAGATCCGTAACTTGAAAGAGGGTTTGCACACGAAAAATTTTCCGATCCTTTTTAATGGAAAAAGTCGTATAGTTCATCATTTACGGTATGTTCACGTGGTCTACAGTAGGTGCTGTATCTCGGGAAAGCCTGGATGGATTTGAATGCAACTTGCACCAAATTGATCGTCGTTAACTCTGCAATTCAACTGTCGTGATTCCGTACCCGTAGACGAAGCTAGAAGCACAGATAATGCAACCTGACTATGAGGTATGTGAGCTATTGATGTGTATGTGCTTTATGGGATGAACCCTACACTGTACAACTGGGTAAAGCTTCACTCGAGCTTAATATGGTCCATGATAAAGTTGGCTTGCCATTATTTCTCACTGTCTCCTTCTGTGAGGAAATATTTGAAGGTAAACAGGGCTATTCTGATGGTGGGGCAATTTTAACAAGTACTGTTAGCCATTAGAAAACGTCGATGAAATTCAGTGGGCCTGCTACATGCGCCACAGTTTTCAGACTTGTACTTTTTACACTTGATCTCTACTACAGTGCTTTTAAATGCTGCCAGCAATTGGCATTGGGGCTATAAGCACTAGAAGGGGGAAGCCTAAGTTGTTATTAGTAATGCATGTCAAGTAGGTGCTTTCCCCTAGCTGCTGACTAATAGATAGCCTCAGTTGTCATTAGTAATGGCATTTCAAGTAGTTACTTACCCCTAGCAACTCTATAGGAACTGCTCTTCTTGTGGCTCACTTCCAACAAATATGGTGCATTTCCCAGACGTCCCTGCCTCAAATCCATTACTGCCCCCTTCAGCAACAATACTCAATCTTCTGCGAAATCACTCTTTTTCACACCCAGTAACATGAAGAGTGGAACAGCTAGCATCTAGCTGCACTGTTGCTTTTTATGAGAATCATCCTCTGTATGACAATGCTGTTGCACTCTTCTTGTTAATCTATACTGTGTGTGACATTTACGTAAAGGTCAGCCTAATCATTTTCTTTGGACACTTTATCCCAGTTCACTTAGTGATATATAGTTAATTTCCATGGATACTGCATTGATTTTGCCTTGATTCAAATAGTGTGGCATGAGCGTACCAGTATGCGTATGCTTGTACAAGTACAAGCGTACACTTACTAGTACTTGCATACTGAGTGTTGACGCTTCATGCTTATGCTTCCTGTTCCCACTCATTTGAAGCAAGGTGAAATCCACAGCACATCAGATGTTTGCCAGAACCATGTGTGAGCACATGCATGAATTTTTACTCTTAATTGTACCTGCATACATCCCTATTAGGTTTGTAACCAAGACTTTCCTATTCCTTCTCTCATAGATAGTCTGCGATGGAGGACTGAAAACTTGGTTGTCAAGATAATGCAATTGTAGTTGCACAAGATGTTATTTATTCACACTGCAGAACTTTTGTGGCTTGCAGGCATGTGTCCCTTTGTCAGTATTACTGCAATGTGGCTTTTTGTTTTATGTACTGGTTCACAACAATAAATGTGTTGAACAAACAGTACTTGTGCTAACTTACACTAAAGATAATGCTGCTAAAAATAGTCGTTCTGGGGGCGTTCGGGGCCAAGGATTTCGAATATAGCAGTTGGTAGTTCGTATCGCTTCTACTTTTTTTGTTTACACTCGTTTAAAACGTGAAAAATTCGCCAGGAAAAACATACTTTACCCAAACTTTTGCCAACTAGCACCAATTGAGAGTACAGGCATTGAGCATCCGAACGGTATATAGTTTATGGGGGTTCTTCTCACTAGCACGCAGCACCTTTGCTCGAAACATCGACGGTTCGCGTGACCACTTCCTGCATATTAATTGAACGGAAAAATTTCATGCCTACGCGATGAGCTTCCGGAATCGCTATTGTAGGTGAATTAATATGTAAGCAGTGTACTTAGTATTCATCCCTTGGAAATTGTTTGCGAAGTGGACCGCCCTAGTCTCATTCCCGTGCAGCGTTCGTCGCTTGCGGTACGAGGTCTTTGAGCGGCAAACGCCGTTTTTTAATAGTTGTAAGCCTATAGGCTATACTTATCTTAAAAGATCGGTTGGCAAAAGATGAGGCAAGTCAGACAGCTCAGTAAACAGAAGCGATCATCAGGCAACAGCATACCAGAGCAACAGATCTAAGATACGTGGTGAAACTTTGCTGGAAGAACAACCACTAACTTTGCAAGTTGCAAATGTGTTCTCGTGCACTGCTAGCAGGGCCGCCGAGAGAGCAGGGGGGGGGGGAAGATTTCACGCGCGAAGCGCACCCAAAATTTTGCAACTAATTGAGTATTCGTAGTAGGCGTGGCAATTAACTAACGTAGCCTCGTTCCCTGGGAACGAGGCTATTAATTAACGGTGTTGGTTCCGCGTGTTTACACGCGCGTCGAAGTATTTTTCTCCACTAACCATCCTTTACTGAAAGTGTTACTGATTATTCTACCCAAGCTTTCACTCATTGAGTCCAGACAATGCAATGGAAAGCGAAAGAAAATGAAATAGCGTGAAGATGCAGCCCAGAAAGGAAATTAATTTAAAAGCCTCATGGGGCCCCTTTTCTCGAAACAAGTTTGGGGGCCCCGGGGAAGTATCCCCTGCTCCCCCCCCCCCCCCTCTCGGTGGGCCTGACTACTAGCTACTCCTAGTTCTGTTGACGTCTATCGAGAATAAGTCATGATATACGCACATGGAGAAATGATACTGTAACTAGGTCTTGAAAATTGCACAATATATAGCTATACATGCACGATACAAAACTTCAGTAACAAGAATTCTCAATAATATACAAATGATGCATGATGGTGTAGTGTATACAAACAGTGGGGTGAGACTAAACACTTTGAGCTCTTCTTCTAGAGCAAACTATTGTGTTTTCAAAAATGAAATCAATCCTGTTTTCCAGATCCTTTATGCGTTCTTTAAGTCTGATATTCTCCATTTTATGGTCATGCGCTTCTCTATGGGATGTGACTAGTTGAATCTTAGTGTCCAGAAGCTGTTTCTTCAAACAACGTAAACTCTCTTCTGCATCAAATAGTTTCCTTGTAAGTGATTTTCTCTCGTCCTCCACCTCCTTGAGATGCTCTTGGGTTAGCCTCAGTTCGGTATTCATTGTCTCCAGTTCAGTAAGTTGAGGCTCAGTCTCTTGCTGAGGGTATGGTAATTGTGTAGCTAACTGCTGTTCTTTCTCAGCAAGGCATTGCTCAAGTTGTTTCAGAGCTTCTTCCTTCTGATCAAACTGTTGTTGTGCATCTTTCAATTGCTGCTCCTTGTCTTCAAGTTTCTGCTTTAGCTTCTTTATTTGTTGCTTCTTTTGGCTAAACCTTTTAGTGCACTTCTCTGCGATTCTATTCAGCTCCTTCTCTGCGATTTCTTTTAGTTCCTTCTTCAGATCACTCTCAAATTCCGTGGTTTCTTCATCGCTTCCTTCTGGTGTGCTTCTTGGACTAATGTGGGAGCAAGCAGTCTTGAATGAGTCTAGGAGTGAATCAGAACTGTGAGTAGAAACAGGGCTAAGGAGCTGTGGACTAGACCTACTCTTAAGGTTCATTTCTCCATTCTCCACCAGTGGCTGGATATCAAGTCGGAGACCTCCACACATTTGGTAATCCTGCTCAGCTGACTCACTGGGTTGAGTGGTAAGGATCCGTGGAAGGTCAAGTGCAGAGGAATCCAGTGATATCTGGAGTTGTGATTGCTGCTTTTGGAAAGGAATCATCTCAGATTTGCTGGGATCTTGTGATGGTACACATGAAGGTTGCTGGGAGGCAGTACGTTCAGCTGCTCCATCTATGTCAGGAGTGGCTGCTGCAAAATCAACTATTTCTTGTGAGGTATTGGGATAGTTAGATTTCAGGACCTTACAAGTCACAGAAATGAGGTCTGGCCTGTGCGCCTTTCGGAAGCAGTCAATAAGTTTCTTATAGGTTGCGAGGGAGCCGATTTTCTCCCTCCATTTTTGCAGAAGTACTTGCCTCTGGCGTAATGGCTGTCGGTGTTCTGCGGTGATATCTGTCATTTCAATATCTGAGATGTTGAGGTACATGTAAATAGTTTGATGGTTGTCCAGCAGCCGAGCAATCTCTGCTAGGGGAACATCTTCACAAAGGTGATTCAACACATGGTCAGGAATTTCACTTATCAATGGCTCAAGGCCAAGAAGTGGGTGTGGCAATGCTGATGCTGCTCCATCTATGTCATAAGTGGCTGCCACATAATTGACTGAAGCCACTGATGATGGTGGTAAAGAATGGAAAGTCACAGGACCATTTGAACTGGTTAGCCTGAACATAAATGTCATGTTCCTTGGATCATAGGCTAACACTGGCCTAAGTGAACCCTCTGGATTTGATACATCATCATATGATTGACAAAGATCGTGACCCTGGCTTGCCCTTGAGCTAGCCATCTTGAGCTGCAATTCAGGAGGAAGTCTTCCATTGAGACGATCTGCAAGAAATCGCAGAGTGGGGAGCGACATCAACACCTCCAAGAAGTCGTAAAATGCTCTTGACTCTGTTTTTATCCTACTGTCAATGGCTTTAAGAAGGGAGTTAGCTTTCTGGTCGCTCGTCCATGTAATGAGGGTTGCAGCGTCCTCGGTTGCGCTTCCGATTAGACCGGCAGAGTATGCTTTTGGTACGATTTTGTCCAATTCAGCCTGTATCCCTTCATGAAGGAAGGCATATTCATCTCTAAAGATACGATACTCGACAGAATCCATTCCACTAACTGCACACACACGATATATCATGTAAGTCTATTTATACAGTTTGTTTATCACGTTACGTCATGGTGGTAACTTCCCTTCATAGTCTCGTGCCCAAACCATAGATATCTGTGCCCAGACTCAGCCCATCCACGAGCTGGGTGGGGTCTGTGCATGATTATGCTGTATTTTTGATAAGCTACTACTGACTTGTCACTTGTTGTGTGCAGCCAGATCTCATGAATCTGATGCAACATGGCATGGAACATGCACTAAAGCTATGAGATGAACAGTGAGACATTTGCCTCCCATCTTTTATTATTATTGAAGAATGCTGTAAATACATATATGTACTGCACAGCCCATGCAGTGCATCACCACCTGCCACACCCAGTCCTCCATTACTGGCCCATGCCTACAGTGCAGCACCTGCTACCCACCTCCTGTCTACCTCTATCACCATACTGTATGCTGACACTTGTACTCTTCATCAGATAGCCACATGATAAGAAATTCAATCACAATCACATGTGCCATGAAAACAGATTGATGCTGACATCATTAGAATAAACTTGAATGTCTATCCTGTATTATTTCCTTCTGTGATATCGGAATGGTTTGTAAGAATAACAAATCCTGACTGACTGCTTTCCGATCTTGGTCGAGCAAGCGACTGGAAAAACACTTCATGTGTGTAGTGATGGAATTCTATGGGCTCTGGCTCACTGTCATCTTGAGGTTTTCTGAGGAACTTCTTCCTATAGAGAGTGGAGGAGAACTGGAGTAAATTGCTAGCTTTCTTCTGAAAAGTCTCACTGCAGGTGTGGATCATAGCTATCTCTATCTCTCTACACCTAAGGCTAACAAGATGTCATGTGTATGTCACACCAGTGCCATGGGAGGGGGTACGTTGGTGCCCATGCCTACTCCCGCCTGGGATGGTTTGAATATCACATGACCGTCACATGAGTGTCATGTGGCTTTCATATGACCAAAAGCATGATTATGTCACATGACTGTCAGTTGAATGCAAAATGTAGTTAGTGGTAAAGTATACACATTAACGTGAGTTAGCCTGCATTTATGAAACAGCAGACCATTTCCAGTTTCCCTGTCTGTCTACTCTCTGTCCACCTGACATCATTGCACGTGATGAGATCTCCCAGGCCTTCCCTCTCCGTTTTTGAATGATCAAAGACTGGAGCTGGGGAAGGCCTGGGAAGGCTAGCAATTTTTGCAGAATGAGAATTAAAATTTAAAAGCATTATGTATGCTAATTTATTGAGGCCTGGGAATGGGAGTAGTCTATAATATGTAGTCTATATAGAAAACGTGGGGAAAAGCCTGGATCATTGAATCAGGCCAATCTTAACCAGCCTGCATGTACTGTTGACTTCATTGTGTATATACCTTAAGTAGAGAGCCAAGTAAACACATGCAACCACTGCAAACACAAGCAGTGGTAGGTAGTAGAGAGGCATCAGGATCCATGTGATTGGTGCAATCCCTGTCGGAGAGTCCACACATTCAGGTTCAGAGGTCGCGTTACTTTGCAGGAGGGGTGGAAAGGTGAAGTGGAGGTCACGAATGCCTGACGTGGCTTCAATCAACAGTAACACAAGGAAGTTTACTTGGACACCCATCTCAAGAAGGTTTGCTGTCAGACTTTTGTACGGCTGCACAAATCCATAGACAGTTATAATGATTGCCAACACAAGTGTTGGAGATGCCTTCATGAGGAAGAAAACAAACGTGCAGGTGAGCTGGTGGAAGCAATTAGCCCAACTGTCATCACTATAGAAGACTTGGCATGCTGACTGCAAGGAAAAAATCACTATGCATGTTCACTCCCCAACTTCCAGTGAGTGAAAGAAAGAATCAGAGTCGTAAACAAGAGTGTGTTGTAGCTTGCACCATATACACATCTAATAAATAATTAATGCATTGTAGTTTGCAAAGACATGCTACTCATACACACAGATATTTGATGTTCTTTACAGGATAGCCAAGGAATGTTAGCCCAACTGTGTCGTCACTATGGAAGAGTGGCATATGCCAATAGAAAAATCCTCTAATACCTTCCTCCCAACTTCCAGTGAGTAACAGAAATGATCAAGCTCACAAACAAGAATGTGTTGTAGTTGGCATTTGGCTCTAAGACTTGCCCACCATACACACACCTAATAATTATGTGTTGTAGTTTGCAAAGATACAGTCCTCATGCACACAGATATTTTATTTGATGTTTTTTTTATATGAATTGTATTCCACATACGAGCATTGTCTATGCAACCAAGGAGTCACATCCATTGATTTTGGATGTTCCTTACTGCATTTCTTGGGAAGGGGATGAAGAACAGCAGGAACAAGAACCTCCTTCCAAGCTCCACACCACTCCACCACTTCAGCTCCTCCCTGAAGACTGCAGTCAGTGGAGGAACAAAGTGTCTCAACCATCGGGGTTTCTGTAGAAAAGAGATTGTCTTTAAACACTTAGACTCTTGCTTCATAGAGAGATGACTATGTATACTGTGTGTACCTTCAGAATGTCCAGTGATATGATTATGGTGAGGGGGATGAGTAGGAAGCAGAGGAGTAGTACAGCCATGGCCAGCAAGGCCAGAGGTAGGTGAGGTCCAGTGAAACAAGGAACCTCTCCATTGATGAACCATCGCTGCCAGAGAGAACATGCAACACTAATAATGCATTCACATCATAATTTTAATACAATGTACTAGAATTATTGTCAAACCACGCAATTTGACAAATTTACTACATTTTCAGCCAACTGTGTCAGCATGCAGGACATTGGGGTTAGATCAGCTTTATAAAGCACTCATTTTAAGTAGGAAGCTCACAGGTCTGACAGTCTGGTCACTGGGGTCTCGTAGCATAGGGCAGTCCAGGATGGACATGGAAGAGTGCACTAAATGAGAGTAGAGGAGGAGGAGGATCCACCATAACCCATGGTGGTGGAGCAACCGCAGTCTGCACTTCCTGAAACGTGAGGAGATACATATTGGTAAATCAAATGACGTACTCAGTACTCATATAGCTGCACATAAGCTGTCTGTAGCTATGTGTCTAACAAAAGTGATACATACTGGTAGCGTCTTTGGTATGAACAATAATAAATTATACTGCATGGTGCACTCAATGCAATCACCTGGGCTAACAATGGCTACGGCTATGATGAGAAGCAATGTATAGATTTACAATATGCAGTTGTGCTCAGATAAGAAAATAGGTGTATACTATGCAGTTGTGCTCAGTCATGAACCAATGATTACACGTACCTCAGTAGAGCCACAAGAGGGCACAGCAGTAGTGCCACAAACAGTGGCAGGTATCGGATGGTGTAGGAGACGAGAGCACTCATGTTGCCATAGAGACAAAAGTCATAAACAAAGTAGAACCCACTGGCACTGCTAGCAAAGTGGAGCTAGACCAATAGGAGAGAGAGGGGGAAGAGAGTGGAAATTTACGAGCATGCAACAATATTCTGTATTCTACATAGGTACTGTAGCTACATCAATCATTTAACTACATCTCCCTGAAACAGGTAGGGCTAGATGCTCAACAAAATCACCCACTATACGTGATGTACTTTAGCCAATTCCAGGCCTCGTCAACTACTCTGGTATGACTGGATTGCTATCTCATGCAAACAAGGCAGTCAGACAGCAGGCTCTATAATTATATGTATATAGTTTCCTTATAGCTGGGATGGTAATGATGCAGTGTAAACGTCAGCTTTTGATACCGGAAACACAACCAGTACAAAAGTGACATACATATTCTCCCACAGTCTCAAAGCTCTCTGGAAAGTAGTCAGTCACATAGGGTGCCAGCTGCATGGGAGGACATGCAGAAGACAGTCAGTTGTGACTCATTGATTTACCCATACACTACAAAGACAAGCTTGTAGAGTTCCAACTGGTGGTATAGAGGTTGGACAGTTAGGCTTTTCAACCACTGATTCTGAAGCAAACTACCCTCTAAACTTACTTTCAAGCTCTTCGCAAATAGCTACAAATTGTGGAAAATCTACACGCTGATTTTCATTGTGGAATTGGCATACTGGCTAAGAAGTTGGAAGCTTGTCTTGGTCATTTAGGAGTTTACAAAAGCTTAAGCTACAGGTGAACATTATAGCTGTATCCATCCACCTGTAGGTAGAAGATGAAAGGATAGGTCCAGGAGGGTAGAGGACGGTCCAATAGAATTAATACTATAAACACCACTGCATCTGCAATAACTGTGTGTGTGTGTGTGTGTGTGAGGGGGGGGGGGGGGAGGATAGATATCCAGTATGTAAGAGCATATCAAGTACACGTACGAAAGTTAACACTTCAGTTGGCTTACTGAGTCCAGCAATGAGCAACCCTGATGCATCATGACATGAGACACACTTGTTCAGTAAGGCACTCACTCCCTTATCTCCTCGACACTGACCACATAGCACACCTGACGAGAAATTAATTCAGAGGCTTGGTGTAAACGACAGTAGGTGCTCTATTCATTCTAAAAATGTTAAAAATTAAAAACATATTGATGCCTTCCTGACTGAAAGCTGCTTACAGACGAAATGATGAATCATTTGATGGTATGATCATAGGGGAAAAAGAGGAAAGTGAAAACCCAGTAATTAGAATATTATGCTTCATATCATCAAGCCTTACGATCATGCCTTTTAGCTAAATAGTACTAAAATGATAAGCAAACTTTGTTTAACTTTCTAGCTAAGGTGCTAAACTCTAGGTTCTGTGAGTGCAGTTTAGAGTTGTTAAATTGAGCAACAGAATGACTATTAATGAAGAGAGGAAAGTGACTGTTACACAAGCTGTCATCTCGGTGCTTCATGACTGTTATCAGCCTGTTCTGGTAAATAAATAAACCGTGTATGTGACAAGTGACTATTGGTATACCTTCTCTAGTTCTTTAGTTTTCAGCCACAATGTAAGTAATAAATTATACCTTCTCTATCACAATATGCATTGTCATAGTTCTGTAAGTTATATCAGCTAAGTATTGTAAATTGTTTAGTGTTCAGTTGGCTGGTGGTTGTCCTGTTGTTATAGCTCAGTGGCAGAGCATTGTCTGCACAAGCCAGGTGCCCTGGGTTCGATTCCATGTGACTGCTGGGCTTTTCACTTTCCTCTCTTTTCGCCTCAAAGCCTCTTGTTCTTCATTTGGTACATAATAATCATACCTTCCCTATCACATGTGCATTGTCTGTCTGGGTCAGTGTTGGTGTAGGTGTACACACAGGTGGTGTTACCAACATCACTGTACTGGGTACATGCACAGTATCCAGGAGGACACGGGTAGAACTCCAGGTTAGAACCAGAGATATTGGGAGTGAACACGGCCCAGTAACCATTCTGTGGTGAGGGTGAATCATGTGTATGTGTATACAAACATGTAAGGGGAGGAGAGGAACAGTGTGTGAGTATAAACCCAGAAGAAGGGTCTGACAGATTTAAGTATACCTCAGTTTTGTATATGTTGAAATTTTTTGCAGAATTATATTTTATGAAGCCTAAAAATTGAAGTTATAGTTTTCAATTTTTGTGACTTGCAATTGTGCTAACACGCGTAACAAGCATAGCATCTCAATTGTGGGCTAACTCATGAAATATGCAAAAGTTTATTGAAATTTCATGTACACACACATGCATGCATGCACACACCCACATACACCCCCCTCACACACACACACACACACCTCGATCACTACAGTGTCCTGATTGTTTTCACAGTGGATAACCTTTGTCACATTATCCTGGCACTGACACACCATGCTTCCTGGGACACTGCGTGATGGCTGTAGTGTGTACCCTCCAGGGCAGGGCAAGGGATAGAGGACAAAGAAGTCGTTTAAAACCTGCAACAAATCAACAGATGAAGCAATCAGGGTTACATACACCCAGCTAATTATTTACTTCCCCTCCACATGTTATACTATCGTGGACAGCTATATTTTGTCAATGACCATATACATATACATCACTTTCAGCTACATATAAGTTGCCAATAGAAAAGGTGCTTACCATGTGTTATGACTACTGCTGGCCATGAATTGTATTGTGTGCAGGAATGCATGCATGATTAGCTATAGCCTCATTCCCAGGCTCATAGGTGAGGGGCCTTCATGGGGCAAGGCTAGGTTAGCTGTCTTTACCATATATAGAAATGCATGCAATGTGTGGCTACCAACCTGCACTGTCTCAAATGGGTCCCTAATGTCCACCTGTCCGAGAGACTTGTTCAACTGTAGCTCTGAGGCACTTGAGATGGTGTAGGTGAGGGTGAAGTTCTGAGTCAGTACTCCTGTCTCAGTATCTGAGTCTACTATCACAATCTCAGGGTCAAAGTTCACCGTGTAGTTGGACTGCAGAAAGAACAGACTTTTGAAAGTATAGTTCCAGGCCAATCATATTAAGTTAATTAGAAATTACTGCAATTATTTCCAGTACAGTATCTCAGATTGATAGTTGCATGCGTACCCAGTGATTTTTTCAGTATACATTCTTAGTATGGCCTTTGAAATTATAAAGAGAAAACTCAACCACAGATTTTTTGGAGCAGAAATCCACAATCCACAATCTTTTGGCACTACAGCTATTTCTCTGCATTCTTTCATGCAGCAATAACAAAACCTTTGTTGGTGGTGTGAAGAAGAAGCGTGCAGTAGCAGTGGTAAGATGGTTAAACTGATCCACACCACTCATATTCAGAGAGAATCTAAAGCCTGGCCATGTTGCTACCTGGAGTGGAGTGAGAGGGAGGGAAGGAGGAAGTAGGGGAGGGGGGAGGGAGGAAGGAAGGGAGAGTGGGATTAAAGGAAAGAGGGAGGGAGTGATCAAGCAAGGGAAAGGGGAAGGGTGAGATCAAGAGAGGGAGGGATTGAGGGAGAGATTGAGGGAGGAGGGGAGGGATCAGTCACTTCTAAAACTGATTAGATTTTGATTATAAGCATGCAGACTCTTCAAATTAGGAGGTCAAACAGTAGAGCATCTTACAGAAGTGGTTGTACTGGTGAGTGTTTCAGGTGCGGTCTCCACATAGTAGGCAGAGTTCAGGGGGTCAGGGTAGCCAGTGTTCACACTGTCATTGCTGTCAAAAGATGAAGACACACTTACACAAACTACATGAAATATGAACATACATATAATTTGTTTTGATAAAGTCTTCAGATAAGGCCTTGTAGCACTGGCAGTGAACTCTAAGTCTAAGGGTTATATCACTACAATCTAGGTTCTGTGAGTAGCTTGGGGTGTACAGTGGTTTAAATTGTAATTTTTGCAGTGAAAATCAGTCCATCTATTGCTCTTGACATAATGCTTACCCAAAGTCCCAGACTGGCCAGTCCAAGATGGATGTATTATTGAAGTAGGGAGGGGCAAGACTGAACCAGGAACATGTACCAAGACGAGACACTAGCAGTGCAGACCCCAAGATAGCTCTGTTCTCACGAAACCTGATGGTCACCTGGGTGTGTGTGTGCATGCGTGTTATGTGTGCATGTGTTGTGTGTGTGCACATGTGCATATGTGCATGTGTGTGTATGCCATTATGCATGCTTACATCTGTCCACATGGTGGGGGGAACGGTGGGGATGTCATAGAGAGCAAAGCATTGTGGATTGAAGAGAAGTCGGTCAAATGCAATTGAAGAAGTTAGTGTGTCAACTAGGATGCTTGACCCAAACCTGAGGAAAGAAGGAGGGAGTGAGGAGGGAGGGAGAGGGGAGGGAGGGAGGGAGGGAGGGAGGGAGGGAGGGAGGGAGGGAGGGAGGGAGGGAGGGAGGGAGGGAGGGAGGGAGGGAGGGAGGGAGGGAGGGAGGGAGGGAGGGAGGGAATTCACACAAGAACTTCACATGAAGTCATGCAGGTGTGTTATAATAGCTCCTAGATGCAGAACTGCAAATCTCATAAATGAGTTGTGAGATGTGTTTATACAAATTGCATTCCTTTCTCAATCGTATAGCAATTTCTATTGTATCATATTGCACCTCCCAATATTTCCCGTAAAGGTTATGTCAAGCCCTGTCCGCAAGCGGACTTGTCCGAAGGAGAGAAGGTGCAGGGCAGCCTCGTCCTGAGGGGCTGTGTTGTTGATGAACTGCAGAGTGCCAAAGAGGTCTACCACTGTACCAACAACCTGGAGAAAAGAAGGAGGAGGTAGAGAAGGAGATGATAGAAAGCAGAGGAAAGAGTGAAGAGACAAGAAGGAGAGTGCAGGATAAGAGAGAAGGAGGGAGCTGGGAGAAAACAGGGGGTGCAAGGGAGGGAAAGATGGAGGAGGAGACAGGGAAGGAGGAGTGTAGGACAAGCGAAGAGAGAGGACAGGAAAGGAAAGAGTAGCTAGAATGGGGGAGAGAGAATGAAAAAAAGTCTACTACCTTCGTGTACAGAAAATTGCTGGCTTGTAGACAATGTACTGAATCTACTGACTGGCAGTTCATCTCCTACTCACCCTAAGTGTAGATGTTCCACTGTTTCTGATGAAACGGTTTGTGCCTCTAAACACCATTGGTGTATAGCCAACACTGACTATCCCATTGGTGCCAGAGTTGCCCTCAAATGTACTGTGTGAACGGTGGTGGTTGTGTGTGTGTGTGTGTGTGTGTGTGTGTGTGTGTGTGTGTGTGTGTGTGTGTGTGTGTGTGTGTGTGTGTGTGTGTGTGTATGTGTGTGTGTGTTCGTGTTCGTGTGTGTGTGTGTGTGTAGGTGGGAGGGATGAGTCAGATGTACAAGGCCTACGAATGAGTAACTTTACAGCAACATGCACAGTCATGATCTTCCTCACTCTCACACCTCCACATACATCACCTTCACAAACTCACTTCACACACACAGTACACTAGTGTACCACCTTCACACCTATTCACACACATCACACACACCACCCTCACACCCTGGCACACACCACCTCTCACCAGTCCACTATTTCGTGCCGAGGCAGTGATTCCTTGTCTCTCAACAGAGACAGTAAGGAGAGAGCAACAGCTGCACCATAATCATCTTGAGTGCCTAACCCTTGGTTGCCGGTGAAGTGGCAACGTTCAAGCTTCATAAAATTTCCATCACCCCCTGTAAATGTCAGAAATCTGCTGATATGCATGAATATCATGTCAAAGTGATCCCCATGACTTCAGACCGACAGTTTACCTCTGAGACTAAGAAATCTAACAGTAAAACCCAAGTGTCTAAAGATGCTACTAAGACAGTCAATGTCCCAAGACTCTTGGTTGATGAAGTTTTTACTACCACCTGCAAATGTCAGTATGCTAGCAGACTGCTAGTATAAATGTTTTACTAAGATTCTTGGGTTTCATCCTTAGATTAAGTGTCAAACTCTTGTTCTAGAGTCATCGGGATTGCTTTCACGGGTCTCCAGAGATATTCTTCATGCTACATTGACCAGATCACTCAATACAGTGAACTGACCACTCTCACGCAGATATTCTTCATGCTACATTGACCAGATCACTCAATACAACTAAGAGTCCCAGCACTTCGGCACAGTGCACAAACTTTACTAGTCTAATTACTTCTTTGTATTTCTCATGATGTCTATGGTAATGGTACTGCTAATCTCGAGCCCAGACCCTCTCGGCAGGGTCAGTGGGTCTGGGAATGAGACCACACTGCTGAGTAACCATACATTACAAGTGACATACTTACCAACAAACGATGGGTACACATACATCCCCCCACCTGCCACGCCCCTGTTTCCATCAAACACACAATCAGTAAAGTTTGCCATGTGTGGTGAGCCTGCGATTCCATTAGAAATGTAAGAGAGCTGAACCCCTCCTCCTCCGAGTACAGCCATATTTGATACTACCCATGTCCTGTCAATATTAATAGTATGCTGTGTGTTGAAGCCAGCAAATAGCAGATATATGCATCCACCAAAGGACCGCGCATAGTTGTGCTCAAATCTGCAGTCAGATATTACAACAGAGATGTTGTACAATGATTCGTTGATAAACACACCTAGTGCTCCTCCCCTTCCACTGAATATCTGGCTTGAAAATGCTTGGCTTGAAGTACGAAACACAGAACGTGCTGTTGCACTGTTGTTGGTGAAGTTACAGCCCGATACTCGCACATTTGGGGATGAGATATGAGCAGGTACATTGTTGAATCCAATTGAGACAGCACCTGTATTTCCACGATACGAGCTGTTGCTGATGCCACTTCCAGTATTGTCCAGAAATGATGAGTTTGTGAGGGAGGTTGACTGACAGTTGTAAATGTCTAGCACCGCCTCTGTGAAGTATCTGGGAAGGATGGAGAGAGAAAGCATTTATGATTTTTTAGCAAACACAATTGGCATTCACCCGGACTCTAACCAAGGGTCCCTGTCTTGAGCTATCAGTGTTCTATGTTGTGAGCCCAGGGGCCTTATCCCATTCAATTTCAAGCAACTGCTGGTGTTCAAGTTCACTTCACACATCAAACAGGTGTTTATTTCCAACTGAGGTAAGACGCTTTAAAGCAATGCTTGCTGACTTCTGCAGGAGCTGTTAGTACAATCTCCTAATGCAACAGTAATCACCTCACCCTAAAACAAGTAGCTCAATGCTGCTCTCCAATGAAACTGTTATTTTTGCACAAGGCTGCATGTATTTATTGCTTGCTCAGGTTTGCTCCACCATGCTGATGCATTTTATTTGTGTACAGATATTGCAATGTATGACCACTATAGTTATATAATATCATATAAATTCAGGCAGTCTCTGGACTCCTGTTATTCTACACTTGAAGGAATTTGGAGGGCTGACATTTTATGACATGAGATGCAAAGCAACCACCATTCACAGATGAAAATGTTTTGCATTATCAGCTAGCACCTCAGTTATGTGTTTACATGTGGTAGCTCTTTGTTTCTTGATAAAGCCTGGTGGAATTGCGAGGGGGATGATGATAATTATAGAACCAGATAATAATAGCCAGCAGATGGACCATAAGAAGTGGTATACATGTGGATTAGCTAGCAGACAAGTGTCTGTGCTAGCTCTTTGCTATTTAATAAAGCTTGATGGAATTGTGAGGGGGATGATGGATGGTGATTATATAGTGTTTAAAATTCTCTTCATAGTATATACTCATCAGTTCAATGACCCCTGAAACTAACCACTCTGTAAGGTTACTTAACTAAGTAGTTTTTGCAGTGTGGATACAAATCTAGATCTTGAAATGTTTATGGTAGCTACTTGGCAGAACTAACATGCATTGTGGCTATCATCGTGCTGCAACAAAAATGGGACTATACTCAGTTTATTTTGTACCTACTCTTTAATGTGTTGATACTGACAGGATATAGTGAGAAAGCAATTCCATCTAAGGCTTTATTCATTCAGTTATGCAATACTTGTTTCCAAACTTTAAGTCAGATATTGCTAGATCTATGACTTATACTGCTTGAAACATATTGCAGACAGACACTCACCTTACAAGAAACATTCGAGAGTTGCATGCTAAATTGCATTTTTGACAGTCACTTTTAGCCAGAGATAGTTAGCCACTATTCAACACAGAGGTTGATGGTCATTGCACAAGGTTCTTCATTGGGTACCCCTTCATTCTTTGACATCCAAATCATTATCATAAGTGTCACATGGCTGGCTAGGCAATAGTGATGTCTTTTGTCATATAGATAAAACAGTAGCTCACCTGAATGAGCAGTTGTCAACACTAACAGTTCCAGCACCATTGATACGAAAGGGAAAAGGACACTGCTCAAAGTTCAGACCCTCAAAGACGACCGTCCTGGGATGACGGAAGTACCAGCTGTAACCCTCGGTGTCATTAGAGCTGCTGTAACTGCAGGAGACAGTCACATTGTCTGCTGTACCCCTGAGGTAGACACCAGTCCTCAGGAGCCTGGGGGCATCAATGTAGTGTGTCCCGGGGGGAAGCAGGATGAGGGTGCAGTTGTCTTCTGTGGAGGAGCTGCTCAGTGTGTCAATTGCTGATTGCAAGCTTCCACAGATGTTGCCTGCTGTGTTGCAGCCATCCTTGTTGCTGAAGTTTGAGTCAACTGTTATTGTTTGTGCACACTCAGTAGAAGTTGAGCCATGAACTAGCTGGAGAAGAGCTATCACACACAGTGATAGGAGCAAACTGGAGGCCATTGCTGTGTGTGTGTGTGTGTGTGTGTGTGTGTGTGTGTGTGTGTGTGTGTGTGTGTGTGTGTGTGTGTGTGTGTGTGTGTGTGTGTGTGTGTGTGTGTGTCATTCTGTATGCAGCCGTACTGCAGAAAGTGGGGGAGGAGCTTGTACCAACAATAACGACAACTCAAAACAAATTGCATTACTGAACACAAGCCTCGTTCCTAAGTTCCCCCGCGGCTTTCCAAACTATCACAGTACAATGTACCGTATATACCTTCTGTCTCTCACACACAAACTTCACTGATAGATAGTAACCACTTGAGGAATCACTTTTGCGATCTCATCACGTCGTTAGTAGGTCGCACAGCCCTGCCTTTTTTTTGCCGAGTCAACAGGAAGTTATATGGCAAGCGGCTATTAACAAGCCCCACCCATCAAAATTGTCAGTGCTTGGCGATGACGGTCATTTCTGTCTTCTCGCTTGTCCTCTTCTTCCTCTGGCCCCTCCTCTCTCCTGTACGGGCACAGGTTGTGGTGACAGTAGACGCCATAAATGGAAACGATACAGCGTGTTTATCTGCGCAGGAGAGAATGGGTGGGTCCACTGTGTGTGTGTGTGTGTGTGTGTGTGTGTGTGTGTGTGTGTGTGTGTGTGTGTGTGTGTGTGTGTGTGTAATATGACTTACTTGTGTGTTGGTTAGTAGTGAAGAGACCAAGAATCATAAGCAACAGTGGCATAGACCTGTTAAATCTATCCTCCCACAATTGTGTCCAGCTTCAAGCTGTGTTGTATCTGTTTACTACCCTAGTACGATGTACAAACCACATATAATTATATCCCACTCCTTACGGCTTAATTGCCCCTGTTGCTTCATTCCCAATAAGTTACCATAATTAAAGGGGGATGGATGTCTGGTGCCTTCTTGTCTGTCTGTATACCTATTAGTACTGCTGATTTCAGCACTATTTGAACGCTGAAGCTGTACACAGTAAGCATTTCATAAGTGGATCAGACAGGGTCTGTGGCTGATAAGTCTTGTAGTTGATTCAATTATGCCCACTTGAGGTGGTATTGAACTATGACCCACAACTGGGCTTGTGTTCAAAGATATCAACATTATCACATCTTGTGCATATTTAGCCATAAGTAGTTTGCACAATACTACTACTACATGTTTATATATTGAGGGAAGGGAAATCTGTTACCATGGAGAGATATTATTGGACTATCCCTTTGTTTACTTTTTCAACCTGTTTATCTGTCCACAGGCCTACCTGCTGGACAGCAGGGCAGTCAAGGGCCTTGTCAGACAATCAATCATGCCCTCGGTAACGTCATCTGCAATGCCTCGTGTTCAAACACAAACCATCTTGAGAATGTGACAATTAGGCTGAAGAATGGAACCCACCAGCTGACTGGACGTGCTTCCATTTGTGAAAGCCAAAACGTAACTATCGAGGCAGAGAATTATGGAGAAGCTACAGTGACTTGTGAAACATTCCCAAACACAATTCGACGCAATTTTGATAATCTTTTGGTGTGTGGAACAAGTGGAGTGACATTTAGAGGTCTGAGGTTTGAGAGGTGCGGCCCTGTTGCTTCAAATGTGTTCCTCAGAGATTCTTCCGATATTTCATTCGAGGAGTGTACATTCTAGTAAGTGTGAAGGTTAACTTCTTTCATGTAGAAACCACTGCAATGCACCCATGCATAATACCAGGCAAAATTTATAGCGTCGTTCCCAGGCCTTCCCTGGCTTCAGTTTTTACATCGCTTGCAGTATATATATATATGGAAGCAACCAAAAAGTGGATGGTGGGAAGGCCTGGGAACAAGGCTAGGCCTTTCCCACAGTTCACTAGTAGTTGTTTCCAAAGTTTATAGCCTCGTTCCCAGACCTTCCCTAGCCTCGTTCCCAGACCTTCCCTAGCCTTGTTCTGGCTTTAGTTTTTACATTGCTTGCTGTATGCAAAAACTGTAAGTGATCAAAAACTGGCCAGTAGGAAGGCCACTGTCCAGTTTTTGATCACTAATAGTCCTTTCCTTCATACTAGAAGCAATCAGCAAGCAATAAAAAGCTGGACGGTGGAAAGGCCTGGGAATGAGGCCATCATTAATTTCATAGTTTTGTACCAGAGCCCCCATTACTGCCCACGTTACCTGAATGGTTGGTCATCTTCTCAAATCCTAGTCTATCAAGCCAGACCATCTCTAACCTTTTCTGGAGGGTGAGAGAGGGTCTTGCTTGATAGACTACTCAAATCCCATACTGTACCTGCCATGCAATAAGTATAACTAATAACCCCGTAGTGACTCGGAAATAAGTTATGGGAGATTAATAGAAAATAAAACATATTCGTATTTATTAAATCCACAAAGTGAATGATGCTTAGCCTCGTTCCCAGGCCCGCGCCCAGCTTCCCGTCGCTTGCAGTATGGTTAAGCGGGAGAGGGCCTGGTACATTTCCTCACATGAGTGACGTCACGGACAGGGCAAATTATGCGAACGTGGGCGTCATGTAAACCACAAAAAACTTCGCTCGCACGCACGCACTGGAGCGCGACTATTCCGAGTTGAAAGATAGCAGCGCACGAAGGCGCTTTTATGTCGCTATTCACAAGACAGTCGGGAGGACAGAGAGTTTTACCAAGCCAAAACAGTGAAGACACACACCAGCAATCAGTGAGCAATTTAGTCGTGCTCGCCCACGTTCAATTAAAGTCTTTCTACCGCCTTTCTACCCGTGACGTCACTCACGTGAGAAAATGTACCAGGCCCTCTCCCGCTTAACCGTACTGCAAGCGACGGGAAGCTGGGCGTGGGCCTGGGAACGAGGCTAAATGATGCTTACTTCACAATTATCAAGTTTGCTTAGTGTACTACTGTATAGCTGGAAAATTTGACAGGGAATTAAAATTTGGCGGTTTGGCGGTTCGGGGTTGAAACCACTAAATTAAAGTCCGCCAATATTATATTCGCCCGCAACGCGTAATGACGTAATGCATGCAGTAGCGCTCTTGGCCCCGCCCGGCAAATTTCCCAACTCACGGCTATGTTCAAGTACCTCAAGCGAAAGGATAGCGATAAACGCATGGGCAATGTTTATGATGATGTAATACGCTGCAAGGCGCCACCGTCAAATTTAAATTCCACCAATATTTTTTTACCCTTGGTTTGGGGCCAAACTGCCAAATTTAAAGACCGCCAATATTTCCGGCTATACGAACTTGAAGTGAAGACTCGATGCTTTCTTAAGACTCTGCCTGGCTGCGTTTCATGATTACATTAGTGGCCATTTGACAAGCATACCACTCCAAAGTATCTTTTGCTCCTTTGCATATACAATATGCTCTTTCTTTAAAGTAGGGTTTGGATGAAGCAGTATTGATCAAACAGTTATGTGTACTCTAGTGAGGGTGTTGACACACTGCAAGTCAATAACTAGTCTCGTGCCCCGCCCACGCACGCCTCCCAGTGAGAAACGGTCTGGTGAACAAAGTCGAATTTCTTGGGCTTATTCCCCAAAAGTGGTAAGGACCAATGAGATTGCGATATCGGTAATTATTACGTAGGACTTCCCTTACAACAGTAAAATTTTTAGCTCTACTCGAGTACCCAACCTTTTTGGAACGGGTTGGTGTAAAATGCTTTGAACGTTGCTAGGTGACACTATCGCAAAAGTGTGCACAAGCCCAAGAAATTCGACCGTTTCTCCTCGTGAGAGGGTGGGGTCTGGGGACGAGACTAGTCAATAACAAGGTGACAATGCTAGCCCCATATCCGGGTATTCTCCACCTCCATGTTTTGATGCATACTGTGAGCAAGTAGCCTCGTTCCCAGCCTCTCCCCTCGTTCCAACGAAAGCCTGGGAATGAGGCTAGTGAGCAAGTGAGATTTAGAGGTAGGGAAGCCCTGGGAAGAGGCTAGGAACACTGTGAGCCAATATGTACTTTGCTTCATAGCAATGAGGTGTTTACATTATTGAGTATAAACGGACCTGAGACGCCACTGCCAAATTTAAATTCCGCCAATATTTCCGGCTATACGGTATACAGCAGAACAATCTTTCGTTTCTACACAAGATTGCGATTTACTAACACAGAGCTGTTACCTCTTCTTAGGCCACCCTATCAGCAAGCCTTTCATGATAAGCATCAAGGCACCAGTGGGCTTTCTGCCTGTCTATCCGTCTATCTACGTAGTTACCATTTTTCTTCCTTCCCACACAGCAACAACTCAGGGTCAGCACTACAATTTCGGTTTTGCTCTAGTGTTCGAGTGATCAACAGCCAGTTTATCATGAATGTCAACCAACGCCAGGCGGACCCAGATGTCAACGAAACCTCCATTGAAGACCTCTACAACAGCATTACAACTGGAGGGGGATTCACCTTCTTCAGTCGAGGGCAGAGTACAGATGTTTTGATCCAAAATTGCTCCTTTATTGCAAACGCTGCAAACAGAAATGACCCGAATAACTCCCGGCCGGTGTTGCTGAAGTCTAATGGACACGGCGGTGCCATCCTTATTCGACTAGCCGGCGTCAATGATTCTCAGATTTTAATCACTGATTCTAGATTTGAGGACAATACAGCACAGGTGGATGGGGCTGGCATCTATGTGTCACTATCAGAAAGTCTTTCTTCAAACACGATAATCTTCAGAAACAACCGTTTCCATAACAACAGGGTTGGGATGGCGTCCGGAGGGGCAGTCAGCATCAATTCGTTTAACTTTACGTACAACAACACTGTGATTGTAGAAGACTGTGATTTCACTGGTAACCATGGGAACGCAGGAGGTGCATTTAGTGTGGCTCTGTATGACAGTAACTTGCAGAGTACACAGTTTCCGGATAAAGTGAATTTCACTAACTGTAGTTTCCATGACAACACAGCAAGCAATGAGGGAACTGCTGTTGGGCTGTTCTCTCTGGTGCATGTGGACCAAGTAGGGTTTCCTGTCAGCTTTGAGGACTGGTGAGGCCGAGTCTGTCTGTCTGTCTGTCTGTCAGTCTGTCTGCCTGTCTGCCTGTCTGTCTGTCTGTCAGTCTGCCTGTTTGTTTGTTTATTTGTTTGTTTTCCTTTCCGTCATTATGTTAATCACAGTAATGAAAAGACAAACACACATGCGCAATAGTAACACATTTCACCACACACACACACACACACACACACACACACACACACACACATTCTTTTTCCTCGGCTGACGCTGTCATATAGTACATTTGTAAACAACACGTCAATGGACATACCAGCGGACACAAGCGCCATTGCTGCATTCCGCTTTCCCACCATCTTCCGAGGGCACAACTACTTTATCCGAAACAATGGCGGGGGGATCACCCTGCTGAATACACGAATGGAAGCAAGCGGGAAACTTCTGTTTGACAGTAACAGAGCTGTGTTTGGAGGAGGGATCGCAATGGATGATAGGTGTTTGGTGAGTTTGGGGAAGGGGAGGGGTGAGAGGGGGAGCTGGGGGGAGGTGTGAGGTGTGAGGAGGAGAAGCAAGTGGAAGGGATAGGGGACAAGTGTGAAGGGTAAGCTGAGAGAGGGATGGGAGGATGTGACTGGCTGTGTGAATGTGTTCATGAGAGAGTTGATGTGTACATAGCTATGCTAGAGCATACTGCCTCTTTACTCCCCCTCCCTTCTCCCTCATTTCCTTTCCTCTCCCTCTTCTTCCCCTCCCTCCCCTCCTCCCTCCCTCTTCTCCCCCTCTACTCCCCCCCTTGCCATCTTCCCCTCTCCTTCCATCTCTCCCTCCCCCTCCTCCTCTCTCTCCCCCCTCCTCCTTCCCTCTCTTTCTTCCTTTCTTCCTCCAGCTGGAGATCGGCCCAGGTATGAACATGACATTTTTCAACAACACTGCCACTGAGTCTGGAGGAGGGATATATGTCGAGTTTCCTCCCATTCGTTTCGTGGTGGACATCTTCAATCGGCTCTGTTTTCTGCAGTACAGTGATGGGTTAGGGCAAGATGTCCCGCCACAGAACTGGGCTGTGAGTTTGTGTGTATGTGTGTGTCTTATAATGTGCCGTAAACCACAAAACGAAATGTCATTAGTCATCTCCCCTTTTCCTCTCCTCTTCTTCCCCCTTCGATTCCCTCTCTCCCCATCTCCTCATCCAGAATGTGACCATCAGTTTCATCGCAAACACTGCTAGACTGAGTGGAGCCGCCATCTTTGCCTCAGACATGCAACAGTGTGGCTGGCTAGGAGAAAATACCACGGACAACTCCCTCATCTTCGACCCCCCAGAGGGATTGCCGTCACCTTTCATATACGAGTGAGTTGCATGCATACAGTGGAACCCCTTCAAAGGACACCTCTGAAATAACGACGCCCAGTTAATCAGGACACTTGACCAAGTCCCAACTTTTTATTATTGTCCACTAATGAGGACAAATATTTTAGTCCCAATGGTGTCCATATTAGAGAGGTTCCACTGTTAAATTTCTATCTAGGAATGCTTTTTGATATGTTTTCTCTTGTTTGTAGAAACAATACGCTGTTGCCTGCTACATACTTTGATACGTTTTCTCTTGTTTGTAGAAACAATACGCTGTTGCCTGCTACATACTTTGATACGTTTTCTCTTGTTTGTAGAAACAATACGCTGTTGCCTGCTACATACTTTGATACGTTTTCTCTTGTTTGTAGAAACAATACGCTGTTGCCTGCTACATACTTTGATACGTTTTCTCTTGTTTGTAGAAACAATACGCTGTTGCCTGCTACATACTTTGATACGTTTTCTCTTGTTTGTAGAAACAATACGCTGTTGCCTGCTACATACTTTGATACGTTTTCTCTTGTTTGTAGAAACAATACGCTGTTGCCTGCTACATACTTTGATACGTTTTCTCTTGTTTGTAGAAACAATACGCTGTTGCCTGCTACATACTTTGATACATTTTCTCTTGTTTGTAGAAACAATACGCTGTTGCCTGCTACATACTTTGATGTGTTTTCTCTTGTTTGTAGAAACAATACGCTGTTGCCTGCTACATACTTTGATACGTTTTCTCTTGTTTGTAGAAACAATACGCTGTTGCCTGCTACATACTTTGATACATTTTCTCTTGTTTGTAGAAACAATACGCTGTTGCCTGCTACATACTTTGATACATTTTCTCTTGTTTGTAGAAACAATACGCTGTTGCCTGAGGGTCGGGATGTGTCTAGACTGAGCAGCAATAGTCTCGCCACTGCCCCTGCTCAGATACACCTCATGGCAGAGGTAAGGACACGGTCCCATTCCAATACCACCTCAATCTATATCTCTGAGAGTGCAACACGCAGCTCCTTTCCTCCCATTGTTCATCCCACATTCCACCCCTCCCTCCCTCCCTCCCTCCCTCCCTCCCTCCCTCCCTCTCTTCTTCCTCCTTACCCTCCCTCCCTCCCTCCCTCCCTCTCTCCCTCCCTCTCTCCAGCACATGCTAGTTCAGCCGGGGGAGTTGCTACCTATCAACCTGCTGGCTACAGACCAGATAAACAATAGCAGAGAAGCAGTGTGGTCTCTAGAGGCCCCATCACAGCAAGCTGTGAGTGTGGGAGGGTGCATGGTGAGGGTGAGGGGGTGTGGTCTCTAGAGGCCCCATCACAGCAAGCTGTGAGTGTGGGAGGGTGCATGGTGAGGGTGAGGGGGTGTGGTCTCTAGACGCGCCATCACAGCAAGCTGTGAGTGTGGGAGGGTGGTGAGGGTGAGGGTGAGGGTGAGGGGGTGTGGTCTCTAGACGCCCCATCACAGCAAGCTGTGAGTGTGGGAGGGTGGTGAGGGTGAGGGTGAGGGGGTGTGGTCTCTAGACGCCCCATCACAGCAAGCTGTGAGTGTGGGAGGGTGGTGAGGGTGGTGAGGATGAGGGGGTGTGGTCACTAGAGCAAGCTGTGAGTGTGGGAGGGTGGTGAGGGTGGTGAGGGTGAGGGGGTGTGGTCACTAGAGGCCCCGTCACAGCAAGCTGTGAATGACCTGGGAATGAGGCTGAGCCTCTTGTAATACAACAGTCTACTCCATAATAATATTGTAACACCAACTAGTGTTACTTACACCTGCACACACACACACACACACACACACACACACACACACACACACACACACACACACACACACACACACACACAGAACCTGGATGCACTATCTGCGAACAACGACACCTACATTTACACGGTCCCTGGAGCCCAGTCTCTGCTTGAATTCACCTCGGCAACAACCAGTGGACAAGGAGGAGGGATGCCAGGAGGAGCAGGAGGAGGAGGGGTCACTGGGGTGGCTACGGTTGCTGAGAATTTCAGTTCCACTGTCACACTCAACTTTTCTCTGCTGAGAACACTGGTGTGTGTGTGTGTGTGTGTGTGTGTGTGTGTGAGTGTGTGTGTGTGCATGGATGTATGTGTGTTCGTTGGATGTTGCTTAGCAACCAAGTCTTTGAACTTGAATAACACGAAGTGGAAGGGGTGGAGGTGATAATGGGTGTGGCAGTGGGTTGCTAGGGGTACCATCCAACAAATTAGTTACATTCCCCAGACAGAACAGCATTCGCCCTTCGGGCTCATGCTGCTCCGTCTGAGGAATGTAACTATTATGTGTGTGTGTGAGTGTGTGTGTGTGTGCATGGATGTATGTGTGTATGTGTGTGCATGGATGTATGTGTGTGTGTGCATGGATGTATGTGTGTGTGTGTGTGTGTGCATGCATGTATGTGTGTGTGTGCATGCATGCATGTATGTGTGTGTGCATGCATGCATGTATGGTGTGTGCATGCATGTGTGTGTGTGTGTGTGCACGTGTGTGTGTGTGTGCATGTGTTTGTATTTATCCTCGTTCACAGGCTCCGCCCAGCCTTTTGCAGTATGGGAAGGCTGGGCGAACCTGGTACATAAGTTCACTTGTGAGATGAAAACATGGTAAAAGGTTTTATTTGTGCATACACACCCCACACCCACACCCACCCACACACACACACACACACACACACACACACACACACACACACACCACGCACACACACATGCATGCACGCATGCACACACACACACACACACACACACACCACACACAGGGTTCCGTTAGTCCCCTGGAACTGAACATCAATGGTTGTCATCCGGGCTACACCCTCGACTGTCAGTCCAACGTAGGACAGTGTGTGTGTGTGTGTGACACAAACACTTCACAGATCCTCCGTTGTGATGGCAACAATCGATACATCTACCTCAGAGTAAGGACCCAGTGTATGTAGTTGGAGAGATTTAGAAAGTAGGTCTACCTCAGCAGTTGTTATGACAACAACTGATAACCAGAGGAGGGAGGACATGACGTCAGTGGTGTAGCCAGGCTGGGGCACACTGGGGCACATGCCCTAGCAACTAGAGACTGTGCCCCACCAGTGCAGGTATGCGTCCGAATTATTGGCGCTGATAGGAAGTTATCGTTGTCGATCACGAATCGGGCGCTAAACGGTCTTCAAATCGAATGGCGCAGTATCGCTATGTTTATCCACAGAATTACGGGTCTCGTACGCTCACCGTACGCGCGAGTTTGCCGTATATTAAAGTGACATACACTGCACTACAATACGGCCTCAGAACCGACCTGGGAGGCTGTAAAATTTTCTGGGAGAGCATGCCCCAGACCCCCCTAGATACTTCTACACTTCGCGCAGAATTTTGCACAAACAGTGTGCCCATGCTGTGCCCTAGCATCGGCGATGTCCTGGCTACGATAACCTTCTCTTCAGGTTTGTTACGTTTGATGGTTCATTCGGTTTGTGCAGTTTGATAGCGTAGCGTGATCACCAACAGACTCACAGCCAGAACACCTAAAACCATTTATATCAAAGTTTATGAGCCAAAGCCGGCAGCCCTGGCCACCACTATACCAACTGTGCAGTACATATGCGAGTGGTCCAAGTAAAATTCTAATATTAGTTCATAGAATCACGTGCCAATTAAGGTGGGTGTGGCTAACAGCCACTGGGTAATATATATACTAGTTAGTAATATACCTGCACATTTTTTGATGAAGAAAATTAGCTTTAATAACCTGTGAGTCTTTCCATTGCTGTAAACCTCAATTTAATAGAACTTGAGTCATGTGACATAAAGTTTTGAATTTTACTTGAACCACCCACATTTAGAGGGTTATGAGGGTCGGTGGCTGTTGTAGCACTTGCAGCTCAAGCCAGGTGTCCTGTGCTCAATTCTCGGCAGCTGCTAGCTTTTCACATACTTTTACCTCATAGAATCAAATCCTCTTTATTGCCCTCTTTATTGCTGGCAGATGTTTTTTTTTCACATATCAGCATGCTCTCATGCAGTGGTGTAGCCAGGATGAACAAGTTACGTGGGCACAGCATGGGCACACTCAGCGCGTGCATAGCACGCATTTGCTAGGGGACCTGGGGCATACACCTGCCATGAAAATTTTTCAAATTATACACTCTGAGATCGCTTCTGAGGCCGTTTTCAGCCACAAATACAATTCTTCAGTCATACCTGTATGCTCGCTTTATATCCACATGAAACTTGCGATCGCACATGCTAATAACTGATCTTTGACTGTAGCTTTCTACATTATTTTTACCTGGGCACCAGCAAATTTAACGTGGGCACAGGCCCGGGTATGCCCGGGTGTAGCTACGCCACTGCTCTCATGATATGAATACTAAACTTTCTTCTCTCCTGCAATGCAGGAGGGGATATGGGGAGGTGTCCAAGAAGATGAGGATGGTGTTCGTCGACTGACTACTGCATCAGTTCGGCCAGGGTATGTGGATTGCCAGCAACAGGGAAGGTTGCCGGGGTGTGAGTTTGAGTTTGACAACCCTGATGAGCAATGCCGAGATGGAAGACAGGGTGAGTATTGTTGGGAAGAGGGAGGGAGGGAGGGAGGGAGGGAGGGAGGGAGGGAGGGAGGGAGGGAGGGAGGGAGGGAGGGAGGGAGGGAGGGAGGGAGGGAGGGAGGGAGGGAGGGACGGACGGACGGACGGACGGAAGGAGGAGGTATGGGTGGGCAGTGAAAGTGGAGAGGGGGAGAGGGAAGAGGAGAGGGAAGGTAGGAGGGAGGAAGGTAGGGAAGGAGTGGGGAAGGAGTTACACATGAAAACACAACTACCCTCAGGCCGTCTTTGTGGAACATGTGCAGAAAACTACGGAGTGACCCTTGACCTGCAGTCATGCATGCAAACACCATGCACAGCTGGTCTGGTGCTCTTCATCCTCCTTTGTGAGTGTGTGTGTGTGTGTGTGTGTGTGTGTGTGTGTGTGTGTGTGTGTGTGTGTGTGTGTGTGTGTGTGTGTGTGTATGTGTGTGTGTGTGTGTGTGTGTATGTGTGTGTGTGTGCTGTGTGTGTGTGTGACTATACAAACTTTCTCCTTTCCTCCCTCCCCTCTCCTTCTCTCTTCCTCCCTCCCTCCCCCTTCCCTCTCCCTCCTTCCCTCCCCTCTCCCTCCTTCCCTTCCCCCCTCCCCTCCCCTTCCTTTCCCCTCCCCTCTCCTTCTTTCCCTCCCTCCCTCCCCCCCCCCCCCTCTCCCTCTTTCCCTCCTTCCCTCCCTCCCCCCCTCTCCCTCCCCTCTCCCTCCCCCTCCCATGTCAAGGTGTGTCGGTGGTTATTATTTCTCTTCTAATCCTACTGTTTGACGTGGAGGTACCAAACGAACTGCGAGGGTTCATCTTCTATGCACAAGTTAGTGAAGTATTTAGAACATATATGTAAGCTTAGGTTATTGCACTACATGGTTGGGTTCTAGCTAGTTAGTGTACTGTTGCAAGTAGATTCCATTGATCGGAGAATTTTTGTCAGTACCCTTCTACGATGAAAATTAAAAGCATAAAATATTTTCAACGTCGATGCATTTCCATACCGGGTACATACTGTAACTTTAAGACATGGTTGGGTTCTAGCTGGTTAGTGTACTGTTGCAAGTAGATTCCGTAGATCGTAAAATTTTCGTGGTTAAAAATTTCCATCAGTACCCTTCTACAAGAGCGCATGATGATGTCTTTATATTGACTCCTCCTCTCCCCACAATAAAAAATGACGTCATCATGCGCTTTTGCCTTCTATGATGCTATGGTACCCTCGCGATCTTGCACAGGACTCTTGAATGTCTAGCTCCGCCATTTTTGACAGTTCAGCTCACATTTGTCTGTATGGTTCCCAGATCCGGATCTAGATTTGGGAATGAGACTATGAATTTTGATTTGTCATGTCTAATTTTTGTTGGTGTGTTGTAACAACAAAAATTAATCAATGCAAACAAAATCTTTACAGACAAATATTTTTGCTGGCAAAATTTTCCCAATCTACCTGTAAAAGAGTGGCTCTTCGGGTTTTGTGTGTTATTGTGATTATTAATTACTTCAGACTGCATAGTTAAACTGTACTTGTCAAATCCCCAGTAATCTCCCGTCTTTTTTGAGGGGATTTGATTACAGGGTCTGCGCCAGTGTAGGGGCAATTGATGTTTTAATTAGTCAAATCTCCACCTTGCCCCACTATAGCCCAATTGGGGGGGGGGGGGGGGGGGGGGGGACATAACATTGATAGGTGCATTATGAATCAGTGATCCTGGCAAATAAGTCATAAGGCGATCGATGGTCACAACAATCACTTGAGTGTGTCTTTGCGTGCTTCCCACGTTCACACACAACACGCTCTCTTGTAGGTCATCGGTGTAGTGTATTTGCCCTATGTTGTGGTGCAGTCGGTGAACAGCAGAACTGATGTGAGTTCATATTGTAATAAACTATAGTTCTGTGTGCATACACATACGCTTGCACACGTACACACACATACACAAACACACACACACTAGCCTCGTCTTCAGGCCCCACCTCCCTTCTCTCCTTTCGGAGGGGAAAGGGCGTGGGAATGAGGCTATAACGTTCACATTCACACACAAACACACACACACACACACACACACACACACACACATACACACACACACACATGCACACAAACACACACACACACACACACACACACACACACACACACACTCAGGTCGTTGGTATCCTGGTCAACCTTCTAGGATTCAGTGTCCCCATTCCACTCTGCATCTCCGAAAACCTGAAGGCCCACCATATTGCACTACTGGGGTACATCTCACCCATATTAGTACTGATCACCGTGGCAGGCTACATCTTTGCGTAAGTGCAAAGAATATTAATTTTATAAGCAATACCGGTGCTTACTTACAGTAGCACTCGAGGGTACAGATTGACAAGGTTAACAAGGAGGTTAACAAGGAGGTTAACAAGGAGGTTAACAAGTGAGAAAAGAAAAAGAAGAGGGAGGGAGGCAAAGTAACAGTATACATTAGCTCTATTCTGCAAATTATTTCTTACCTCTCCTTCCTCCCCTCCTTCATCTCCTCTTCACCCTTCCCTTTCCTTCGTTCCTCTTCCCCCTCCTCCCCCTTTCCTCCCCTCCCTCTCCTCTCCCTTTCCTCCCCTCCCTCTCCTCCCCCTCTCCTCCCCTCCCTTCCTCTCTCCTCCAATGCAGTGCTCGCTTCATCCGTCCCCTCAGCAACCGTTCTGCTCTCAAAGGCATTACCTTCCTCACCCTCTTCATCTACAAATATCTTGCAGACACAAGTTTCATCTTCCTCAGCTGTCTGGATACATCTTTTGGGCTTGTAAGTGCATAGCACACCCTCACCACTCTCACCACCCTCACACACTCACCACCTCATACACTCCCACCCTCACATACACCTCACCACCCTCACTACCCTTACCACCTCACATTGTCACCACCCTCACACACTCACCATTGTCACCACCCTCACACTCACCATTCTGATATACCACCTCACTATCCTCACTATCTTCACCATCCTCACACACTCACCACCTCCCACCTCACCACCCTCATAATATATGTTTATAAGTGTATTACAGCCGTTCTCACATCCTCACACCTCACACTATTCACCCTCACACTACCACCCTCACCATTTTTAATGTGCCCTCCTCCTCCTCCCTCCCTACCCTCTTCTCTCTCTCCTTACCTCCTCCTTCTCCCTCTCTCTCCCCCTCCTTCCCTCCCTCCCTCCCTCCCTCCCTCTCTCCCAGGTGTTTCAATACGATGGCTCCCTGGACTGTGTCACCTGGGAATTTGGTATCTTTGCTCTGATTGGTCTGGCACTGGTCGTCTTCGTTGTGCTGCCATTTCCTTTCGCAGTTGGATACATCTGCATCAGGAGACCAATAGTAAGTACTGTACTACAGTCAAACCCCTCTAAGATGGACGCCATTGATAGTCAACATTTCATGGCTTATAGTGAGGCGTCCCTGACTCAGGGGCTTCTGGTACATTTCCGGTTAGTCTCGTTCTCCGACCCTCAGTAAGAAGGAAGGAGGGTGATGAATATAGCACTAAATTTTTGAGCACCGAGGAATTTTGAAGGTAACAATCTGATTGGTTCATTGGCTAATTATCTTCTACATGTACATACTACTTATCACATTTCCAATTTACTGAAGCCCAGCAAGCAACTTCAAAGGCTTAGCTTTAGTGAAATTCAATATCAATGCTAGCTTAAGGTGTAATTATTTGTTCCGAGCAATCTGAGAATTTGCGCAATCTCGAGATTGCGCACTATAGTTGCGTGATCTCAAGATTGCGCAATACATGTGCGCTAACTCGAGATTGCGTAACTATAGTGTTTGCGCAATCTCTTTTACCCCAATGCGCGCATGTGCAGAAACCATCTCGTGGTTACCAGAGAAGTTACAAAATATGGCGACTTTGTGTATAGTGTTGCGTTATATCTTATAAAATAGCAGAGTTCAGGCAATGATAGTTTGGCTTAGCTTGGTTGAAAACAAACCTGCCTTACTCAGGACATAGTCAGGAGACCTGCTAGTAAAGTCTGAATAAGCTACAACGGTGGAAACACGGGTACCCACTGTGTACCTGAAAATGACCAATAATACACGCAATCTCCAGATTCCGCACATGTGTTACACAATCTTGAGCTTGCCTGTGCAATCTCGGGATTCTGAGAATGCGTAACGCAATCTGGAGATTGCGCAAATTCTCAGATTGTGCGGAACATATTCACCAGACCCTCCTCTCTCGTGTGCATGTACCTTACCGAGGGTCTGGGAACGAGACTAATTTCCGGTAGGTATGGTAATCTACCTCATTCCCACACCCAAAGCAACAAGGCTAACTACCATAATCTCCAGAAAATAAGCCCACCCTCGAAAATACGCCCACCCCCCTTTTTTGAATGGCAAAGGATGCTTTTCTCGAAAGTACGCCCACCCATTTATGCTACATGCTGTTATGTTAAGCAAGAAGCACCAAAGAAGCAGCACTGTGCAAGAGGAGGGACTAACAAATGAAGGCAGACACCATTTGCTGTTATTGTGTAAGCAAGCGCATGACAAAAGAGGCTTTGCAGAATCACTGCATGCGCAAATAACAAGGGCTAAACTAACTCACAACTCTCGAAAATATGCCCACCCCCCTCTGTCAGGAGCCACTTAAGTTCATCGCCCATGGGCGTATTTTCGAGATGTGTAATCAGGCTGTTGAGCACAACATGGCCACATTTTGGATGCTTCCCTTTGCTGCATGAAATGTGTATGACCTTTGACCTCTTTATGATAATCTCTGTTGCTATGGTTCTCTGCAGCGTTTCCAACATTATGCGGATGTCCTGACGAAGGGACTCAAGAACAAACATCGGTGGTTCGGAGGGTGGGACCTGGGCCGCAGACTGCCCTTTGTCACCATCTCATTCTTGGCAGTTCTGGCTAGGCCCTCACTTCTGCTGGTGAGTGTGGAGTGTGTGGAGTGTGTGGAGCGTTTGGTACCATTCTTGCGGTACTTATAGAGGAATGTGAGGGTGGGTGGTTACCTGGTTGATATGCAATAAATAATGCATGATAGCTGGGATTTATGGTCAATAACCACCCAACTCCAAGGGTTGAGCCTAGCCTCGTCCCCAGGCTCTCTCCTCGAAAGCAGAGGGGAGGAGAGAGCCTAGTAACATCCGTGTGAAATGTTGTCGACTTCCAGCGCCTTGCTCTGGCGGTACCAATCAGATTGCAGAACAAAACCATGTGTACACGTGACATTTTGTCCACTCATACACCCTCTCATATGCACCTTCCAGTGGCGTAGCTAGGATGAGCAAGCTACGTGAGCAAGCTACGGGGGCACAGCATGGGCACACTCAGTGCGTGTGTAACACAACACACATCTGCTAGGGGACCTGGGGCATACACCTGCCATGAAAATTATACACTCTGAGATCGCTTCTGAGGCCGTTTTCGGCCACAAATACAATTCTTTCAGTCTTACCTGTATGCTCGCTTCATGTCCGCATGAAACTTATGATCACACATGCTAATACCCGATCTTTGACCTTAGCTTTCTACATTATTTTTACCTGGGCACCAGTGAATTTTACGTGGGCACAGGCCCGGGTATGCCCGGGTGTAGCTACGCCACTAGCACCCTCACATCTATCTCTCACACACACTCCTCTTCCTCCTATGCACATTCCCTTAATTGTATCCTTTTTCTCTCACATACTTCCCCCACACACACCCTACCTCCTCCTCCTCCTCCTCCCCCAGTTCTTTATGAGTCTGGCAGCCCTTGTTGTCCTGATCATCCACCTCTTCACCAAACCCTACGAGAAGATGTATGTCAATGTCATTGAGGCGGCCATCTTACTAGATCTCCTCATGGTCACAGCTGCCTTCCTGGACCCTTCAAGCAGCCCCGTGCCCACATGGTTCAGCACCATCCTGCTGGTGCTGCCCTACGTCTATGCGGCTGCCTTTATCAGTTACAAGATTGCAATCAGACTCTGGTAAGTGGACTGTGTTGACTGTGGTTAATTGATGGTGTGTGAGGAGTCTGACACAGCCTTGTTCCCGGGCTCTGCGTGGACGGCCTGAGGCTAGCATGAATATTGTACACTGTATGTTATCACAAAATCTCGTAGGCTTTAGAGTGTTGTGTTGGCCCCTTCATGATGACGACATTAATTTTATGCTTAGAAATTGGGACCAACAATTTTGTCTTTTATAGTGAGGTGTCCCTAACTCAGAGGCTTCCGGTATATTTCCGGTAGGCGTGGTATTGCATAATCGGGCTGTTGATATATATGAGCACAATGTGGCCGCGTTTTCAGAGCTTTCCTTTGCTGTACGCTGGTAGGGAAGGCTATAATTAAAAGCAGAGGCTAGTACTATATATGAGTAACAGCGCTAATCTAATGTCCAGTTGTTAACTCCAGCAGCGATGGTGGACAATCTTGCTGAAAAAGTTGACGAGTGTCCACTGATTTAAAATTGTATTGTTTGTGTACAATCAAGAGCTCTGTTATAAGGAATAGCAGGGTGTCCGCTATTCAGGTGTTTCTAATGTATTGAAATCTATGGAGAAACGGTCAGGACTTTCAGAATTGTTTATTATATCGTGGGTGTCCGCTGTTGAGGGGTGTCCGTTTAAGCGGGGTTCCACTGTAGACCTCTCATATTACTGGTTATAATGACTGTATGACAACTCACTCTTCAGGTATTAAGACTACCTGTATGTGACCAATCAGGTTGCAGTATTTCATAGTATGCTACGTTACTATACAGCCCCAGTATCCTATCCACATTCCACAACAATGTTGAGTACCAACCACTAAAACTCAAACTCCTTTACTTGCCCCACCCCCCCACCACCACAGGCGCAGATTTTACCCAATGCTGAAACCAGAGAAGCAAGCCCCGAGTGACCAGCCAGCCCAGACCACTGAGACAGCTGATACAGCTAACGGAGACACAGAGACTGGAACCTCGACATCAGAAAGTGACAAACCCACCTTGACCACTGGTGGTACTCTGAGTGACGAGGGAGGATCTGGGAGTCCAGGTAAACGGAGACAGACAAACGACTTTATGGGCGGAGGCGAAGGGAACAGGTTTGCTGTGCTAAGAGAACCCCTCCTGGAACTTCTTCAGTAATGTTTGTAATAGCCACGTGCATTTTTACACAAACTTTGCTCAATGAAGTACATGTGAATTGTTATATTGACAGGATCAATACAGATACAGTTTGCTTGTTTTTGTTGTTAATTTTTTTGTAGTAGTTTTTATTCTCATACTAAATTATGTGTGTGATTAAGTAAACATGAAACCTTTGTCACGTTTTTCGATTTCTATCTTTAACACTTTTTCTATTGCTAGTTTTAAAAACACGTTTTGCTGAAACGTGACTATGGTCTGAATACTCGATACAAATACTAGAACTAAACTAACAGTTGGAATATTTATTAATTTTAAGCCTAATAAAACTAAAACTAAACTATATACTACTAAAAGAACACTGTGTGTATACAGCCTCCTAATTCCCTTGCACTCATGCAATAATTAACCCTATGTAACTCCATGAAGTTTTTTATGTATTTCTATACAGAGCCTGAGGACAAGGCTAGGTTAGCCCTTGCAATATGTAACCTCATGATGTGCAAGAGGTGGAAGCTACTATCACAAGCAAGAAAAGCAGTCAGGCGACTATCACACGCAAGAAAAGCATGCAGTCAGGTGACTAGCTAGCTTGACCACATGCATCTCAGGAACAATCAATATCGTGTTGCAAATAACGGAAAGCTGGGCAATGACTTGAAAACAAAGCGTCACAAATAAAATGACCGCTTTCTCAACATCATAGTCTTAATCAGGTAGTGAGTGGTTTGTACGTGGTGGTGTTTAGTTTAATGTTTGGAGAAGTAGTTTAGTTTTAGTTTAATTAGGCTACAGTGAGTGGTTTGTACGTAGTGTTGTTTAGTACTAAGGCAGCATCAATTTTAGTTTTAGTTTTAAGGTTTTAAGCCTTACTAAAATGCATTTTAGTTTTGGTTTCAACACTGGTTTGTAGTGGCTGTGGTCTTGGGCTTGATTAAGCATACTCTAAGCCAGTTAACAGCAATAATGCACACATAAATTCTCAAAGTATAAAAACATAATTATGATGGTGAAACTTCAACACATAAGACACCATGCTGCTTATAAATGTCCAAGTATGAACTCTGTGTCTGCAAGTGTTATTATTATAGAGTACACGCAAACTCTTCTTGAATCAGAAGTCACTGAAATTGCTGCCTCCCTCAAATCCCCTGAGTCTTGCTGGGCACGGAGCCATCAAGACTGGAGTCACCCAAGAGCTTGTCACAGTCAGAACATCTGAACAATCAAGAAATTTCTTATAACCAGATCTTGCATGTTTAGTGTTAGAGATATGTAACGAGTACAATTGAACCTGAGTGGACAAACCCAAAATCAAGTACTGGAAATTGCATGGATTGCACAAAAAAAACATACCGTATGAACATGTGGTCAAAACCCTTCTTAATTTAATATTTAATTTATTGCACTAATAAACTTCAAGGAATAGAGAGAATTTCTTACAAAATTAAAGTTTCAGGTAACAATAGCTGTTAGCTAACTAACACAAGCCAACATTGAACCAATAGCTGTTAGCTGTTAGCTAACTAACACAAGCAAACATTGAACCAATAGCTGTTAGCTAACTAACACAAGCCAACATTGAACCAATAGCTGTTAGCTGTTAGCTAACTAACACAAGCAAACATTGAACCAATAGCCGTTAGCTAACACAAGCAAACATTGAGCCAATAGCTGTTAGCTAACACAAGCGAACATTGAGCCAATAGCTGTTAGCTAACACAAGCAAACATTGAGCCAATAGCTGTTAGCTAACACAAGCAAACATTGAACCAATAGCTGTTAGCTAACACAAGCAAACATTGAACCAATAGCTGTTAGCTAACACAAGCAAACATTGAGCCAATAGCTGTCAGCTAACACAAGCAAACATTGAACCAATAGCTGTTAGCTAACTAACACAAGCAAACATTGAACCAATAGCCGTTAGCTAACACAAGCAAACATTGAGCCAATAGCTGTTAGCTAACACAAGCAAACATTGAACCAATAGCTGTTAGCTAACACAAGCGAACATTGAACCAATAGCTGTTAGCTAACTAACACAAGCGAACATTGAACCAATAGCTGTCAGCTAACACAAGCAAACATTGAGCCAATAGCTGTTAGCTAACACAAGCAAACATTGAGCCAATAGCTGTTAGCTAACACAAGCAAACATTGAACCAATAGCTGTTAGCTAACACAAGCAAACATTGAACCAATAGCTGTTAGCTAACACAAGCAAACATTGAGCCAATAGCTGTCAGCTAACACAAGCAAACATTGAACCAATAGCTGTTAGCTAACTAACACAAGCAAACATTGAACCAATAGCCGTTAGCTAACACAAGCAAACATTGAGCCAATAGCTGTTAGCTAACACAAGCAAACATTGAACCAATAGCTGTTAGCTAACACAAGCGAACATTGAACCAATAGCTGTTAGCTAACTAACACAAGCGAACATTGAACCAATAGCTGTCAGCTAACACAAGCAAACATTGAGCCAATAGCTGTTAGCTAACACAAGCAAACATTGAGCCAATAGCTGTTAGCTAACACAAGCAAACATTGAACCAATAGCTGTCAGCTAACACAAGCAAACATTGAGCCAATAGCTGTTAGCTAACACAAGCGAACATTGAGCCAATAGCTGTTAGCTAACACAAGCAAACATTGAACCAATAGCTGTCAGCTAACTGGCACAAGCGAACATTGAACCAATAGCTGTTAGCTAACTAACACAAGCAAACATTGAACCAATAGCTGTTAGCTAACTAACTTCTGGAACTTCAACCACGCAGAAGCACCTAGCTAATATCCATAATGGTATTATATGTTTATGCAGAAATATGTAATTTAGCAGTCTATTAGAATTCTCCACAGATTAATCATGTAAATTTTTTACCACATAAGTATGCCTACCTGAAGCAAGCATTGTGGAAAGCCCTATCATCCACTCGGACGTGCTCAGCAGTATGGTTGCTCTTCAAACACACAGAACACTGCAAGTGTGTACACAAATACCATCATAACAACATGTAGACAAATACCATCATAACAACATTGTGTTAAAGTGTTTACACAACACGAGACTCTAGACTGGTGAGCTAGGGACCCAAAACGGTGAGCTAGCAAAACAATATGAACCATATTCCCCTGAAAAAGGCAGGTCCATGTTACTCATGGGACATGTTTCAGCCAATACCGGGCCTCATCAACTATACTGGTGTGGCGGGGAGAGAGGGACTGCTGTCTCATGCTAGAGAGGCAGTCAGGTGGTTCGTGTCTCTTTGTGCTGGTATCTGTCTTCTTAAAATTGAACAATCACAAAACAATGGCACTTGATAGCCTCGTTCCCAGACCCCATCTGAAAATCGGGATTTCGGACGGGGCCTAGGAACGAGGTTAGCGCACTTGATTGGTAGGCTTATGTACATTATACAAGCCCTCCTGAGGATTATATGAGCCCTAGTAGATTTAGCCTCGTTCCCAGGTGCCGATTTTTCAAATGGCTGGGAACGAGGCTATAGTAGATTATACGAGCCCTCTAAGAATTATACAAGCCCTCCTGAGAATTATATGAGCCCTAGTAGATTGTACGACCCCTCTAAGGAATATACAAGTCCCAGTAGGTTATATGAGCCCTAGTAGATTATAAGAGCCCTCTAAGGAATATACAAGTCCCAGTAGGTTATATGAGCCCTAGTAGATTGTAAGAGCCCTCTAAGGAATAATTATACAAGTCCCAGTGGGTTATAGAAGCCCTCCTGTGGAATACTTTGTACTATCTCCCCTGAGCATTACCTCATGTGCCACACATGTGCCACTTCTGAGCATTACCTCATGTGCCACAACTGTAAGTTGTCAAACAGATGACATTTGTGACTGTGTACACAGGATGTTAGCGCAAGCTGCCATAAGCAAAGCACTGCTACTCATCTTTGGTGTGTAATAACATATTTGATGTTATGGAGTAAAGTGAAACGCAGGCAGTCACGGAGAATTGGAGCCAGGATGCCTGGCTTGAGCTGCTGGCGCTCCAACCACTGAGCTACAACAATGAAGGCTTTTTGCTTCGATCTCTTTATTCACCTTGTGATGTGTCAGCTTGGCATCTCTGGCGTGGTATGACAGGGCTTCGGAAGTCATCCGTGTGTTAGCATATAATTTATGTTCCAGACAGTGAAATCCCACTGGTGTGGGATGTGCCCTATATCATCCTCTGTTAAGTTTCCATATGGACCAAACATGTTCACCTCAGTTTAGTGGAGTTGCCAAGTGGGAAGAGGAGCTTTCACTTGAATATACTATGCCCCCCACAGAGCTGCTTTTCCACTAGCCACAAGACTAACAGTGTGTATTAGTTGAGATAGTCTAGAAGAGCTTACCACAAGGTGTTTCCTACATGAGGATTAAAGGAGGGGGAGGGTTTTTACTCAAAGGCGGTTAATATTAGTGAAAGTCTATAGTTGCGAAGGATTGATGTTATTTACTGTAACCAACAGTAGGCGCTCATGAATAATGATGTTTTTGCTGAGAGAGTGAGAAATAAATCCACGGAAAAAAATCCGGGATCCAGCTGGGATTCGAACCCAAGACTTTCTGAATATTAGCCAGACGCTCTTACCACTACGCCACTTGGACCCCTGGCAGAGGAGTGGAAGACAAGCTACATAAGCGCAGCATTGCCTGAGTCCTCAGCCTCTCACTCTCAGTCTCTATAGTTACATGTACATAAATATATTATATTTTTGAAGTGTTACTAATTGTAATGCTTCGAGCTACAACAATAAGGGCTTTTTGCTTTGATCTCTCATATTCACCTCGTGATGTGTCAGTTACTAAAATTAAAATGTTTTTGTATAAACATTCGTTAGCCACATAGCCAAAAGGCTTCTTTGAAAAACACAGATGAATGTCTTGTATTTACAAATGTACATTCCATGTACACATTGCTTTGGTCTTCCGAAATATTGTTTACGTCTTTGAGAGCTCCAGAGAGACGGCTGTAGTGTAAGTTGTAAGCATTGTGACAACTAAGACTACGCACTGTACCTTCGGGGGATCACTAGTCTGAATGCCCCTCCCCTCTTGGGCGTTCAGAGACGAGATGGTGGTCTGGAGGAGGGTGACCACTGTATCGTCATGGCGATGTTGCACCAGGAGCCTACCCTTGTAAGATACCATCTGCGCATAGACATAAGCCATTGTTGCTAAGCACGTGCCGAGTGTTCTATTTTTAGTAACAGTTCAATAATTTTGACCAGACTACGGGCTTTTATTGGAGTTACACACTCTTACTCTAGCCGCCCATTCTTATGCGCTCTTGCCTTCTGTATTATGACATGCTTTTAGTCTCATGAGCCAACTGGCTCTCTGTCCAAGGGACAAGACATAAAAATATAATTCATTCTTTCATACATACACTACCATGTGACTTCTGACTAAGCCAAAATGTACTATATAGCTTTTGCTGCAGTGGAAAACTAGCTTTGCTCCCCTGGTTTTGAGGAGAGGGCGCCTGGGAACCATAGGCCAGTATAAAACAGAGCTTTAACAACAGCCTTAACAACAGGAAACTGGTAGTTTACAGTAAGCAAATTACCAGACAACTTAATTCCTCCTGGGCAGACCCACTAAGATTTAGACTACATTGCAGTGGCCTTGACAGCCGATAGCTTGCACTAGCTGTTTGTAATGTAAGCAAATTTTACTGATTCTGTTTGTCACACACAAAACTACCCGGTTGCTTCAAGCCAGGCAAAACACAGGCACACTAAGGCTTACAGTGCGGAAAGGTATTGCAAAACATGTTACAATGGCCTCAAACAGTAGAAAGCTCATAAAGCTGTTTGTAGTAAACACACCACACAGGCATGTGAAAGCAATTTGTAGGTAGTTGCTGGTTCTCTTCTGGCCAGGCAGAGCACAAAAACGACCTCGTTCCAAGGCAGGCAGAGAAGGCCTGGGAATGAGGCTAACATACAGGCGCCATGGGTGTGTATGAGGATTGCATTGCAATACAAACCAGGTGCCTACAATGAACTCAACAGCAGGTAGCTCAGTTTGTGCAAACTACTTGGTGGCTTCCAGCCAGGCAAAACACAGGCACACTAAGGCTTAGACTGCCGGGAAGGATTGGAAAACAAGACATTACAATGGCCTCAGTAGGTAGCTTAGCCTTGTCCCCAGGCCTCCCCCATTTTGCAACTCTTTGGTTTGTATTCACAATAACACATGGAAGCGGAAGAGTGAGTACAGGGAAGGCCTGGGAATGTGGCTATAGCTAGCTCACACAGAGTGAGTACAGGGAAGGGCTGGGAATGTGGCTATAGGTAGCTCACACAGAGTGAGTACAGGGAAGGCCTGGGAATGTGGCTATAGCTAGCTCACACAGTTGCTTTGTGGTATAGGCAAGCACCCACCAGCACACTAAGGCTTAGACTGCTCAACTTTGGTTTTTGAAAATATAAATCTCCTCTTTGCTTTTTGTATAGAAAGTAACTTGGGGTGTTTTGAATACTACATTCACATTACTTTCATTGTTGTTGATGTTTTTCTAAAAAGAAAATATACACATTACTGAAAATTGTGGCAACACACAAGTGCTACAATACAGTGTTTTCACCAGAATTTACGGGCACAAATAATATCGCATGACCACGCCCCTCATCCTCATCTTGAATGTAGTGATTGTCAGTACCAAACACTTGTTGCATGTGTACCACTGTCAACAAAGCATTTTAGTTGAGTTCAATGTTCACTGAGTTCAGAGCTCAGAGGTGCAAGTAGTTCAAGTGGCTGTTAAAAATATGTTGGTTTTGAGGTGGACCCAAAGGGCACATTAGAGCCCTCCAAAGGGCACAGTGCCCTTTGGAAAAGGCCCAGCAAGAACCCTGGTACAAATCCCCCACAAATGGACCGGTCTTGTTTCCACGACATCTCACTGGCAGAATGTTACTCTTCCATAAGTGATCGGAGACCAGAGGCAGGGGAGGCCAAGGATTGACTCTTACATCAGAGTGATCGGAGACCAGAGGCAGGGGAGGCCAAGGATTGAGTGAGACTACATGACTGTGTGTTCCCAGGTATAAGATCAGGGAGGGGACTGTTTTATGGAAATCTATGGCAGGCCGGTAGGTTGTGGTACACCATCATTGCACACTTGGTTGCTATGTAGAATGAGGCTACGAGCCTGGGAACGAGGCTACAAGCCTGGGAATGAGGCTACGAGCCTGGGAACGAGGCTACGAGGCTACGAGCCTGGGAACGAGGCTACGAGGCTACAAGCCTGGGAACGAGGCTACGAGCCTGGGAATGAGGCTACGAGGCTACGAGCCTGGGAACGAGGCTACGAGGCTACGAACCTGGGAACAAGGCTATGAGCCGGCTACGATCCTGGGAACGAGGCTAGAATGGGGGTTTATTTCCACAACAATTACAACCAATGGAATACTAGGTGGGAGGGCTGGGAATGAGGTTACTGTCTAAGAGTCAGTAACTGAGGCTGAGTTGTATTCATGAGGCTGATTGTATTCATGAGGCTGAGTTGTATTCATGAGGCTGAGTTGTATTCATGAGGCTGAGTTGTATTCATGAGGCTGAGTTGTATTCATGAGGCTGAGTTGTATTCATGAGGCTGAGTTGTATTCATGAGGCTGAGTTGTATTCATGAGGCTGAGTTGTATTCATGAGGCTGAGTTGTATTCATGAGGCTGAGTTGTATTCATGAGGCTAAGTTGTATTCATGAGGCTGAGTTGTATTCATGAGGCTAAGTTGTATTCATGAGGCTGAGTTGTATTCATGAGGCTGAGTTGTATTCATGAGGCTGAGTTGTATTCATGAGGCTGAGTTGTATTCATGAGGCTAAGTTGTATTCATGAGGCTGAGTTGTATTCATGAGGCTAAGTTGTATTCATGAGGCTGAGTTGTATCCATGAGGCTGAGTTGTATTCATGAGGCTGAGTTGTATTCATGAGGCTGAATCCACATGGCAGCCATTGAGTGTAATTGCCAGCACTGTTTTGTGGGGCACGCCCTTTAGTGTCTCTAATGTTGTTAGTAAACAGTCTTTAATGTTATTGGTAAACTGTGTCACCAATAGAAGCCCAACATCTCTAATTGGTATGCTAAACAATCCTAAACAAATCCGAAGCCTGTCTGCATACAGCCTTCATATGGCACGGTAACACCATCTGAATCGGATCAGTTCTTCCATGTGAGACTTCTGAGTGGGACAGCGTCCAATCAAATCACAGTACAAACATGAGATCACATGATCATATTGTACACAGTGTGCGTGTGCACGGTAAGTCAACATTGTGATGACCAATCAAATGGCTCTCTCCTCCGTACAAAACCCATCACTACCTCTGTTTCTCAAAGACGTCATATTTAAACATTGAAGTCGATATTTCTGCTGTGTGAAGTAGAGCAATCATATGAGACTAAAGTCGATGGATCTCAATCAAGGACTGCAGCTAAATCCCATATGGAGCACACCAAGAACCACCGGACTCAGCATTACATCATAATCAGTTCTAGCCTCGTACCCAGGCTCTTGGTGGGCGGGAGAGCCTGGGCACGAGGCTAAATCAGTTCATCATCATTACATCATCCTGTACTAGTATTTATACGTGCAGTTCAGTTTGTGTACTCGGTCTCACAGTCGCATTTTGCAGCTGATGACGGACCACAGTCCGAAACCTTCTGTGATAACAGACAATTTGACTGCGTTTTCTTTAACACTCAATAATCTCAGTCCCTCTTATGAGCAGTCAAACAGCCCTCACATTTGAAGAAATAAAAGTTAGAGAGAGAGAACTAGACATGTTGCTCTGCAAACCATTCCACTATTCTAGCAAACTACTGCCACACACCATCGCCAGCAATGATGTCTAGCCAGGCCCCACCCAGCTAGGCCCCACCCAGCTAGGCCCCACCCAGCTTTCCACTGTGGGAGAGTAGAGCCTTGAAAGAGGGTAAGTGAAGGTAGTACGTATGTGCTAGAGAAGATGCTAGCCTTGAAAGAGGGTAAGTGAAGGTAGTACGTATGTGCTAGAGAAGACGCTAGCCTTGAAAGAGGGTAAGTGAAGGTAGTACGTATGTGCTAGAGAAGATGCTAGCCTTGAAAGAGGGTAAGTGAAGGTAGTACGTATGTGCTAGAGAAAATGCTAGCCTTGAAAGAGGGTAAGTGAAGCCAGTACGTATGTGCTAGAGAAGATGCTAGCCTTGAAAGAGGGTAAGTGAAGCCAGTACGTATGTGCTAGAGAAGATGCTAGCCTTGAAAGAGGGTAAGTGAAGGTAGTACGTATGTGCTAGAGAAGATGCTAGCCTTGAAAGAGGGTAAGTGAAGCCAGTACGTATGTGCTAGAGAAGATGCTAGCCTTGAAAGAGGGTAAGTGAAGGTAGTACGTATGTGCTAGAGAAGATGCTAGCCTTGAAAGAGGGTAAGTGAAGCCAGTACGTATGTGCTAGAGAAGATGCTAGCCTTGAAAGAGGGTAAGTGAATGTAGTACGTATGTGCTAGAGAAGATGCTAGCCTTGAAAGAGGGTAAGTGAAGCCAGTACGTATATGCTAGAGAAGATGCTAGCCTTGAAAGAGGGTAAGTGAAGGTAGTACGTATGTGCTAGAGAAGATGCTAGCCTTGAAAGAGGGTAAGTGAAGCCAGTACGTATGTGCTAGAGAAGATGCTAGCCTTGAAAGAGGGTAAGTGAAGGTAGTACGTATGTGCTAGAGAAGATGCTAGCCTTGAAAGAGGGTAAGTGAAGCCAGTATGTGCTAGAGAAGATGCTAGCCTTGAAAGAGGGTAAGTGAATGTAGTACGTATGTGCTAGAGAAGATGCTAGCCTTGAAAGAGGGTAAGTGAAGCCAGTATGTGCTAGAGAAGATGCTAGCCTTGAAAGAGGGTAAGTGAAGGTAGTACGTATGTGCTAGAGAAGATGCTAGCCTTGAAAGAGGGTAAGTGAAGCCAGTACGTATGTGCTAGAGAAGATGCTAGCCTTGAAAGAGGGTAAGTGAATGTAGTACGTATGTGCTAGAGAAGATGCTAGCCTTGAAAGAGGGTAAGTGAATGTAGTACGTATGTGCTAGAGAAGATGCTAGCCTTGAAAGAGGGTAAGTGAATGTAGTACGTATGTGCTAGAGAAGATGCTAGCCTTGAAAGAGGGTAAGTGAAGCCAGTATGTGCTAGAGAAGATGCTAGCCTTGAAAGAGGGTAAGTGAAGGTAGTACATATGTGCTAGAGAAGATGCTAGCCTTGAAAGAGGGTAAGTGAAGGTAGTACGTATGTGCTAGAGAAGATGCTAGCCTTGAAAGAGGGTAAGTGAAGGTAGTACGTATGTGCTAGAGAAGATGCTAGCCTTGAAAGAGGGTAAGTGAAGCCAGTACGTATGTGCTAGAGAAGATGTTAATGTTTTGTTTCTTAGCTTGTTAACTTACTAATGAGCTGTCAGCGCTCCCACACGTTTTCAATAGTACCTGTTGCTATGGTGAGAGCTATAGGTGGTGTGCTTTGTTGTAGTAACAGGCAAAAATGAGATATTAATTTTGGGTATTTTATTGTGGCCTCAAAACTGCTGTTAGGAACATATTGAAACTGTACTGGTGTACCACAGCATTTAGAAGAAGGAAGTGTGTGCACCAGATAGGATGTTACAATGTTCCCGTGTGTGTGTGTGTGTGTGTGTGTGTGTGTGTGTGTGTGTGTGTGTGTGTGTGTGTGTGTGTGTGTGTGTGTGTGTGTGTGTGTGTGTGTGTGTGTGTGTGTGTGTGTGTGTGTGTGTGTGTGTGTGTGTGTGTGTGTGTGTGACTGTGTGGCCAAGTGGTTAAAGCACTTGACTGTCAATCGAAAGATCACAGGTTCAAGTCCCACCAGTTACCACAGGAGAAAAAAAACAAACATCTTTCTTTCTCCACTTGGTACCCAACCCAGGCCAAAGTAAAATAGTAAATAGGGAACCTAGCTTAGGCTGGGGAAGGACAAGACCACTGGCTGTGCCTAATTCCACTGGGGTACAGGTGGGACTTCGGGTGCCCACACCACAGTGGAGGGGCATAGTCAGTGCTCCTGCGAGTGCTTGGCCCGGCTTCAGGAGTTTGTCTAGCGCTAGGCCCAGAGTTCCCTGAAGTAGCGCGCAGGGGTCAGAGCCTTAATTGGTCTGGAGGGGATATCCCCAATAGGGGAGCTCCTTACGTTTGTCGTTTATTTTTTGTGGTGTGTGTGGTGTGTGTGGTGTGTGCATGCATGTGTGTGTGCACTCATGCGTGCATGTGTGCATTTGATGTAAGGAGAAATGCTTATATATTAGTTTTGGTCCCAGACCCAAAACCAATCCCAAAATGAGTCAGGGTCACATGCAGGGAAGCAATATATACGCACCAGATGAGGTTTGGGACACGACTACACTTACATGCTTCCAGTGGTGTAGCTACACCCAGGCATACCCGGGCCTGTGCCTACGTAAAATTCGCTGGTGCCTTGGTAAAAATATAAGATTATTAGCATGTGTGATCACAAGTTTCATGCAGACATGAAGCGAGCATACAGGTAAGACTGAATGAATTGTATTTGTGGCCGAAAACGGCCTCAGAAGCAATCTCAGAGTGTATAATTTTGAAGTTTTTCATGGCGGGAGCATGCCCTAGGTCCCCCAGCAGATGCGTGTTACGCACGCACTGAGTGTGCCCACATAACTTGCTCATCCTGGCTACGTACGCTACTGCATGCTTTGCAGCAGACCTTGATCGGTAGGGATATGACAGTACCAACTACAGTCAACACACAATGGCAGTATATTTACAATGTGGCCAGTTGAGATGCTTTTAGATCCACTCGCACGTAGGGCACGCATGTAGACGCAACAGATGCTTTGTGTGACACTTTCGACGTTACCGTACTGACGCAATGTTAAGTGCGTACGCTTGTATCTCCACACCTGTGAGAAACGTAGAAGAACCAACACAGAGCTACAACGTCGCAACGACGCTTTTAGATGTAATAATCTGTCAGTTGGTCAATGAGCGCGTAACAGCAAAATGTGCCAAACAGCGAGGTGCATTCAGTGCATTCTTTATTTACCGATAACCGTACCTAGACTATTTTAAGAACACTTACTCCAAAATGAAAACAAACATCAGATTATGAATATACATACTAAATGAACCCATTTTGTCTAGTTTGGTCAAGTGTTAGCTGTTTCAGGGATGAATTGTTAGTTATAAGTATACGTACAAGTGGTAGAGTTAGGCACTAACCGCATGCAGACCAGAGCTTAATAGCAAATATGTGCTTATGAGCGGAATGAGCTTAACAACGCACGAGTACTGTATGTAGGTAGGATTAGCCTTGTTCTCAGGCCGCATGAGAGTACGTGTTGTCCTCCTCCCACATGGACTACAAATGAGGCTAGTGTGGGTTGAGAGAGGCAAAGGAATTGTTAAGAGCAGCTAGCCTACGTTGTTTAATCATGTTACCATCATAATGAGTTGAAAATTGATCGATGTGCTGCAATATTTGACTGAGATCCAACCAAATAGAGTACCATAGCCATTTGGGATCCAGGTGAGGAATGGAAGCTTCCACTAGCTAGTGCTAACCATGACCATATAGTTCGTCCTTGCACTTTTCTTTGGAGGGATCGAAGAAATCCTAGAGGCTTTTCATCTGAGATTTTGTCTCAAATGTTTTGGAGAAAATTGAATAGAAAGCCTGGGTTTGAGGCTACCACAATCTAGCATACCCACACCAACACAACCAGCTACCCACACATCTAGCCTCCTCCCCCCCCCCTCCCCCCCCCCCTCCCCCCCCCCCACACACACACACAGCAACATGACTGCTACCCAGCCACACACCCTATTACACATCTGCCCTTCTCCTCCCCCACCCCAACATATACTTACAATCAATTCTCACACTTTTCTTAAAGAGAAAGGAGTGGGAGGCATATGCACAGTCCTACCAACACATACCACAAACCAAATACTTTAACTCTACTCTTCTACACTTTCATTTATCAACCCACCTTCAACTTCCTAGCCGTATCCAAGGTGTCAGAGAGAGCCTCAAACACACCAGCTGTTTCCCCAGCAAGATGACCAAACATGACCTCGTACTGGCCACTGCTGTTACAGGAACCAACATGCTGGATCTCCGATATCAACTGTGGAGGGTGAAGGGTGTGAAGGGTGTGGTGGGGGAAGGGAGGAAGATATATCCATGGGTGCAAGGAGGGAGGGTAGGGAATGTGTGAAGAGGAAAGAGAGGGAGGCGTGTGTGTGTGTGTGTGTGTGTGCAGACGAGAGTGGGAGGATGATTAGCATTCCTGACAGTCAGGGTTGCCATGTGTGGACAGCTGAACAATTACTTCAGCTGGCACAATGCCTGTGCAACAAACCAGCTGTAGCATGCCAACATTACCTTATTTGGAAATGTCAGTTGTGTGAGAAAGGTTGTCCACAGAAAGGAAACAGAGGTAAACAGAACATCGTTATCTCATGTGCAACATTGTTACTTGCCTCAAAACATCCTCACTGTTTTATCATAAGTTTACTACAAGTTCACCCAACCGGCCCAAATTCACAGACATACACTGAGGCAGCCGGCCCAAATTCACAGACATACAGCAAGACAACCGGCCCAAATTCACAGACATACACTGAGGCAGCCGGCCCAAACTCACAGACATACACTGAGGCAGCCAGCCCAAACTCACAGGCATACACTGAGGCAGCCGGCCCAAACTCACAGGCATACAGCAAGACAACCGGCCCAAATTCACAGACATACACTGAGGCAGCCGGCCCAAACTCACAGACATACACTGAGGCAGCCGGCCCAAACTCACAGGCATACAGCAAGACAACCGGCCCAAATTCACAGACATACACTGAGGCAGCCGGCCCAAACTCACAGACATACACTGAGGCAGCCAGCCCAAACTCACAGGCATACAGCAAGACAACTGGCCCAAATTCACAGACATACACTGAGGCAGCCGGCCCAAACTCACAGACATACACTGAGGCAGCCAGCCCAAACTCACAGGCATACAGCAAGACAACCGGCCCAAACTCACAGACATACACTGAGGCAGCCGGCCCAAACTCACAGACATACACTGAAGCAACCGGCCAAAACTCACAGACATACACCGAGGCAGCCAGCCCAAACTCACAGGCATACAGCAAGACAACCGGCCCAAACTCACAGACATACACTGAGGCAGCCGGCCCAAACTCACAGACATACACTGAGGCAACCAGCCAAAACTCACAGGCATACAGCAAGACAACCGGCCCAAACTCACAGACATACACTGAGGCAGCCGGCCCAAACTCACAGACATACACTGAGGCAACCGGCCAAAACTCAGACGAATACAGAAAAGGCAGCCGGCCAAAACTCAGAGGCATACACCGAGGCAGCTGATTCACACTCACAGGCATACACCGAGGCAGCTGATTCACACTCACCACTGTAAAGCAGCATGTTTCAACTCATAGCTACAAACCAGCTGGGTGACCCTCAACCAGTGATGGCCAGGACAGCAAAACAGGCTGACAGTTCAGCACTACAACAATCTATGTATGTATGTAAACAGCTGCGAAGGCTTCTAACAAGATGCGCATATGCACATAACTGTATTTCTACACTGATCACTCAATGGACCAAAGTATGTCAGATCACAGCACATGTATTTGACACCACATTAGCTACTACAGTGGTGAATGCGACCACACCACGAAACAAGACAATTGCAGATACTTTGCCTTCGAAGGCAATGTAGCGGTACACAGTGCCATACTTGAGGAGCAAGAGCACATAATGGTGAGGATGGCGAGGACACAGTTGACAGCTGACAACTACAGTGACTGAATGCCCTAACGTACCATTACAGTGGCTTCTCACATAGTAATGACAATTATATAAGAAGGAAATGGTAAAGGCAGTCACAACACACATTACTGACTGCAGGAAGTTGAAGGCAACCATGCCATGATCAACATCACAGTTAGAGGGATATAAATTTTAGTAGTTCACACTGATACGTATCTCACTCTTACCCTTCTGGTCTCTTCCTCATCAGCACTGCTGTCACATCCACAAGAAACTTGGGTCAGCTGTTCCGAAAAACCACCACTCCTTTGAGATGATGAATTAGGATGGTGAACCGCTGGCTTTGGTTGTGGTGCTGTGGAGATGGTAGCAGTGTTGGATTTAACAGGCAATTTTCTTACTATGACGGGTGTAGCAAAGTCGATATTACAGTTAGCATTTCTGTTCTTGAGTACGCTCAGGAGTTCTGCTGTAAAAAGCTGAGCCTTGTCTGACTGTGGGCGAGGTTTAGGGGTGCTCTTCACTGCTGACTCTGTGGGCTGGGTCATGGGTTTCTTGGGTGGGTGATATCCAATTGGAGGAGGGGGTGGAGGTGGAGGAGGGGGACCACCAGGTGGAGGAGGAGGGGGAGGAGCACCACCAGAAGGTGGAGGAGGAGGGGGTGGGGCACCACCAAGTGGAGGAGGAGGAGGAGGAGGGGGTGGGGCACCACCAAGTGGAGGAGGAGGAGGAGGAGGGGGAGGAGCACTGCCAGAAGGGGGAGGAGGAGGTGGAGGGGCACCACCAATAGGGGGAGGAGGAGGGGGAGGAGGGGGGGCATTCCCTGAAGGTGGAGGAGGGGCAGGAGTGTTGCTACTGGTAGAGTCAGAAGGAGGAGGAGGTGGTGGAACAGTGCCTGGGGGAACGCTAGGAGCAGATGGTTTTGGTTCTTGCTTGGGCCCATCAGTATCGTCAAGCACCCTTCCAAGTTGCACCTTCTTCTTCTTCCCCTCAAGAAGCTCACCCTCGGTCTTGAAGAGGCTTGTGCTTCCCTGAAGCATGCTGGCTAGCTCGCTCTTGAAGCCAGATACTTTCCCCGATTCCTTTGATCCTCGTCCACTAGCAAGGAACTTTGTAGCCTTCATTTGTTCCAATCCTGGTTCCTTGCATGTCAAAACGGTTGTGGTGTTCCCACGGGTGTAGGAAGCCACAGCAGGACCTTGTGGCTGTGTGGGTTGTTGTACAGGTTTTATCGCTGGAGATGGAGCTTTTTGAGCATGTGGAGGAGGAGCTGATTGTGGGGATGTTACAGGTTTGGGAAGCGGAGTGGACATGATTAAGTGTGCTACCTTTTTTACAACTGGAGGCTTGGGAGTTGCAGTGGGTAGCTTTGCAGTACTGGTGGTTGCCTTTGGTCGAAGTGCCGGTCCAGCAGTTGTCGTCACAGGTGGTTTGGGTGCAAAAGCATTCACGGAGACTGCTGCTGGTTTCGCCTCTGCTGGTTTCGTCTCTGCTGGTTTTGTCTGTGGTGGTTTTGTCTCTGGTGGTTTTGTCTCTGCAGGCTTCAAGACAGGTGTCTTTGTCGTAACACTAGCAGAGGGAGATGGTTCCGGTTTCCTCTGAAGTAGTGGGCTTGTGGGTTTAGCTGGCACCACAGTAGCAGCTACCTTTGGCTGAGGGGTTGGTTCTGGGACCTCCTGCACTTGTGGGCTTGGGGGTTTAGCTGGCACCACAGTAGGAGCTACCTTTGGTTGAGGGGTTGGTTCTGGGACGTCATACACTTGTGGGCTTGGAGATTTAGCTGTTGTTGCTGTTGGTTGAGAGACAGTGCTTTGTTGCAACGGCTGAGGACTGGGAGGTTTGACAGCAGGTTCCAGCTTCTTTGGCTGTTGTGGACTTGGAGGTTTAGTTGGCATAGAAACTGTCTTTTGTTGCAGTGGAGGACTAGGAGGTTTGATAATAGCAGCGGTAGTGGCAGGGGGTTCTGGCTTGCTCATCTGTTGTGAACTTGGAGGTTTAGCTGGTTGGGAAGCAGCCTTTTGTTGCAGTGGAGGACAGGGAGGTTTGATAGCAGCAGGAGTAGTGGTAGGGGGTTCTGGCTTGCTCATCTGTTGTGAACTTGGAGGTTTAGCTGGTTGAGAAACAGCCTTTTGTTGCAGTGGAGGACAGGGAGGTTTGATAGCAGCAGGAGTAGTGGTAGGGGGTTCTGGCTTGCTCATCAGTTGTGAACTTGGAGGTTTAGCTGGTTGAGAAACCGTCTTTTGTTGGAGTGGAGGACTGGGAGGTTTGATAACAGCAGTAGTAGTGGTAGGGGGTTCTGGCTTGCTCATCTGTTGTGAACTTGGAGGTTTAGCTGGTTGGGAAACAGCCTTTTGTTGCAGTGGAGGACTGGGAGGTTTGATAATAGCAGCGGTAGTGGTAGGAGCTTCTGGTTTTTGTGGACTTGGAACTTTTGTTGCTGCAGCTGGCTGAGAAACAGCCTTTTGTTGTGGCGGAGGACTGGGAGGTTTGACAGTGGTAGTTGATTCTGGCTTCTTCTGTTGCGGTGGGTTTGTGGCAGTAGTAGCAGGGTCTAGTTTCGGTGTTGGTTGTGGACTTGGAGGTTTAACTGGTTGAGAAACAGCCTTTTGCTGCAGCGGAGGACTGGGAGGTTTGGTAACAGCAGTAGTTGGTGGGGGTTGAGGCTTTCTTGGCAGTTGTGGACTTGCAGGTTTGGTGATTGCTACTGGTTGAGAACTAATAGTCTCGGCTGCTTTTAGTCGTGATGGTTGAGGACTGGGTGATGGGCTAACGGTAGCAGGGGGTTCGGTGCTCTGCTGCTGTTGCTGCAAGGGTTGGGGACTGGGAGGCTTTGTGATAGCTGCAGACGGTGAAGACACCCCTGTTTTCTGTGGTTGACCATTTTTGGAAGCCTTAGCGAAATAAGATAAGCTCGGCTCAAAGATGGAGCTTTTCTTCGGGAGAGTAGTGCCTTCTGTCACACTGGCTGTGGTTGCAGTAGTTGTTGGCGGAGGGTTGCCGTTTTTCACCGCCTGAGGTTGTGGGCTTGCAGTAGTTTTGGGGGTAAAGACTAATGCAGGTTGGAATAGGGAGCTTGCCGGTGCCTGTGAGGATGTTTGCTTGGAGGATGAAGGGCTGGGGGCTCTATTCAGCTGAGGACTTGGGGTACGAATGGGCTGGGGGCTAGGCGGTTTGTAGGTCTGTGGCTGTGGGCTGGGAGACCTCGATCTGACGGTGGGAGGTGGAGATGGCCTCCGTATACCAGCAACGACAGCAGGCTTGGGACTAGTACTGGTGACGGACACCTTGGTCTGCGTAGCAGCCCACGCGTCTGTCTCCACTCGTCTTTCTTTCGCAGTGGTTCCCCCACTGACGATCACCGGATCCTGTTTTATGCTCCGGTGAGTCGCTTTGATGCGCTTCAGCGCATTTTGTCGCATTTCTTCCGCCTGTATTCGCTGTATGTTGATCGACAGCGATGCCCCTAGACTCCCTCCGACCGTTTGGTTTCCACCGTGACCATTCTGCACGCCGGTACCTGCAATTTTCGCGGACGCAGGTGGATGCGATGTGTGTGCAGTCGAGTGTGCGACCAGCGACGGTGTGATGGAGGCAAGGAACGCTTCAGCCTCTTGCTCGCGCTGTTGCAGCTCGTTCGCTTCTCCCGTGTTGGCCATGGGTTATGAATAAATGTCGATTGTTTCACGATCAGAGCAAGGCAGATTATATAACTACACTGAGTAACCTCGCATTGCAAGTTTTATACACTAAGGGACAACCCCTCACCGCAAACCTCCGCGGCCGAATAAGTAGCTCTTCGTTATATCCTAATATGGAAATCTGAACAGGATGTGGCAAACCCGCACAGCTGTTACCATCAGCTTCGACATACTGTGCATGACAAAAACTGGCCTGGACGATAGGAAGGCCTGGTGAAAAACTGTTACAAGTGTTGCATCTGTACCCTGGCATGATAAATATGTATACTGGGAATATTCAAGTTGACTTGTGATGAGCCTCGTTAATTCCCAGGCATTTTGGTATTTAACACATGAAACACATCCTGCACAGTGGATGACTTTGCATAACATCTAACATCCTTTTTTTAAGATGTGGTTCGTTGATTGTTCATGTAAGCATGAGGGTCATGCTCCTTGCTAGTCTCGGAGTCAGACCCTCGCATGCGGAGGGTCTGGCTCCGAGACTAGCTCCTTGCTCAAGGGTATATTGTACAAGTCAGTAGGCACTATCACGAGTTGTCATGTTGAATATGCCTCATGTTTTCACAAACTGAAGATGAGCAAAATACAACACACTAGTGCAGGTAAAGTTGTGCCAATGCCCTCCCTTCACAAGTGTAGCAAAAGGTTCATTACCGACCTATTTCAATAAAAGGTGCCAAGTATGTGTTCATACTGTGTTCATTATCACTGTGACAGTATGATTCATCATCATGGAGCAAGCCTAAGCAAGCAGCACACTGCTGATTTAATATTTTTGCCATGGCATGCAAACCATGCAACAGCAGCAGCATTTTTTGTCACTGTCTGACGCTTGTACCCCAGACCCTTCTCACTCGGACAGGGTCCCGACTAGGCTTATATGGTTAATATTTGAAGAGAAGGTTATCTGGTACCAACTTGAGCTCAGAAAATAACTTGCCGACGTTTGGACTGAATGCTCCAGTCGTCAGCAGGGCGAAAGTCGACGACTGGAGCATTCAGTCGAAACGTCGGTAAGTTATTTTCCAAGCTCAAGTTGGTACCAGATAACCTTCTCTTCATTTATGCAGAAGCCAACTGAGAAGCCACTGAAAAATGGTCAATATTATCAAAAATAGGACAGCTAATTAGTAATCAGTACATCAGTACATAAGATCTTTTATTATAATAAAAATCAATTAATTGTGTATACAAAACACACACACAGTTATGTACAATACAGTGAGTCCCAAGGCAGCTTGAGCAGTCCACATAGACAGCCAGTCAGTCTCTTATACGCGCTTACCAAGAGAAGGCTATAACAACAAAACAGACCAGACAATATTTCTCACATGTGTCTTTGTGTAGGGAAGCACTAGTCTCGTCCCCAGACCCCACCCTCTCACAAGGAGAAATGGTCTGGTGAACCAAGTCGAATTTCTTGGGCTAGCGCACTCCTTTGCGACAGTGTAACCTAGCAACGTTCAAAACATTTTGCAGACAATCCGCTCAAAAAAAGTACGGATACTCGAATGGAGATGAACAAATTTTACTGTTGTAAGGGAAGTCCTACGTAATAATTACTGATCTCGCAATCTCATTGGTCCTTACCACTTTTGAGTAACAAGCCCAAGAAATTCGACATAGTTCACCAGACCGTTTCTCGCCGGGAGGCACATGCGGGGCTGGGCACGAGGCTAGGGAAGCACTACTATAGGACTACCTCTGTGTAACCCTTTCCTTGTCTGGATAAAATTATGTCACAAATCAACAATTCAATCAAAGCCGATCAACTGATTCACAACATGAAACAAACTTCAATGATTCAATCTCTATTGATTAGCCTGAAGAAGATTCAAAACGTTGCCATTAAAATTTGTTTCAAGCTGTGACTAACACAAGTATGTACAATCACTGGAATTTTGGTCCTGGACCAAATTGTTCACAAGAGTTGGCAACTCCAGCAGCTTAGTTTGGCTACGTAACTCGGTTTTCTGATACTGTGCAGACTCTTGAACTATACTCATGCAAACACTCAGACAATACCTAGGACCATTATTCCACAAACTTTGTGGAAATATGGGATCCCTTTTCCTGAAATGCTGGTGGGCTCTCCTGACCCTCTCTGGACCAAAATATTTTTGTCAGTGCATTATTCAGGAGAAAGCAACCAGAAGTCTTGTTCCAAGGCTCTCCTCACATGCAAACGCAAATGTAAGCTATGGGCAGGGCCTGGGAGCAAGGGTAGGTAACTAGCACATCTATTCACATAAGCAATATTATAATAGTTTCTCTCTGACAGTGGCCAATCAGGACACACAATTTGGCCCTGACTCTCAAGGAGACAGTGCGGCTCCGCTGCTTTCATTCTGTTTGTTCCTCCTGTTACAAAGTTTATACTGTTTTTATTCCAAACTATCAGTCGATAATCATCTTCAGAGGGTTAGTGTTACATAACAGCAGGTGATCATGGTTACTGACTGTGTGCCAAGAGTGAGAGAATATTCAGGGAATCACTGCTGCTTATATAGTTCACCTCCTACTCTTATGCCCAGAAGTCCAAGCGGCTGAAAGTGTACCTTGTGTCCATCACAACGTATACTCACCCATCACCCCAAGGGTGAGCTTTTACTCGAATAGTCAATCAGTCTTGGCTATATGCCCTATGCTTCAATGCAAGGTTGACGACTATGCTGTAGCTATCTAGAAGAACAGCATATTGTTGATCACGCACATGAGAAATCCAGAGAAATCCAGCGTTTGTTGGAACTTCCTACAGAAGTGATGCAGCACATAATTTATTCGTATTAGTTTAACCTACAAGTAAAACGCATGACAACTCCGAGTCATAACACACAACACAAGGACGTTCATCACAGGGTATTTACAACATGTGGGAGTTAAAGAGGGGGGG